>JARBWK010000014.1:30242870-30914242 GCA_030556195.1 Anolis apletophallus | reverse complement strand
AATGTCCAAGCAGGGTTGCACCATGTCCGGTGATTCAGCATATCCCATAGTCCAAAGGGATGTGACCTCATGGCCCCATGAGTCAGCGTTATGAGTCCAATTGTCCAATGTCCAGGCTCGGAGGAGTTACCTCACTTCCCTCCAGAGCCACACACACATCTGGAAGTTACGTCACTCCCACTTGACTCAACACCGGCTCTATGCAGCTGGAGCCAAGGTCATCAAATAACTGGGACAAAGGTCGGTGCAATTTCATGGCAGGATGGCAGCCTGAACTTCTCCTAAGCTCAGGTCTCCCAATCCTGACAAAGACCATTAAGATTGTTTGTTAAGGTTGCTGCTGCAGCAGCACTCTGCTGCATATCTGTTAAGTACTTGAAAGTACTCAGTGGTGGATAAAATGCCACAGTGGCTTAAATCACTCAGCACCTGACTAAAATAATAATAAAAACAATCAGTGTTCTCCTAAAGGACCAGGAGGGGAGCCAGAGATTTCTTACGGGGAAGAGTAATTAATAGATATAGGAATAACTCATTGATGTAGGGCCACCCCAGAAAAGCCCTGTGCTGGATGTAAAGTGGGTCATGGGAGTTATGTGTGCCAAGTTTGGTCCATATCAGTCATTTGTGGGGGTCACAGTGGCCTGTTGAAGTGGAAGCCAATCAGAAAGCTGTGACATACATACATACTCATACACATGACTTTTATTATATAGACTAGTTGTCCCCTGCCACGCGTTGCTGTGGACCAGTCAGTGAATAGGTGTTGTGTGTGTGTGTGTGTGTGTGTGTGTGTGTAGGGTAAAGGTAAAGGTTTTCCCCTCGACACGAAGTCCAGTCGTGTCTGACTCTGGGACACTGATGCTCCTCTCCATTTCTAAGCTAAAGAGCCGGTGTTGTGTTTTTCAGTGTTTTTATGAGTGATGGTCACTCGTTGCCCTGATAGATGTACTGTGTCCAAATTTGGTGTCAATTCATCCAGTAGTTTTTGAGTTATGTTAATCCCACAAACGAACGTTACATTTTTATTTAGATAGAGATTGATATTTGTCTTCCAACCCCCCGAAATAATGAGACAGACACAAAATATATGGTTTCAAATTTGGGCAACTTTTATTAAATAGTTAACTTTTATTAAATAGTTGAACTGACACCAAACTAACTTTTTGGTGTCAGTTCAACTTGGTGTGTGTAAGCTGAGGTAGCATCTTCTAAAGTCTACCCCTCAGCTCTTCAGGCATACTACCTGGGTCCCTTGCAGATTTTAACCCGCGCAACCCGTAAGGGAAACATCAGGAGAAATCTCTCTCAACTTTTGAGACTAGACTCTCCCCGCTCCTGGAGCATTCACCATCACCTCACCCCTAAAATTAACCTCTAGGTGAGTGTTTGCATAATGCCCCACACCCTTAAGGGGTGCCTTAAATGTATACAAACCTTTGAATAACTAATCTATTTACACTTAGCTAGGTTACTAGCCGACCATTCCATCTAGCCCTTAAAAAGACAGTATAGGATAGGCAAAACCCTTGCGGGCAAATTCCTATCCAACCCCAAATGTTAAACTATTTGATGATCATTATTATACTATCCATGGGCGGGAGTGGTGGGCGATGTCTTATTGCAGAATGAGGGAGAAGAGGCTGGCAGCACACTATGCCAGCCCCACCTCTCTTCCAGCAAATTCTGTGAAATTAACCAATCTCTTCTCTGAGGGGAGGAGACAAAAATGCTCCATCCCCTAACTTGTTGGAGGGTGAAGTGTAATAGACTAGCTTTGGGACCCATCTATGTCAGGGTTTTTAAGAAGAGAGCTGGGCCACAAAATGAAAAGCATAAGGCTCACACATATAAATATGGATGCAAGGTGGTCTCATCTGCAATCATGTAGGTCCTTTAAAAATAAATGTCAGCCCTTTAAACTTCAAAAAAAAGTACCTAGTTTAACTGGGACCGAACAATTTTTTAATTCCCCCAATCCAGTGAGAAACATGGCAGAGAATGCCAAAGCATCCTCAATTATATCTTTCCCTATTAGCATGCTCTTCACAAAAGCCATTTCAGCATTATCCCTAGATTTTGCTTTATCGCCGTACTTGCAATTAGATAACATATCTTTACTTGTGAGACTTGTTGCTCTGTGCATTTTTTTGCAGATTAAAGATTGCACTGAGGGACAAGAGGAGAATCGGATAAAATAGTACAGAATTAAACCAAATTATGGGACAGGTAGATTATCTTGTAAGATCCAGCAGATACAATCTTGACAAATGTGCATCTGCATGGAACTATCACATTACTTGTGATCTTAAAGGGAAATGGTGGGCAGACAAATACAAACTAACATAAAATGTTCACTTTCTGAGAGTCTTATGCTATTTTTCATTTTTATATAAAACTGTTGTTTAAAAACATTGTCATGTGACGTGATTTGAAAATAATGTGAAGTGCCAATCTCATTCATATCTTTCCACCCCTAATCTTGCAGATGGTGTGGATAGGTCTATTGGGTGGATCATACCGTAAAATAAATGTGTGCTTCCTGCCTTTATTACTTGGAACTATAAACTTTGCATAAACCAGCACATGTCTTAAAATGAACGTTTTCTTCAAATACAGTAGGGGGCCAAAGGGTCTGCCTCCGCCCCCGGCTCCGGCCCCTTCCAGGCTTGCCCCCTCCCCCGGCTCCAGGGAGGGAATATAAATACATTAATAAAATATTATAATATCAGAAAGGGATATGGATGGAATGAGGGGATATAAATACATTAATAAAATATAATAATATCAGAAAGGGACATGGATGGAATGAGGGAATATAAATATATTAATAAAATATAATAATATCAGAAAGGGACATGGATAAAATGAGGGAATATAAATACATTAATAAAATATAATTAATGCTTCCTGCCTGGGGGAACCCTCCCAACCCCTGAGGCTGTGGGTTCATTACCTGGGGAGGCGCGGGCGGAGGCGGCGATGGCGTTGCAGGCCTGCCTCTGTGCGGGCGGGAAGGGGTCCCGGAGGCCGGCGCGGAAGGCGGCGGAGGCCTCGAGCAGGAAGGGAACCAGGGCCGGGCCCTCGCTGGCGCCGAGCAAGGTGGCCAGGAGCTGGAGCAGGCCCAGGCGGAGCTCCTCGCAGGCCTCGCCTTGGCCTTGTACGGCCTCGCCCTGGCATAGCCGCTGAATCCCGAGATTTTGGCAACTGTATTAACTATTGCGAGACTACGCCAGGTACACGGGATTTCACTCTCAACATGAGATCCCGCGTGGCTGGCGTAGTCTCGCGAGACTTCCTCCGGAACCCGGAAGTGGGTAATTTTTTTATTTTTATTATTTAATTTATTTTCCTTTTTTATTTTTTTATTAAAAAGATGAGGGGGCCTTAGGAAAGGGGCTGGGGGGCCGTGTACGGCCCCAGGGCCACCAGTTGGACAGCCCTGCACTAGGGGAAAGTGTGTTTTCCAATGCTATGTTTTAACATGGAACAGTATGAAAACCATAATTCCTGCATCTGCATTCATACAACATTGGTATATTGGTTTTATGCCACTTTCATTAGCACGGTTCCATGCTGTTGAATCATATGACTTGTATGGTACGGTAATTAGTATTAGTATGACTTCAAATCATTTATTTTTTGAAGATGCCATCTTCAGATTTGCTACCATCAGATAGATAGGTATTTCTGGCACAGATTAAGCAGTTGCCACCCAATTCCCACTCTTATCTTTGCCCTCATGTCCTAGCTTATTTATTGGTTTTCCTTTGTCCAACTCTGTCATGCAGCGAAAGTTGAGATGAAGAAACAGGTGTACCTTCTTCTCATCCTCACAATACATCTGTAAAATAAACTAAATTGGGGAGTGATTTTCTCAAGGTGAAGCAGCAACTGGCAAGTCTGATGAGAGTCAGAATGGAAGCTTTCACTTCAAGACTGAAATATTATGTGCTTCTTTTAACTCCAGGTACAGCTTGAAAAGTATATAAAGAATACCTGAACATTTTTTCATCTCTGAAATTGGAAACAGTATCTCTAAAGACCAAGACACCCCCCCCCCCTCCTGAATAAAATGATCAACCACAAGATTTTTCACACTTAGAGCTGAAAAAATTGTAAAAGGGACCACTTTGTAACAATTTTTATTTATTTTCCTACAAAAAGGTTTTGGGCAAAGAAACATTTATCTTGCTCCTCCCCCCAGAATAATATCTTCATTAAAAACCTAGAGTACTCAAATATTCAGGCGAAGGCTTTCTCGCAGTACTAGTAATGTAAGCCACCCTGAGTCACCCTTACTAATGTAAGCCGCCCTGAGTCCCCCTTCTGGGGTTGAGAAGGGCGGGTTAGAAATATGGTACATAAATAAATTAAATAAATAAATAAATAGTACCATCACAACCTCAGCTTGGTGGTGACACAAAAGAGCTTTCTAAGTGGCTGCTCTCACCCTCTGCAACACCCTTCTATGGGAAGCTAGGCTGCCCCACTGCTTGCTTTCCATTCATTGGCAACAAAATGCTTTTCAGTTTAAGCAGACTTAATATAATATTATATAATACTAATATTACGAGGGCGGATTAATAAGTCAATGACTTTTTGAATTTCCCGCCTTTTAACTGAAAGGGCAACACTGCTCCTGTCAACAGGCATCTCTCAGTTGACTCCTGTCAAAATTTGAACAAGCTGCATCATTTAGTTTGTGTTTGACAGCCATTGATAGCAGGTTACCGTGTGATTTGAGAAGAAAATTGGAAAAAGTGAATTTTGTGTGCTCATTAAGCATTATTTTTTGCGGGAAAAAAACCATCACTCAAACTAAGGCTAAGCTTGATAAATATTATGGGGACTCTGCACCATCAATTTCAATGGTAAAAAAGTGGTTTACTGAATTTCATCGTGGCCATACAAGCACAGAAGATGCTGAACGTTCTGGACGCCCAGTTGAGGTCTCTACATCCGAAACAATTGAAAAAATTCACGATATGGTGTTAGCCTATCAGAGATTGAAAGTGTGAGAGATTGTGGAAACCATAAGCATCTCACGTGGCTCAGTGGTTTTAATTTTAAATGATCACTTGGGTATGAGAAAGCTTCCGCAAGATGGGTGCCGCGTTTGCTCACAATGCAGGACAATGCAAGGGTGCACACATGTGCAGTTTCCATGGCAACAATCCATGAATTGGGATACGAATTGCTCCCTAATCTGCCATATTCTCCGGATTTAGCCTCGAGTGACTATTTCTTGTTTCCAAACCTGAAGAAATGGCTTAGTGGAATGAGATTTGACTCCAACAATGACATCATCTCACAAATAAATACCTATTTTGATGACCTCCACAAATCTTATATTTTGGAAGGGATAAAAAATTGGAGAAACGTTGGACGAAGTGTATAGAGCTTAAAGGAGACTACGTTGAAAAATAAAAAGATTTTTTATCCAAAAACCTGTGTTTCATTCAAAAAGTCATGGACTTATTGACCCATCCTCATATTAATGTTGTATTAGTATTATGCTAATAATATAGTATGTTTTTATGTAGATATGACTTGTAAGCCGCTCTGAGTCCCCTTCGGGGTGAGAAGGGTGGCATATAAATGTTGTAAATAAGAAACAAATAAATAAAATTAGTAGAGATGTGCAATTCGGTTAAACCAGTGGTTCTCAACCTGTGGATCCCCAGTTGTTTTGGCCTTCAACTCACAAAAATCCTAACAGCTGCTAAACTGGGAGATTTCTGGGAGTTGTAGGCCAAAACACCTGGGAACCTACAGGTTGAGAACCACTAGCTCTGTTTTCGGTATCCGGATTTCATTGAACCCCAAGCGCCTCCTGAATTCAATTGGGAAAACAATCATTTTTCAATCTGGCAACCAAAAGATCTGGGAATATCCTACCCATTGGCGGCAATGAGGAACTTATGAGGGTTCCCTTTCTGTAATTTTTAAAGCATCAGTCTTAAGAAACCATAATTTCTCATTATATTCTTCAATAAGACCTGGATTACAGGCATCAACTTAAGAAACCACCCTTTCTGGGATCCACAATATCTAGGTGGTTCAGGTTCTGGGAAGGATTAAGAAAACATTGGTGGGAATTAGTTGTATTAAGTCAGGCATGGTCCAATGTTATTTCCTATCGTCCTTTCATCTTCCAATCTCTAGGTTTCTGTTCGTAAGAAATAAACAACTAATTCATTATAACTAGTATGAAACATAGAGGTGGTAATCATCCAGGGATATCCCTTACTTGGAACTCAGTGTTATTCTCTTGTTTAGCAAATTAATTTTTTAAAAGAATTCTCATCAAGTTTCTAATTAGAATATCTTTAGGTTTAATGTTTGTATTTCAGATGAAAGACAAACATTTTGGAGCCAGTCACGAGAGGCATGAATAATTTCTTCAGAAGCTTATCTAATTAATTACATTCATCTGTAATGTCTTTAAAATTTGAACCACCATCATTCCATTAATTTAGATAAAAGGAAATCTTTAGTGTTTAAATGTGACACTTGGCACTGAGAATTCAGTGCCTTCATTGTTTATGTATTTTATCAAGTCCAGATAAAACGTGTTTGAAATACTCTGAATATTCAGTTTGCAGGAAGCTATCTCGCCCTCCAAAACAAGAAGTACAATATCATTCCATGTTTGACGTACTCGCATCAGTAAAAGCTATTCAGTTCATGAAATTGTGGTGGTCCATATGACAAATGGGGAGTCTGATTATCAATTGCATTTGTCTGTGTTGCTTACACTTTGATGTGATAAACTTTGCTTTAACTAAACAAATTTGTCTCACACCTTAAAGAAAAATCAAAAGTTGCTGATAGGGCTGTACAAAACAGTAGTTAGTCCTCATAAGTTGTTAGTAATATGTTAGATTTGCGCAAATGAATCACTAATAAGAAACATGTGGGAAAGGGGGAGGAAAAAATTAGAATCAAAATACTCACTAATCTTGGCTTTCCTTTGCGAATGAAGATTCAGGAAGGACTCATCCCACGCTTTCTACAAGTGTGTTGATGACTAAAAAGGCCAATCTGAGATAGGCAAGTCTGGTTGCAGAAAGCACAGCAGAAAGTCTCCTTGGGTGATGTTGTTTCCAAGTTGTGGTACTTTCCGTGTTGTTGTTTCTCTTCGAGACTCATTTGGCATGACTTCTTGAAAGAGGCCACAGCATTGTGGATAGTGCGTCTCCATGCCTCCCGATGTGAGGCCAGGATGGGCCATTGTTGGTGATCAATCTGGCCGAGCCTGAGATGTTGTTTCACGGAGTCCTTATATCTCTTTTTGGGGGTGCCTCTCTTGCGCTGACCCGTGGTGAGTTCACCATAGAGTAGTATCTAGAGTGGTTCTCCATCCTAGAGATGTGCCCTGCCCAGCACAGATGTGTTCTCAATAGCATGGCCTCAATGCTGGTGATCCCTGCTTGCTCAAGGACAGCAACATTCGTCACATAGTCAGTCCAGTGTATATTTAGGATTGTGCAGAGACAGCGCTAATGAAAGTGTTCAAGGAGTCGTAGGTGTTGGCGATAGGTGACCCATGTTGCAGACCCATGTAGGAGAATAAATAGTACAATAGCTCTGTACAGTACTCACTAATAATTTTGATTAATTTCTGTAACATTTGGTCACCACAAGGAAGGACAGCTGGGGCAGGACTAGCTTTCTGGGAAATGTAGTTTGGGAGTGTCAGGCCCTCTGTGGCAGAAAATTCAAAAGACCCTGCTCTAAACTACATTGTCTAAAATGCAGTGCTCAGTATCAGAAAGCCCCAATGACGGCTGCAGTAGTCAGCCATTTAGAGGCAGACTAATAATAATAAATAATATTATTGAAACTGTAAAGAGTACTAAAGAAATTAAGTAATAGTATAAATCTCTGCTAATTTGGGGTTAATAGTGTGTCTCATAGACATACTGTTAGAGAGACATTGAAAGAGATTGATGTTGTGGCTTTTTGGGGATAAACGTTTTTGTCTAAATTTTTAAAAATCCTCAAAAAACAGTAGATGCATGAATCTTTCTGAAACTTGGTGGGGTTGATGCCCTGGTTATTTTGAGCATTGTATATAAAATTCAAGTTGATAGATCTTGTAGTGTGTGTGTATATGTGTGTGTGTGTATATATATAGTTTGTAAAAATTTAAAAAAATTCCCAAAACATTAGACATTATGTGTAACACTCTGAAACTTGGTGGGCTAATGGGGGATAATTTGTTGTATAATCATTGCAAGTTTCATCCCAATACCTCTAAAAATGAGGTAGAAATGAGCCCCCTGAAGTTTTCCTACTTGCTCAATTACTTAACAAAATGTAATGAAAAATGTGTTACTTCATTGTAGTTTCAATAATTTTGGAAACACCCTCAAAAAAAGATTCACTCCCTCCCCAATTTAAAATAAAATAAAATATTTCTTTAAAATAAAATAAAATATTTCTTTAAAATAAAATAAAATATTTCTTTAAAATAAAATAAAACATTTCTTTAAAATGAAATAAAACATTTCTTTAAAATAAAATAAAATATTTCTTTAAAATAAAATAAAATATTTCTTTAAAATAAAATAAAATATTTCTTTAAAATAAAATAAAATATTTCTTTAAAATGAAATAAAATAAATAATGAAGTCAATTCATCCTCAAGCCAACTCATAAAGCCTATTCAGATAACTCTTCGAAGAACTCAGGTCTTCGGAACTGACAGAATCCCCCTATATTGTTTCCTATGTAATTCTTTATTTTGGGCAGGGGCAGGGGAGAGAGAGAGAGAGAAAGGGACAGTCATTTCCATCCCATGTCTTTGGACTTGAGTCCAGGAAACACAAGATGATAATGAAAACAGTTATGGCCAGTTCTGTTCAAACACGCCCAAAGTCAGTGGATACTCTGAGTTCAGGCAATCCCCCAATTTTCATTTATCAGCTGTGTGCAACTGATCTGGGTGCTATCTAAGTTATCAGTGCAGATGTACTCTCTGTTAAAAATTAATAAAAAGCATAATAGAAGAAAAAGTAAAGAAGAAAGGTACTTCTGGTTGACTATATTGATTAATTACATTGGGGGTTTTTCCCCAACCCCCTTTTCTCCTTCCTTGCTTTTTATTTTTTGCCATACTGAAACAATAAATGTGCAGTCAGGCTGGCTAACAGTGTAAAATGGCAAAGATAAGGAAATGAATAAATCTTAGTTGTTTACGGCCTCTGTTCCCCATGCAGAGTGCCCTTTATCACGAAAACAATGCAAACTTCATCAGGAATAAATAAATAAATAAATAACCTACCAGTTTGGTCCAATAAAGCTTTAATCAAGTTAATCTCTAGCACATGCTGTTTGCCATAAGGATTTATTTGTTGTCTTCCTTTTGTGAAATGCTTCCCTTTCTTCTTTATCTCCTCCCCCTTCCTCTTCTATGCTTTTGGATAAAACAGGCCAATTATTGGTAGCAGAAAAGGCACAGCAAGGTTTCAGCAAATGCCTATCTGCCTTGGGTCCTTTATGTCATTAGTATGAAATGAAGTGTGCTTACCTCTCTTTTTCCCATGCTGTGTTTTTCTTTTCTTAGGAAACCCCAGTCAAATATCTCGAGTGCCTGTTGCTATCAAAGTTCTTGATGTAAATGACAACGCTCCTGAACTTGCATCTGGGAATGAAGCATATTTGTGTGAAAATGGAAAAACCGGAAAAGTAAATATCTCTATGTTGTCCCACAATGTCTCATTTTCTTTTAAATCTCTCAGTTACCACAATGTTATTTGTGAGTCATACCTTTCTCTTGATTCAGTGGGAGACTGAATATAGGAACCTGCTTTCTGATAAATCAGGCCATTGCATCATTCTCTAAGCACAAACTCTCTAAAGTTCCTATAATTAGTTGTTATACAAAATCTAAGGCATGCTAGGCAAGTTGAAAAATCAGTGACTCTCCAAATGTTTTTGGATTGCACATCCCTTCAAGTCTAGTCAGTATAACCAAATGTGAACAATGACGAGCGTTATGACCTAAGAGCATCTGGAACACCATAGATTTCCTTTGCCTGGTCAGTTCTCCAATACCATTCTTCCAAGACATGCTAATAGAGACAGTTCTAGGTAAAGTTTCCAGAGTTTCAATATTGGGACAAAACCACATATTTTGTCATTGAGTTACAATCCTTTCTATCTCGGTCAATTCTGTGAGTAGTGTTTTTAAAAAGCAACATTTATCTGAAGTAAGGAAGTGGGGAATGGGGGACGTGGGTTTGATAGTGCAGTCTGCCATTTTATCTTATTCCAGTGTATTTGTGTGTGTGTGTGTGTGTGTGTGTGTGTGATATAGTTGGTATAGTGAACAACTTCTATAACTGTTAGAGAGGGTTGTGAGCCTCCTTCAGGGTGAGAAGAGTAGAGTATAAATATAGTAAATAAATAAATAATAAATAAATAAATTGTGTACATATCTCTAATTCAGCCAGTACAGCATCAACATTTTTGAATGGTGTTAGACAGGCTAGACAGTTGATCATTTGCTTATTCCTTGCACCCTAAGTGTCGTAGCACAGAGACCAAGTAAGCCAAACCCAGGTGTAAAAGGGGTAACAAAAAGTTTATTAGACAATAAATGGAAAGGGGACGAACAAAAAATCAGCCAACTCGGCTAAAAAACCCTCAAAAATCCCAGGAAACCCTACAAAAACACTGAAGCAAGATGCAAAACAAACTCAGGATGTCTGTCTGCGATGTCCAAGGTGGGAAGATCCAGAAGAGTAGTCGTAAGCCGGTCCGAGGGTCAAGCGCAGGAGAATGACGGAGGAAATGAGGAGACAGTCTAAGGATAATCAGGAGAGCAGATTCAGCAGAGATCAAACCCTGCTACAGGAATACACGGCAGCAAGAGTAACTGGAACCAGGAACAAGACACACGATACCAGGATGCCAAAGATCACAGGAACGCCAGACAAGAGTACCAGATAGCAACCCTTTGACCGCCGCAAAGGAAGCCTCATAAACCCATTCATTGTATAGCCCCTAAATGTCGGACTCGCCCAAAGACCCCCCTTGATCATGAGAATCAGCTGCTTCTTTTCCTGCAGCTGCTGTGCTTTGTGCAATTATCCATGTCTCCCAGCAATCCTGGAAACTTAAAGTATCCCAGTCTGCCTCTGAAGCCTCAGAAGGCCAATCCTGATTGCTATCAAAACCCACAAAGTATCAGTGCTAGAATCTTCATTACACACATCCCTTACTTCCTGAACCAGAGTCCAGTCTAAGTCGGTATCACTCTCTTCTGACTCCCTTTCTTCATTCCCAGAAAAACCTTCTAAGGTTTCAGAATTTGAAGGGGCTCTAAGTATCTGCTGGATCTTCTTTCTCTGCTCCAAACCCTCAAGGCTAGAATCACTAGCAGCCCTTTTCCTGCCAGCTGCAGTGTCTTGATTACTCAGAGCCACACCCCATTCCATACTACTGCTTGATGCTAATGACTCAGCGTCTTCCTTATCCCTACTAGCAGTAGACGCTGAAGGCTCAATTACAACACTAAGTGTTGTGTGTGTTTACTATAGGTAGCTCTTCTTTTCATTTGTGGATAATTGTTTTTTGCCTGGTTGGACCATGCACTCTCTGCACTGCTCTGGATTGAGCACTGAGTATGTGGATTTGGGAGCTGCCTGGACCAGTTCAGAGCATTTTTGCTCTGGATTGTTACAGCAATAATTGGTGGGTGTAGATGAGCCCTCAGCTAGCAGCAGAAGACATATATTTTGGAGGTGTGATATTGGCCATGCTCAAAATCTTATCCAAGATCTGCTTTGGCCATCAATTAAAGAAGACATCAATTTCAGGCAGCAGCAATGCAAAAGAAACTAATCTGTCAGGAAGCAGTACGGTAGAAATGAAATGGACTTGTTTTCTATTATCCTGCTTGTGAAGACACTGAGTGACGGAAATCCATGGCTTTGTAGCTACCTAATTTATTCTGGGTAGTGACATTTTAATTTAAATAAACAGCAGTTGACAGCATGACACTAGAGTTGTTAATCCAGCTATTCTTGTGCCTCGTGGGTGTTTGGCATTAAATTCACCATTTACCAAAGCAGCTTACCTGATAATAGTGTTAGAATTTGTTTCTTATTGTGGGCATGTACAAGAACCTATGTATGGCAGGATTTGACTGCTGCAGACAATCCATGTTTTCACCTTCCAGCAGTCATTTCCACAACTTCTTGCCCTAGTTACCCAGTTATCTGGGGGGAAAACAAAAACAGCATTTTGAATAGTAAACACTACCATTTTGATCCACTGAAGAATAAGATCAGTGAGATGTGTCTCCCAGCAAATGAATAGGACCAGTATCCATAATGATAATACGGACCTGAATACAAGCCATGAAGAGATCACTGCCAATCCCTACCCCACAGTAACAACTTTAGACCTGCTTTTCATAGAATCAAAGAATTGGTAGAACTGGAATGTCAAACAGTACCAAAAGGTTCATCTGGCTTTCTAATGAAGCAGGAAAGGCACATCTGAAGCATCTCTGTCAAATAACCATTCAGTCTCTGTTTCAAAGTCTCCCGTACAAAAGAGTTCACCACCTTCTGAGCAATCGGCTCCACCGTGAAACAGCACTTACCATCTGTAAGCTGCTCCAAATGTTTAGGAGAAAAGAAGGAAAGAAAATATCCTTCATCAACATAATAGCCCTTCAGATACTTGAAAAAGTCTTTCATATTGCCTACCTCTCTTATAAATGCCTGTTCAACTCTCCCTTCTACGTAAGTGAGTAAAAGTTGGAGCAAAGAAATGGCACTTCGGCCTCTATTCACTGCTCTTTTGCTCTTGGCAGTTCAGATAAAACCCAGATAAACAGGGAAATCAAAGGAGAAAGGGGGAGGAGGTAGTACACAGAGGGCATTCTGAAATTGTGGAAATATAGTTATTTCCTAGTTCTTAATTCTGGATTATTTCGCCACATAGGACTTGGAGCATATTTGGATCATATCCTATTATAATAACCATTGCTTTAGGGGTCATTGAAAACCTATAATCTAAAATACAATTAAGACTGAAAGAGGTAAGTTAAATATCAACTATCTTTCCCGTTTATAAAAGATAGCATAGGAGGAAGAGGTTCTTAGATTTTCTCAGTGTTGGTCCCCAGCTCTGGAATTCTCTCCCCAGGCACGAATCAGGCCCTTTTGGTGCCCTAGGCCAAAGGCTCTGCCCCTGCCCCCAGCCCCGCCCCGTCCCTGGCTCCACCCCCAGCTCCGCCCCCGGCTCCTCACCGGCGTGAGGAGGAGGAAGGAAAGCCCCACCCCTGGAGCCGATGCAGGGCCTCCCCACTGCTCCTCCCTCCCTCCTAAAGCCACCATGCCGGCCTGAGAAGCGGCCGAAATCGCGGCTTTAGGAGGGAGGGAGGAGCCATGGGGAGGCCCCGCATCGGCTACGGGGGTGGGGCTTTCCTTCCTCCTCCTTGTGCCGGCAAGGAGGCAGGGGCAGAGCTGGGGGTGGAGCAGAGCCGAGGGCGAGGGCAGAGCCGAGGGGAGCAGAGCAAAGGAGGGGGGCGGCCATGGCTGGTGCTTACGCCACCACGAGCATGCGCCCTTTTTGAAAAAAAATTGAAATTTAAAAAAATATTTTTAAAAACCTTTTGGGGGGGGGTCCGGATCTGCTGCCCCCCCAAAAGTGCCACCCTAGGCTATGGCCTAGGGTGGCCTTATGAGTAATCCGGGCCTGTCTCTCCCTAAAGAGATCTGATAATCAAGTTTGTCTACCTTTCATAAGAACTTAAAAACCTGGATGTTCAGCTGTGCTTTTGATTAATGCTGTTGTTTTTATCTGTGATTCTTGGGCTTGTTCCCATGTAAGCCGCCCTGAGTCCCCTTGGGGAGATGGTGGCAGGGTATAAAATTAAAGTTGTTATTGTTGTTGTTGTTGTTGTTGTTAGTCATACACAATTAAAATTGTATATGGTAATGGGTAGAAGCTGAAAGTCTAATTTTCTCTTTTCCGATGATTAGCTGTATCCTCTTTGCTCTTCTGCCATCTGATGCTATTATTTAGCAGTGTTTACACAATGATGGACATGCATGACCCACTTGGGTACCATATCAAATTTTATTTGCCAGTGCTAAACACATGCCCATCCAATGCTGTATTTAAAGTAGGTGGGGGAAGACAGGGGATTGAAATGCTGAATACCAAGAAATATGGAGTTGTGTGGGAGAATTCAGATTTTCATTTGCAAGTGTGAAGTGCACAGAAAATAATCTATAAAATCGAAATCCTCCCCTATAGTCTACATCTGAATTCTCCTGATCCTTTTGAGTTAAATCTCTATCAAACAAATATGGAGAAAGTATGCTGTTGTTTTCTACTATCTGAATACATTTACACAATTGCCAGTTAACTTATAGCTAAGTTAAATTAAGTTTGAATCACCTCAAGGGAGCTGATTACATCTCAACCTCTTAGACAACCTTATTTGCAGTCTGTAAATATACTGAGCGAACCACCTAATGCAGTTCATTTCTCCACGTGTTCTATTTTGGGCCCTGATATAATTGAGAGTGGCAACCACGGCTGCTGGTGATGTGACAGAATGCATTAAAAACTGTTGATGTATAACGTTGCCAGATGAATTCTTCTTGCCTTTATTCTCAGCCCATAACAGCAGAATGTGAAACTCTGATCTGCTGAAAAAGCATGTCACTTAGCATTTGGCATTCTTTCCACAATTTTCAACATTGCTAAAGCATTCTTTTCCTCCTCCCTAGGCCTTCCCTGTTTTTACTTCTACCAGATGAATGCATTATTTGATATGATAAGGTATTAATGAGCCAAATTTGCAAATCAGTAGTTTGAGAAGAAAATGGAGTGACTTGAAATGTTTATTCTTTGTGCATGTTGCCGTTACCCCTAACCCAGACAACCCATAGACTGTGTCTGAAATTACTTCTGAAATCAAAATTAGCTGCAAAAATTCTAGATATTTTCTGATATTTCTAGATTTCTTTCATTTCATACATGGGAAATGAATTAATTTGACAATTTGATAACAATGTCATTTGAATCCCCACCACGAAATAAAGAGACCAGACACAAATATATGGAGAAATAATTGGGCATTTTTTGACTTATTTAAAATGGTAAATGAACTAAGTAGCTAATTGTGGGGGGCAGCACTGTGACGTGGGCAATGGCATGAGGCCAGGAATCATTTTCTGACTAACTGCCAATCCAACCACTAGGCGAAGCACCTGATCCCGGGGGCACTCCACAGTGATGGTTTGCCATTCTGGCTGGTCATTATTGAAAGGCCATTCCTGGGGACCTCCCTTATTTATTTATTTATTATTTCGATTTGTATACCGTCCTTTCCAGATGGCTCAGGACGGTTTACAATGTATCAAACTACCAACAAAGGCATAAAACATAACAATTAAAACAGTACCACATGACAGCATAGATACGGATGAAATTGAAAACAATTCCATATAGGACAATTCCACCCTCCCAGGATATTAATAAGCTAAATGCTTGTCGGAACAAAGCGGTTTTACATGCTCTCCGGAAAGCCGTCAGCTCACCAATTGAATGTACTTCTGGTGGTAGGCTATTCCACAAGCAAGGTGCAGCCACAGAGAAGGCTCTCTGTCTGGTTGATGACAGGCGGATAGTCCGTAATGGCAGAATCTGTAGAAGATTGAGGTCCTCTGAATGGTGGGATCTCTGGGGAACGTATGGGAGTAGATGGTCCCTCAAGTACACCGGCCCCAGACCATGCAAGGCCTTAAAGGTCAATTCCAACACTTTGAAGATGACCCGGTGCTCAATTGGTAACCAGTGCAGACGCTGCAGAGTTGGGGTGATATGGGCCCTGGCCAGTACTCCAGCCAGGAGTCTCGCTGCAGCGTTCTGCACCAGTTTGAGCTTCCGGATAACTGACAAAGGAAGACCAATGTAAAGGGCATTACAGTAGTCTAGCCTCGAGATGACCGTTGCCTGGATTATGAACCCCAGAACCGTGGATTATGAACCCCAGAACCCAATAAGAGAGAGGTAAACTACCCAGGTAAGCCCCAAAGGAGATATTTTGGGGTACCTCTTAAGCCCCAGAACCTATAGAGGTCGACCCAAAAGTTCCCCTTTACCCCAAAAGGGAGGGTTGCCTCTCCATGTTCTCCCCCCAATGCTTGCCAGTGACACCTAATTATCACTGCCCCATCCATTTATATCCCCTACTTTCAGCAGTTTCAATATGGGGTAGGTGAAAAACCCCTCTCTTAATGAGGGAAACAATTCCTATGTGGCCCTGTTGTGACCAGTATTAACTCATTCTGAACTGAGAGCAGAAGAGTGGGTTGTGCTGCCAGAGACCGAATGCAGTGAGGAGGGGCTGACACAGAAGAAAATGTCCTTAAGCCCCTCCCCACCACAGACTGGCAGCGATGTCAGCCATAGGAGGACATTGACACTGGCATTGACAGGGAGCTTCAAAGGCACCCTTCCAGTCTGGAGGTGAGTGTCGTGTTGTATTCATTATGCCACTCATTTGGAGTTCATTCAAAATTTATTTATTTTACATTCATTTTACATTGTGGCATCTATTTGTAGGAAAATCCCCTTGTCCTATTCAATTATTCAGGTTTACTTCTAAACAGGTATATAATCCCAAATTCATTTAGGCATTTAAAATATAGATTGCATGTTCAGGCTGAGCATAAAAAAGAGTAAACAATCACTTTTCCCAGGCAGTACATTTTTGGATACATATCAACAAAGGAATGTTTGTTTGGTTCAAAAAATAAAAATACTGATTTGTACATAGAGGTACAATTCAGAAATAACTATAAGAATTTAACAAAAAATATGATATAGCTCACCATAGTGGGGAACTACACAAGAAGCTGATCTAAGCATCTTTCTCAATCCTCAGACTATATTCAATATGTTGATGAGCATCATTCTATTTGTATTGGGCTTTCCTGGTCCACACCAGTCCAATGACCTCATTTGACTACACTACCAACCTACACCATTTTGTGAACTCTTTGACAATTTGGCTGTTGTAAATTAATGTGGATATTTTGTTTAGAGCAGTATTTTCAACCTTTTTTGAGCTGCGACACATTTTTTTCATTTACAAAATCCTGGGGCACACCACCAACCAAAATTACACAAAATGACACTCTAACACAGTAATACATATAGTTAATATGCTTTTAAATGTATTTATACACTCAGTGTGAAACCTGGACCTGTTTCGATGAACACAACACAGATATCCTAGCAGGAATGGCAGAAAGACACAAACTTCCCACACAGAACTCCCATAACCAAGAGGAAATACTATAAGAGTTTAGTGGGCATTGACCTTGAGTTTTGGAGTTGCAGTTCACCTATATCCAGAGAGCACTGTGGACTCAAACAATGTTGGATCGGGACCAAACTTGGCATGAATACTCAATATGCCGAAATGTGAACACAGATGAAGTTTGGGGAAAATAGACCTTGACATTTGGGAGTTACAGTTTCTGGGATTTACAGTTAACACACAATCAAAGAGCATCCTGAACTCTTGCAACAATGGAATTGAACCAAACTTGGCATACTGAACTCTCATTACCAACAGAAAGTACTGAAAGGGTTTGCTTGGGAATTGACCTTGAGTCTGGAAGTTGTAGTTCACCTACACCCAGAGAGCACTGTGGACTCAAACAATGTTATGTTATGTTGTTGTTTGTTTTCTATCCAGAATCACAATGTTGGAAGGAGGCTCACCACTTTAAGGTCCCTAAAACAGGCATGGCAAAACTTCGGCCCTCTGGGTGCTATGGACTTCAACTCCCACCATTCCTAACAGCCTGAGGCCCTTTCCTGCTTAAGTGGCTGAGGGGGAAAGGAAAAGGGCCTGAGGCTTGGGGAGATAGGACGGAATACAAATAAAGATTTTGTATATTATTATTATTATGTTCTTATTTTTCAACCATAATTCAGATCTGTAATAGGCTGCCATTTTGAAATTCCCATAGATGAGAGGACTCCAGAAAGTGCAAATAGAATACATGTTTGCCCTGTCCAATCCACCAATCTACACACAATCCAAGAATCAACCTGCACCATCATGGCTTTCGAGGACCTTCAGCTAATTATTGCAGTTTGACACTATTTAACTGCCATGGCTCATTGCTATGGAATCTTAGGAGTTGAAGTTTTACAACATAGGTCCTCAAACGTTGTAAGCAAAGGGCCGGTTTGTGGCCTTTCAGACTGTTGAGGGGCCAGATCATAGTTTTAAAAACACACAAACAAATTCCTATGCACACTGCAGATATCTTATTTGTAGAGCGAAAAGACATGAAAGAACAATACAATATATAAAATGAAGAGCAATTTTAACCAACATAAATTTACCAGTATTTCAATAAGAACTGTTGTCTGCTTTTGGCTAATTAGAATTGTTGTTGTGTGACTTCAAGTCATTTCAGATTTAGGACTCTAGTCTAAAGTTTAGAGTGGGGTGGGCGGGTAAATGACATTTGAAGGCCATATCCTTAGTTTGGGTATTCCTATTTTGTGCTGGGTGCTGGGGCCACACTAGATTACAACTTAAAGGATTCTATTGTGCCATTGCAGTTAAAATAGTGTAAAACTGCATTAATTCTGCAGTGTAGATGCACAACCCTCTCCTCTTATCTTGGTGGTTGGGAGGGTGATTGTCTGTTCAGTTTACTGAGATGGGTATGCCACTCAACAGTAGAGAGACAGTGCCAACTCTTTCTTAACTGCTGACTCCCATCATTTGACAATTCTGGGCAACAAAACAGCAATTTATGCCATTTTTTTAAAAAAGACATGTCCAATTGACATTAGTGTGCAAAGAGGAAGTTAACTAAAAACCCAAGCAATTTTGAAAAGCCTACTTTTTGAAAGTTGGTAAGGAGGTTGCCTTATGCAAACCCTTTTAATATAAAGTCTCACTTCCCAATAAGGCCTTTCTTCTTTACATGAATAAAAGATCAGATATAAGGAGAAAATCTGCCATCTCCTTTGCATGGTAAAGCATGAAAAGACTGCACAGCCCGGGAGGGAGCTGTCAATACGGGGATCACTTCTTGCATTTGTACTACTGTGGAATATACCCCATGTTTCAGAATGTGTGTGTGCCTGTGTGTGTGTGTGTATCAGAATTCAAAAAATATCTTAACAGATTACAGAGATGGGCCAAAATTAACAAAATGACATTCAGCAGGGACAAAAGCAATATACTCAACTTAGGTGGGAAAAAAATGAAATGCAAAGATACAGAATGAGGGATGCATGGCTCGACAGCAGTACGTGTGAAAAAGATCTCGCAGTCCTCATGCACAACAAGTTAAACATGAGCCAACAAGGTCATGCAGTAGTTTTTTTTTGTTTTTTTTTTAAAAAATGGGATTTTGGCCTGCATAAATAGAAGCATAGTGATTGGATTGAATATTGTTTTAACTTGGAATGACTGTGTATGATGCTGTTGAAACTGTATTTTAATGTATCTTAATGTATTTTAATTGTTGTGGGGTTTGGGGTTTTTATGCTGTTGTGATGTGGGCATCGAATTGTGCCGTTCTGTAAGCCGCTCTGAGTCCCTCCTCGGGGGTTGAGAAGAGCGGGGTAAAATCCTGAAATAAATAAATAAAATAAATAAATTGTCTAGATTCGGATAAATCATGCTAATCCTCTATTCTAGCTTGGTCAGATCACACCTGGAATACTGTGTCCAATTCTAGTAACCACAATTTAAGGGAGATGTTTACAAGCTGGAATGTTTCCAGAGGAGGATGACTAAAATGATCAAGGATCTGGAGAACAAGCCCTATGGGGAGTGGCTTAAAGAGCTGGGCATGTTTAGCCTGCAGAAGGGAAGGCTGAAAGGAGACATGATAGCCATGTGTAAATATGTGAGAAGTCATGGGGAGGAGGCTTGTTTGCCGCTGCCCCAGAGACTAGGATGCGGAGCAATGGCTTCAAACTGCAGGAAAGGAGATTCCACCTGAAGATTAGGAATAATTTCCTGACTGTGAGAGCTTTTTCAGCAGTGGAACTCTCTGCCCCAGAGTGTGGCAAAGGCTCCTTCTTTGGAGGCTTTTAAACAGAGGCTGGATGGTCATCTGTTGAGGATGCTTTGAATGTGATTTTCCTGCTTCTTGGCAGGAGGTTGGACTGGATGGTCCATGAGGTCTCTTCCAACTCAGTGATTCTATGATTTCTATGAAATATTGCTGGACAGCAGTTACTATTATGTGTGAGTATTGGTTATGTTGACAAAGGAATATGCAGCATAGTAATTGTAATCCTGCACCATCTGAAGGTCCACAGTTTTTTCACTCTCATATTGATTAAAGAAAGAGAACTAGTGTTGCAAAGTGATTTGAGGATGGGACTAGGACTCTGGGAGTCCAAGATTCAGATCCCCCATCAGCTGTGTAAACTGACCTGATGATGTTGGGCAAGTCACACTTTCTCAGCATCAGAGGAAGGCAAAGGCGAACCTCCTCTGAACAAACCTTTCCAAGAAAACCATGACTCGAAGCTCCTGGTTGAAGTTGAATTAAAAGTTATATTTCAGTTTCAGAGTTCTGTTACTTTTGGAGTGAGAGAGGTTGTTCTTGGTAGCATTGAATTATTGCCAACTGTAAACCACCCAGAGTCGCCCTTGGGCTGAGAAGGGCGGTATAAAAATGTTGTAAATAAATAGGTTGGGAATGGTTTCATCTTATTTGGAAGTTGCCTTGGGCGAGGGGACATTCCTCAAAGGATGACCAAAGAAAGAGTGAGACCTATTATTTCCCTCCTCTGGAGACATGTTTATTGCCTCCTCCTAGATAGCAAATAAATACATAAAATTCAGTCCTCATCTAGCAAAAGTATCATAAGAGGTCTTGTAGGACAGTGATTTTCAACCTTTTTTGAGCCGCGGCACATTTTTTACATTTACAAAATCCTGGGGCACACCACCAACCAAAATGACAAAAAATGACACTCTAACACAGTAATACATATAGTTAATATGTTTTTAAATGTATTTATACACTCACTTAGTGTGAAACCTGGGCCTGTTTTGATGAACACAAAATAGATATCCTGGTAGGAATGGTAGAAAGATGCACAAAAAAGCTCTCACTTGTCTTGATGTGATCCCAAATTGCCACTGCCACTTGACGAGCAGCTACAGCACTAACTCTAACTTTGTTTACTTAGCCGCGTCTGAGTGAATCCAAGATGGTGCGACCATAGCACTCTCGCGTCACTTCTTAGGTGATGCGAGAGTGCTATGGTTCCATTTGAACTGGACCCCCTTTTATACATGTATCCATTGTGTAATGCTTATGTACTTTCCATTTCTTAAAGGGACAGATGCGCCTTATAGTTTATATATGAATGAAGTTCGAAAATAATTTCCCATGGCACA
The DNA here is from genome assembly GCA_030556195.1 of Anolis apletophallus. NCBI lineage: Eukaryota > Metazoa > Chordata > Lepidosauria > Squamata > Anolidae > Anolis > Anolis apletophallus. Next base: position 30,892,800 of record JARBWK010000014.1, on the reverse strand, counting down.
CCTGATGATCTCTCACGGCACACTAGTGTTCCGCAGCACACTGGTTGAAAATCACTGTTGTAGGATAGATTTTATAATGTGGAATTCTGGGAGAAAAATTGGAAGGTAGAGAATCAACAGACACATTGTGCTTTAAACCACTGTTCTGGCATCTCTCTCTTTCTTCTCTTCTCTACTTCTCGCTCCCACACTGTAGTTGTTTTGTTTGCTATATCTAACCCTTCGCCCCTTTACCCAAAGATTTGCTTTTCAAAGCGAGAGCTGCTGTGCTTCTGTAATCTAGACATTTTATTTTTGTGCTGTTGAAAAGATCAAGGCAACTTACAACAATTGGAAATAACAAGAATACTATGATTGTGCCTTCTAAAAAAATTATGATAACTTTTTTCCTTCCCTTTCTTATGTAGATCTTTCGAGCAATTCACAGCACTTCATTCAGGCAGAAAAAGCAATACATTCTGGAAAACATTATAATGACGGGTCAATCACAACTGCCCCACTCCCTTTCATTTTCCTATGCTGTAATCTCGAGACTAGAAAGTGTCAAGGAATTTTGCAATAACGCCCATTCATTAAGCAATGGCTTGAAAGGGAGGGAAGGAAATAGGACTTACCTAAGAACACAGTGGGAAGAGGGGGCACTGAAAAGTTGGGAGGTCTTTGCCACAGTCAACAAGACAGAAAACTTTGCTTTTCCTGTTGGTACAGCTTCATACACATCTATACGGTTGAGAGTTTTATTATATACCTTGCATGTAGACAAAAAGTCAAGAGGAGGTTGCCATGGGAACACAAACTCTTAATTTCTTGACTCAGAAAATGAGAAACAACAAAAGTGATATTTTCTCTGCGGTGTTTCCTACAACATCCAACACCATTATTTGAAGAAAAGAAAAGAAAAAGAGGTGAAAGAGGTGGAAACAAGTGCATAAAAACAAAGATGGAGGTGATGATGAGTGAGAGTGACAACTTCTGATAGCAGCGCAGTAAAAGATTAAATGGGATCACTATGGCACAATTCCAAGAGATGCATGCATTCCATTGAGTCTCTCTCCATTTAGTATCAGCAGGTGTGAGAATCATGTGGCTTCCAAACATCGCTTATCTCCCCTCTCTCCCCCAACACACACATAACATCACAAACATCATTTTTGGAGCCAAAACTTCTTTTAAAAACATGTTCCTATATTATTAAAAGTCAGAAATGTGTTTCTTTGTGTGTGTGTGTGTGTGTGTGTGTGTGTGCATGTGTGTGTGTATGTGTGATTTCAGAAATTTATATTCTATTGCATGTAGGTGCTCTGTTAAATGTTCCTGAAACTGAGAAAATGTCCCCAAGACCCAAGTGCTATATATTTTCCAATTCTCTGGGCTTGGTGGTGACAGGTCCCACATTTTGAGCTGATATAATTATCATCATCATCATTTGTCTCTCTACAACAGTTAGAATACAGAAAACGAAACATAATTAAAACACATATATTAAAGGACATAGAGCAAAAATTCAAAGATGGTAAAATCATGTATCTCAATAAAGCCACTTTGTGTCTCCTTCTGGAAAGAAAAGGTGGGATAATATTTATTTGCGCAGTGTGACATTAGGACTGAATAACAATAATATTGGGTCTGAACCTCTGTCCTCCTAGAGGAACAGTATTTTTGCAACACTCAAAAAGAGCATGAAGAACCAAGGACTGGGGGATGCCCCTTTATTGAGACACACCCAAGTTCTTCCCAAAGGCTCGTTACTTGAGAGGGATGAAGCGAGACGAGTGGGTGGCCCCAATTTCTGGCCGGCCATGCTTCACTAGTTTGTAGGTGATGGAGAACTCCCCCAGGTAGTGGCCATTCATCTCGGGCTTGATCTCCACCTGGTTGAAGGTCTTCCCGTTGTAAATGCCCACCATGCTGCCCACCATTTCGGGGAGGATGATCATGTCTCGCAGGTGGGTCTTGACCAGGCTTCTCCATCGGTGGGGCCTCCTTCTTGGCCTTACGCAGGTGCTTCAGCAGGGAGTGCTGCTTGCGGCGCAGGCCCCGGTTCAGCCGTCAGCGCTGGCGGGCGCTGTAGAGCTGCATTAGCTGTTCATAGGACATGTCGAGGAGATGATCCAGATCAACGCCCAGTATGTGAACTTCCGGAAGGTCCGCTTCTTCTTCTGCTCCACTTCTGCCATCTATAGATTACTGCAACGCTCTCTACGTGGGGCTGCCTTTGAAGACTGCTCGGAAGCTTCAATTGGTCCAGTGGACAGCAGCCAGGTTGATAACAGGAGCGGCACTAAGGGAGCGTACAACTCCCCCCCTTGTGTGCCAGCTCCACTGGCTACCGGTTTGCTACCGGGCACAATTCAAAGTGCTGGTTTTGGCCTTTAAAGCTCTAAACAGTTCTGGTCCAACTTACCTGTCTGAACGCATCTCTCCCTATGAACCATCAAGATGCTTAAGATCATCTGGAAAGGCCCTGCTCTCATTCCAGCCTGCTTTGCAGGCGCGCCTGGCAGATACAAGAGACAGGGCCTTCTCAGTGGTGGCTCTTCGGCTTTGGAACTCCCTTCCTAGTGACATCAGATCAGCCCCCTCCCTCCTGACATTTCGTAAGAAAGGCAAGACTTGGCTTTTCGAGCAAACATTCGCAGACGAACTTTAATTGAGATCAAGGATTACTATGACGACAACACGGAAACCAATTTTAAGATTGTGGAGCTGAGATTTGTATTTTATAGTTTTTAACTGTTAATTTTATGTTTTTATATGACTGTTTTTATCTTGTGATATATTGTATATGGGCACTTGTTGCCGCTTGTTCACCGCCTTGAGTCGCCTTCGGGCTGAGAGAGGCGGTATAGAAGCATGGCAAATAAATAAATCTTGGCTTCAGTCTTCTCAGGAAAAAGGGATAATAATAATAATAATGATAATGATAATATGTACATTTAAAATGCCCTAGTTTTCTCTTCTTCCATTTTCCCTTCAATTTCTAGAATGCTAGAAACTGAGTTCAAAAGCTGAAATCTGCATTAACTCACCTATGGGGAGAGGAGAGGAGAGGAGAAAGAAGAAACAGCCTTTCCAGTAGGCCCGGGCAAAAGCAAACTGCTGCAGTTTTTCCAAGTTTTCCTCCTCAATTATTTTCCCATCTTGGCCACACTTTGATGTTGTGTGGCCACATATGTCGCCATTTTGTTCTGTGCAGTATTGAAGTGTATGCTTGTGTATATGCAATTAGATGACATCATCTTGCTTTTAGTCTGAGGAATACTGACTTTGGAAGGCACAATAGGATGGACAAAGTCAAATTAAGTAATTAATTCATGTCTTGTTTTTCTTTCTAAAATGAGATCCAGAGCCAAAATCAGAATGCTGAAACCACCCTTTGTTCCCTTTATAAAACAAAATTGGAGTGGAAAAAATAGACACACACACGTGCACACACACACACACACAAAGAGAGAGACACATTTAATCTCTATACCTATTTTTCTTTTAATTTCTGAGCAGAGGCTAAAGGGCTATAAAATGTTCTGGGTACATCTTGTGAATTTTCTATGGAAATACAGATAAGCAGATAGATACATCCAACAGTGATTGGTGAGAATACTGTCTCCTAGCTTCCCCATTTAATATAGCTGTCTGTGCAACACATTGACTCCTGCAGAATGTCTAAGCAGGGGATACCTAGTAATTTTTTGTGATACAACATGGAATATAATACAACCCATATATTAGGCTACAATATTAACCATTCTTACTCAAAAATAAATTCAATTGAAATAAGAGTTCATTCTGCTGAAGTGGATGTGACTTGGTCTGGTTATAGATATCTAATTCTACTAGAAAAAAGAGCCTAACCTCTTTCACGCACACTGTTATCAACATGGTTGACTTACTTGCCAGACTTGGGCAATTCAGCAAAAGGCATGCCGTTTCAAACTACATTTTTTGCTAACCCCTCTTTTTATTTATTTATTGGGAAGTTGCTCGAATCAGGAGGAGTGTGGCCATTTTCATTTGGAAAAGATTTGGCCCTTTGGCTGCAATGGGAAACTTTAAAGGCTCAGTCCTCAATCATTCTAAGGCCTATCTGCAAAAACCTCACCTCAGTTTTAGACCCTATTCATAACTGCAGACCTGCCAAATTTCAGAATAATTAACCAATCTAATGATTTTTTAGAATTATTTTTTGTTTTAACCATAACATTTTTTTAAAAAAAAGAAATAAGACAAACCGCAAGATAGGGTTCTGGGAATTGTAATCACTGGTTGTGTCCATTCTCAGCCAATCAGAGCATAGACACAACCAGGCCTTTTACTGGCTGAGAAGCAGAGAGGGGGAAAAACTTCAAATCCCACCATGCTCTGAGTAGAACTCAGAGACTTTTCAATGCCTGCCCCATGCAAGTGTATTTGTATTATATGGATAGGACAAAAGTTTCCAAATGGTGTATCGTGACACTCTAGTATGTTATTACCTGAAATCCACAGGTGTGTCGCATAAAAAATACTACAAAAAACGGGGCTAAGTCTAATACCACTAATACAGCCAAAACAAGCAATGGACAATATTCAATTAACTAATGGTTAACGTCATCCAAAGAATGCCAGTGTATAATTATTGTGATTTTATCCAAAGGATTCAAGCATATAATAATTATTAGTATAATAATCAGAGATATAATGCGGATGACATGAAAGAATACAGTAATAACAGATTCTGGAGTATCAAATAAACAATGATATAGTAAGCTTCGACCGTAGCATATATCTAAATACACAGTACTCACGGACTTAGCGTGTTTTCTCCGTCTATGTAAACATTTAAGACGCAAAGGATGGGAAAAGTTCGGATTATTTATTTATTTATTTATTATTCGGGTTTCTATGCCGCCGACTCCCTGAGGCTCGCGGCGGCTCACAGGAACCGAAGGTACAACTACACACAAGCAATGCGATAAAACATCTAAGACAATTAAACAGTTAAAACAGCAAAATACAAAACCCCCAGGTACAGTTCAGAAATTAGATAGCGTGACACCCCAGGACAGCGGCTAAAGCGGAACATGGGCAGGACCTACTCACCGAAGGCCTGCTTAAACAAATAAGTTTTGCAGGCGCGTCTAAACGGGAGCAGGTCCTTTATAGCCCGCGTTCCAGCCGGGAGGGCGTTCCACAGCGTAGGGGCTATAACGGAGAACGCCCTCCGGCGAGTAGATGTCAGTTTAGCCGATTTCGCCGAGGGTATCTCTAACAAATTAGCATCCTCGGAGCGTAGTGATCTCGGGGGACAGTGTGGGGTGAGTCGGTCCCTCAAGTACGCTGGCCCCAGCCATGCAAGGCCTTAAAGGTAAGAACCAACACCTTGAAGGAGATCCGGTGCTCGATTGGGAGCCAGTGCAGATCCTGCAAAACAGGTGTGATGTGGCGGCCTGCTGGGGTTATACAGTTCAAACGCAATAGGTGGGAAAAGTCCAGATTAAGTGAAAAAGTTCAATTGAGGATTTTCTCAAGCCATCCCATAGGTAGATAAGAATCCATGAAAGTAGCAATTATGTCCCAAGTTCATTAATCAGTCAATATTCCAAAATAAATTCATCTTTGTGGAAAACGCCATTGTAAACAAAGTAGTCAGGGAGCCGGGTTGACGGAAATTAACATATCAGGATCCCACTCCGTTTCGCACTTTGGTGCTTTATCAAAACCCAAATTAACGTGTTAGGCACTACATAGGCTTCCACCAATCTGTAATTAAAGAAGGTCCAAATGGTAAAAAGACAATCCAGCTCCAAATATTGAAAAGTTAACAGAAAAGCAATCCAATATACATACCAGTTACAAAAGATCGCCAGGAGACTCAGGAGAAGTAAGGCAAATTGCTTACAGTATATGTGTACTTTTAAAGGGGAAATTGTAGCGATACTAATTGAACGCAGCAGAATGAGGGAAGGAATAAATCTTTTCAATGCCTGCCCTGTGCAAGTGCTGCTGGGAAAGCGAACCTAGAGAACTTTTCCGCGGCCAGGGAGGGAGAAAAGATGCTGAAGGATCATCTCCAGGATCCCCATGGCAGCCTTTCGGTTCCCTCCTCCCTGTTCTGTTCTTGGGGGATTACACAAAACAGACCACCAATTATTAAAAATCACTTTTGGTCAAACTGATCCGGGCCCAAGCCTATTACTTACTGATAAATTTCATTTAATTTTGAATTAGTGTGTCAACACTTTGCTGTCATTTTAACTTCTCATTTTCCTTTTTAGAAGGATGACTAGAGAGTTGTTGAGTGAACCACAAAAATAATGAAAAGAAATAGTCTATCTAGCTCAAGTACTGTTAACATATATTTGATGTGTAGAAACCAGAAAATGTGCCACTGATTCACTAAACTATGAATGCAGCTACACTGTAGAATTAATTCAGTTTGACATCACTTTAGCTGTCGTAGTTTTGCAATGTCTGTTACCTTCTCTGCAAAAAAAAGTACATAATGTTGAGACACTGTTAAAATGGTGTCGAACTGCATTCTGCCTATGTCAAGTTAGGAAGCTCTATAGTATTAATTTATCATTCTGAAAGGGTCTTCTTTTAAGTGTTTTTCCATTTCTTACTTATTTGCTTACATTCTACTTTGTGTGTGTTTTGAGAATGTGTTGTTATTTCATATTTAGAAGTTACTCCAGAATCCATGACCCAAATTGAGCATGAATCCAGGATTTTATTACATGGGGAGACAGGGAAATAATGCCATATGAATATTTGTATTATATGGATAGGACAAAAGTTTCCAAATGGTGTATTGTGACACACTAGTATGTTATTGCCTGAAATCCACAGGTGTGTCACATAAAAATACTGCCCCTCTTGTCCCCACAAAGAAATACTGCCTTTGGAGCACTTTGGAGGAGGCCCCACCTCTTCTTCTGCCTTCTTTTGGACTCTCGTTTGCTGAGGTGTTCCAGCGATTGTCTCTGTAGATCTGAGAAAACTATTTATTGATTTAAGTCATTGGCATGCTGGCTGATACCCAAATGGGATGGGCCAGAGATATCACTGCCTCGGTCCTTTCACTATTGGTTGCTACTTCCTGGCAGATGTCAGGTGGTGCAATGCCAGCTAAACAGTGTAATTTCTCAACTGGTGTAGGGCACAGACACCCCATGAAAATGAGGCATGTCTCATTAAGAGCCACATCCACTGTTTTAGCGTGGTGAGATGTGTTCCACACTGGGCATGCATACTCAGCAGCAGAATAGCATAGCACAAGGGCAGATGTCTTCACTGTATCAGGTTGTGATCTGCAGGTTCTGCCAGTCAGCTTTCATATGATATTGTTTCTAGCACCCACTTTTTGCTTGATATTCATGCAGAGCACGGTCCAGGGTAACTCCCAGGTATTTGGATTTGCTCCAGTTGGATTCCTTCCCAGGCAATCCTCAGAGCTCGGGATGCTTGTCTTAAGATGAAAAGCACATGTCTTTGTTTTAGATGAGTTAGGAATCAGCTGCTTTTCCCTGTAATAGGCAGTAAGATCTCCTTGAGCTTCGGAGAGCTTCTTTTCAACCATCCCAAAGCTCAAAACTCCCTGCTTGTGTGGTAATGGCACGAGCGTCAGCATAACTGATCTGTCCTCCTTCCGGAGGGCTTGTAAGACTAACCTGTTCCATCAGGTGTTCAATCTGTAATGGTCCAACTTAGTCACATTCTCTGTTTAGTTATAAATTGCATTTATTGTGTTTTTAACTGCTATTCCATGTATGTTTTATGTATGTACTGTGAACCACCATGAGCCCCTGGGAATGGTGGTATATAAGTTTGAAATAATAAATAAATAATATTTGAGACTGTGAATATGTAATAGACACAAGTGTGTAACTGCAGATTACCCACTTGCAACTGGCCTACACAATTCTGACCAATTTTTGTAACAATTCCTCTTTCATGGAACAACGCCATTGAATAATGATCAGATGCTAATGGCTGCTAGAAAGAAGCCACTAATCACAGGAGCAAATGCTTGTTGAAAAGAGTGGGGTTAGATAAGTCCTTTTAAATGCAGGATGGAATCCATATCATGTTAGTTGAATTTAGATTCCATTTAAATAGTGGGACAGTACTCATCATGAATTTAGTTCCATCCATTTCAATGAGAATTTAGTTCTGCCGATTTGAGTTTAATCCTTCTTTAAACACTTGCATAACAACTTTCCTCTCTGAGCACATGTTCTGGTAAAGAGAAGCTTTATAACTCTGTATCTCATATTGAAGTAAATATATTTTTCTCCCTATTTCCAGGTCATCCACACCATAAGAGCCATTGACAAGGATGATCCGAAAAATGGACACTATTTTATTTATAACCTTCCACCTGAAATGATCAACAATCCCAATTTTACTATTGAGAAAAATCAAGGTAAATAAAATGTTGTGCAGTATGTTGCCTTTTAAGTTAGGTTAGAATGCATTAAGATATAGTAATTACTTTACCAAGTCATTTATACCTTTTAGGAGATATTTACCTTCTCATAGAGTTGGTGGTAATTTTGAAATATTGGTGATATGTAGTGTAAAATAGGGTATTGATTTGTTGTTGAAAAAAGCTATGTTGGCTTCATGTTTACCTAGGCATAAACAGATCTATCTCTTCTGTACTCTTATATTCATCAATGGGTTCATTCTGACTTCCGGAAATATGATTGAACTTGAGGATCAACTAAAATGAATTCTAGAATTGGAGCAAGTACAGTTTCCTATAGTTTCCAATTCTTTATTTCATTTGTATGTGTTCATACCCAAGACCTGGGCAGAAATCAAGATAAGAAATAATAATAATAATAACAACAACAACAGAGCTGAACTTTCTAGGTGTTTTCCCCTTTGAGAAGAGGTGGTATTCTACATATAGGAATTCATAAATTAGACTTAAAGATCTGTAACTGTTCCATATTTAGCCATGTTCAGTATTCATGATTGTGGCACTATTGGTGATTGCAGATAAGCAGTATTACATGTCTACCCTCTTCCACCAGAAATTGCAGTACGGCAATCAGAAGTAGGGCCCTGTTGCAACTCTTCACTGCATCAGAGGCTGCTGATGGGAGAGGGCTCAAAACATCATTCCGCTGTGGCCTGATCACTAGCAAAAATGTTCTCAATCACTCAGTGCTGCAATTTTTCAAGGAAAGGTTGAGGTGTTGGGTTGGGAGAAGAGACAAGAAGTAGCTAACATTTGTAACTATATCTCTGATATACAACCTTGGAAGAGTTTCCCCCCTTTTTTCTCACTATCTTTCCTCCAAACTTTTATCTGAATGTTCTCACCCATCTTTGGTTTGTTTCGCTGATCGTACCCCACAGAGATCTTGCTCTAGAACAGGACTTCTGTAACTTTCTCCATATTTGATCCCTTTCCAATAGAAAAATTTTATATGACTCTGAATATGTAGGAATTTAAATGAGTATAAAAAACAACATTTACTGGAAATAAATCAGTATTTTCAAAGTTTGCTAGTGTTCCCTTTTGCTAGTATTCCAGCTGAAGCATTTTCTGCAGAGTCCACTCTAAATAATGAATGTTGTTGCTAACAGATTTGTCTAAATGGGTGTCATTCAAAAATATTTTACTGACCTCAACATTAAGCTAAGAGCACCCCATTTAGGTCTCTGATCCACAGTTTAAGAAACAATGATGCAAGAGCTCGAAAATGGTAGCTAAATTGCCAACATAGTTCCTGATGGGAAAAGGGTATTACTGCCAATGCAATTGGTGATCCCAACCAAAAATAAAGTGTTATAAAATTTGCCTCTCTTTGGAGAAATGACTAGGCTTGTGCAGGGATTCGGTTTAGTCATTTCCCTTCATCCAATCCAGCTTGTTTGGCTTGTTCCACTGGCCATAATGGTAAGGTCTCAGCCAGGCATGTAGCCAGGGGGGGGCCTTAGGGGGCTTCAGCCCCCCCCCCCCGGAAATTCTCAGGGTGGTCCACGAGAAGGCCTTAGTGGTACATTATTTAAACTCTTATGTTTATTCATATCATGATCTGATCACCATGCTCATTATATCCCACATTCATGGGGTTATTGGGATAACAATACAAAAGGTTTGGTAGGGTAGTCCCTCCCTTACTCAGACTCAGCCCCTCCCGAATCAAACTCAGCCCTCTCCAAATCAAAATCCTGGCTACGGCCCTGGCCTCAGCCATCATGTGTTTTTTTCCCAGCCAAAATGGGCCATGCAGCAGCTGGTCACAGCTCTTCCTCTCCTTTTCGGCATCACACGGTGCACAAAGAGGCTGCTGCATGCTCACATGGGGTTTCCCTGTGAGCCTTGCCTGTTGGGCCAATCAGAATAGAAGAACATCATGATGTGTTTTACGCAAGCCGTGTCTATTTAATGGAGCAAGCACCTCCATTGCTCTCAGTTGCATCCTGGCTCTAAAGAGGTACTACAGTCCAATTCTCTTGCTGCTCGCTCTCAGCTTAATTTTTTTGGCTTGGCTTGGCCTCTCTCTGGCATTGAATTTATTTTTATTTTCCACGAATTTCCTTGATTTTCTTGACTCTTTTGATTTAGTGGGATTGGGAGTTGGGAAAGTGTGAACAAGAAATGCAAAAGCTTTGGAAGAAGTTGCTTGCTGTTGTTTTCTATTATTATAGAAGAAAGTGTAATAGTGGGGCACTGGGCTATGTGATGTGAAAGTGCATCTTTGACATTTGGAAGGAAGGTATGGTGCCTGGCTGCTTCTCCTGGAGAAGTTATAGGGTGGGGCCAGCAGGGGATATCTTTTGGGAATTTTTAAAGAAAATTTTATTTCTAAAAAGAAAATAAATTCTTAAAAATCAGGGGATGATCCAAATGTTATGAAACATGGTGTGCTAACAGTGGTAGATGGGTCCTACAAGTGTGGTCATTTTCATTCCAATAGCCCTAAAATGACCAGAAGGGGAGCCCAGGAAGCCCTCCACATTTGCTGCCAAAGGACCGGATCTAACTGCATGTTTCAGCTGTGGACCGAAAATGGCTATTCCGCTACCCACCTATTCTCAGGAGATGTGCAAAAATGGATTCAGGGTCTCCCAAAATTCAGCCAGCAGAAACTGATCAATGCACAATCCCAGAAATGGCCCCTCATTCCAGTTTCTGTGTTCAGAAGTGGCATGAAATTTTCAGTGTATTCAGCTTTGGATAAAATATTGCCTGAAAAGTATTTATGAAATCATAAATATCAACATTTATATCCTTGTGTAGGTATTTGAAAATTAACATTAAAGCAATGACTTTTTTTGGAAATATTGTTCTGTTTCATGGACATAGGCTACCTATCTAAAACCTTAGTGAATCTCTTGGTACAAACTCATCACAAGCCAGTCTTAGCCAAGGAGAATTACTATCAAGCATGTACAAAAAAAGTTGTTAGGTCAGCAAAGTTTGAAGGACACTTTATTTTAGCTGAACTGTTTGGAATGAAAAGGGCACACTTTAATCCTGTCACACTCTGGAATTGTCACCTCATTCACACTGAGGAAGGAAGAAGACACATTTAGATTCCTTTTACTGTCATTGAGTAATAAAATTTGTCCATGGCTTCATTTCCTGGTGTGCAAATGGATTTGAAGGTGAGGCAGCAAATGAAGAGTAAACAGGCACAGTGCTTTGAAATATAACTTTCTGTCTGGGTGGATTGTCACATTAGTGACCACTCTTCATCAGGTTGATAGCTCCACTTAAAGTTGTTGGCTTCACTTAAATCTCTTAAATTGTGCATGTCCATGAACTGTTCGTATATTACATGTATGTTAATATGCTGGCGGTTGGCAGAATCTGGACTCTGTTAGGATGTTGTGTTTGTGTGTGTGTGTAAGATACAAGAGGTGTTGAAAAAGTTTCTGCACTTTAAAAAATATTCTTAAGAATTTCAAATAGAAATTGCATAACTTTTATTCATAGTCATCTTCCTTTGTGATGCATTTTTTTAACCAGTATCATACCAACTTTTTAATGCTATCAGCAAAAATTGTTTTTAGTTGAGCACGTAGCCACTGATGGACCACTGCTTTCACATCATCTGCTTTCTGATTGTACATAAATACACAACTCTGTCAGTGGCTTAGGCACCCACCTGGCATATATAGGCAGTCCCCAAATTGCAAACGAAATTGGTTCTGTAGGTTTGTTCTTAAGTTGAATTTACATATTTCTGTACCTGTGATAATTGGATTTTGGAAAAAAGTGACTTGTGGAAAAAAGGATTGGTGAGAAAGCTTCAGTGGATATACCTTTTCCCCATGTGATGAGTGAATTTCCCTCCTGATGGGTAGATTTCTCTCACTTCCTGTTATCTCGCTCGTGTACTTAACTATGAATAATTGGTAAGTCAGATGTTTGTAACTCAGGGACCGCCTTGACTTTATTGAACTTAAGGTTGTCATGAATCAGAACATAGGCAGAACCAACGCTCATATCCAGCTTTCCTGCAACCCCGTTGGCTGTTATCCTTCTGTTTTTGCAAATCAGTTCCAGGGTTCTTTCTTCTTTCTTCATTTCTCATGGTCCTTGCTGTAGCTGGATGTCTGGAGCATTCTGCATCCATTGTACTAGTATGGCTATTGTTGAATATTTCAATATACTCATAGACGACTTTATGAGAGAGAACTTTATCCTCATACTGAGTGCACTTGTTGAATATTTGTTGAATATTTCAATATGCTCATAGATATCTCTATGAGAGAGAACGTTATCCTCATATTGAGTGCATATGATGAATATTTGTTGAATATTTCAATATGCTCATAGATGACTACCAGCCCAGCTTTAGGTCACCTTTTGGAACGTTTATCCTCATACTGGGAAATATCGGGTTTCCTGCCATGCTTTTGACCACAGCATGATGACCAAGTCCTGCAAAGACTTTGTTATTGAATAAACTGTTTGATTTTTATACTAAACTGCAAGGTCAGCTAGATTGCCAGACAGACTAGTCACACGATACTCTCAGTCACAACCAATTAGTACTATTTCTGCCCTTACTGCTTCCAACAAAAATATAGAAGACTTCTTGTGGGTGGGTGGGTGGATGACTACTGGGGAAAAGGAATAGCTGACCAAGAAAGTTTCCTCTAGCACAGTGGTTCTCAATCTGTGGGTCCCCAGGTGTTGAAAAAGCCCACTTTGGGGCGAAACAGTGTCAGGTCTTGTAGTTCGACCGTTGCAGCTGGGTCTGGCATCCCTTGGCGCTCCCGGGACACAGATCTCTCTTTTGAACACCACCCAACATACAAGGCTTACATCTATTGAGTACGCAGTAGAATATGGACTTTTCTATTGAATTTCCAGGACTATAATTATTGAACTGGTATTATATCGGACTTACCACTCCCAGGTCACCTGCGAGTGGTAAGGTACCATCATTTCGGCAGATCGTGCACTATGGTTATGGAATGTTATGGCATGTTTATTATAATTGTACTTCGATATGCTTTTTCCATGATGCTATTATGCAAGAGATTGGTATTGTACTGAGAGATACTGTTTCGGCAGCATATGCCTTTCAAATATATTTTATATACCGCACAGTATTATCTCTTTTGTGCTTTAGTTCCCCTTGTTGTGCTCAGCTGTATCTCCTACAGTCCTATTTGTGTTATTAGTGCATTGTTTAAAAAGCTCATGAGGAAAACTCTCAATTTGAATGGATAATCTGTTCCTTTCACATCATAGGAAGCTGCAGCATCCAAGGTCACATTATTTATCCAACTGATGCAGCATCATTTCCCCTGACCAACGCCAGCTCTCTCCTCATCTTTCCTCATCATTTCTACCCTGAATAATTGAATAATAGAATCTGAAAGTTGGAAGAGATCACAAGGGCCATCCAGTGCAATCTGTTACCTCCTCCTCCTTTTTGAATGATACCAGGAACAGAAACCGACACATTATACTTCAAATCATGTTCTGTGTGACAAGGCTAGGTCCTTCTCTGAGGAATTAAGCTCACCTTTAGCTTGCAATACCTCTCTCAGCTTTACTTCCATTTTTTTGTCATTTTCAGAGCTTTAAGGAAAATGTTCATTACAGAAATTTTAATCAATACATCTCATGACTTGTCAATTAATTAGTAAGGGGAATCTACATTAATTTATGTGTGGGTAAAGCAAATGCGTAAATGCATGTGGATTTTTCTTAAACAAGAACCAATTAATGTAGAAATTGGACAAAACGTCTTAATGAATAAGCATACAGGAAGGTGACAAAGAGCAGAAATAGACTGATGCCATGCCACTCGGAGGGTTTGGTTCTCACATTCCCAAATCTCTATTTGTAACTTGGTTTCCTCTTCTTCCTTCTTCTTAACTGGTAATATCAGGCACAGAAACTATGGGCCTCATTATTGTCAGTAGGCATGGCTGAACCCTCTGTTGCCATAAAGTCCTGTTTGAAGTGATGTGTGGAGCATTTTTTTTCAGTTGGCAGCTGCCGGGGACTAGACTTTTATTCTGCCATCCTCCTTCTCAGATGTTGAGAGGTCAGGGGAGGAAGACACTCTCAACTGCTGCTCATAGAGGTCAATTTTATTTCCTCAAGGAAGAAAAACAGAATATTACCTGGGTTTTTTACATCACCAGAGTACTCTCAGGGTGGTCCTTACATTATTTAAACTTTATTCTTGGAAATGTTATTGGGATAACAATACAAAAGGGAGGGTAACCCTCTTCCAGTCTCAGCCCCCCGAAACCAAACCAGCTGAATCAAAATCCTCTCAAGAAATTTTGAGACCATTAACTTAGATGCAACAATGTCCTTTCTTGAGTTATCTGCTATCAACCAAAAGACTCCTGGTATATCCTGCAAGATTCAACCATCTCCAGTTCTCCACTCTTCTCGAAGGTCTATTCCAGTCATATATCAGCAGTAACATGGAGTTCCCTTTGAAAGTGGTAGGGATCCCGACTGTTATATCTGATATGTGATGGGCTATGTGAAGTTCCCTGTTCCTCAGAAAAGAAACAGTCTTTAGGAAAGAGAGGAACTGATGGGGAAATTCTTGTGGGATGTATTCTGAACCTTGGCTGGCTGAATTAGCACTGCTTGTCCAGGCAATGTCCATCTATATTAGATAGTTATTGGCCACCATGAATAATATTGTGGCTGAGTCAGGGCTTATGGGGGTTCTAATTCAGCTCAGTATAAAGCATCTCAATCTGTGTGTGTGTGTGTGTGTGTGGGGGGGGGGGATGTGTTAGGCTTGCCATTGGAGAACCTTATTACCTAACACAGTACCTATAACACTAGAGCTACTAATAAAACAAATCTACACATTCTAAATAGCAATTTCCCTTTGTGTACTTGTTGCGCAGTCAGCATATCTTCTGTCCCAGTGGTTTGCTTCAGGCTGAAAAAAGCACTTCTTTCTGAGTAATATTGCTGATCTTAATCGGTGTGTCTTTATCAACATTTGACAATTTTCTTGTGAGTCTTTGGAAGACTGCTTTTTAGATATATATCTTTCAAAGACAATAGGTGCATTGGTTTTGTAAGTGGGTTATCATTCCTTTGTTCTGCCTGTGACTTGCACTGGTGAGCTGTTTAAGGTTGTATCTAATTAACTATAAGTGTTTTTTGTGAGAGTATTAAGCATATGTCCTGAATACTACCATTTTATTTCCCAAAACTGATTGAAAAACGTTTCATATTGGCTTCCAGGATTTTCAGGAAGTCTGAAGTCCTAGAATAGGCTTCTAACCTTCCAGCTTGACACACCTGACCTACAATTTGTCTACCATTTTTCTGGATCATCATCACACCCACGATTATCCCTACTCTTAATTCATCCATTCAAATGGCTCTGAGAACTGTTAAGTGGTCTAGATCAGGGCTGTCCAACTTCTACCGCCCCAAGGGCCAGAATTCCGGTCACTGATCACCTGGGGGGCCGCAGTGTGAAAAAGTTCCTCATGCCTTCCTTTCAATCCTTCCTGGTTCGGCGACGAGGAGGAGGAGAAGCTCCGCCCCCGGGCTCTGCATCGCTCTGGGAGCGGGGCGTCCTTTTCTGCTTCTCTCCGTGACCGGTCACAGAATCCCACACAAAGAATATGATTCTGCACACAAAGTAGATATTTCCCCTGGTTTCCCTTATTTCTCCAGCTCTGTCTGAAGAAGTCCTGGTGTTTGAACTCAGTTTGCAGAATTTGAAGTAAGCTGAGGACAATGGAAGAAAATGGGGAAAGTGGAAGAGGGAGAACCTGGGACCATTAGGACCGGCCCTGCCAAATTAGGCTAGTTTCCATTTATTTATTTATTTTTAAAAGAACAGTTTGCCCACTTTGTTTCAAATCTGTTAATTTACCTAAAGTCTTTACCCAACAATGTGGCTAAATTGTGTGTTCCTTGTAACTAGACTTTTAAAAATGTAAACAGTTTTCCTCCCTTGTTCCTCAAGGCTAGATTTTAAAAGAAAAGTGCATGCTCCTAAGTTTGCAGTGGATTTTGTCCACAGCCTTGTTTGTTTACTTTGGTTCATAAGTGACCTTTGTGACCACAATTTTGTGAATAAGAATTAATTTGAATGTAATTAGTCTTATCTCACTAGGAGAATCTTGGCAGGCATCCCAATGTTGTTACTATTGGCAGCTGAATATTCCAGCACAAGGGAGAAACCCTGCACAATTCCCAAGACAATTCAAAGGGTGTTATTCCATTTGCTTGCCTATAAGGAAAAACATCAGATATAACCACTGAGTGTTCCGAGACTTAAACAGCTCATCATATTCTAAAGCTGAATTCAGACTACACTAATTTAGATGGGGCAGGAAAGTATCACTTAAGCAAAGCAATTCATGGATTGCAATAGTTAGAATTGTGTGTGAGAGAGAATGGGACAGAGGAATAAAAAAAATAAGAGAGAATGAGGGGTATTATATTGTATCCTTCCAGGGGAATATCGCTGTCTGCAAGAAATTATTCCCAAACCCTTTTTCTCTCAACCACACCACAAGCTAGTGAATTATAGGAAGTTAGCTTTATTTAATATTTATATATTACAGACTTTCCATTTCTCTTTCACATCTATTTCCTAAAGTAGACAGACATAATTTTATCATATTATAAATAGGGGTTTTTTTTCCTCAAGATAATCTATTTTTTCCATCCTGGGTAACAAATTGCCAGTTGGCACTTTTGGCAATGAATTTTAGGCATTTTTAACAAAAACCCTTTGCACAGATTCATGTTCACATATATAAAATTATACCATGGTTTATCTAATCAGAGAGTATTTACCAGCAGTTACCCAGAATTTTATGCAAGTGTCTTTCCTATCACTCAGCTCACGGCTATGTGTTTTTAAATGGAGATGTCACAGATGGAACCTGGGTCACTCTGCATGCTTTTTTGCATATCACTGAGAGATGGGAGGGAGGCTAGCTCAATGGTGTTATGTAACTTAAGGATGAACCTATCATGTGGAAAAGCATCCATTTTATGGAAGCTTTAGGTTAAAATTCCTGAATAGTTAATGGAAAATTAACAGTCTAGTTTCAGAACCTCAGCACAGCAAGCCTATAGTGGATGTACTTCTACTTCCTATGCAGTAGGAGGGATATGTTTCATTCACTTGTACCCATTTTTTAATTTTCCCTCCCATTGGTTCTAATAGAAAATTTTGTAATTCCTTTCCTATTAGGGTTTATTAGGAGAACTGAAGGTATTCAGATCTAGCACAGCCAAACCTATCTCTCATATGCTGGGAACATCTCCTCTTTTTGTTCTCTTTGTCACTAGAAAACGGGTAACAAAAGGAAAAATAGTAGAGAATATTTATATTACCACTATCATTTAAAGTAGGAAAGGAATAACACCATCAATTTATGGAAAACACAGTAGTTTTCTGCTGTACTTTACATGGAGCCGGTTCTTCTTGAGCATTATTAGGAATTGTGATTTGAATCCAGCTAGTGTCATGTGGTTTTATTTCTCATGCCACATAGTTTTCCTAAATCCATTGAAATGTCTTTTCACATACAGTACATGTAAGGTAGAAAGCAGTAGGGGAAAAAAGATCATATTCCATATGCATAAAATCAATCAAGGAATTTGCAATACTTGGGCAAGGCTGTTGATAGGGTGACTTGGAGTTTTCTGATTCATGATTTATTTATTTATTTATTAGACTTATTAGCCGCCACTCCCAGTGGCTCAGGGCAGCTTACATCAACACCACGATAAAATCACAATCTACAATAGCATTAAAACCACAGAATAAAATGATTCCTAAAAGAAAACACAGACTCAGAAGATAGCATATCACAGCTCAAAGGTCTGCTGGAATAGGACCGACTTGCAGGCCTTCCAAAAAGCCAACAGATTGCACAAGGCCCTAACCTCTGGAGGTAATGCGTTCCAGAGGACTGGGACGATGATGGAGAATGTCCTTCTCCGTGTTGAAGTTAGGTGGTATTGTTTAACATTGGGCATGGCTAGAAGATTCCAGTCTTCAGATCTAAGTGTTCTCATGGGACAGTATGGGGTTAGGCGGTCCCTTAAGTACACTGGCCCCAGACCATACAAGGCCTTAAAAGTCAAGACTAACACTTTGATAGGAAGCCAGTGCAGTTCTCGCAGAATTGGTGTAATGTGGCAGCTCGCAGGAGCTCCTGCAAGCAACTGAGCTGCGGTGTTCTGCACTAGCTTGAGTTTCCGGGTCACCGACAGAGGCAGGCCAATGTAGAGAGTGTTACAGTAGTCTAACCTTGAGTTGACCATGGCTTGGATCACCATGGCCAAGTCGTGCCGAGACAAGTAAGGGGCCAGCCTCCTAGCCTGGCGAAGATGGAAAAACGCCACTCTGCTGACAGCAGAGATTTGCACCTCCATTGACAGCAGAGGATCCAAAAGAACTCCAAGGCTCTTTACTGAAGATGACGGGCATAATGCCACGCCGTCCAGGTTCGGAAGCTGGACATCCCTAATGCCCGGTCGACCCAGCCAGAGGATCTCCGTCTTCGCTAGATTCACCTTCAAGCTACTGGCTTGCAGCCATCCAGTAATGACTTCCTGTGTTATGAGATAGCTGCTAGATGTGTGTAAAATTTTTAGATGTTTTGTAAATTTGAAGGAAATTGGTTAAAACTATACATCCAAAGCAATATCTGATGCATTTGTGTGACTCACACCAAAAACTTTACAATTGAATCTTATCCAATACATTTTCATTTGTATTTTGTAAATTTTGGAAGGCTCACTCCCAAAGTCAACTTGATCTTCATTTTCATGGCAAACAACCAAAGAAATGCTGAAAAAAGCTCCCATTCCTCTGTAAATTAATCACCTCTCACCACTAGGAGAGGGAAAGGAGATAGAAGAGTTTGCTGGGGAAAGCACAGAACTCTGGGAAATATAGTTTGGGATGGGAAGAGCCCTATGTCAGAGAATTCAAAAGGCCCTGCACTAAACTACATTTCCCAGAATGCATCTGCATCAGAAAGCATCAATCAAGATAGGGAGGAGAGAGATTTGTCTTTTCATAGCAGCAGCCATTGCTCATTGGAGGAAAGGATATTAGAGGCAAAGATGAAGTGCTTTGGCCATATCATGAGAAGACAGGAAAGCTTAGAGAAGACAATAATGCTGGGGAAAATGGAAGGAAAAAGAAAGAGGGACCATCCAAGGGCAACATGGATGGATGGTATCCTTGAAGTGACTCTCTTGACTCTGAAGAAGCTGGGGGTGGTGACGGTCAACAGGGTGCTCTGGCGTGGGTTGGTCCATGAGGTCACAAAGAGTCGGAAGCAACTGAACAAATAAACAACAACAAGCAGCAGCCAGCCAAAGTTCCAAGAAATGCTGGAGAGACATCATGCTGTAGCACATTTTGTTATAGTATCTTGTTGAGTCTCCACCAATTTACCATAGTTTGTGCCACAAAAAGTTACTGGATTAGAACTACTTTCAATGTAATGACAACACAATTAAACAGGAAACAACAATTTCAAACTAGTAACAGATTTTCTTTAATATTAAAAATGTTGTTTATAAAAATTTGAAAATTCCCTGAAAATCCGTGGATAAGTGAAATGTTCTGAAATTTGGTGGGCTAATAGTGGTCAATGTCTTCTACCAGTGTAGCAAGTTTCACCCTCAATAGCTGTAAAAACGAGGCAGAAAGGTATCCCTGAAATCTGGCCGATTATAGTAATTATGTGCAATTATTGTAACAAAATATTAACAAAATTTCATTATTATTGTTATATTAATGAAATTTTCATGCTAAGTATACTTTAGAACCACTTCAGAAATGAAGCACCAGTGGCCCCTTTTGTAATGACTTTTAAAACTTTTTTTTATTGATCACACATCCGTAATAGCTGTTAAAATAGGCATCCTCATATTGCACTGTCTCTGAAACTCTCCTATAAATATATAGGTTTTAATTTTATCTTATCCTTAGTTTTTTATCACTGTATTTTGCACATGTGGCCCGTTCCTTTTATTCTATTTGAATATTTTTATTCTACTTGAAATGTTGTTTTATGTTTTTATGTTATTGTATTGATATGTATTTCTGGACTTGGCCTCATGTAAGCCGCCCGAGTCCCCTTCGGGGAGATAGTGGCAGGGTACTACTACTACTACTACTACTACTAATAATAATAATAATAATAATAATGTAATTCCTAATATCCCTCCTTACTGGCTATGCTGGATAAAGAATGAGAATCTTTGTCCAACAACTCCTGGAAAATCCTAAATTTCACATTCTTTTCCTAAATGCACACACACTCTGCATACTGTCTGTTTTATCCAGATATAACCTTACTCACTCCTCTCCTGTATCCACCCAGGATGAAGGAATCCTGATAGACAGATTCCCACACTCTTTCTCCAAAAGACAGAGATGTCTTGATCAAGGTTTTCATTGAACTAGACAGGTCAACTGATGAATCAAGTCTACAAGAAAGGGGGCATCTGGTAAGCTCCTTGTCCTCTTTTACGCATTATTGAGCTCTTTCTCAGTAGTTCTATATTTTTCAAAGCTGTACTCTGAATTAAAGTGATTTTATACCTAGATACAGATTAGGAATGGATACAGCTCATTGCAGAAGTATATAAAGATTTCTGAAATTAGTTCCCTGAAAATGGCATATTAAATGAATCACTGAGGGATGGGGAATTTTGCCTTCAGTTTTCTTCGTAAATAGTGTAAACCTAGAATGGGAAGGAATAAGGAAAAGGGGGTCTAATAGAAGAATCTCTTTTATGTCAATTTAAATATTGCCAATTAGTCATTTATGGCTCTAGAATGGCTTACTAAAGAGAGTATCCTCTCTTGGCTTTTCTTCGCGAATGAAGATGCAGGAAGGACTCATCCCATGCTTTCTACAAGCGCATTGATGATTTGGAGGTTGAATGTGTCCTTTGAGCCTGTGCAATGGATTTTTCTGGTGGAGCGCAGCGTGCACAGAACTGGCCTCACCCTTTAAACCAAAGGTTCGTCTGCTGGGGCCTAGCAAGCTTGGACAGTGGCAGCGAGGTCCTCAGGTCGTAGGTTTGATTTGGGTTTCCTTCTCTTAGATGGTGGACCTTATGTTGTCGAACAGCTGCCAATCCCCCAGGCCGGCTGTCTGACAACCGGACAAGCCCCGTGGACCGACCACGGAGCAGAGCCCGCGAGGGTTCAGTTAACCTGGCGAGCCAGGAGCGGTTAGGCCCTCGTAGTCTACCCGCCTCCCTTGATCCAATTATGCTCACCAATCTGCAAGGTAGATGCCACGAAATTGTTTATTCTGCTCAGCTGAGAGGATGCGAACCGCAATACCTGATTCCCGCAAGGAACGCATACATGTACATTGAAAACATTGGCTTTTAAAGGTTACAGAACTGTCAAAACAATTGAACTTCCCGCCCACCTCCTCCTGGCTGATCGGCTGATGATTGGTCGGGCCAGCTGATGGGCGGAGCACTGGCAACCTATCAGCGCTCGCCCCCATTTGCCGGCTTCGGCCAATCAGAGGCCTGTGGCCATATATGGAGTTCCAGGAAGGAAGGCTTGGACAGGAATCACTGTCAATATAGCATATGAATTAAACAAAGAATCCTAGCCAGGTAAACGACCTGAAATGACATCCTGGAAGTGATAGGATTAATGGATTTGAGGATGAATGGGAAAGGGAGGAAGAAACTTGATGACAGAAACTCACTCAAGCTTTGTGTGACTGGGGGGCCTATTGTGAGATGTTGACTAGGTTCGAGGCTAGCCACATTCCCGCTGTGAAGACAAATATTTGATGTCCGATTCCAAAGACAGATTAATTGGTCTAAACTCCGATAATTAATACTCTCTTTAGGCTGGCAGAATGTGGGCCCGGCTAGGGCACGGGTGATCCATAACGAGACTTCTGCCAGGATAGCTCATGCAATGTTGAACAATGGTGATCCATAAAAGGCTTAGGATGGGAATCCAGTTACTTCCTCTTAGCTGACACAATAGCAAAAATACAGGCAACCTTTCTTTACATGGGAAAGAGGGGAAGGGGAAAGGTTACAAGGGGTCAAAGGGAAAACTTATGAAGCCCACTGTACATACAGGGATACAGGGGTACAGAAATGAGTCTATGATCCGTGTCCTTGGGCGAACTACATATCCCAGCCTGCAAAGGCTTGGGCTGCAGGTTCAAAACCCCTCAAAAGCCCATAGATGTATTTTTTTGGCTCTCTGGCTGCTTCCAGCCAGAAAGGGATCTTGAGTTCGCTTTAGGGTCCTTGATGAAACTATCTTTTCCAGGGCAGGGAGGGTCCATGATGAATAGAGAGGCTTCTTGGCTCAATCAGCCAGGGAGAAGCGTCGGGAGCAGTCCAGGAGAAGAAAAACGATCAGAAAAAGGCAAATAGAGGCACAGTACTTGGGAGAACTAGATCTTCTTTTTGGCATCAATCTCTGCCCATCACCCACCCCCTGAAGAGATCTCTTTGAGCCGGACTGTTCCAAAAGCTGTTGTTTTAGAGCTGGGATATGTTTCCTCCAGGCCGGAAAAAGGATAGGGAGAGAGAAAGGAAAAAGGAGGAAAACGGTGGGAGAAGAGGCAGAGTGTTTATTTATTGTTTTGTAACGTGTGGCCAAAATGTCTTCCATACTATGTGCTGTATGAAGTGTTGTAAATGTGGAGATGGGAGGTAATGGTGGCCGGGTGTACTGGGAGGGACGAAGTTGGTGCAGTGTGATGTATGGAACTGAGTGGGGCAGAAGGGAAGGGGAAAAAGGAGTCTGGTACTGGTGCAACTTAGGCCATGGGCCAAAAGGAATACTGGGGACTCTCTGCAGTTGGTTCTTTTTGGGTTTGGGCTTCCTGGCTCGACTACACTTACACGGTTAGACGAGCACCATCTGCCCTGGTTTGAAATTAGAGTTTCCCTTCTCTTAGGATGGTTGCCAAAAGGCTAGAGAGCCCATCCTGCCCTTTGATGCTCTTTGTCAGACCCTTTGGTTATGACCTGTCTGGCATGGGAGGCCCTACCGGTGGCTATTATGCCACCGCCAACATAACTCACAACTTCATTAGGGTACGCAAGCCTCTCCCCCACAACAAGGGGGTGGCAACAGAGAGCCAATACTATATTTATATGTATATTGCCACCAATCATATGACTTATGTTACATGTGACCACGAAAGATACATGAGATATTACCATAAGAGTGTCTATTGCACACTGCCACCAGTCACATCCACTGTCTCCGCGATAGCCTCGCCCACATGCAGTGCCAGTGCCTGCCCCCTGCCATTACAGCCATCCCACCAAGCTGAAGAAGCTGGATTCGCTGAAGAAAATGGCTAAAATAGATCTGCACACAGGCCTATTAGCTAGATATACAGGCCTAAACCATGTTCATTAGTTCTAGCTGGAATAGATCCACTGAAGCAATGTATAGTGAGGCATCTCTCGTGTAAACCCCATGACTAAATGGGTTTATTGTACTTGGCACTACCAAGAGGATCAGGGCCACTACTGTATTGTGATGCTTGACAGTTCTTTCCATTCAAGTATTGACTACCGCCACCTCCTTCCAGCTCCGCCAACCCATGATTTAAAACAATAACATAGATAGCCCTGTACAAGCTGCCTGTTTATACAATCTTATACAAAAAGAGAGTACAATCTCTGCAAACTTCCTAAATTGTTCCCTCCCCCCCCCCACTTGCTTCTTTTTTGTTTGGTTATCATTGGGTTCAAGGAAGGTGATTTCCCATACAGCCTGGATTTCAAGGCTCACAAAGTAGGAAATGTAAGAACTATCTACCCAGAGGAAGATGGCGATATATGTAAAGGCATTTAAATGGTTGCCTACTAATATCAACTTTTAGTGCTGCACAGCAAAGTTCTTTGGCAGGCAATATAATCACTTACCTATAGCTTTAATGAGAAATGTATGCTTGGAGCCCCCATGACAGAATTGGCAAGGAAGTTGATCATTACATGGCAAATCAATTTGAAAGGAGCATGTCAAGAATACTAAATTCAAGATTTACAAAGAGACTTCTTCACATAATACTCTTGTGATTCGAGCATTCTTTCCAGTATTATTCTCAAGAGTACCCTTTTCCCTAAGAAAGGCAAACATTTCTTAAAAGCTAAAAATACCCCCAGGAAATTATACCTCAGGCAGGATGAGATACAATTCATCTGGAAAAGAGGAAATTACACTCTGAGGCATGAAAAGTAGAAAGAAAAAGAAAGAAAAAAAGAAAAGAAAATATGGCCACACCTTTAAGATTCACTGATGTTTATTTTAACATGAACTTTCATGATGCATAGCTCCAAATATGTGTAAGGCAGGAAAAGACAGGAAAATAGGACAGGTTTACGTCATTGCTGATAATGGCAGGAAACTACAAAAGCACTACCTGAGGCATGAAAAGGAGGAAGAGGGAAAGAATAAAGAAAATAAAAGATGGCAGCACCTTTAAGATTCACTGATGTTTATTTTAACATGAGCTTTCCTGGTGCATAGCTCCAAATATGTCGAAGACAGGAAAAGTCAGGAAACCAGAAGTTTAAGACATTGCAGGAAAATATGAAAGGACTTTCTGAGATACTACATATAAAATTCCAAAGGTTGGGATAGAGGGAGTGGGAAAACAAAAATTTGCACGTACCATTTTGGTGCTACTTCATATGGACCAAGGCAATATAAGTTATATTTCAACTAGCGGATAAAACAAATCTGTATTCTATTACAATATTGCTTGGGAAAGAAATGCTCATCTTCCAAACCCATAGTTTGAGAGATATTCTAGGAAAAGGGTGCAAACACATTTGTTCTCATCTTCTAAAGGATTGGCACACCTAACTATGAAAAACGTTAGCCTATCTCAGCTGGAAATGACCATGTAAGATTACTGGTCTCCTGGACTAAAGGTCAGAGAAAAGTTTCAGCATTGCTTAAGATGTAATTATCTAAAGTTCAGGCTTTTGGAAAAGGACAGAACTGGAAATTATGCAGACAATTATTTAAAGTTCATTTCTTCCCCTCTAAAAGGACTGATAAGGTGCAGAGACAATCAACTTTTCTCCATGGCTTTTTTTCATTCTGAGTTAGTGCTCCACTATAAGAATTAATACTTCTGAAGTCTAACTTCCTTTTCATGTGTCATAGTAGAATTATTTATTTATTTATTTATTTCCACCATTTCTACCCTGCTTCTTCTCAACCCCCGAGGAGGGACTCAGAGCGGCCTAACAACGACAACAATTTGATGCCAACATAGCATACATATAATAAAAACCCAAAAACAGTTAAAATTAAATACATTAAATTACAGCTGGCATTAAAATTCGTTAAAATACAATTAACATTAAAATATCATATTAACATTAAAACAGTATTCTGTCCATAATCATTGGGTCTTGTAGTTTCAATCCAATCTAAAGTGCTGTATCGTACTAATGTGCAAACGCTTGGTCCCATAACCAGGATTTCACTTTTTCTGAATGCTAGGAGGGATGGGGTTGATCGTATATCCATAGGGAGTGCATTCCACAGATGGGGAGCCACCACCGAGAAGGCCCTGTCTCTCATCCCCACCAACCGTGTTTGAGAAGTAGGCGGGAGCGAGAGCAGGGCCTCCCCGGATGATCTTAAATTATGAGGTGGGACATAGCGGCTGATGCATTCGGACAAGTAAGCTGGGCCAGAACCGTATAGAGCTTTAAAGGTCAAAACCAGCACTTTGAATTGAGCTCAGAATTGGACAGGCAGCCAGTGGAGCTGACACAACAGGGGGGTGGAATGCTCCCTGTATGAAGCTCCCGTTAGTAATCTGGCTGCCGCCCGTTGGGCTAATTGCAATAATAATAATAATAATAATAATAATAATAATGACCTACCTTCATATATTTTAGGAAATTTTGGGCAGAAAAATGAAACATAAGATATTGTGCCCAAAAACAACATGAGCAAAAGTGGAGAAGTCCTTAAACACAAATAGTGTTTCAAAACTACACAGTTTAGTAAAAAAAATATTTCAGCAGAAAGATATATCCAAGCTTACTTCCTGCTTTCTTCACTATTTAAATCAGCAAAGACATACACCTTTAGAAATGACTCTCATTTGACACCAAATCATTTGGCATCACTAAATTTTCTTTTCAAGACTTATTCAGGGGGGGGGGGGTCTGCACTACCTTCCACTGAGGCTGAGAGAGTGTGACCTTGAGAGGGAGGTTCTAAAATGGAAATATCACCTCTCACCTATTTTGTAAGTTGCCTGGTGGTGGTGGTAGTGGTGGTCTTCTCCTTCCCCTTCTTCAGTATGATATGAACTGAGTGATATTTCCAACAATTTCTGAATATGGAAAGGGATGAGGTGAACATGTCTCGAAATCACGTAGGTTTCATGACTTAGCTAGAGTTCTAAATAGTCTTCAAGAACTTCATCAAAAGGGTTCCTTCCTCCTTTTCTATATACTTTTAAGATGGTATACAGTTGGATTCCCATGGAGTCCTCAAATGACACAGTACTATGTCTGGTGGTTGCTTATCTCCCCAGTGCGGGACTTTGTCTTATGAAGGGCCCGGCATCCCTTGTAAAAAGCCTGGGGGTCCAATTGGACCTTCTGCTAACAATGGAGGCCCAGGTCTCCGCTCTGAGCAGAGCGGCATTTTCCCACCTGTGCCAGGCAAGGCGGCTGGCACCATACCTCTCCAGAACTGACCTAGCTATGGTGATCCAGGCCACGGGCATCTCGAGATTAGACTACTGTAATGCCCTCTACATTGGCCTCTCTTTGTCAGTGATCTGGAAACTCATTTTAGTGCAAAACGCTGCTTCTCGACTGCTGGCTGGAGTGCCCTGAGGTGTCATATCACACCAGTCTTACAGCGTTTGCATTGGCTTCCCATCAAGTACTGGATTGTTTTCAAAGTGTTGGTGATAACCTTTAAGGCCTTGTATGGTCTGGGGCCAGTGTACTTGAAGACCCGCCTTTCCCCACATATTCCCCAGAGATCGCTACAGTCCGAGGACCAAAACCTATTGGAAGTCCCGTTGGTCAGAACTTGTTGCCTGTCATCTATGAGACAGCACACTTTTTCGGTGGCAGCACCTAACTTATGGAATGCCTTGCCAGAGGAGGTCTGAGCAATAACAGACCTGCCCTCCTTCTGGAGGGCTTGTAAGACTAACCTCTTCCGACAGGAGCTCAACCTTTAGGCTCCGCCAAATCCATATGCTCTGGCTGTGTTTTAAATTGTGCTTTAAATGCTGGTTGTAAATATTTTCGGTTTGTGTTGTTAACCACCCTGAGTCTATTGGGAAGGGTGGTATACAAGTTGAAATAATAAATAAATAAATAAGATGATGGTTGAGCTAGAAGCAGGAGGAGGCAATCTGTATGATGAGGGTAAGTAAATTCTCCATCCTCATTAATTCTACAGTGTAGCTGCACCCCTTGAATCCTGACTTTCTCAAAAGCATGGGACATATAGGACATAGCTACTGAAATGGACATCCAAGTGCCACCTCTGTGTTGATGGAGGCAGGCAGGATTTCCCCGGGTACTGGTTGTGGGGGGTCGGGAGCAGGTGAGGTTTTTGCCCTCCTTTCTGCTAGAGATCCTCGTGTACAACCAGTGGGCCACTGTGTGACACAGAATGCTGGACTAGATGGGCTGAGGCCCGATTCAGCATGGCTCTTCTTATATGTAAAGGACAGGATGCATTTTTGATTAGGCTCTAAATGTGCTTCCCTCAGAAATAAACATACACAGAGCTATAAAATCATATTTAAATGAAAAAATTGTTTTGCTGGAGGTTCAATTTACCATTTAAGGCTCACATTTTCTTTGGTGTCTTCTTGTTGATTGCTGAGAAATGAACTTTGATTTATTGTTACCCTATGAATGAGAGACCTTTAAATGTCTCTGTGATCAACAGCTCTGCTACAGTTTTGCAAACTCAGGTCTCTGGATTCCTTGATTATCCACCTTTTTTCAGCTGTCGTTAACTTTATCAAGCATAGTTGTATTTTCTAGTGGGACATGTCTTCTAATGATATGTCCAAGACATCAGCTTTGTCACTTTGACCTTTAGGGAGTTTTAGGTTTTCTTTGTCCTAAGACTTTCTCATTTCTCTTTTTGGGGTCTATGGTAGCTGTACTACTTTCCTCCACACATGAATTTCTTTCTGTCCTGTTTTCATAGTTACATAGAGAAATCAGAAGCATTGTGGTGTGGGGAATCCTGATCTTGGCATTCAGTGATGTATTTTTATATTTGAGGATCTTGTTTAATTATTTTGTAGCTGACTGTAGTCTCTTTTTAATTTATAGCTGAAGACTTCATCAGACATAGCTGAGGAAAGCAAGGGAAAGTAGGGGATTTTTTGCTTGGGATTTCGTCTTGAAAGAAGACAGGGAATTTACTTACCACCATCATTATGAAGTAGAAATGACAGGAAAAACAAAGTGATGATATCTTGAATTTGTTGTATTCATAATGATTGAATTAACTCAAAAATTACTATGCAAGGCACCGGGAATGTGGTGCGCACCGGGAATGTGTTGCAGCTGGCTGGGAGTCAGCTGCATAAGATCTCTAATGACCAGAAGGTCATGAGTTCAAGGCCTGCCCAGGTCGGGGTGAGCTCTCGACCAATTGTGTGTCTGTCTATATATGTTGTATGTCTATGGCATTGAATGTTTGCCTGTATATGTGCATTGTGATCTGCCCTGAGTCCCCTGCGGGGTGAGAAGGGCGGAATATAAATGATGTAAATAAATAAATAAATAATTGAAGCAGGATTTTGGGAGAGATATGTAAATGCTCAATCGGAGATCACCCACAGTAATGTCCATTACTCCACGTCATTGGCAAACCTGACATCCCATCCGGTGTGTTTTCCCCTGCTTTCTCCCATCAGAAGCTCACAACCTCTGAGAATGCTTGTCATAGATGCAGGCGAAACATCAGGAGAGAACATGACCATGTAGTCCAAAAAACTTACAACAAATCAGATCAAAAGATACTTTCTACCGGCTCCAGTCCTCCCCACTTCTCTACACTTTAGAGACAGTTCACAGACGAAGCAGAATGAGTGAGAGGCAGATGTGCTGTTGCATTGTATGATGGCATTCATGTTGCTTTGTCTATGAACTATTTTAGAAATGAGTGAAACCGGGGGAGAGGGAGAGAGAGAGAGAGAGAGAGAGAGAGAGGGAGAGAGAGAGAGAGAGAGAGAGAGAAGTTTGCATGTGATGAGATCCTGAGTCAAGGAATAAAAAGCCCATTAAAATTTCAACATCTTCATTGTTTACTTTAAAGTCAGGGCTGAATTAACCATTAAGCAAAATGTTCTTAGGCCAATTGGGGGTGACCAATTTTTCAATCTTCTGAATGACCATGGACCATATGGCACGAAACTACAAATGGTGCAGCTGAACCAGGTTCCACTGAGAGGGACTAGCACAGTAAAATACTTTGCAATTAAAAAATGTAGAAGAAATATTTTCAAATATCCAAATATACAAAAATAAACATTATTTTCCATCTTACTGTAGCTTTTGTTTCAGTTTGAAAAATAATATTTTATGTTATGGTTTATTATTGTTTAATTTGGAAGTAGATATATAAATATGTGGGCACCAACATATTTTAAGTGCTTAAGGCAGACCTTTCCAAACTATGCGTTTCGGCTGCAATATATAGGTATGTCGTGCAAATGTAATAAGAAGTGACAACAATCTTGGAAATGCATGTTATTATCTTACAAATCATAGATTTAAATATCTAAATGAAAGGTTTTCACAAGATACGCTGTGCTGTCATATATTTGTTATTACAATTCATGTATGTCTACATCTCTTAAAAGAAGTTGAGTCAGCCTCCAGTTTGCTAGTAGAACTGAATTGCTGTGTTGCAAAATAAGGCATGTCTAAAAAGTGTGTCCCCAACATGAAATGTTTGGAAAGCTCTGGCTTAGGGTCTTTAAAAGAGGTATCTTTTACGAGCCAGGGAATAGCAAAAATTGTCCCTGGGTCTTCAGAAGTTGCTGCTGCCTTCTCAAAAACCTCATTTTCACAAGATTTACTGTAGAAAAAGAGGAATTTCACCAGACAAAAAAAATAGTTTGTGTATTGAAAAATAGTAATATTTCCCACTGCAGAGACCTATGAGAACAGCATTCAAAATCACCTTAGTAACTGTCACCATTGCATATCAAGGTCAATACATTGTCTCTCTACTCCCCAAAGGTTTTGATGTCAGCATCATATATTTCTGTTGCAGCTCCATTAATCTATGTTACACATTATTATCATGCTGCTGTGTGGCATATTATGGTGTAAGATGCATAATTTTGATGAGTGTGTTGGAATAATAGTCTAGGGTGGTGCTCTTTTTTAAAACCTTCTAAATCCTAGCAGGTCTCTAGTATGGAATTTGATAGCAGTCTTCGATTTGATTTTCCAGAACACGCACTGCAAATTTTTGATGCTTGCAAAAAGTAGATCGTTTTGAATTATCCATGAATGCGTCTGCACGTGTACAGCTTGGTTATCATAAATCAGCTTCAAAATATCATAAAGCTGCATAATTTATTTACCGATTATTTTAATAAACCTTCTGGCTGAACAGAACATTTCTGTCTTTATTGTCAATCTTAGGTAAAGAGTCTTTCTCGTAACGAATTCATTGTGCATGATTTTGTGTGGCTTTGTTTTGTTGAGCCTAAAGTGCTCTGAAAAACATATGCTTCTCTCTCTTTTGTTTTGTTGGCCTTACTTTTGGTATCTACTTCTGCTGTTAGAAAGAAATGCAGTTTTCAAGTTCCTTGCATTCCTGATTTAATTTGCTACTGGTTTAATTTGCATTCCTGATTTGATTTGTTTTGTTGTTGTTTATTCATTTGTTTTGGTGCATCCATGCTCTGTTCTCGCTTACATGAAGAATTTGGATTGGCCATTGAATCTTAATCTCAACACTGACAGGACAGTCTCTTCCATTGTCCCTGAGTACATCAACTATGGGGCAAGGACAGGTCCAAAACATGCATTATCATCAACATCATCAATATTCACTCATGGCTGAATATAATGGTCTTCCAAAGGAAGAGTCTTGGTGGTGATCAGTAAGATAATATAAAGACCTACATGATCCTTCTCAGGGGCGTCCCCCTCTTTTGTGGGGTGCCCCAGGGGGCAATTCTCTCCCCTTTAATATTTAACATCTATGTCCGACCACTTGCTCGGTTGGTACGCAGCTTCGGGCTGGAGTGTCACCAATACGCGGATGACACCCAGCTCATTCTGGGGGTAGAAGGCTGGCCCGACTCCGTACCCGATAATTTCCATCGTTGCCTTGAAGCCATTACGGGATGGCTGCGAGCCAGTAGGTTGAAGGTGAATCCGGCTAAGACGGAGATCCTGTGGCTGGGTCGTCTGGATACGGGAGAGATCCAGCTCCCAACCCTGGACGGGGCGACGCTTCACCTGTCTCCATCTGTAAAAAGTCTGGGAGTCACGCTTGACTCCCAACTGTCGATGGAAAAGCACATCTCCATCGTCAGCGGAGTGGCCTTCCACCACCTCCGGCAGGCGAGGAAGCTGGCTCCCTACCTGTCCCGTTATGACCTAGCCACAGTGGTCCAAGCCACGGTCATCTCAAGATTGGGCTACTGTAATGCCCTCTACATCGGCCTTCCTTTGTCGGTGATCCGGAAGCTTAAGCTGGTGCAGAACGCTGCAACTCGGCTGGTGGCAGGCCTTCCATCTCGCTGCCACGCCTGTTCTGCGCGAACTGCACTGGCTTCCAATTGAGCACCGGATTAAATTCAAGGTGCTGGTTTTGACCTTTAAGGCCTTGAATGTTCTGGGGCCAGTGTATCTAAGGGACTGCCTCTCCCAATACAGTCCCCCACGACCACTGCGATCTGAGTCTCTGAACCTCCTTGTGGTACCCAGCTGCCAATCCATCCACTTGTCCTCTACGCGGAGGAGGGCTTTCAGTGCCATCACGCCTATTTTATGGAACGCTCTGCCCTCCACAATCCACGCACAGACCAACCTGTTAGCCTTCCATAAGGCTTGTAAAACCCACCTGTTCATACAGGTGTTCGGTCTGTAGACAATACTAGGCTGCTTATTTCTAATGTAGGCCATAAGAGCTACTTTTAATGTGTATTTACCTGTACAATTTTAATGTGTGGACATTGGTCCATTGTTTTTATTGTGTTTTCATGTTTTTAAGTAAATGTAAGTCACCCCGAGCCTATCGGAGGGGGCGACTAACAAATCAAAATAATAAATAAATAAAATAAATAAATATTGAGGACAGATTTCCAGATGGAATGCAGATGCAACAAGAGAACAGGCAGCTAGAGAGGTCTTTGGGGTTATCCCTGAGTTGCCCTGCAAGTGGATCATAGAATTGGAACAGACCTTAAGGGTAATGTAATCCAAACACCATGCCATGCAGGAACACAAAGTCAAAGTTCTCTATGCCATGCTTTAAAAAGCCTCCAGAAAAAAAGAGACTCCTCCACATTCCCAGGAAGCATATTCCACTGTTGAATGGCTCTCAACCATCATGAAGTTCTTCCTGTTTGAATTCCTCTTCATTCTTGTCTTGGTTTTTAACCCCTGCAACAAACAAGAGTTCATTTGGTTTGTTCTCTCTACATATGCTGGCTAGTTGTTTGAATATCCCACTTTTCAGAAACTCTCATCCATTATGTACACTTTTGTCTTTAACTGTGCCTGACCATGGGAATCACACCAAGTTTCCCCCCTAGCTTTCTTAAAGTCTAGATTGCATATCCTGTGATGCTTGTATAACTCTACAGTGTAGAATTGGTGCAGTTTGAAACCACAATAACTGCCATGGCTCAATGATATAATGCTATGTGTAATTTTACAAGGATGTAGTCTTCCATGCCAAAGTATGCTGGTGCTTCATCAAACTCCAGATCCCAGGATTCCATAGCATTGAGCCATAGCAATTGAAGTGATGTTAAACAGCATTACATCTACAGTGTAAATGCACACAGAGGGCCTCATCACATTGAGGCAGAGATGCATCTTCTCCCCGCTTCTCTCCGCTGCCAGCACATTGCCAGCATGGAGTCTACTGGAGCCCATCATATGACACAGGGGTGCTTCTGGTGAGGCTCTATGTTGGCAGCAAGGTGGCAGTGAAGAGAATGTAACCCAGTACAATAAAGCTGGAGGACATGAAGAAGAAGTGAGGGACAGTAGAAAAATATAGTGGGAAGGGATACCATGACCGCTGATGATCCCCAATGGTAGGGAATGCAGTATGATGCTGCCCCCTGATTCCCCCCCGTCTCCCGACTTCGTGAAGGTTATCTGATGAAATCTTTAGTTCAATGTAGCCTGATTCCATCAAGAGATCTTCAACCATCTAAGAGTTTATTAATATTGAGTACTCCTTATTCAGATCTCATCTTATTAAATGTAACATCGATCAAAGTTTCTTCTCCCCCAGCCAGGCATGTAGCCGGGGGGGGCTAAGGGGCTTCAGCCCCGAAATTCTCAGGGTGGTCCGCGAAAAGGCCTTACTGGTACATTATTTAAACTGTTATGTTTATTCATATCATGATCTGATCACCATGCTCATTATATCCCACATTAATGAGGTTATTGGGATAACAATACAAAAGGTTTGCTAGGGTACACCCTCTTCCACCCAGTCTCAGCTCCCCGAACCAAACTCAGCCCCCCCTCCCGAATCAAAATCCTGGCTACGGCCCTGCCCCCAGCCATATTTACACAGGACCCCAAATATAACAAATTCTGCTTCATGCCACCAAACATTTATTCAAATATAAAAATATGTATTTCACCACAGCTCTTGAGGTTTCCAGCTGTAAAGTTCCCAATTATTATTTTTATTTCTCTTCAAAACTAACATATCCAGCATGGATAATTTATAACACAGTCTTTAGCACCATTAATGATTTGTTCTTTCTAAGAAGCTTCTTTTAAATAATGAAAAGAAAGGGAAAGTCAGAAAAACAGCTAGTTATGCGGAAGGTTACGCAGCAGGGAAATCTACAGATCTTTGTGTATTAAAGACAGCATTCTGATTTAAAGAAACATCAGATACACTTTTTTAAAAACCCAAATACATTGTGTTCTTTAAAAATAATCTTGAAGGTATAAAATACAACATGGCTCCATAAGGGCTGTACCTTTACTCAGACAGACCCACTGAGAGTTTTATGCTGATCAGAATAGCTACAATATGTTTGGTTTATGGAATTATTTTCATCATGCTGTTTACAATTCATAAAAATCCCCAATTCTCCAGAGTTTGGAACATTATTTTGAAGGAATGCAAATGCAACCTCCAGATCTGAAATTGCAATTGGTATATACTTGAATGTGCTGCTCACCATTCATTTGAAAGCAGGAACTGCAGGCAAGGGAATCTTTTGCTGTTATATCTGGGTGCTTCCAGGCAGCCGCATAATCCAGGACAAGTACATGGGGCAAAAAATCGTGGTACCTGGAAGCAAGTCCAAACTACACTATGAAACTGTATTACAGTGTTCCCTCACTTACGTTTCAGGACTCCCCTGTGGTAAGTGATGTAGGGACAACTGGCTCCCCCTCAACTGGCTCCCCCTCCATTTCTCCTCCTCTTCCCCTTCCTCTTCTTCTCTCGAGGCAAGGCCACTGAGTAAAGGCCACGCCAGGCCCGGCCCGCAAGCAGGCAGTGAGGAAGGGAAAGAGCACGCCTGCTCGGCCGAGGCCTACTGTTGCTGCAGAAGATGCCTTCCTCGAGCTCTCCCTCCCTCTACTCCTCTTCTTTCCCCTCCTCTTCCTCCTTCCTAAATCTTCGAGGCAAGGCTGCCTGCTGTTGCTGCAGAGGACACTTCCCGAGAGCTCTCCCTCCCTCTGCCTCCACTTCCTGGCCTGCCTACAACATTGGCCATGGTGCCCATCATGGAGAACCAGCTGGTCCCCAAAGAGGTGCCCGCTCACAGGCGCAAACAGGCAGACCGTGAGGTGGAAACAGAGGGAGGGAGAACTCTCAGGAAGCGTCACCAGCAGCAACAGCAAGCGGCCTCACATTGAAGATTTAGGAAGGAGGAAGAGGAGCAGGAGGGGGAGGAGTGGAGGGAGGGACAGCTCGTGGGAAGCGTCCTCTGCAGGAACAGCAGGCCTTGGTGCTCTTTCCCTTCCTCCCTTCCTCCCTGCCTGAAGGACAGGCCTGGCCTTTTCTCAGTAACCTCGCCTCGAGGGAAGAAGGAAGAGGAGGGGGAAAAGAAGGAGGAGTGGAGGGGGAGGCGGATTTTCACAGATTTTCAGTAACAGCAGCCCAAGGAGCCGCCGGAGCAGGAAAGAGACGGTGGTGGCCTCCTCTTTCCCTGACTCAGCCCCCAATAAATTCTTTTTAATTTAAAAAAAACCCATGAAACAGTGAGTCCGCATAAAGTGAACCACGAAACAGTGAGGGAACACTGTATATGTCAGTCCTGGTAATCGCTTCCACTGGATGGATGGATGGATGGGGGATGGATGGGGGGATCGACCATATGTTTACTTTTAATTTTTTTAAATTGATGGCCTGAGATGCACTGGACCTCATAAGTGTTGATGCGGATATCTGAATGTTCACACAAGTAGATTATTTGTTATTGTCTCTCCTAACCCTTCAGTTGCATTTACTTTTTCTCTCTTTTGCACCCCATTTCCCTTTGAAGTCACTTGCCTGCCATTCTGGTGCCTACTGTGTAAATTCAAGTTTTGTTTAATTTCATAAACATCAGAACAAAGAAATGGTTGGAGAGAGTTCTCATGGGAATTGCTTTCCAATTGTGCTTCCATTTCGCCACCTGTCGCTTCATCCTCTATACCAGGGGTGCTCACACTTTTTCAGCATGCGAGCTACTCTTAAAGCAACCAAGTCCAAAAGATCTACCTGCCCCCACCGCCGTGTGCTCCCATGTGTTCCCGCCGCCGCGCACTCTTGCTACCGCGCGTGCTCCTGCTGCTGTTTTCCGCCTGTGCAGTGCTTCTTCTGCCTGCGGGGCATTGCAGGAAGGAGAAAGCACGAGGCGGGGCATCCAGAGAGAGCGCTCAGCCCTGCCTGTCTCGCCAGCAACGGGGGCTGCACAACTGCTTCTGGACGAGAGAGGCAGGGCGCTCCCTCCAGAGGCCCCGCCTCGTGCTTCCTTCTTCCTGCAATGCCCCGCAGGCAAAAGAAGCACTGCAAGAGCGGAAGCCAGCAGCAGGAGTGCATGTGCGCTCAGGGTTTGCGCGCGCATGGCAGGAGCACCCCATCCGGCTGGTGAGGCCCAAAGATCACCTGGAAGAGGGCCGAAGATCTACTAGTAGCTCCCGAGCTACCTAATGAGCACCCCTGCTCTATATGGTCTCCCCCTAAATCTCTAGTAAACACCAGCAACAGGGCTGGATAGATGCTTATCAGGATTTTGGATAGGGTGAAAGGATTAAGAAACAATCTCCCTTTATCCCATTTAAAAGGAAATATGCACACACAGATGCCTGTTGGTATGCCTGCCTGGATGTCAGCTTTAGCAGGTAGAATAAATGTTCAGTCTCTATATGTTTACAGGGGACATGGTCATGCACTGCTTCTGCATATGAGAATAAGACCACAATAATTTTTTTGGAGACAATTGTATTTTTAAAGTCCTTTTCATATGGTGTGACCTCTTCCATGGATCTGTTGTATCACATTTGAGAGTTATCATAGTGAAAAGGCAGGCAAGTCTTATTTTTGAACAGCATTTTTTTTTAAAAAACAACAACTTTCATTTCACTTGAAGTTCATGTTAATAAGAGGAATAGTCCCTCCTGTTATGTGCCTTACGTTGCTAATGAAGCTATAGTAAATAAACAACATCAAAAGCATTATAATGAAGATCAGAGGGTTAATTGGGGAGATGAGTTGAGAGCAAGACTTCGAACACCCTCTTGAGCACCTGCTTCCATGCTAATTCATTCAGTAGCCTTGGTCACTGTTCTGTAGGAGATGCCTGCTGTTTTCTTAGCTTACAAGTGCCCTTTTCTTTTTCTCCAAAGCATCTACTTGAAAGTAAATCAAGTGGTTTTATTAGTAATCAGGAAGACAGGTTGGTTGCAAGTTTCAGTTTGCATGGACTCCATAGACTGTATCCTTTCACAGTTAGAAGTTGCTGTTGATAAGTAACATGTCAAATACCAGGATATGGAGCCAAAGATGGGCAATGTGAAGAGGTAGCACCATAACAGAGGACTATTAATTAAACAATTTCTGCATTCATTGTTTCTTACCTTAAAAAGCTTATTCGAAAGGTCTATGAGATAAAACTTAGCTTTCACCAAAGTACAGTTGGAATCTTAGGGGTGAAAGTAAGATAGCTGTTGTAGATGCTAAATTTTAATATGAACATTAAGTCTAGTTGTGTCCGACTCTGGGAGATTGTTCTCGTCTCGATGTCTAAGCCAAAGAGCCGGTGTTGTCCGTAAATACTTCCAAGGTCATGTGGCCGGCATGACTGCATGAAGCACCGTTATCTTCCCTTTGGAGTGGTACCTATTGATCTACTCACATTTGGATGTTTTTGAACTGCTTGTTTGGCAGAAGCTGGGCCTAACAACAGGAGCTCACCCCAGTCCCCAGATTCGAACTGCTGACCTTTTGGTCAGCAAGATCAGAAGCTCAGTGGTTTAACCCACTGTGTCATCAGGGGCTCCAATATGGAGATATGATGGATAAATAGTTAATGTAGAATTAGGATTGGGAAGAAGAGTTAAGTATCCCTCCTCTTGCTAGCATTTGTGTCCTCTTCCCTCTACTCAGGTTCAGCTGAATAATTACGTGTTGCATCCCTTAAGTAAAGCAAAAAGAAAATTCCAGGAATTTTACACAAAATCATCACACATGGAACAAACTGAATGAGTTATTTTGGAGCATACTTTTCATTATAACCCTAGGTTACCTTCTATTCCATCACTGGAAATATGTTGTTGACAACAATAGCCACAACCAACCCATAAATGAATTTGACTTCATGTCATAGATTACTGCAGCGTTTCCCAACCACTGTGATGCGGCACAGTAGTGTGCCGTGACGGTCCTCCTGCTGTGCTGCGAGAAAAGCTCTCTGCCCCCCTTCCTTCCCCCCTCCTCCTGCCAAACTCCTGCTGCTTGGGGGAGGAGGAGGAAGGGCCGGGCGGCGGCAAAGAAAAAGAACTGGCTGGGGCATCGCCTCCTTTGGCCATTTCCCGAGCCAGCCTCTAATCCGCCATGACTCCCACCATGACTCTCGCCCTTCGTTCGCTGAAGCCGCACGGAGGAGGAGCCCCGCCCACTGAAGCCCATCCACCGCTCATGCTCCTCCTCCTCCTTTGCGAGGCTTCAGCGAGCAAGGGGCAGGAGTCATGATGGAGAGCGGTGCTGGGGACGAGGACCATGACTCCCGCCCCTCGCTCGCACTGCCCCCTCAAGGCTGGAGAAGCTGTGGGAAAGCTGAAGCCGGGGGTGGGGGCGGGGTATGGCGCAGCCTGGCTCCTCCCCCTTCCCGGCTTCAGCACTCCCAGCAGCTGCTCCCAGCAGGCCACCATCCCAGCCGTTCTTTACTGTGTTAGAGTTTCATTTTGTGTCATTTTGGTTGGTGGTGTGTCCCCGGATTTTTTTTAATGTTAAAAGTGTGCCGCGGCTCAAAAAAGGTTGGGAAACACTGGATTACTGGACTGAATTCCATTAAAAAAACTTGCTTATCTCTGCTTCATCTTTCTCCCAGCTTTCACTTCTTGTCCATAACTCTGCTGTCAATTTGCATGGCCATTCCACATGTGCTCTATTTGGTAGAGCTTCATTGCTTCATTAAAAGCATTTGCCCTTTCAATTGCACTCAGTATGAAAACGGATATTCCAAATGTATTTTAAAACTAGAGTTAGAACACACCCTTGTCATTTGTACCAGGACAAACCTCAAACCTTTGATAAAAGTTTAAAATTCTCATTCGGACAGAA
Organism: Anolis apletophallus; assembly: GCA_030556195.1. NCBI lineage: Eukaryota > Metazoa > Chordata > Lepidosauria > Squamata > Anolidae > Anolis > Anolis apletophallus. Next base: position 30,853,318 of record JARBWK010000014.1, on the reverse strand, counting down.
ACGGTTAGTGATGACCTTGAATGAACATGAGTATTGATCGGGGCTAAAGTGCATTATGAGCTTACAGATATGTGTGTGCGAAACAAAGCCCAAAGGCATCTGTGCCTCTTTCAAAGGTAAACTAATTCAAAAGTTTACTTATATTATAAAGTGCCTTAGGTTTCATATTGTGCTGATGATGGGATATTAAATAAACTCGTAAGTAATAAGTAAATAAATCCTCAGTGGATTCAATTATCTTTATCTATAGCTTTAATAGCACACAAATACATCCTCATGGACATTTCATTTCTTTCACTAACACTTTTAAAGCTGAAGGGATGCTTGTCTACTTGAGTTTCAAAGCAATGAGATGAGGTTTCCCTTCTTTGTTATCCATGAATTTGTAGATGTAGATTAATCCATGTGTTTTATAGGCTTTTGAGAAAAATTAGTGAAATGGATTTGTTTTCCTGTTTCTGCCTTAGCTGTTTGGGCATCATTTGAGGACCAACCATGAAATAATGAGACTAGACATGGAGAACCAAGTTAAAGTCTATTTAAACTGTGTTAAACCAACCTAACATGGAATCAGCTTAGAGCCAGTGGCCCCATCTACACTGCTATCAGAATGCAGCTTGAATTGGATTATTTGGCAGTGTAAAGTCACATAATCCAGTTCAATGCAGTTCAATCTGCATTATATGAGACCATATAAAATAGTTCTAAGTGCATTATATAGCAGTGTAAAGAAGAGATATAAGGACTCCCTGAAACAACATCTCAGGCTCGGCCAGATTGATCATCAACAATGGTCCACCCTGGCCTCAGATTGGGAGGTATGGAGATGCACTATCCATAATGCTGCAGCCTCTTTCGAGAAGTCATGTCAAATGGGCCTCAAAGAGAAATGACAACACAGAAAGAACCGCAATTGGAAACAACACGACCCAAGGAGACTTTCTGCTGTGCTTTCTGCAACCGGACTTGCCTATCTCGGATTGGCCTTCTTAGTCATCAACGTGCTTGTAGTAAGCATGGGATGAGTCCTTCCTGAATCTTCATTCGTGAAGAAAAGCCAAAGAAAAGAAAGAAAGATGCGGCCAGTGTCACCCCTTGACTACCATCTCAGCCTTCCTTTGAGTGAAGTGCCTAAGGCTACATCTACACTACCATATAATCCAGGTTCAGAATGTAGTTGATCTACATTGAACTGGATTATATAGCAGTGTGAATTCATGAAACAAATGTAGTTGTGGGGCTTCCGCTGTCCCGAGGGTCAATCTCCACTGCCAGCTGGTTCTTCAGGTTCCAATAGCTTGAAGGAGCATGATGGCACCCCCACCCTCTCCTCCCAGCCACCTCGTTTAACCCCCAAAAACATACATGTGTGGCCAGGCTGCATGCTTAGGCCCCTTCAGTGAAATCTACTGGAGCATGACAATGATGTGCTAGGAAGTGTGTGTGTGGGAAGGAGGACATGTCATTTTCATGCACCAGAGGTGTCTGAGAATATAGCCAGGCCCCTTGTTTACATTTTGGAGGTAAATGTTGTAGTTGGGGTGGAAGGGTGGGGGTTCCATCCTGTTTCTCTTCATTTTCACTGGATTCTAGAGTTCTAAACCGGTCTCCTCAGCGATACCTCCCCCCACCCGAATTGATCAAGAACAATCCAGTCAGATATATCCAAGATCCTCTTATCTTCTCCAGTGTGTCCTTGTTCTGCATTGTCTATGATTATGTGACTCCAGATTCTGTATTTGTGAACTGTCCTCCTCCCCAGAGACATCCCACATACATTTGTCATGGACAGCCCTCTCAGTTGTATCTAAGAAGTAATCCTACTCCCCAATTTGTTCTACCCCTCATCATCTGTTTCTGGGTAGAGAATTGACTGTGTAACTCCAGATTCACAAAATGATGGTCCACTTCCTAAGTGTGACATTCCTCTCAGCATCAGTATTCTCCACATTGGAAGTGACCTCCTTATAGCCAAACCATGTATGTTCATTCAGTGTGCTTTGTGCATCTTGAATGGTCTGCTGGCCTGTGTCCAAGCAAAAACTAGAGTTCTCTAATGTCCTTAAGTGTAGCAAATTAGGCCTCCGGTTGTTGGATCTTCTCTTCCATTGAAGCAACCTGTTTGCACTAGCTGCAAATGTAGCTCTCCAGATGTTCTGGCAGGAAGATGAACATATCACAGCCCTTCCATGCTCCATATCCCGGTGTAATAGGTTACCAAGCAGGACTTTTTATAGAACTCTGCTCCTTCTTCTCAAACTGTTGTTTTCACTGCACCACCTTACAGACAAGTAACCAGCCTTTAAACAACAACTAACAAATGAACACTTGGCTTTCTAATAAACTCCAAGAGTCAGGGCTTCCTCCAAGAAGAGCTCGCCTCCTGGTTCCTCTGGTACTACTGAGGCAGAAAGAGTGAAGAGTATGTGCTCCACTGCCTCAAATGAACTAGCATAGTCCTCTCTTAACAACAGTGTCACGGTACACCCTGGCATGCCATTTTGCCAATGAGTTATGGAGTCTCAAGCTCACTCTTGTTGTATGGCCAGGGGAGTGTGTTGTTGTATGTATTTTGCTTTACAAAAGGAAGAGAGAGAGAGAGATTTTGTAGGCTGAAACATAAATAAATACATGAGGCTATTATATGGGATTAGAACATAAGAACATAAGAAGAGCCATGCTGAATCGGACCTCAGCCCATCTAGTCCAGCATTCTGTATCACACAGCCAGTTGACGGGGATCTCGAGCAGAAGGGAGGGCAAAATTACCTTCCCGACCCCCACAACCAGTAGGCTGCCTACCTCAACCAACAGGTGGCACTTGAATGTCCTTTTCAGTCTAGTAACTAGCACTTGAATGTCCTTTTCAGTAACTAGGATTGAACTAAGACTGCTGTATTTTTAGCATAACACAAAGTGAGATATCTGCAAAGGGATCAAATGTTTGAGATGCGACTTGATTTCTGTTTTCAGGAAAATACAACTTCTGGGGGAAGGGTGGGCAAGGAAGGAAATACAATCACATCTTCTGCTATCATCCCCATCATAGACTTAGTCTCTTCAAGAGATGAAAAAAGTGACTGTATAGCTCCATCCCGTATCACACCTATTGATTACCAAGCCTCTGTAGAGAGGACTGTCACCAAAAATATATCTCTGTGAGTCTACTGAATCCTTCAACTTCTCTCATACTCCCTGTACAAATTAATTTAATCTATTTACATGATGTAGAGTGTGCTAAAATAACATAACATAACATAAAATAGCATAACGATCCCGTTTTATTTATTGTACCCCATTCTGTCTCACCCCAGAGGAGACTCAGAGTGGAAGTTGGTGGTGTTGTGGAATTCCTACATGGTCATCCAGTAGATGACTGGGTAATCCCTTACAAGTCAAGACAGGGAGCCATTGGACTAAAGAACCTAAGGTAGACGGAGCAGGAACTCTGTGGTACATGAATGTACTGGCATTGGAAGTTGTTTGCCCCCTTCCAATCTGCTTGAAAAAGCATCCTTCCACCCTGGCCAGTCCGGAGGAGGAAAATATTTTCTCAATTCACAATAACCCCAATCAAAAGGAGAATGCTCCTGGTCTTGTTCTCACACCTGAAATGAGATGTCTTGTGGAGGCTGGCCTCTTTTCTAAAGAGTAAAAACTTTTTTCACATTCTTAGGGATAACCTGAGCAACATGTGCTAGAGGGAGGCAACAAATGATAGTTATTACTGTCATGACCTGCTTCTGAGATTCCCAGAAGCATCTATGATGTCACTGTTGGAAGCAAAATGCAATGCTAAGTGGGCTTCTAGTCTTCTGGACAGAAGAAAATCATTTCATGATTTCCCAAAATGAATATCAATATTTTAATTTTTAAACAGATGTAACTGTGTGCAGTTTATGCCTGAGACTGCATATTTTATTTTGTTTGAATCTACTGAAATGATTTACAAAGGAAAAATGATTTTTGGTTATTTATTTAATTTTGAAAACATGTGTTTCTGTCTTCTTATTCCAGTAATTTGTCTAGCACATTACATCAGCAGTCCTGGACACACTTACTAGGGAATAGGGCCAACTGAAGACATCAAAGCTTCCTTCTCAATAAAATTCACCTAGGATTTCAATCTGAATGCATCTGGTAGATGCTTATGAACATAAAAAATACACATAGGGCAAGGGGAGTCCAAAAAAGACGTGAATGTCCAAAAGAGGAAATCTTTCTCCATTCTTGGGATAGAAACATTTGCATATTTAATTCTCAAATGTGGGAATGGAAAAATACAATACAGTAGAGCAGGAGTCCTCAAACCTTTTAAACAGAGGGCCATGTCACCGTGCCTCAAACTGTTGGAGGACCGGATTGTAATTTGAAAAAAAAAATCAATGAATGAATTCCTATACACACTGCACATATCTTATTTGTAGTGTAAAAATACTTTAAAACAACACAATAATTAAAATGAAGAACAATTTTAACAAATATAAACTTGTAGATACCAGACGCCTTAAAGGGCCAGACCAAGAGGTGGATCCAAAATAGAGTTTATTACAGTCTTATCATAGGGTTGTAAAATCACCCAAAAACTCAATTTAAAAAAACCCACTTCAATTCAGTGTTAAATGTTCCTTCAAACACCAAATAAGTGGCAAAACAAACAAACTGCCACTTGCAGGTAAAACACACTCAAAAACTCAATTTGAACAATGGAACAGAATGAAACAGGACAAAAAGGACAAACAAAAGATCAAAAGAAGTGTCCCACGAAGATAGAAGCGTCATCCAAGCAGTCCAGAGTCGTCATGGGGGGAAGCAGTCCTAGCGTCAGCGCCTACACACCAAGCCATTCCAAAAAGTCCGCAGTACGAGAAGCCAGTCCAAGTCAATACACAAACAGTCAACCGGAGCTAATGCATGGGGAAACATGTACAACGTAGCCCCAAAAGGCAACAAGCCCCCGCCCTCCTCCAACCTCCACACTGTACCCTTTCCTTGGCATCCTTGTAGAAAGCAGACTCACATCAAAGCAAATATCAGCACACCAACGCCAACACAAACAGGCAGCAGCAGCTAATGCATAGGGGAATATAAGCATAAACCTAGGAAAAGCCCCCACAAACCCAGCCCATTCCAGCCCTAAATCCATACAGACAGTAACATTTCCAAACTTACGTTCCCAAAGAGTTTTCCCAGTACACAACACCCAGAGCATACGAACACCATCAACACCTTGCCATCTGCGAATTCCCATTGTTCCCAAGCCTACTTTTATCTTACAAATCCTCCTCAGAGGATGAAGTGGCCAATGCCCGCTCATTATGACCTTCAGCTACAGCCAAATCTTCTGAAGCTCCTTGCCTTCCCCTCCAAGTGCCCCATCTGCTGTCAAAATTTAGTTCTCCCCAGGACTCACTTGGATCCCCAGAACACCAGTCCTCACCCCCAGAAAACCCCTCAAATGTGTCACTACTTGGTGCCTCGCAAACAGCCTGCACCTCTCTCACCCTAGTCCAATCCAGGCCATCCTCTGTTTCTTCCCCATCCCTTTCCATGCTTTCTTCTTCACTCTCAGACCCATCATTCCCAGAAAATCCCTCAAAAGAATCCTCATCTGTGGGCTCCATAAGTATATCCCGGATCCCCTTCCTTTGTTGCTCATCTTCTGAGTCTTGCTCCCGAGTAGCCCTTTTCCCTGCCCTTGTACCCATATTCCTGTTTGCAATGTTACTCATAGGCTCTACTACAACAAAACTTAATAGTATTTCAGTGGGAAGTGTGGGCCTGCTTTTGGCTGATGAGATAGGATTGTTGTTGTTTTTGTGTGCTTTCAAGTCATTTCAGACTTAGGTTGACCCTAAGCGAGGGCCAGGTAAGTGACCTTGGAGAGCAGTATCTTACCCCGGGGCCTTAGCTTAAGGGCCCCTGTAGTAGAGTCTTGCTTATCCAATATAAACAGGCTGGCAGAACATTGGATAAGCAAAAATGTTGGATAATAAGGAGGGATCAAGGAAAAGCCTATTAAAAATCAAATTATTTTATGATTTTACAAATTAAGCACATCATGTTTTACAACAAATCAAAAAAGCAGTTCAATGCACGGTAATGTTATGTAGTAATTACCGTCTTTACAAATTTAGCACCAAAACATTGCAATGTATTGAAACAGCTGTGGATCCCGGGGTGGGGGTGGGGGTGAGGCAGACTGCATTGGATAATACAGAATGCTGGATGAACGAAGGTTGGATAACTCTACTGTACTGTATTTTCCTTACTTACCAACAATGCAAGAGCCTTGTTAGTTTGTTATGTGGTCGTTTTCAGGATTTTCTTTGTAAAGCTTCCACGGAGGGATAGTTTTTCAAATAAAGAAGAAGAAGATTTTGCAAAATACTTAACTATTTCTGAAAAATACGTATTGGTGCCTAGTATTTTTTAGCATTACTGTCAGAAAAGGTACTTCACTCCATCTTGACAAGTGCAGGATTTTGGAATATTTCAGAATTCCAGATAAAGGATGCTCCATCTGTATTAATGTATTTTGTATATGTATGTGTGTATATGTCTTTATATTTATATTTAAAATTATTTTATATGCCATCTTGAAAGGATTCCCTATAGAAGTTATGAACATCAAACAAGATATTAATGACAAGCATAAAAACTAAGAGCCTTAAAGAAGAACCGATAAAACATAATCAAATGGCAAAGAGAATTTTATTTAAAGCCTTGGTAGAATAGAAATTATTTTACAGCTTGTCTGAAAACTATAGAAGACTAGAATGAGCTGGGCCTCCCAAGGGAATGATTTCCATAAACCAAGTTTCACACTAGGAAAAAAGGGTTGTCCTGTTCAGCAGCGTGTATCCATGGAAGCAGTGGAACATAGAAGATGATTTCATACTACGGAGTAGCCAGGTTTACACAGCAGGAAGCATTGCTCTCAAAGGTACTACAAAATAGCTTTGCATGTGGCAAGAAGTAGACCTTTAAATATTGCAAATGGTAAAATAATAAGGGAGAACAGAATGAAAAGGGACATGGTCCAAATCAATTGGATTCAAATCTTTGTCGCAACTTAGAAATTATTGAAATCATTTTAATAAAACCATGACAAGTATGTCAAGACAGGTATTGTGTATAAGTAGACCTCATGTATAAATCAATAGCTGGTTTGGGGGACAAAATTATAAATGTTGATATGATCTATTGATAAGTTGGTAGATGATCTACGCCGGGAACTCGACAGGGGGAGTGTGTCCCTGTTGGTTCTGCTGGACCTCTCAGCGGCTTTCGATACCGTTGACCACGGTATCCTTCTGGGTCACCTTGCAGATATGGGGCTTGGGGGTACTGCTTTGCAGTGGCTCCAATCCTTCTTGGAAGGTCGTACCCAGAAGGTGTCATTGCGTAACACCTGTTTGGCTCCACAACCGTTGTCTTGTGGAGTACCTCAGGGTTCAGTATTGTCCCCAATGTTATTTAACATCTACATGAAACCGCTGGGAGAGATCATTCGGAGTTTCGGAGTAAGGTGTTATCTGTACGCAGATGACGTCCAGATCTGTCACTCCTTCCCACCTGTCACCAAGGAGGCTGTCCAGACTTTGAACTGGTGCTTGGCTGCTGTGTCGGACTGGATGAGGGCTAGCAAATTGAAACTTAATCCAGACAAGACAGAGGTCCTCCTGGTCAGGCGTAAGGCCGAACAGGGCATAGGGTTACAGCCTGTGTTGGATGGGGTTACACTCCTCCTGAAGACACAGGTTCGCAGCTTAGGCGTGATCCTGGACTCATCGCTGAGCCTGGAACCCCAGGTTTCGGTGGTGGCCAGGGGAGCTTTTGTACAGTTAAGACTTGTGCACCAGCTGCGCCTGTATCTTGGGAAGTCTGATCTGGCTACGGTCGTCCACGCTCTGGTCACATCCCGAATAGATGTGGTCACATCCCGAATCTTATGTTCTTATGTTCTTAGATTACTACAACGCACTCTACGCGGGGCTGTCTTTGAAGACAGTTCGGAAACTGCAATTAGTCCAGCAGGCGGCAGCCAGACTACTAACGGGAGCTACATACAGGGAGCATACCACCCCCCTGTTGTGTCAGTTCCACTGGCTGCCTGTCCAATTCCGAGCTCAATTCAAAGTGCTGGTTTTGACCTTTAAAGCATACAGTTCTGGCCCAGCTTACTTGTCCGAACGCATCAGCCTCTACGTCCTACCTCGTAACTTAAGATCATCCAGGGAGGTCCTGCTCTCACTCCCACCGACTTCTCAAACGCGGTTGGTGGGGACAAGAGGTAGGGCCTTCTCGATGGTGGCTCACCATCTGTGGAATGCACTCCCTATTGATATACAATCTACCTCATTCCTCCCGGCATTCAGGAAAAAAGTGAAATCCTGGTTATGGATACAGCACTTGCACATTAGCACGATACAGCACTTTAGATTGGATTGAAATGGCAAACTGGTGGACATGACCTAAGGCTTCTATTATGGACGGAATACTGTTTTTAACATATGTGAATGCATTCGATGTATTTTGATGCTAATTGTATTTTAATGTATTTTAATGTTAACTGCATTTAATGTATTTTAACTTTTGACTGCTTGTGGTTTTTTATCATATGTTTACTGTGGTTTGGGCATTGAATTGTTGCCATTGTGAGGCTGCTCTGAGTCCCCCCTCGGGGGTTGAGAAGATGCAGGGTAGAAATGGTGGAAATAATAATAAATAATGTTGAAGATCACTTAGAGAACTGCCGGTGGCACTGTGGATTAAACCCTTGTACCAGCAGGACTGAAGACTGACAGGTCAGAGGTTCGAATCTGGAGAGAGCGTGAATGAGCTCCCTTTGTCAGCTCCAGCTCCCCATGTTGGGATGAGAGAAACCTCCCACAAGGATGGTAAAACATCAAAACATCTGGGCATTCCCTGGGCAATGTCCTTGCAGACAGCCAATTCTCTCACACCAGAAGTGACTTGCAGTTTTTCAAGTTGCTCCTGACACACACACACACAAACTCAAAAAAGAGGATAGATCCTTTTTTATAGTAAGAGTTATGGTACAGTACTTTCATTGACCCATGAATAAGTTGACCCAGTGTTTGAAGGTAATATTTCTAGAGTTTATATAAATATATGCAGTAGCTGTGGCTCAATCTTGATAAAAACTCACCTTCGTTTCCATTACCTATATCTGAAATAATTTTTTCCTACATCTCTTCCAGATAATACACTCAACATTTTGACAAGACATAATGGATTCAGCCGCCAGAAGCAAGAAGTCTATTTTCTACCAATCATAATCAGTGATAGTGGAAATCCTCCAATGAGCAGCACCAGCACTCTCACCATTAAGGTCTGTGGTTGCAGCAGTGATGGTCTTGCCCAGTCCTGCAACGCTGAAGCTTATGTCCTTCCCATTGGTCTCAGCATGGGTGCGTTAATTGCTATACTCGCTTGCATCATTTTACTGCTAGGTATGTATTCATTTTGTATTTTGCTGGTTGGTCAGTGGTGAAGGAAACATGATAATATAAAGTATATGGTTCACATACAGAATTCCTTGCCAAGACATTGGCAACTAAAATAAAAAAGTATATATAAAGGACTGATGGTCTAACTTATGAAAGACAATATTATGCATTCCCTTAGGACAATTCTACCATTAAGAAGATTGTAGTGGCTGTCTCAGGTATCAAGAAGGGATACCAAATTAATTATTTTTTTGTTCTGTTACTGCCAGGGCTATAAGAGGCACTTTACTGTTTCATGTGCCAAAGTTACTTAGATTTAAGAAAAATGAAAACCGTACAAGTATCTGTCAGTAAGAGCTATGCAATGAGTTATTGCTCAGTAAACGAGTTGTTAACTGGTTTTAAGGTTTGCTTAGTTCTTTTACATAAATATGCTTTCAAATTGGGATTGTTATCAACAGTTGTTGTCCCCCCAAACATTTTCCTATATGCTTAAACAATTTACTGATATACGAAGTGGGGCTGGACATTCCTTTTGATAGTGGTAAAGAAGAAGCTAAAGTGAATTGAATCACCATGTGGAGAGGAACTATATGTCTAAATATGAGATACTACAGCAAAAAAGTACTACAACTTAAATTTAATAAACTTTATCTACCGTATATTCTGGGGTACTAGGCGACTGGGGCTATAAGATGACCCCTCAAGTTATCATCACATAATACAGTTAGGGATATAGTCGCTATTTAAGATGACTCTGCCTCGAAGCAGGGGCTGCCTTGGAAGGAGGGTGCATGTGTTGATGGCGCAAGGAAACCCTCCAGCAGGAAGAACATAAGAACACAAGAAGAGCCATGCTGAATTGGACCTCAGCCCATCTAGTCCAGCATTCTGTATCACACAGTGGCCCCCAGTTGTACACGGGGATCTCGAGAAGAAGGGAGGGCAAAACCCTAACCTGCTCCCGACCCCCCACAACCAGTACCCAGGGAAATCCTGCCTACCTCAACCAACTCCGAGGTGGCACTTGAATGTCCTTTTCAGTAACTACCGATACACTTGGTATCCATGAATCTGTCTAATCCTGCCTTGAAGTTGTTCAGGCTGACAGCTGTCACAACCTCTTCTGGAAGGCAGAAGGAAGGTGGAGGCGAGGCCAGCGCCAAGCTCTCCGCCTCTTCCTCCCATGCCGGCATGGAGGGGTCAGGATTGACGCCGACGTGAGAGAGTCAATGCATGGGCCAGGTCAAGTGCAGCATGCAGGCGAGGAAGGAAGGAGAGAGGTGCTGGCAAGGCTCGTCAGCAGCAGCTTCTGAGCCAAGCGAGGCGGAGGAGGGGCCGAGCTGCCTTCGCCCTCCTTCGCCCCAAATTCCACGCGTGTAGCTGAGAAACTCCCAAATCTTTTTGATGCTGTCATTCTGGCAAATGTAGTTTAGGGCAGGGCCTTTTGAATTCTCTAGCATAGAGCTACTTCCTTCCCAAACTACATTTCCTAGAGTTCTGTGCTGCTCCTTCTTTTCCTCGCTCCTAATGACGAGACTCCATTAATTTACAGAGGAAAGGCAAGGAACTAAGACAAACTTTTTGGCTTTGCTTTCACCTTTGCTTCCTTGCACTGAATATGAAACAAACTTTGGGAGCCTTCTGAGATTTACAAAACTAAAATGCAAAGTATGCAGCAAGTTTTGATTTTTTTTTTTTTGGTGCAGGCCATGACCACATATCAGATATTGCCTTGTTAAGTACAAATTTAACAAATTTGATCAGAATTATGAGGATTAACAAAAAAATGCACAAAACTAATAGTTTGCACCCTTCTTTTTTAAGAGATCACCAGTCAGTATCAGCCTTTTTGTTTCCCCAAGATGTCCATGGCAACTGTGAGAAGGGAAAAAAATTCCTAGAGGTTTTTCAAAAAGAAAATGAAATCCTTGGGTACATTTCCATTTAGAAAGTGTGTTACAAAAACCAGAAACCTCCAGAAATTCCTCGCCAGACTTTTGGAGTACTCAAATGTCTCCTCTCTATTTTTAGTTCAGTTCAAATAATTCACCCTTTTATCCCAGTGAAGCTGGGATGAGAGGTATTTGCCCCCCCCCCACTCACGGGAAAGAGCTAGGTTCCTTTGGAACCTTCTGGATTGGGGCCGTGGCCTTTTTAGGAAGGTCAGCCCCTGCACGCCATTCTGCACCTGATCGTTGGCCCACCACTCCCGCCCATTAACAGTATTGATGTGGTTGCAATAGGAGCCGGGTATGAATTTTTACCCTTTCATGCTACGTTTTGTGTGGTTTTTTTGCCTACCCCTTTACTGTTTAGGGGCTACAGGGGTGGTGGATTTTCATAAACAGGCTTAGCGGTAAATAGCGAGGGGAATCCCATAGTTGGTGTACACCCTTCAGGGGTGAGGGCCATTAAGTTAAGTACTTGCCTTAAAGTTCAAGTGTTTGGGTGAGGTAAGTAAATGGCCCTGGAATGGGAAGAGGCTCATCTCAATATCTTGAGAATGGACCTCTCACTCATTTCCCTTAATAGGTTGTCCTGGTTGATTAATCAGGCAATCCTGGTGTTTTGCCCGGAAATTTACTTATATTGGTTTACACCATATTCCTGACACCCCTTGAGTTAAGTTAAGAGGAGTTAAATAGGTAACAGTTAAATAAAGTTGCCCAATTTGATCCCAAAGAATGTTGTGTTGTCTCTTCATTTTGGCGGATGGGCAGGCAAATGCATTCCTTCTAATCCTGATACAAATAAATATATGCCAAAGAAATGTTTTTCAATAGCTTATTATCCTGTGATGTTTCTCTTTCAGTCATTGTGGTGCTCTTCGTAACTCTGAGGAGACACAAAAATGAACCTCTCATCATCAAAGACGATGAAGATGTGAGGGAGAACATCATTCGTTATGACGATGAAGGTGGTGGTGAAGAAGATACAGAAGCATTTGACATTGCAACTTTGCAAAACCCAGATGGAATCAATGGATTTTTGCCCCGCAAGGATATCAAACCAGATCTTCAGTTCATGCCTAGACAGGGATTGGCACCTGTTCCAAATGGTGTTGATGTTGATGAATTCATCAACGTAAGGCTTCATGAAGCTGACAATGATCCTACAGCCCCTCCTTATGACTCCATTCAGATTTATGGGTATGAGGGGCGAGGCTCAGTAGCTGGTTCTCTCAGTTCCTTAGAGTCTTCAACATCAGACTTAGACCAGAATTTTGACTACCTCAGTGAATGGGGACCCCGTTTTAAAAGACTTGGAGAACTTTACTCAGTGGGAGAAAGTGACAAAGAAACTTGACAGTGGATTACAAACTTCTTTTTTTCACCCTTGACTTAAAGGCTCATGTAATATTCTAGGGCCACAGCTGTTAGTTATGACTAATGTGGCTTTTTGTTTAGGGGCAACTTTAGTGCCAGTCATCAAAAAAATCAACTACATTGTAATATCGAACCAAAAAAAATACATAAATCAGAAGTATATGTTAGGAGGTCTGAGTCTTGTGGAGCGTGAAGTTAAGTACGTAGAGTGTCTAGAAGTCTTTGGATATTCTATATTCACATGACCACTCTGAAGATGGGGTTTTGGATTGTTGATTATCTTTGGTGGCGTGAATGGATCAGAAAAGGAAAAGATGCTTCCTTGCATAATGGACCTCTCTGGATTTTTGCTGAGGAAGAATATCTTCTGACAGTCAGTAGAGAGCGAATTGCTTCTTTCTACATTGCCAACAAAGAATCCACTGCTACTACTACTGCTACTATAAAAAGGAATGTCAACAAAGCAATATTTGGTCTTCTTTGCAATGCAGAATAATAATTTTTAAAAAGCATTGATAATGTTCCTCCTGGCCTCAACTGTGTAGTTACCACAAGTTGTACATAAGGTAATTGTTGGCCAAAAAAACTGCAGACTGGTTATCATCTTTAAATATTGTGTCAAGCCTTAAAATATTCACATGTTCTTAATCCATTCCAGTGACTGGATTCAAGCTCACGGTTGTGCAAAAGTCCAAGAGATGAGAAGACATTCTCTACTTTTCAAACAAAATGGATTGTTTTCTAGAATGATCACTCCTATCGTCTACTTTGTCTTCTATAAAGAAAAAAAAAGGGGGGGGGAGATATATGTGACAGAGGATAGACTCACATATATGAAACATAAGCTGATTTTATTGCTAAAGAACAAATTTATTTGTTTAATCCTTGAAATAAATATTTTATTGATGTCCATTAACTGCTTTTATTTATTAAGATTGGTTCGTCAAGAGTTTAAGGAAAGGAAACCATCTAAATTATATCCAGTAATAAAATGATATAATTCTTTGTTCTATGTATAATGAATGTTAAATGAATTTTCTTTTTTAAAAAAAAACAATCAAAAACAAAGAACAATCGTATTTGCAGAACTAGAAGCGAAAGCTAGTGGAGTGAAAAGTGTTCCAGAGGAAAATGAACTTTTGGGCCATTTTATATGTTCTTTCATAAATTGAGTATGTAGTGTTTTAACATAAGCACAAGCAGCTGGAAATAAACTGGATCATGTGAATATTTAAAAACAAAACCCCCCACATATCTAGACTTTTAAAATTCCACGTATTACACCATGGCGTCAAGGCCACTTGTAGTTCTCCACCATATTAGATACAGAAATACTTTAAATACTTAAATGAATAGAAGAGGATCCAGTGTGTAAATGTTTTGCTTATGTTTTAACCCTCTTTTTCTTAAAATAATTATTTAAAAAAAGAAGAATCGTCATGGTTTATGCACAGGGATCTCTCTCACAAAGAGAACAGCACTTTAGAAGCTGTTGGCATCTTCCGTTTGTAACGCAAACTTACCGTTTAGAAGTAGCAGCTGTATAATAAAATTGAATATTACATGAAAATCATTTTTACTTTTTTCTGTTTTCTGTTTTGGTTTGATGCTATTGTTTTGTTTATTTACGCCATGTATTGTAGTCACAAAACAAAAAAAAACAAGAACTCCTGTATTGTTTCCTACTTTGTGGAAATATATTTTTATAAATACCTTCTTTGTGATCACCATTTCTTTCCATTTTACCTGCCTCTTAATGATACACTTTCTCAAACTGTGAATAAGGAAATTGAATGAGAGCTTTATGTCTTTTTAAAAATACTAAAAAAAATCAATGAATTGGTACTTGGTTTTATATAAATTTCTTTAAATCAAAGGAAAACAAAATATTGGAATCATTTTGCACCTACTGAGACATCTGTGACTTCTAATGTTGTATCATGCCCATTAATGAATTAGAGTAGTGGAATTTATCAACATATTGATTTACCAATTTCCCATTTATTTAATGGGTCTATTCTAGTTCCTTTTTCCTTCCTTTTCCCCCAACATCATTCTCTTCTCCAATCTGGGGAAAATGGAATGAAAAAGGAAGAGGGTCAGACCAAGGGCAACATGGATGGATGGTATCCTTGAAGTGACTGGCTTGACCATGAAGGAGCTGGTGGTGGCCACGGCTGACAGGGAGCTCTGGCGTGGGCTGGTCCATGAGGTCACAAAGAGTCAGAAGTGACTGAATGAATAAACAACAAATTCTAGTTCCACTTTACATATAGAGTACAGAGACGTCACCACACTTACCATTTAATGCTGTTTCAAACCAGTATTGAATAAAATTGTTTTGTTTTAAAGATGATTATATAGAAATTCTTGGAAACAACTTGAGGCTTGGATGGTGATGACATAAACTACAGAGCATTGATGCAAATGAAGGCCAATCTTTTGGGTGATTTAATGAGGCTTTGTCATCTGGCCACTACAGTTTGTAGCTGCCTTTGAACTGTGTTAAATGATCAGTGTACATGGGGCCAAAGGCTCTATAGTATTATCTGTCTGACATGATAGTAGATTGTCCACACAAAAAATAACTCAACCAACGCAAGCTGCAGGACACATCAACCCCCCCCCCCAAAAAAAAAAACAAACCTCACCTGATACGCTGGAATGATCCTGATAGTGCACTGCATCAGTTCATGAAATATCCCATGCAGGACTCCAAATTGGGGCCATGGAGTGCTTGACCGGGTATGGTTTATGCTGAAGAAAAATGCTGAAATACAGCTGGACAGGAGGTAACACATTACTTCTCCTGGACAAGACACCACATCATTCCCATGAGAACTTTCATTTTCCACTCTTTTTAGATAGTTTTCTATTAGGAAGGGGGAAGGGGGAGGCACGGCTGCATTTTTTTCACTTCATCAGTTTAAGTTGTATGCAGAACATATAAATAAAGCATGATTCAAAGGAAGGGGTAGTGAAAACTCGAGGAAAGAACACCAACAATTTAAGGTATTCAGAGGACACCATACTGTTAATAGAAAATACAAATACCTGGAATTGAAGAAGTCCAACCAAAAAGATGCAAAGGCAGTAGAACAAAAGCAAAACAATATTAATGAATGCAAATATTGGTGTAATTTGAAAGTGAAAAATGAAGCCATTTTCCTTACTTTGTCTCAGGACACCTTTACATTGATTATGATGATGATGATGATCATCATCATCATCATTGAACTGCAAAGGCTCTGGCATAAACTAGTACAGGTGGTCCCAGTGGTAATCGGCACATTGGGTGCCATGCCAAAAGATCTCAGCCAGCATTTGGAAACAATAAACATTGACAAAATCACGATCTGTCAACTGTAAATGGCCACTTTACTTGGATCTGGATGTATCATTCGGAAATACATCATGCAGTTCTAGACGCTTGGGAAGTGTTCGAATTGTGCTTTTGTGATATGAAATCCAACATATATATCTTGTTTGCTGTGATATACTCAGTTGAGTCTCACTTATCCAACATAAATGGGCCAGCAAAATGTTGGATATAAGAAATGTTGGATAATACAGAGTCTCCCACTGTTACCTGTACGATGCAGCACTAGACACCTAGAATACTAACAACAGAGACTCAAAGGGTTAAGGCAAGACAATGCCTTAGTGCTAGAGTAGCCTAGCAGGATGTGGAAAAGGAGCATGGAAATCACAGAGGGAAAGAGGGAGGACGCTTCTGCTCCTAATCCTGCCTCTTTCCTTCCCCCTTTCCCTTTACTTCCTCATCTTTGTCTTGACTTTTTATTGGGAATGGAGAGAGAGAGTTGGGGAGCACTCCTTTAATTGAAGCGGAAATGCTGGAGGAAAAGGGGGTGTCAGATAAGACAGAATGTCAAATAAGCGATGGTCGGATAAGCGACAGTATTTGAAAAAATGTGTTTTAGACAATGAGGGAAATTGTAAAGTGGGGAAAAACAAATACAAGGCAAATATATAAAAATTATACCTCTTGGAAAATATAAACACCAAAATAACCCCTCAGATTTATGTCTAGGAAAAGTGAAAAACTCTGCAACTCAATGCAAAATAAGGAATGAATGAAGTACAAAGGGATTGGAGAACAATTCCAATAGGGTTTGCCACAGACAAATTGTCATATCCTCCTCTCTTAGTAGCTTGGAAAATATATATTGGGGGACTACAAATCTCAGAATACCCTGGCTAGGGGATCAGGGACTTGTAGTTAAAAAGACTTTTCCAAGTTCTCTTTTCTATACTTTTGAAACTTCATCTGAACTACTTGCAAAAGCCTTCTTCTGGACCTGTGCCTTATACCCTACCTGCACAAACTACTCACCTTCTTAAAAGATGTTTTGCCTTTACAGATACAATTTTTACCACATGGCTCAAATTGTTATCCATGGCTACAAAGGAAATTAAGCTGTGTAACTCTTGTATGCCTCACATTTCTCCTTGGAGTGCCTAACAGGTTGTCTTGTAGAGAAACTCTCAAATATATGACCTTCTGCCAACAGAAACCACAGCAGAGTTGCTTTTTTGATTGAAACACTGTTGTCCATGACAGAAAAATTCCACGGGTTAAGAAGATACTGTACATCCAGTATTTTGTGACTTTCTATTCCTTTTAAAAACAGAAGGAAAAAATTAGTAGCAATGCCCATAGTAAAAAATCTGATTGCCTGCACTGTTGGAAAGTCAAAGCATGACAGAAAAATTCATTGTCTCTTCTAAATTTTGGTTAAAGAAGATACTGATACTGATAACCATAAGGCAGTGGATTGGTGGGCTCTCGACCTATTGCAACCTTTGCAACCCGAAAGACAGTTGCATCTGTCAAGTAGGAAATTAAGGGACCACTTAGTGGGGAGGTTTAATTTAACTGATTTACGAGGGCATAAAAAGATCTCCTGAAAACACGCTGAGGAATGAAGGAGTGCGACAGCTCCCCCTGGTGGCCAGTTGTTAAATTGCCTCTGTCTGTCTTGTGTGTTTGTGTGTCTAAATGTAATGTGTACATTGTAATCCGCCCTGTGTCACCTGCGGGGTGAGAAGGGTGGAATATAAATGAAGTAAATAAATAAATAAAATAAATAATAATAAATAATAATAGAATGAAACCAAAATATGTTAGCAATGTGTTATACTTCAGAACATTATAAATTGAGGGACATATAATGGGTTGGATTAAAGAAGAATGTTTCTCAAATTTGTGATGTCCAGGTTGACTTCTTTTTTCCATACTTAGGGGACTTTCTGAAAGGTGAAAAATTATTTACATCTTAAATCCAAACAATTTTCAAGGGAGATTGTATAATGTCACCAAAAATGTTTGTGATGGACTTTACAGGCAAATAATTGGACCATAAATATGCACAACTTCTTTGATACATGCTAACAACAGCAAGGCCATTGTTATCTCAACTTGGAAACAGACGGAAGGACTCATTGCAGAAGACTGAATTGTTAAGGCTGCTGAAGTTAACCCAAATTGCCAAACGAATGTGTGTTTTAAATGACAACCAAACAGATGGTTTTTGGAAACGGGAAACCAATAATATATCTTTTGAGCATTAAGAAATCTAATGATGTGATAATCTCTGGCTATGATTGTTATGGATTTTCATATGTTTATTTAGTTAGATCTATTGTTCCCCAACCAGCAAAATAATGAGACAACAGAAAAAGTTTGAGTTGAACTATGGGCAACTTATATTAAATATTACCAATCAATTACTGTGTGAATTTAAGGGCATGAACTTGGTGTGTAATGGAACTGAGGCAGTGGCCATCAAATACCTACTCTTCATCAAGCAAAGGCAAGACACTATGGTCCACAGCTGCAACGAACTGTTACTTCCAAGGCGACCATTCAGGGAAGTGGTTGGAGAATTCAGTCCCAATTCCAGGGGATACTGAGACCAGAATTCTCCCCACTCAAGGCCACTACTGTTCACCCTCAACTCGATTCTATAATCACATGCGAGGGTTCCCATTAAGGGCCTACATCACAAAGGGGTGCCTTAGGTGCACACCGATATGTCACCAACCCCTGTTTTCCCACATGACAACTTATTAAAAATACACACACCCAATTTGCCATGGATTAAATGGTGTACAGTAGGTGGAAAAAAACCCAGAACATAGGGGGGATTCCTACCCAGCTGCAATTGGAGGCTCTTGAAGTACACTGTTAAAGGGCGGGCAGATAGGCCAGTGTTTGATCTGGATTGAGAAGTAGGATGGAGAGTGTGGCTATGCTGGCCCCACCCACAATAAGTCCTGGCCAGGACTTTTTGCTTTCTCTCCCTTCACTGGAAGGGCACAAAGCCCACCTCCCTCATCTTGAGGGGGAGTGAAAGCAATATTTGAAGAATAATATTGTTTTCCTTTATGGTCCGTCCCCCTTTTATTACAGTTTGCATTGTGGAGATGGTCAGAGCCCTTCAGTTTTATTAGTTGGAATTTAGTATTTCAATGAGTTAGTGTTCAGTATTTTTATTTCATGCTTTAGTATTAAGTTTTATTTCTTTATTTCTTTATTTATTTACATCATTTTTACCTCGCTCTTCTCAACCCCCGAGGGGGGACTCAGAGCGGCCTAACAAAAGGCAACAATTCAATGGCAAACACAATAAATACAATATAAAACTGTAAACATTCAGGATTAAAATACAATTAACGTTATCACATAATGCACATACACTTAAGTTAAAAACAAAGTTCCGTCCACCACATAAGCATGAGCCAAGTTTTGGTTTTAGTTTCTGGGATAGATACATTTTTTTCTTTTTCATTGCTTTTTCTTCTCTTTTCATTTTTCTTGAATGTTTATTATTTTAATTGTGAAGTAGATTAATTATTCGAATTAGTAAAGAATTTTTTTTGGGGGGGGGGAAGAGAGCTAGATTTACAAATATGTTAAATCATTATTCAACGGTTGATTCAATGAGTCTCAGTTAACAGGATTCCAGATAGTTCTTCCCAATCTAGGAAAAGCCGAACCTATTCAACAACATATCTTGATGCATCAGCTAGGAGGAATTGGAGGCTAAGAATATTTGGATGCAAAATGGTCACATGTTTTCCCCAAACAACCAAAAATATGCCAAAACAGTAACTCACTTGGGGTTAAAAAAAAAAGGACTAAGAGAGAGAAATAGAAAAATCAGTTTAAATTGGTCCAGAAGATGGGTAGATGTGACAATGCATCACTCTCTACATTGGCCTTCCTTTGTCGGTGATCCGGAAACTTAAGCTGGTGCAGAACGCTGCAGCCCGGTTGCTTGCGGGAGTCCCGACAAGCTGCCATATCACACCGATTCTGCGAGATCTGCACTGGCTTCCTGTTGAATGCCGGATTAACTTCAAAGTGTAAGTTTTGACTTTTAAGGCCTTGAATGGTCTGGAGCCAGTGTACCTAAGGGACCGCCTTATCCCATACTGTCCCACTAGATCCTAACGCTCTGAGGAACAAAATCTCCTTGCTGTACCAAGTGTTAAAGTATATCATCTGACAGCAACATGGAGAAGGGCATTTTCAATCATAGCCCTGGTTCTTTGGAACATGTTGCCCTCCGAAACCCATGCCCTTCAGAGCCTTCCAGCATTCCAGAAAGCCTGCAAGACGTTATTGTTCCGGCAGGCTTTCGGGTCCTGAACAACTACTGGATTTAAAGGTTTTAACTTTTAAGGCCTTGCACGGCCTAGGGCCTGCGTATCTGAGGGACCGCCTTGCTCCGTACATTCCCCCGAGATCACTACGTTCAGAGGAACTGAATTTGCTTCTGGTGCCATCAATCCGCTCCTGCCACTTGTCTACAACTAGGCAAAGAGCCTTCTCTGTGGCAGCTCCGGTGTTATGGAACTCCCTCCCAGACGACACCCGAGCCATCCCAGAGCTCATCCCTTTCCGTAGGGCCTGCAGGACCGCCCTTTTCAAACTAGCCTTCAACTAGGCAAACCGGCCTAGTGTATTTGCCTCATGTAACGGTACCTCTGGTTCAAGGAAATGCTATTGTATTTTATCTTGTACCTCGGGATGTGATGCGTGTTTTTATGTTTTAGTGTATGGCCGCATGGTTGGCACATGCCGCCTATTTTATATGTTGTTATCCGCCCCGAGCCTGCAGGGAGGAGCGGAATACAAAACTGAACAATAAATAAATAAATAAATAAATTTCCCTTCTGTTCCTAATGCTGTTGTATTTTGATGCTGCTTAGTGTGTTGTTGCTGTTTTAATGTGATGTTTTTATTGTTTTTATTGTGATTGGTATGTGAGCCGCCCTGAGCCGGCTGGGAGTGGCGGCGAGCAAGTTTGAATAAATAAATAAATAAATCTACACTGCCACATGATACAGTTTCTGAATCCAGATTATCTGATTTGAACTGGATTATATACCAGTGTAGATTTACATAACCCAGTTCAAAGCAGATAATCCGGATTCATAAACTGGATTATGGGAGTGATCCTGGACTCATCGCTGAGCCTGGAACCCCAGGTCTCGGCGGTGGCCAGGGGAGCTTTCGCACAGTTAAGACTCGTGCGCCAGCTGCACCCGTTCCTTGGGAAGTCTGATCTGGCTATGGTCGGCCACACTCTGGTCACATCCCAAACAGATTACTGCAATGCACTCTACGTGGGGCTGCCTTTGAAGACAGTTCGGAAACTCCAATTAGTCCAACGGGCGGCAGCCAGATTACTAACGGGAGCTACATGCTGGGAGCATACCACCCCCCTGTTGTGTCAGCTCCACTGGCTGCCTGTCCAATTCCGAGCTCAATTCAAAGTGCTGATTTTGACCTTTAAAGCTCTATATGGTTCTGGCCCAGCTTACTTGTCCGAACACATCAGTCCCACCTCATAATTTAAGATCATCCGGGGAGGCCCTGCTCTCACTCCTGCCAACTTCTCAAACATGGTTGGTGGGGATAAGAGACAGGGCCTTCTCGTTGGTGGCTCCCAGTCTGTGGAACTCACTCCCTATGGTTATACGATCAACCCCATCCCTCCTGGCATTCATAAAAAAAAGTGAAATCCTGGTTATGGGACCAAGCGTTTGCACATTAGCACGATACGGCACTTTAGATTGGATTGAAATGGCAAACTGGTGGACAAGACCCAATGCTTCAATTATGGACGGAATACTGTTTTAACTGATGTGAATATATATGATGTATTTTAATGTTAATTGTATTTTAACGAATTTTAATGCCAGCTGTAATTTAATGTATTTAATTTTAACTGTTTTTTGGGTTTTTATTATATGTATGCTGTGTTGGCATCGAATTGTTGCCGTTGTTAGGCCGCTCTGAGTCCCCCCTCGGGGGTTGAGAAGAGCGGGGTAGAAATGGTGGAAATAAATAAATAATAAATAAATTATATGGTAGTATAGATCCAGCCTTAGACTGTGCCAATATGCCCCAGAACAATCTACCAAGTGGGTAAAGCTTGGAAAGTCCTCCCCACGGCTTTGAAGAAAGGAGAAAGGGTAGTTCCTTCACCTATATTCTATGTAAAATAAGACTAAAATTTCAGTCAGATTTGATTCCCTCACATCCTTTCATATTTTTAATGTTTCCAACTTTCACAAGTCATTCCTGCCTCAGCCTCCAAATGAATCAAGACTCATCCTTTGGTCCAGCACTAATAGGAACAATATTAGGAAGGTTGCAGTGAGCAACCATTCACAATTAAATCTAGTGGCCATAATAAATCATCTGGCTAGGTCTGTTTAAATCCATTGAAACCCATGGGATTAAGCATGCCAACTTGGACTGGAGTATGGCCAGAGCTTGTCTGTAAAATGAAAACCAGAAAATTATAGGGATTATACTCTATTCAGGCAGCAGACTGACAAACATTTGCAGGTGTCATGCCATGCTTGAAAAAGAGCAAAGCTCCCCTCCCTCCCCACCAAAAAAAATAAAATTAATTTCCCATTGTAGAAAGCTTTTGGTAATGGGCAAAATGCCCTGTAAAATTGAAGCTTTGTAGAAGAAAATAAAGACTATTCTCCATGCTTAGAGGCTGCTTTCATAATGTAGCAGATGTCATTAGCAGCAGGCCCAGGACTGATGGTATGAAGAGGGGGAGTTTTTCCTTCGTGCGAGGTTCAGATAAACTGGGTGTGCATTATTCCTGCATTTGTACACTATTTGTGCATGATAATATTCCAGCTTTGTGGAAGGTGGAAACCAATTTAGTTTGCTGCATAATTCACTGTGATGGGTTTTGTAATCACAGTGCAAAATGAGATGAGCTGTTCTATTATACGCTACTGATAGAGGCTGAAGTGCCAGAGAACTAGACCCACTCCAAATACTGGCGTTGGGTTCTCAATGAGGGATTATAAAAGCACCAACAGTTGCTTTTGTGAAACTGGGACTAAGACATCTTCCAAACAGCTTAATAAAGGCAGGCTAAACCATTCAGCATCTGGCAGCAGCTTTGGAAATGTGCTCATTAACATTGTTATACAGCCACTTCCAGTGATGCTAAATAATTCTTTTTAGTCTTTATTCTTTCCGGGGGAATATATCAGAGGCAACTACTAGTGAGTTATCTTTTATTTCTATTTTAGGAGTCGTGGTGGCACAGTGGGGTAAATTCTTGTACCAGCTGAACTGCAGACCTGAAGGCTGGCAGTTCGAATCCACAAGACAGAGTGAGCTCCCATCTGTCAGCTCCAGTTTCCCATGCAGGGACATGAGAGAAGCTTCCCACAGGATGGTAACACATCTGGGCATCCCCTGGGCAATATCTCCAATTCTCTCACACCATGATAAAAAATCTTCTAATTTGGGAAAGGTGGGTACATTTCTGTCACTCCTTTCCACCTACTACTAAGGAGGCTGTTTTGGTCCTGAACCGGTGCTTGGCCGCTGTGTCGGACTGGATGAGGGCGAACAAATTGAAATTGAATCCAGACAAGACAGAGGCGCTCCTGGTCAGTCGTAAGGCCAAACAGGGCATAGGGTTACAGCCTGTGTTGGACGGGGTTACACTCCCCCTGAAGACGCAGGTTCGCAGTCTGGGTGCGATCCTGGATTCCTTGCTGAGCCTGGAACCCCAGGTTTCGGCAGTGACCAGGGGAGCATTCGCACAACTAAAACTTGTGCACCAGCTGCGCCCGTACCTTGGGAAGTCTGACTTGGCCACGGCAGTCCATGCTCTGGTTACATCCCGTATAAATTACTGCAACGCTCTCTACATGGGGCTGCCTTTGAAGACTGCTCGGAAGCTTCAATTGGTCCAACGGACAGCAACCAGGTTGATAACAGGAGCAGCACCCAGGGAGCGCACAACACCTCTGTTGTGCCAGCTCCACTGGCTACCAGTTTGCTACCGGGCACAATTCAAAGTGCTGGCTTTGGCCTTTAAAGCCCTTAACAGTTCTGGTCCAACTTACATGTCTGAACGCATCTCTTCCTATGCACCTTCAAGATGCTTAAGATCATCTGGAGAGGCCCTGCTCTCAGCGCGATTGGTGGGGACGAGAGACAGGGCCTTTTCAGTGGTGGCTCCTCGGCTTTGGAACGCCCTTCCTAATGACATCAGATCAGCCCCCTCCCTCCTGACATTTCGCAGGAAGGTTAAGACCTGGGTGTTTGACCGGGCATTTGCAGATGTAGTATAATTGTCAAATTGAGACCTAAGGAACGACTGTTTTTATCGATGCAATTGGAAGTCGATTTAATTAATGAGACGCTGATATTGTGTTTTTAACGTTGAATGCTAATTTGTATATGTTGGAATTGTATTGTATTGATAATTGTTGATATGTTTGTCTTGAGCAGTTTTTGCTGTTGTACACCGCCTCGAGTCGCCTTCAGGCTGAGAGAGGCGGTCTAGAAGCAAAGTAAATAAATAAATAAATAAAAACAGTCAACTTAATACCCATTTCAACCATTATCCTTTGGTGCATTGAACTATCCTTGCACTAATGGATGGAGTCTTATGCACCCAGAAGTTGCATTTTCAGAGAGAACACTGAGCTGGAACAGTCAAGAAGCACCTCTTTCCACTTTGAGTTCAACTGTCTTTTGTTCTTAGAATAGCATGCATAATCCAGTTTCTGAAACTGAGAAGCTACTGCCAGTGTGTGTAATGCTAGTATTTCAGACAATAGAGAAATATATAGAGGCAGTCCCCAAGTTGCAAACATGTGAATAATAATAATAATAATAAATACACTGGCAGATTATGTGAAAGGCAATCAAGAATCAACATTAAGGGAAGTCCATAGTAGTAAACGACAAATCCCAAATGTAGATTCTACAAGGAAGCAGACGATACAATAGATCACATCCTCAGCTGCTGCAAGAAGATCACACAGACAGACTACAAGCAGAGACATAACACTGTTGCTCAGATGATTCATTGGAACTTGTGCCACAAATACCATCTTCCTGTGACAAAGAACTGGTGGGATCACAAGCCTGAAAATGTTACAGAATGTGAACACATCAAACTCCTCTGGGACTTCCGAATTCAGACTGACAGAGTTCTGTAGCACAATACTCCTGACCTCACAATCGTGTTAAAAAACAAAGTATGGATTGTCGATGTTGCAATCCCAGGTGACAGCAGGATTGAAGAGAAACAACTGGAAAAGCTGACACAATATAAGGATTTAAAGATCAAACTGCAAAGACTCAGGTACAAGCTAGTCAAGGTGGTTCCAATGGTGATCGGCACACTGGGTGCAGTGCCTAAAGACCTTGGCCTACACTTAAACACAATTGGCACTGACAAAATTACCATCTGCCAGCTTCAGAAGGCCTCCTTACTGGGATGTGCATACATTATTCGCCGATACATCACACAGTCCTAGACACTTGGAATGTTTCCGACGTGTGATCGAATACAACAGCCAGCAGAGTGATCTTGTTTACTGTGGACTCATCTTGTTGTGTTTCAAATAATAATAATAATAAGAAGAATAATAATAATGATACAGTAAAATCTTGCTTATCCAACATAAATGGACTAGCAAAACGTTGGATAAGCAAAAATGTTAATAATAAGGAGGGATTAAGGGAAAGCCTATTAAACATCAAATTACATTATGATTTTACACATTAAGCACCAAAACAGCAAGTTTTATAACAAATAGATGGGAAAAGCAGTTCAATACACAGTAATGTTATGTAGTAATTACTGTATTTACAAATTCAACACCAAAACATTACAATGTATTGAAACAGCTGTGGATCCAGACGGGAGGTAGGCTGCGTTGGATAATACAAAATGTTGGATGAGCGAAGGTTGAATAAGTGAGACTCCATTGTAATAACTTTATTTTTATACCCCACCTCCATCTTCTCGAAGGGAATCAGGGTGGCTTAAATGGGGCCAAGCCCAATCAACAGAGTTAAAACATAACACAATAAAATGTATAATTTCAGTATAAACAGCATAAAAACAACATTGTAACAATATATAAAAAAGCATCAAAACCAACAATGTAAATTCAAGTCTCGTTATGGGTGGGCGGACTGGTGCACAACAATTTACAGGATAAGGCTAGTGAGTAAAGTGCATATGTCATATAGCAGCAGTAAGGATAACAGTAATATAAAAAGGATCATTATAACTTTGGATATACAATAGTAGTAAAGTGTGAGGACAATATTTTGGGTCCTAGCTGGGGCCAGCTGTTGAGGGAATTGCATAGTCAAATGCACAGCAGAACATCCACATCTTTAGATCTTTGCAAAAAGTGGATAGGGAGGGTGCTAGCCCAGTTGAACAGAGGTGAGACAATAGGAAGAGATATCTACCCCTGGGAGGGGAAATTCACTCCTGGAAGAGTCATCATGGGGAAAAGGTGTCTCCTACACTGAAGCTTTATCACCAATTGTTGTTTCTGCAGCAACTCGATATAATACAATTAGTATCTCACTATATAACAACTATACACAAAATTGCTAGTGCCTGTAATATATTATAAGGATGGATCACTGTGTGCCATTCATACAAAGCATATAGCCACACCAGTCTTATATAAATATATCAAATTCTATATTTCATATCAGTCTATTCAAACAACAATATCACAGTGTATTATCTAGGCGTTTTGCAGTAACGCGCATCTTATAGTCCACATATATCACTTAGCGTGGGATAGCACACTGGAGATCCCTTAAAGTCCTTCTATAAAGTGTCCGGAGTGTACGAACTCACAGAAACTGTCCCGATTGCGAGCCGATGGAACAAGGCTGGCTGAAGTGTCGCCTACGGCTGGAAGTACTCTGACGCCAAACAAAGATGACCGTTTCGCATTCGCTAATGCTTCCTCAGGGCGCTCCGTTTGCAGGACACTCCTCTTGGGAGTTGTAGTCATCTCCAATGGACCATACATTCACGAGAGGGTTTTCATTCATTGTCAGTCTATTTACATCATTAAAGTTCAGTCCTCCCAGGCTGGAAGCAGCTTCCAGCCCGGGAGGACTCCCAAGAGGAGTGTCCTGCAAAGGGAGTGCCCTGAGGAAGCGTTAGCGAACGCGAAACGGCCATCTTTGTTTGGCGTCAGAGTACTTCCAGCCGTAGGCGACACTTCAGCCAGCCTTGTTCCATCGGCTCGCAATCAGGACAATTTCCAGCTATCCGTGAGTTCGAACACTCCGGACACCTTATAGAAGGACTTTAAGGGATCTCCAGTGTGCTATCCCACGCTAAGTGATATATGTGGACTATAAGATGCGCGTTACTGCAAAACGCCTAAATAATACACTATGATATTGTTGTTTGAATAGACTGATATGAAATATAGAATTTGATATATTTATATAAGACTGGTGTGGCTATATGTTTGTATGAATGGCACACAGTGATCCATCCTTATAATATATTACAGGCACTAGCAATTTTGTGTATAGTTTCTGCAGCAAGCCAATTTTTTAAAAATCCAATTATTGCAGGGGCAGAAAGTGAGGTGAAATCTTCTAAACAGGGGCATAGACAGAAAAAACACTACAGGGGTGTTAACACTTCTCTGTGTGATCCAAAGCTTGTGTGTGTGTGTGTGTGAGAGAGAGAGAGAGACAGAGACAGAGACAGAGACAGAGACAGAGAGAGAGGCTGGAGTTACACTTAAAAATGTAACCCTAGAAAAAAGTCAGAAAAAAACCTCTTCTGGCTTACATACAAATTCAATTTAAGAACAGACCCACAAAACCTATATTGTTCATAACTAGGTGACTGTCTGTACATACACAATCATATGCAATATGACATATATGTGGGGGTTTTCTCTCTCTTATGTTAGTCAGGTTCAGGTGAACTTGTCACTGGAAAAATTTGGAAACCATTTAGCTCATTTGAAATTACTTTCCCTCATTGTTTTTGGAACAGTTTATTGCACTAATTACAACTTGGACCATCAGGAATATAATCTAATCTTTCCACTATGCCTCTGTGCTTCCCAAGACTTACATGTCAGGTGAACGACAAACACCTTACAGTAGTGCTATATAACACATTGGCATTTCTTCTGCAATCTGACAGGTAGATCTGCAAACAGCTACACAGTTCTTGTTTCCTGATATTACCAAATAAGGGAATTGAAAGCATATTGGAGAGAAAGTGACAGCAGCAAACACTACTCTTTCTGAGAGAAAAAGGATTTTCTGAAGACCTACTACTCCTATATGGTCTTCTGGGATAATAAGACAGCGTTTTTTTAGTTTATAGCACATGGCCCTAGAGATTTGCTATCAGTCATAGCAGAACAGGCCTAGGGAAAACTCCTTGTTAGAGTAGAGTTCTAGGAATTTTCCAGGGGTAGACATATTTGGAGAGCTGAATTCCAAGAAAGGAACTTTTTTTCAAGCTCTAAAAAGTAGTCAGTATGAAACTATATGAAGCTAGGCTCTGATTTAATGAGGAAATTAAACTTAACTCACACCTCACCAGGAGGTTTCCTGACTTGTCCTTCTCTGTATAACATCCATGCTTTTTCTTCTTGGTTTTTCTTCACGAACAAAGATTCTTAGGAAGGACTCATCCCACGCTTTCTACAAGTGTGTTGATGACTAAAAAGGCCAATCCGAGATAGGCTAGTCCGGTTGCAGAAAGCACAGCAGAAAGTCTCCTTGGGTGATGTTGTTTCCAAGTTGCTGTTCTTTCTGCGTTGTTGTTTTACTTTGAGACTCGTTCTGTGTGACTTCTTGAAAGAGCCCGCAGCATTGTGGATAGTATGTTTCCATGCTTCTCGATGTGAGGCCAGGGTGGACCATTGTTGGTGATCAATCTGGCCGAGCCTGAGATGTTGTTTCACGGAGTCCTTATATATCTTTTTGGGGGTGCCTCTCTTGCGCTGACCCGTGGTGAGTTCACCATAGAGTAGTATCTTTGAGAGGTGGTGGTCCTCCATCCTAGAGACATGCCCTGTGCAGCGCAGCTGGGTTCTCAATAGCATGGCCTCAATGCTGGTGATCCCTGCTTGCTCAAGGACAGCAACATTCGTCACATAGTCAGTCCAGTGTATATTTAGGATTGTGCAAAGACAGCGCTGTTGAAAGCGTTTGAGTAAAAGGCGAAAGATTTATACGATCTGAAGAGAAACCAGAGTTTGAGGTCCGGATTTAAGATGAACAGGAAAAAAACCAAGATGATAGTGGTAAATATGAATGCAAGAGAAAGAGATGAGCTGGAAGAGACCGCAGGGCTGTCCATTACAAATAAGGTCAAATACCTAGGTATCTATCTAACATCTAAGAATATGGACTTAATCAAAAATAACTATGATTCCAAGTGGCAACAAATTAAACAAGACCTAAATAGATGGAAACACTTAAACCTCTCGCTCCTAGGGAGAATTTCCCTTCTCAAAATGAATATTCTACCCAAATTTCTTTTTCTGTTCCAATGCCTCCCTATCCTGTGTTCGGACAAACCCCTCCAAATTTGGGAGAGAGAGCTGAGAAAATTTATATGGAGGGGGAAACAGCCTAGAATTAGCTGGAAGAACCTAATTGACGACAAGGAAAGAGGCGGGTTCGGAGCTCTGGACCTGGCTTCGTATTATGAGGCCTGTGTTTTGGAATGGGTCATAAAATGGACATCATTGGAGGACACCCAGCTCCTAGCGTTGGAAGGCTTCGACCTAAGGACTGGGTGGCACGGGTATTTATGGTACCACAAAGCAAAAATTGAGAAGAATTTCAATAATCATTGCATTAGGAAACCACTCTTGAGAATATGGCTGAGGAAAAAAGATGGGATATTTAGGAAAGTACCCAAATGGCTGTCGCCGCAGGAGGCGCACTTCCGGAGACAATACGACAAAAATAAGTGGTTAAGATATGATTCAATCTGCCCATGGACCTATAGTGAAAGATTTAGAGGAGCTTAAAAAAATAGATGAGTCAATGGACTGGTTCCAACATAAACATATTCAGGAAATATATAAGAAGGACAATGCGATAGGGTTTGAAGATAAGGACCATATCTGGGACAACATTTTAGCAAAAGAAGAAGGGAGGATCTCCACTCTATATAAATATCTTCTGCATCAGAAAACAGAAGAGGAATCCATCAAAAATTGTATGGTGAAATGGGCCAGGGATCTAGGACAGACCATCCATTTGAGATATTGGGAGAGATACTGGAAAGTCCACCTCAGATTCCTATACGCATATGATCTGAAGGAGAGTGGCTTAAAAATACTATACAGATGGTATCTCACACCATACAGTATAGCGAAATTTAATAATAAGTCATGCAATAAATGCTGGAGGTGTCGAAATGAGATAGGGTATTTCCTCCATATGTGGTGGGGCTGTAAAAAGATCCAGAAATTTTGGTTAAACGTGTACAGAGGAATTAAGAAAGTGGTGGGGATAGAGTTCCCCTTTAAAGCCAGATATATGTTGCTGGGCTTAATTGATTTTGAAATAGGGAAAAATGAAGAAATTTTTTTTGTTTACTGCATTACTGCAGCACGAATGGTGATAGCCAAACGTTGGAAGGAGGCCATCCCCCCGAGGGTAGATGATTGGATCACCAAGCTGCTAGACGTGATGAACATGGACTGTTTAACAAAAGTGATGTCGCACCAGATGATTGCCACGGACTGGTCTTCATTTATAGATTATGTGAAAGAGCTTAAAGACATTGGAAGCTATATAAATGTCAATATATGCAAATAATTGAGTTAATACGGTTGGACAAGCAAAATGTAGAGATTGGGGTAGCGAGTAAGATTATCTAAGAAGTATTTGCTAACGAGGTGACCCGTTGGTTACGGAAGTCGAGATTTATATTAAATGCTCTTTGTTGGGGGGGTGGTGAAGGGTGGGAGGAGAGGGGAGGGGGTTCATGGGTGTGTATGTTTTTAACTTTGTTGAAATGCCAATAAAACTCTTTTAAAAAAAAGAAAGCGTTTGAGGAATCGTAAGTGTTGGTGTTAGGTGACCCATGTTTCAGACCCATCTGGGAGAATAGACAGTACGATAGCTCTGTACACACCGATTTTTGTACTTCTTGTCCTTTTCTGTATGACATCCATGTAGTAAACTATTAATAACTGTTGATGAATAGTGGTGGTGGAACCAATCTATCTAAGGGGAAACTGCTGAATGTTTGAAAAGGGAAAGAGCAATGACAAAAATAATTAGGAGCTCCAGATGTTAATGGGCTACAATTCCTACTACATTTCACCTTTTACTTTTATCGCCACTTGCCAGAGCTTCTGAGACATGCCACCAAACCACATTTGGAGGACCATTTGGCTCCTAGTTCTGGACTAGAGAATCATAGTTATATGGGTCTTACAACATAAGGTTGTACATTAACTACAACTGACATCATACCAGGTTAACCCTGAAAAACTCCATCAGTATTTAAAGTTTGTTATGTTGGGCAAGTTTCCTCTCGGTGCATCATTGGTGGCATTCAGTGTGCTCTCTGGAGGTAGGGTAAACTACAATTCCCACTATGGCAAGTCAGTCCCTTCAAACCCCTCCAGTAGGTTGAGTTAGTCATGGGGGTTCTGTGTGCCAAGTTTGGACCAGGTCCATCATTGGTGGAAGTCACAGTTTCTCTGGTTGTGGGTGAACTAACAACTCCTATAAAGGAAGGTCACCCCCCCCCCCCAATAAAAAACCCACTTTAGTAATTAAATTTTGACTAATCATGTATGTGTGCCAAATTGGGTCCAGATCCATCAGAGTTTGGGTTCACAGTCCTCTCAGGATGTAGGTGAACTACAACTCTCCCAAATCAAGGCAATTTTTCCCCAAAGACCTCTAGTATTTTTGCTGGTCATGGGGGCTCTGTGTGCCAGGTTAGTCCCAGGTCTATTGTTGATGAAGTTTAGAGTACTCATTGATTGCAGGTGAACCATACATCCCAGCACCAACAACTCCAAAATGTCCAAGCCAATTCCTCTCAAAACCCAGATCCATTATTGTTTGGGTTCATTGTGCATTCTGAATGTAGTGAAGTACAAGTCCTATAAATCCCTCCAAAGACCTCCAGTATTTTTTGTTGGTCATGGGGGTTCTGTGTGCCAAGTTACTTCCAAATCCATCACTGATGGAGTTCAGAGTGCTCTTAGATTGCAGGTGAACTATATATCCCAGTACCTACAACTTCTACAAGTCATGGTGAATTCTCCCCAAACCTCTCTAGTATGTTCAATTGCTGATCGATTCCTCTGTTTTCTGTGTGTCATAGAAAATAATAGAAAAAGGTTATGAGAGAGTCAGTGGGTGGGGTCATGCAAATTCCACACTAATGGAGAAAGTAAGTAACACTGGGATGTCTGTGGTGGAGTGAAAACATAAAATCTAGGATGAAATTGTCCTCAAATGAAAGCCTTCACTTGGTTGGTGGGCAGTATGGTGTTTGGGGAAGACATTGGCAGGGCTCTTGTACATGTTTACAACACTCTCTATAACCTGCAATGTTATCGGAGGGAGGTCCATTAATGTTCCCTGAGTAGTGGGAGCTGTCGCTATTTTTTTTAAGTGGGGGGTTGTCTGTGTAAGGGGACACCCCAGTCACACACATACATACATATTTTCACTTTTATTATGTGTATCAATTCTCCAGGTCTCTGGGGAAAAGAGTGGATGCAGCCTTATAAAATATCCAGAACATTTAATTCTTTATATTTGGTCTATGTGCTGCATCCAAGCATGTTTCATCTTGTTTTCAATAGCAGTATGACTTTGTAATAAAGGCAGAGGTGAAGGCTAAAAATAAACCTAATTCTTTTAGCCAAGGAGCTCCATATGCCAAGATTGTGTCCCTTTTTAGGAACAGGTGCCATATGTATGGGCATCTTTATCAATTCCACCAAAGACAATTGCATTTTATATTACAAAATGTCTGGAAATAAATTAAAATGGTACATTCAGGTGAATTAATATCTGGAGTCTAACTCAAAAAAATAGAGAAATGTGTGAATCATTTTGTTTTCACCGTGCCCTAAGGTCAAAGAATGACTTTCCCACATATGAAAGAAATGTCTTCCTGACAAGCTTACACAATAAGGCTATCTTCATAGTTAAATGGAGCTATTTCTCTTAGAATCTGGAAAATGAGTTGAATACTGTGATAAGGCATTTATGGTTTTGGAATGAAAGACAAACAAAAGCAAATTGGAATGAGGACATGCCTCGGTGACTAACTTTGTGAGAGAAAAAAGTTTGATAGAGAAGCAAGAAGTCAACTGGAGGTACAGAAAATCTGACTAATTCCATAGCACAACTCGAGCAGAGGGATGGATGGTTTTTTTATTCCTCTTATCACATGCAGATTCACATATGACTTATGGGGAAATTGATGCTAGCTAGTTCTGTATTGACTGGGCAGGCAACAAGAGAAAAAGTAGCAGGGACTTTTGGTGAACACTAAGAGGCATCAGAATGGTACAGTTGGAGTGGACAGATGTTGTCTTCTGGAGCCTAGGCTTTGGTACTCAACAAAGCACTTTCCCTCAAATACTGAGATTAGGTTGAGGGTAAACTCAAACTAATTGTGGTTATTAGGCTTGTTTGATCCCCAAAAAATGGTTCAAAACTCATTTCAGATGTAGGGGGGTGCTGATGGTTCGGATATAAAGTCCATTCCAATTTTCGCAGAGAAAAAGTTCAAAACTTTTCAAAATTTCTGAGACTTATGAATCCTTTGTTAATGGTTTCAAAGTGTTATTTCCTGTTTCATTGGGTGGTGTTTACTTTGAAAGTAGTTGTTTTACTCCAAAAAATGGGGGGGGGGGAGCAAAGGGAAGAAATCCATCCACTCTGGTTAAAACTGCTGGGAAAGGAAAGGAATCCATCCACACTGGTTCAAACTGACATGGATCCATCCCATCCACACTGGTTTAAACTGATGCAGATCCATCCCATCCACACTGGTTTAAACTGACATGGATCCATCCCATCCACACTGGTTTAAACTGATGCGGATCCATCCCATCCACACTGGTTTAAACTGACTTTTTTCCTGCTGTTTTTCTCCCTTCCCTTCTCCTCTTTCCTTATCTTTCTTCCTTTCCCCTTTCCTTTTCTCCTCCAAAACCCAGCCCGTTCAGGAAAACAGGGGGGGGGGGATTTTACTAGGTTCCCCGGGTATGTTGTTCCCTTGCAAAGAGGTGGCGTGGCACCTTTCCCACCCAGGCTGCCTAGTCCCTTCCCGTTCGCATCCCCGGCTGCCATGCCGAAACCCCTCCCCACATAGTTTCCCCTCATTGGCTGGAAGCAAGCATCCCAGCATGCAAGCTGCTGCTTGCCTCCAAATGCTGGGTCTTTTCCGAATCACTTCCTGAGTCAGAAAAAAAAGGTGGCAACAGTGGCTTTGAAAGGGCAAGGATACTTCCGGGTTCCCATCTTTTCCCCGCTTTGTGCCATTTGACACTCTGGGCTCTATTTCTCTATGCTGCTTAAACGGAGCCCCACAGACTCCCGTTGGAAGTTGCCTTGCTTCATATGATGGATTCTATGGGACTCTGTTTTGACAGCATAGAAAACAGAAAACACTGCATCTGATAAGGTCATCAGCCCCTATGTCATACACCTATAGTTAGACAGTCATCTATTCTTTAGGAGGTGGCTGTTCAACATAAAACTATAGGAGTATGGAAAAGGGGCATTGATTGGTTGAAGAAAGATTCAAAAGCATTCATGATTCAGTCTAATCCCACACAACAGGAAGACATGACTGCACTAGATAAATCAGTAGCTGGATTAGGAAGAGGGGCACTTTTCATCCCTGTATCCTCCTGGTTACTCTGCCTGTTTTTTAACCTTTATTTTCCAGGAATGTTTTGAGGGATTGTTGTAGTTGCTACGGCTGCTACTGCTGCTGTTATCATGGAGTTGAGGATGGTTGTGAGCCAAACTATCAACCAAGCCTAGCCATCTCATTTGGATTCATTTTTCAGCAGTATGGACAATTTTCTGATAAATAAAGCCCAATGCCCCCAAAGAGCTGAGGAGGTTAATGTAATCCACGGACACCATCTCTCACACTTCTGTTGTAAATAGGTAAATACAATTATGATCATAGCTCACCCAGAACTCATGTCATGCCTCTTCCTTCCTTTGAGGTTTGCAATGATGTATTATTTTCATTAAGAAATAAATACTTCTATTTCTTACAGGAGATTACAGAGGAGGGAGTTTGTAAGCTCAGTGAACTAATCTCATGGTTTGGACAGTGGTCCCTTCTAATCACAATGTCAACAAATGGCTGGTGACACACACATCTTTTGCTCTATTGACTGTCTTGTTTAAAATTTGTTCACCTGTATTATAAATCAGTTGAGTAATTTGGGGGAACCAGCCATAGGATTTTCCAGAGAAACTGGGACATGATACTACATTGTGTCATATTTTGCTCCTGTTGTTTCTCCTGTGTTATTGCTACTTGAATAGTGTCGTATCAACAATGCAGAATTATAGTAGCCTGACATTGCTTTAACTGCCATGGTTCAATGATATGAGATGTGGGGATATGTAATTTTGGGAGATA
This sequence comes from Anolis apletophallus, assembly GCA_030556195.1. NCBI lineage: Eukaryota > Metazoa > Chordata > Lepidosauria > Squamata > Anolidae > Anolis > Anolis apletophallus. Next base: position 30,817,510 of record JARBWK010000014.1, on the reverse strand, counting down.
TTTACCTTTCTCTATCAGAGAGCTCTGGAACCACAACAAATTGCTTGATTACAGAGGATGGAATCACAACATTGCTATAATTCTGCAATGTGGATGGGAGGTAGGTAAGCCTGAATGTGCTTGGCCAGACAGAGGTTCTCCTGGTCAATCATGAGGCCGATCAGAGTACAGGATGGCAACTTGTGCTCAACGGGATTACACTCCTCCTGAAGACACAGGTCCGCAGTCTGGGGTTCCTCCTGGACTCAGCGCTGATGCTTGAGGCTCAGGTGTCGACAATGACTGGGAGGGCCTAGTTTCAGATTCTAGGTCCATCACAGTGGTCTCCTCCAATGTCATCACTGCAATACCTACAAATAAGAAGAAAAATGTATAACTGAATAATAATAACAACAACAACCTTCTCCCCTCCACCGAAGTTTAGGATCAAAGAAACCCAAATTTTAATACACAATGCAATGTAATACATTCAAAAATTAAATATTAAAATAGAATTAAACCAGTTACAATACTGAAACAATTTACTTACAATACAATTCAAAAAATAAATAATCTCTTCAGCTAAAACAATGTAACGTATTTCATATGGAAATATGATCATCTGGAACAGCCCTCAGTGTCGCCGTTGAAATAGTGCGGTTTTCAGAGTTCAAAAGCCCTTAAGGGAAGCTTTGTTGAGGATTTATCCTCTGTACAACTGAGAATAGCATTGCCCCTGAGATCACAACCAAACTCTCTTTGTGCCAATATCATTTTCTGCATTGCCCCCCCCCACCCCCCAACGCTGTTGTTTATTTTCTCTTGCCAAGATAGCAGCCTTCACACTTCACTTCAAGAGTGAGTTTTAAGGGGAGTTTTCCTTTGGCTTATTTTCTTTTAATATACTTTTCTGGCCTCGTTACAGGAAAAAAAAGCTGTCTATAATATACATAATGTTCTTTTAACCTAGCCACCCTATTGCCACTTTATGGTAACAGCTTTTTTGATGTCTCTGAACATATGCATTGTTCATTTACCTAAATACTCCATCTGCCTCCTTCTATGTGTTTTAGGAGATAACAAAGGCTATCAATCAACTGGAACCATGCTGATGTTTCCATGGCAGTTTTGTAATTAAGTTTGCTCACTAGAGATTGTGATGGGCCCAATAAATGCTTTTGTACAATGCTTTCAGACAATGCTACCCTGGGTTGCCAGGCTACAACTTGTCAAAGCCAGGAAGCTTATTCTCTTGTGAATAAGCAGTACTTCATGCCATTCTGCTCCAGTTTGCTATGGTCTGTGCAGACCACCTTTTCACCCTTTCTGTTCTCATCAAAAACTATACAGATGTTGCTCTTTCAACTTGGAATGGCTATGCAGATATTCATACACAGGAATAATCTCTACAAGTATGTAGTTTGGGGCTGAATACATTAATAACATCAAAGATTTTCTCTTGGAAATAAGTGTTTACATATGTTTAAACATGTAGACTGTAGAACACTGATTTATCAACACAAATAAGGCTGAAATCCTAAACAAATTATCTTGGTTGCAATTCTATACACACATAGCTACATGGAAGCTGCTTACACTGAATGGAAGCACTTCTGCTGGCTTGTTTAGACAAGCAAAAAATGTACCTCAACTTCCATTTGATTTGAGTTAAATGGAGTCATCTGTAATGGAAGACTACCTGTCTTCATGAGGTACAGCTATTTCCAAGACTATCTTGGATTTTGGGGTGTTCTAAACAGACTTTGTCCCACTTTGGGCTTATTCTGGGGTTTACTGAAAGCTCCAGAGTATCCTATGGCTTCAGGCCAGTTTGAATACCTAGATCAGATCTGATTGAGCCTGACACAGTAACCAGACTGTACACTGGCACCATCACCCTTTTTGTGAACAAGAAAAGGGAGTGGCTCATGGTCATGAGGCTAGCTTGCCACAGAGCTCTATGTGAACTCCTGCCATCATGCTGCTTCTACTGACATTAAAACAGGGGACCCAAGCGACCAGCATGATGTGTGTGGGTGTGTGTGTGTGATTCCCCCTTCTTATTCCTGGTCGGATGAGCACCTCTGCTTCTGTCAGAATAGGGTACTTGCTGTAGAATTTGAAGAGGCATGAATGGAGGGTGAAAGACAGAAACGTACCAAGAGGAAGGTATCAAGCCAAGAGGAAGGACCAACCAGGACCAAGGAAACTGATGCCTTCACTACAGGAGGACATACAGGTCAAGAATAGGGCTCCATAGTCACCTACATACCCACCACCAGGACACTGCACTTGGAGGACAATCTTACTCGGACAATGAGGAATCGCCTAAGTAAGTACTTGTATGGCTAAGAAGAAAGATGGGAGATTGCTTCCTCCTTCATACTGGTTGTATGGGCACTCCATTTTTGTGTCAGCCTGTGTATTTCCTTCTGACACTGTAATATCAGCCAAATTGACCACCTAATATTTCATTATGTCTATTGTTCCAGTCTGGTTGTGCTGTCCTAATTATGAAACTGCTTGAAAACAAAGGTATGTCAGATGAGAGATGGCCCATCACTCCCAGGATTTGGAATCCTTTGAGACATTTGAGGCTTCTGTTTAATGCAGTGGTTCCCAACCTGTGGTCCATGGACCACCTGTGGTCCACAAGAACTAAAATGTGATATGCGATGTCACCATTAGTACACCATTACAATGAGAGCAACTGGTCTTGTGAAACCCTCTTATAGTGCAGAGGCTTATTAAATATGGTTTTATGTGGGCGAGCAGATGTCTACTGGTTGGCATATGTTTTGTATCAGAAATTAGAGCTGATGTGGTCTATCCAATGCATTTTCTGAATCAGCATCCCAAATAATTAGTCCAAAGCTAAATTTGACCAAAATCTGATTAGTAACCTTTTTGGTATGAATGTTGGAGAGTGGTCCCTGGTCAAGTGGTCCCTGGTCAAGTGGTCCCTGACCAAAGTGGTCCCTGGTCAAAAGAAGGTTGGGAACCACTCATTTAATGTATAGGATGTAATTCAGCATTATCAGACATAACTTTGATGAGGGTGCATCATCACCATAATTATATATGATAATATTAAAACTGGGTTGTTGTGTGGTTTCTAGGCTGTATGGTCATTTTCTAGCAGCATTTACTCCTGACAATTCACCTGCAACTGTGGCTGGCATCTTCAAATGAAGATGTTAAAACATTTACCTTTTCAGCCTGGCTCCACACTATCTATCTATCTATCTATCTATCTCTATCTATCTATCTATCTATCATCTATCTATATACACATACATACAAAAACTGGTGTGCTGCATATTGGGAAGCTGGGAAATGGTGCTTTGCAAAAGACTCCTGGCCACATTGAGAATAGGCCATTGGATATTCCCCATGACATTATGTTGCAACTGTTTCTCTTAATACAAATTGGAAGAGAACTGTGGGCAGGGCCGTAGCCAGGATTTTGATTTGGGACTGGGGGGGGGGGGCTGAGTCTGAGTGGGGGTGGGTCTACCCTACCAAACATTTTGTATCATTATCCCAATACCCTCATGCATATGGGTTATGAGCATGGTGAATAAGCATAACAGTTTAAATAATGTACCAGTAAGGCCTTCTCACGGACCACCCTGAGAATTTCAGGGGGGGGGGGGGCTGAAGCCCCTCGAGGCCCCTCCCCCCCCTGGCTACATGCCTGACTGTGGGTATCACTTTTTAGTATCTTGATAACCAGAAAATCTTTGGTTGGGACACGACCAGGCTGAAAATGTAGTTTTTCGTGGTCTGTTTGATCTTTGATAACTACAAATCTGAATTCTTAGCAGCGATGAGATTATAAATTCATTTTACACTCTTGTCACTATTCATCAGCATGTCAGCCACAGTCTTTTGTATGCATTATATCGTTGCTAGTTAAGGTTGATAAATTGCAAAGAAATGAATGCATGTGTTTTGTTAGTTCCTTTAACATAAAACTCTGTGCACTTTTATCAAGAGCATTGTATACATTTACTAGAATAAGAATCACCACATGAGAATCAAGTCATCCTGAAACATATCTGACACCATTATAACATTTCATTGTTTTTATGATTATATTTACTATTATTTAATCATATTACTTTTTTATTCTTTCAAACATCATGAGCTCATTTCAAATAGTGGCAGTGTACTAAAATGGAAGTGATTTGTGAAGAGAACAGATTGTTCAGGTGAAGAATGAAACTGAAACATGCAATCACTGCAGTGAGGTATTTCTAGCATTTCAACAGTGCAGAATTTGACTTGCCTGTCAAGAATGTTCCCCTCTTGCTCACTCACCAGAATTGAAAGACACAGATACAGTATGATACCAACTGGGTTTTTTATTTTATTTTTTGCTATCTGTGTGTTCATATGTCCTGGCACAAGACATTCGCATATGTTGAGATTCTACCAGCCCGCACCACAGGAAGAACACCATCATCCCCACATCAGCATAGGCAAATCTGTGCTTAAGTCCGTTCAGCAGTTCACCTACCTGGGAAGCATCATCTCTTCAGATGCCAAAATTGATAAAGAGATAGATCACAGATCAGCAAAGGCATAGAGTGCATTCGGAAGGCTTCACAAAAGAGTCTGGAGCAACAAGCACCTGAGGCAAAGCACCAAAATTGGTGTGTACAGAGCTATCGTACTGTCTATTCTCCTCTATGGGTCTGGAACATGGGTCACCTATCGCCAACACCTATGACTCCTCAAATGCTTTCATCAGTGCTGACTTCGCACAATCCTAAATATACACTGGACCGACTATGTGACTAATGTTGCTGTCCTTGAGCAAGCAGGGATCACCAGCATTGAGGCCATGCTATTGAGAACACAGCTGTGCTGGGCAGGGCACGTCTCTAGGATGGAGGACCACCGCCTCCCAAAAATACTACTCTATGGTGAACTCACCACGGATTAGCGCAAGAGAGGTGCCCCCAAAAAGATATATAAGGACTCCCTGAAACAACATCTTAGGCTCAGCCAGATTGATCACCAAAAATGGTCCACCCTGGCCTCACATCGGAAGGCATGGAGATGCACTATCCACAATGCTGCTGCCTCTTTCGAGAAGACACGCCAAATGTGTCTCGAAGAGAACAGACAACTCAGAAAGAACCGCAACTTGGAAACAACATCACCCAAGGAGACTTTCTGCTGTGCTTTCTGTAACCGAACTTGCCTTTCTCAGATTGGCCTTTTTAGTCATCAACGCGCTTGTAAAAAGCATGGGATGAGTCCTTCCTAAGAATCTTGGTTCGCAAAGTAATGCCGAGATACATTTTTTTTAGATGGTGTAAATCTATACTCACATAGATGCACAATCATTGTACTACACAACCTTCTTGCTTAATATTAACATCGTGTAAGTGATTGTGCATCTGGAATTTGAACAGAAAAACACAACAAAAATTATCAAAGGGCTGAAAGCCAAGCCCTATGAGAAGCGGCTCAGGGAGCTGGGTATATTTAGCCTAGAGAAGTTTCAGTGGGGACATGATTGCCATATTTTTAAAAAATATTTTTATTGCATAAATTTTTCACATATACATTGATTAAAATACTGCCTATCTAATGTATTGGAGATGGAGAGTTTTAGGGAAAGTTGGGTCTGGGGAAAAGGTATTTGGAGTTGGTTAGATAGTCTTAGGTAAATTTGGGAAAGGTAGGGGTTTGTGACTTCCAAATCATCTTTTCTGCGTTTATAGAAAATAGTCTTTTTCTTCTTAATTCTCTCTGTAATGGCATATCTCTTTTCCTATCTTAGTCCTGTATAATTACTTATAAACTTTTTTCACTAAAACTCCTATATTGGATTAGTTTTTCTGTCCTTTATAAATTTTCATAAATTCTTCATATAACTTCCAGTCTTTTTTTTATGGGTCTTCCATAAGAATCTCTTAGGGCAAAAGTTAGTTTGTCCATTTCTTTTATATTCTCCATTTTATTTAACAGTTCCTCTACTGTTGCCATCTCTTTTAATTTCCATTTGTTAGTGTGGGTCATCCTCGCTGCCGTAGTTAGATATGTGAATAAAATAACTTGATTTTGATCTAGTTTCAAATCTTCATCTGTTATTCCCAGCAAAAAGTATTCCGGTTTCATACTTATTTTTATTTTTAATATTTTTCACATATACCTTGTATTTTTCTCCAATAGGTGTTTACTCTAGGGCAAGAACACCATGTATGGTAAAATGTTCCTGCTTCATTTTCACATTTCCAGCATTTGTGAATATTTTAAAGGGCGGTACATTGGTCCCCTCTGGGCCCAAGCATTTCAGATAAAGTAGATTCTTAGTTGTGCTGGCTATTTCCATTTCACCTACCCAAGCCATCTACATCAAAGTAAGACTATTTTCTGCTACTGTAGAAACTAGAGGGCCCTTCCACACTGAATATTAATGTAGGACCAATCTGGCATCCCAGATGCCACATCAGACCCATATGGTGGCCAGATAGTGAGTCTTTCAACCACCTCAGAGGAGTTGGGGAGTTCTGACTGTCCATTTGTGCTGAAATAGTTTGGTGCTGTTGGGCAGCCACTCTGCAGTCCCATCCTATCACAGCAGCCAGGTGGGTGGGGTGACACAGGGAAATGGTGCACCAGAGGACTACAATTCTGTGCTCTCAGGCTGCCTGATCCCCAGGCTGACATACGATGGCAATCAAGACCATTGCAGATTATTCCAGTTAGGAACTAACCTAGCTGTCTTGGCAACCCTCAAGTTGGGTGAAAGCTCAAACCTGAGTCAGAATTTTGACTTTTCCCTGACTTTGCTCAACCTGGGTCTTCCTTGGTGAAGACAGATTGGCCTCAAGTGGCGTTTAGTCATCATGGTGCTGATACAACTCCTCTTTGACCACAGGGGAGGATGAGGAGGCAAATGCAGCAACGACAGGAAATTATGGCTTTGCAGCTAGAGGAATAGGTAAGTTGGACCGAAACTGTTTAGGGTTTTATAGGCTAAAGCCAGCACTTTGAATTTTATTTACTTATTTATTTATTTTAAGATTTATTAATCGCCCATCCCAGGTGGGCAATTAATAATCGCCCATCCCAGCTAAATATCTAAAACATCTAAACAATTTAAACAATCTAAACAGTTCCTCAGCCAAACGCCCTCTCAAATATCCATGTTCTACAAGCTGTGCGAAAATCTTTTAAATCATATTCTGATGTAGAGAGGGAGGGTGTTCCAGAATGATGGCGCGATCACCGAAAAAGCTCTATGCCGGGTTGATGTCAGATGGGCTTCCTTAGGGCCAGGGATCTGTAATAAGTTCTGATGGTCTGAGAGTGGTTATCTCGAGGGTCGACAGGGAGAAAAGTGTTCCCGTATGCCGGCCCCTGGCCATACAAGGCCTTAAAGGTTAGTACCAGCACCTTGTGGGTAATTCAGAAGCCAGTGCAATCGGTATATAGCAGGTGTTATATTGTTCCTCATGGTGGTTCCTGTGAGGAGTCCGGTGGCCGCATTCTGCACCAGTCGAATTCTCTGGGTCACCGACAAGAGAAGGCCAACATAAAGGGCATTACAATAGTCAATTCTTGATGTTACCATAGCATGAACCACTGTGGTGAGATCATCCCGGGATAGGTAAGGCGCCAGCTGCCTAGCCTGCTGAAGATGGAAAAAGACCAACTTGCTGACAGAGGAGACCTGGGCCTCCATTGTCAGTAATGCGTCAAAAATGACAGCAAGACCTTTGACAGTGGCAGATGGAAGAATTGTGCCCGGAAGCAAACTGGTAGCCAGTAGAGCTGGTGCAACAGAGGAGTTGTGTGCTCCCTGACCCCGCTCCTGTTAACAACCTGGCTTCCGCACGTTGGACCATTTGCAGCTTCCAAATAGTCTTCAGAGGCAACCCCATGTAGAGTGCATTGCAGTAGTCTATACGGGATGTAACCAGAGCCTGGACTACCATGGCCAAGTCAGACTTTTCCTACATTAAAGCTTGGAAAACATGTCAGGAGATTGGATCACATGTAGTTTATCCTTAAGTCCTCTTGTATACATCATTATCTCACCCACTCCTCAAAGAAAGAGCCAGATTAGGAGAGGATTGGTCTAAAACAAGTTGAGAGGAGACATTGTTCTGAGTTTTGGGAGATGTGCAGTAGGCATTCTGAAGAAAAAAGTGCAAAAAAAGGGAAGAAGTTAAAACATAAGCAACTAGTAGACAATTTCATTCAGTCCAGTGAGGATAATGATAGCGTACTTCTGCATTTCCCACTTTGATCACTTTCCCTGTTTTTAATGTCAGTCTTCTGTAGGAAAAAAACCCAAAACATCAGCAACAAAAATATATATCCTTAAGCAAGCAATGGGGAATTGGCCTGTCTAACCTTTAAGGTCAATTCTCTCATTAGAAATTAGCTTTTCTAAGTGAATGCTATTCCTAGCAGAGGTCCTTGAAAGCTGTTAAGCTAAGCAGCAAATTAAATTGTCCATGAGCCCATCGTCATTTGATAGAAATTCTCCCTTGGGTGACAAGCTGACATTCGTCATGAAAAAGTTCCTTTGGAGTTAATGCACGTGCTTGTTTTTCCAGTAATACACTTTTAGAAAGAATCACTGTTTCTATTATGACAGGAGACTCTTTGCCGTTGGGGTATACATACAGCTGCAGATACAGTATTAAGAAAAAAAATCAGCAATCACAATCTGCAAGCTTTTCTTGTAATAAATGCTCACAAGCATTCTCTTTATCTTTGCTAATTGTTTCAATTGGATTTTGAAATACCACAAATGGAGAAGTGGCCCTGTAGTGCACTTGCTTTCTCCATTAACAAGCCACTTTTATTAAATAAAAAGCAATTCAGAACATCTTGGAAAGGTTTATTATTGTGTATACATTCCTGCTCCATACTGAATCATTCTGCTGTAATTATGACCAGCGTGCTCCCCCATGGAAACCAATAAGATATTTGATAAGACCGTGAAGGCAATCTGATACTATAAGGTTGAAGTAAGTTGTGACTTAGAGATCCATGCTCACATCTCTTTAGAGAATTGATGCTGCTACTGCTTACCAGAAAAAAGTGGGGGGATGTGAGGCAACTTAAGGAAAAGGGTAAAGATGGTATTGGTCTAAGACAATGGTTCTCAACCTGCATGTCCCTAGGTGTTTTTGACCTACAACTCCCAGAAATCCCAGGCAGTTTACCAGCTGTTAGGATTTCTGGGAGCTGAAGGCCAAAACATCTGGGGACTCACAGGTTTTATTTATTTTATTTATTTATTTTGACTTGTTTGTCGCCCCTCCCGTCCGTCTCGGGGCAACTTACCCATGGTAAAAAACACAATGAAATACAGAGCACAGTAAAAACAGATTAAAACAATTAAAACAATTAAAAACATCAGGATTTACATCAGAATTCACACACCCGAAAAGGAGTAACACCCAGTAGATACTCCCATGCCTAAGGCAGGGATAGTTAGCCAAATGCCTTTCCAAATAGGAATGTTTTGCATGCCTTCCTGAAGGATAGCAAGTTGGTAAGTGCGTGGACCTCGGGGGGAAGAGCATTCCAAAGAGTTGGAGCTATTGCACTGAAGGCTCTCCTATGTGTCGAGGTCAGATGGAGGGCTTTTGCGCTTGGAACTGCGAGGTTGAGGGACTCTGAGCGCAGTGGTCTTGCCGGACAATACAGGGAGAGGCAGTGCCTTAAATACACTGGCCCTCAGACCATTCAAGGCCTTAAAGGTTAGAACCAGCACCTTGAAGGTGATCCGGTGCTCAATCAGGAGCCAGCGCAGTTCACGCAGGACAGGCGTCACGTGGCAGGAAGATGGTAGACCTGCCAGCAGCCGAGCTGCAGCTTTCTGCACCAGCTTCAGCCTCCGGATCACTGACAAGGGAAGGCCAATGTAGAGATCATTACAGTAGTCCAATCTTGAGATGACCGTGGCTTGGACCACTGTGGCTAGGATGTGATGTGAAAAATAAAATAGGGCATGCTACATGTTCTTTTCCTCTCACACCTGTGACCAGTTGGGTCTTCATCATCTGGGACCCCATCTACACTGCCATATAATGCAGTATGAAATATCGTATGGGTTTACACTTAACATGTAATGCAGTTTTATTTGGGATTTAAACAATCTCTCCCTAACTAGGTCAATAAACAGCCATAGTAACTTGGAAACTGCTGAGGTACGAGAAGAACCATTCATGAATTCTGTCATAGTATTTTCATAGTAGAATGGAACAGTCCACCATCTTGTATGCTTTGTAAAGTAAAAAAACACATTTGAACCTAACATTATATTATGGTTATTAGTCAAACATGAATTTTTAGCATGACAGCTTCAGCTCCTTCTGCCTGGTACGAAGGGTTTACAAAAGGAGAACGTAATTTAAATGCCTGCTCTAAGCTGATCCTTAGTTATCATGACTGCTTTTAAATCATGCTATAACTGTCGACATGGGACATATAACTATTGTGTGTATGTTATTTAGAAGTTTTGAGAAGATCGTTTCTCCAAATATTTGGCTATGACAATTAAAGAAGCAATAAAAAGCTTATTCTTTGGGTGGATGAGATATTTAACATTTTTACACAGATAGACATTAGAACAAAGGGCTAAGAGCATGGCCGATGAACCAATAAAGATATTTTTTCCTGAACAGGGGTGTTATAAAGCAAAGCATGTAATGTGTAGGCTGTTCCTACTGTTTGTTAACAAGTAAAGTACCATCTACAAGACAGTGTGAGTTTTCTTTGACAAAAATTATTAGACTTCTTTGAAATCTGACATTGGTCCACTTTTTTGAAGACAACAGATTGGTAGAGATTGTTTGTTTACAGTTTTTAATATTACACATAGTGCAAAGCGGCCATGCAGTTCTATATATCTGTATCTATGGCCGGAGGTTACTACGTGCCCGCGGGGAGCGCCACATATTCAGGGGAACATTGGCCGTCAAACACTCCTTCGCAGTCTCCGGCCCCGTGGAAGGCGGCCCGCCCACACTGCACCAAATGTGGCGTGAGCATGCCAGAGCCGCCCGCAGTGGCTCCACAAGGTCGGAGACTGAGGAGGAGCGCCCGGCCGCTAAACCCTCTTCCTCAGTTTCTGGCCTCGTGCATGCTGAACCACCCAGAAGGGGGCAGAGCTGGGCTAACAGTCTTGGCCTGCCTCCTTCGTCATGCAGATACAGACATTTGACCCACCACGCCCGCCCATTGACATTATAATGATTGGTTGCCATAATGGACCAAGGTAGGAATTTTTCCCTCCTATGTTCTAGGAGGGTTTTTCGCCTACCCTATACTGTTCTCAAGGGCAAACTGGGATGGTGTGTTTTAAATAGGCTTTATCGAAAAAAGCTAGGGAAATCTAAATGTTGGTGTACGCTCAAGACACCCCCCTCAGAGGTGAAAGCCATTAACAAAAAACTCACCTAGGGGTTGTTTTGACCAGGTGAGGTGAAACAAAATGGCCTAGGAATGTGAGAGTTTGGCCTCATCAACTTCGAGAAAGACTTCTCCAACACATTTCCCTTAGAGGCTGCCCAGGTTAGGTCACCATGGACCTTAACTAGCCAAGGGATAGGCAGGGCAGGGATGCTACCTCAGCTTTGCCACACCAAATTCAGGACACACATAGAGTTAGAGTTAGTCACAAGATTAATTAGGTAACATTTAATAAAAGTTGCCCATATTTTAACCCAAAAATTGTTGTGTGGTCTCGTTATTTCGGGGATTGGCAGGCAAAATTGGTTTGAACAAAAACAACTATAATTTCTGTGTGTGTATATATTTAAAATGAGGATACTCACTAGAAGTAGATGTGAATCATAAAGACATTCAAACTTCTATTTAATTAGAGTCCGTATTTTTCTGTTATTGTAGACAACACCACAGTTTCTTGAACTGAACTTATTTTAGGGCAGTGTTTCCCAACCAGTGTGCCGTGGCACACTAGTGTGCCGTGAGCGATCATCAGGTGTGCCGTGGGAAATTGGAACCTCCAATACCCTTTCTTCCCCCTCCTGCCAAACACTTTTTCTTCTCCACTCAGGCTCCCTTCTTCCCAGCCTCGCTCTGCTTGCTTTGCCTCACTTTGCTCTGGGGCAAGTCTGCGCAGTAGCGCCCGCACGGGTCACGTCTTCCTCCCCCCCTCCCCTCCTGAACTTGCTCACGCTGCCCCCTCGGATCAAAATGGCGGCAGTGTAGAAGAAAAAGGAAGTGTTCAGCAGGAGGGGGAAGAAAGGGGCATGAAGGGAAGGGGAGGAAGAGGTCTCTGTCGAAAGCTGGCATGGGCAAATTTGGACCTTCCAGGTGTTTTGAACTCGAACTCCCACCATTCCTAGCAGCCTCAGGCTCTCCCCCCCCCTCAGCCACTTAAGCAGGAAAGGGCCTCAGGCTTTTAGGAATGGTGGGAGTTGAAGTCCAAAGCACCCAGAGGGCCGAAGTTTTCCCATGCCTGTTTTAGGGACCTTAAAGTGGTGAGCCTCCTGCCAACATTGTGATTCTGGATAGAAAACAAATAACAATATAGCATAACATTGTTTGAGTCCACAGTGCTCTCTGGATGTAGGTGAACCACAACTTCCAAACTCAAGGTCAATTCCCAAGCAAACCCTTTCAGTACTTTCTGTTGGTTCAATATGCCAAGTTTGGTTCAATTCCATTGTAGCAAGAGTTCAGGATGCTCTTTGATTGTGTGTCAACTATAAATCCCAGAAACTGTAACTCCCAAATGTCAAGGTCTATTTCCCTCAAACTCCATATGTGTTCACATTTGGGCATATTGAGTATTCATGCCAAGTTTGGTCCTGATCAAACATTGTTTCAGTCCACAGTGCTCTCTGGATATAGGTGAACTACAACTCCAAAACTCAAGGTCAATGCCCACCAAACTCTTATAGTATTTTCTATTGGTTATGGGAGTTCTGTGTGGGAAGTTTGTGTCTTTCTGCCATTCCTGCCAGGATATCTATGTTGTGTTCATCGAAACAGGCCCAGGTTTCACACTGGTTTCATTAAAAACATATTAACTATATGTATTAGTGTATAAATACATTAAAAAACATATTAAGCTGTTAGGATTTATATGTATGGGGACCCACAGGTTAGTTAGAGTGTCATTTTGTGTCATTTTGGTTGGTGGTATGCCCCAGGATTTTGTAAATGTAAAAACTGTGCCGCGGCTCAAAAAAGGTTGAAAAACACTATTTTAGGGTGTGTGGGGATACTTAGATATTTTCTGACTCTCTTTTCAAAATTCTTGATATAATAGAATCCATTTTCTTCTCAGTTTGTTTGGCTGGCCTCTTTTCTTTCCTAAAGTGCACTGTCTTCTATTATTCCAAGTCAATACTTGGAGCTTTACATATGAACCACAAGAAATCCATTATACAACATGTTGCAGCCTTTAATGTTGCAGCATATTGTCTGTGCTTTAGCTTAGTTTATTTTAAGCAAAATCAATAATACCTGCTGGCTTTGGTGCTCTTTCCCAGATGCCTGCTGGAATTAAAGCTTTTGCTAGGTGGGTCCAATCATAGCAGAGTTCCCTGCATCTCCGTTGCTAGAAGCTCAATCAGCTTATATACACACTTTTCAGAAGGTGAGAGTGCTAATTATTTTATGAGTCTGTCATAGAATAGATGACTTGAATAAAAACACTTTAAGGGTCATTTTATCTTTTGTGCTCTGCATTTTAGCCTTATTCCTTTCTTTGAGAGCGAATTCATTGCTGAGTCTCTCGTTCTCTCTCGTTCTCTCCTTTCAATTTCATTGACATGCTTGCTTCTACTGACTTTGAAATCCCACCGGAGGATGCGTGCTGCTTTCACTTTGAAAAGATATTCTAGAAACAACTGCGTTATGGTGTCCCGTGTTTATCAATGATTGTACATCAAATGAGTTCATCTGAAGAGCACAAACGAAGGAAGCAAAATGGGTCTCTTAACAGCTAACGTGACAAACGTGCTCAACGCTTGGAAAGCTGGACTGATTCTCTGCCTTCCCTGGTATTACTCTGGTAATAAACACTCTGAAGCTCAAATTGGTCTTCCGTGACACTTCAAACACCTATTTGTTTTCAACACAATGGTGTAGCTATATCAGGCAGGAGTTTTTGTAAACTATGCTGTTGATGATCTATCCAGGCTATGGATGTTTAGTCTGTCTAAAGCGCAGGAAGTTGTCACTTATAAAAGAGAATCAAATGTAAAGTTCTCATATATTTCCCTAATGAGAAGGCACCATCTTAATATTGTAGCCCACCTTGAGTTGAGGGAGAGGTGAGAATATTATTATTATTGTTATTATTATTAGTATTATTATTATTATGTCCTTTGACCAGAAGCTGGCCACTTGGAGTGCCTCTGGTCAGGGCCCGTAACCAGGATTTTGATTCGGGGCTGAGTTTGGTTCCACTTGGTCTACCCTAGCAAACCTTTTGTGCAATAACCCCTGAGGTGATCAGATCATGATATGAATAAACATAACAGTTTAAATAATGTACCAGTCCTTTTGAATTTGCATGCCCCCCTGGCTACAGCCTGCCTCTGGTGTTGCAGGTCCTCCATTGTGCATGTGGCAGGGCTCAGGCTGCATTGTAGTACGTGGTTTGTGGTTTGCTCTTCTCCACACTCACATGTCGTGGACTCCACTTTGTGGCCCCAATTTTTAAGGTTGGCTCTGCATCTCACGATGCCAGAGCACAGTCTATTCAGTGCCTTCCAAGTCACCCAGTCTTCTGTGTCCCCAGGAGGGAGTCTCTCGTTCGGTATCAGCCATGGATTGAGGTTCTGGGTTTTAGCCTGCCACTTTTGGACTCTCACTTGCTGAGGTGTTCCTGCGACTGTCTCTGTAGATCTTAGAAAACTATTTCTTGATTTAAGGCATTGGCTTGTTGGCTGATATCTGAACAAGGAATGGGCTGGCGATATCATTGCCTTGATCCTTTCACTATTGGCTGCTACTTCCCGACAGATATCAGGTGGTGCAATACTGGCTAAGCAGTGTAATTTCTCCAGGAGTTTAGGGCGCGAACACCCTGTGATAATACAGCATGTCTCAATAAGAGCCACATTTAATATAATGTCAAGTATTCAATCTTTGTGGGATTTTTTGTTTGTTTTTCAGAAATTTCTTTATTTTATTTATTTATTTACATCATTTATATTCTGCCCTTCTCATCCGCAGGGGACTCAGGGCGGATCACAATGCACATATATAGGCAAACATTCAACGCTATTGCCATAAAACATATATAGACAAACAACGAGCTACACAATTGGTCGAGAGCTCACCCCGACCCGGGCAGGCCTCAATCTCATGACCTTCTGGTCAGTAGAGATCTTATGCAGCTGACTCCCATTCCCGGTGCTTACAACTGTACCATTAGTTTGCTCCTGATACAATAAATAAATAAATAAATAATTTTTATTGGAAGCTCTTGCCTGTAATACCATCAATACACTTCCTATGTAAGCCTGCATCATTCCCATTCCTTTTTTTAGTTCAACCATCCAATTAACATTTGGAATTCCCAGTCTATGAGTTTGGATCATGTGATTTTAATGTTTTTATTAGGTGGTTTGATTTTTTTTTGTTTTCATGTATAAATGTTTATCCTAGGGTTAATTGTCTTATTGAATTCATGGATAGTTATATGTTTTGTTTAGATTTATGATTTGATTTTTATGTGTATGAGGCACTGAATTTTGCCATTATTTGTAGCAAACTGCTTTGAGTCCCCCCAGAGGTGAGAAAAGCAGTATATAAATACAGTAAATAATAAATAATAGGCTGGGCTCAAAATAATTTGAGCCAGAACAGGAGATGGTATTCCCATATGTCCAAGTCAAGGTGTATAGGACCCAAACATAGCCAAAGCAGGGGAAAAAATCCCACAAGCATCTCTCCTGGTCAGAAAACCCAACAATAACAAAGTAAATGTGTAACAATATACTTACTTTTCATGGCATATCTATTCCTTAAAACTAATGGTAAGACTGCTCAGTAAGACTAAGCATACCACTCACTGTGATGCAACACTTTAAAAAAAGACTAGCGGAATACTAAGCTGAACGAAAAGAACTATAGTGTCCAAATAAAGAATTTCAATAACATCATTTGATTCTTATTTAAGTCAACAATGTCTTCTTGGAGAGCAAGCATAGTGTAATGATTTGAGTGTTGGATTAAGACACTTGAAGCCCAGGGTTCATATCCTCACTTGGCCATGAAAAACCACTCCTTCAGCCTCAGATAAATGCGTAAGTTAACCACCTTTGAACAAATTATGCCAAGAAAACCCTGTGATCAGGTTGCCAAAGGGTCACCATGAGTCACAAATGACTTGAAGACACACAACAGCAATGACAAGCATTGCTTCTTGGATTTAGGAGAGAAACTAAATAACTTCCAGCTCTCTCTATAATGTGTCTTTATCAAATGGTCTCCGGACAAGCCCTAACAGTGAAGGATTAAATATCAGTTGCTGTTTATGTTTCAATTATTCTCAGATATTTCTATTAGTGGGTTGTACAACAATTTGAACTATCATGAGGTATGATCACACTTTATTTTTAGTAATTTCCTCCAGGGATGAATCCTTCCAGAACTTGCCAGCTTTGACTTGCAAGTTCTCTTCTGGTTGGCCTTCTAGTTTTGCTTCCAATCACAGCTCTAACTCCAGCAGTTCTCTGTGACAACTGTGATGCCTAAAGAAAATATTCACCATTTGCAAGCCCACAAGCTGTGGAAACAAATTGTTGCATTCAAGAGCTACAGTGCAGACTCCTTCTGGGACTGATTTGTGAGGAAAGCTGCAGGCCAAACCAATGACATATGTGACAGAACACAAGAAAAGGAAATAAAAGGGAAACTAGGATTTTTTTAAATAAAGGGCATACACAACTTTCTAAACTAAAATACTTGACATAGCTAGAAATAAGTCAGGTTCATTTCTGAATCTAGCTGCTGGATGGAGTATGTTTTGAAAATGACTTCAATTAAAGGCTATGGTAGAAAAGACACCAAGAGTTGGCATCATTAAGAATGTGTTGAGGCTCACAAAGCATCAGTGCTTCCCTACTTTCTAGGGCTGCACAGCCTTCTCCTAATCTCCTCCTTGGCATACAAGTAAAAACAGGAAAAGTAGGAAAAACAAATTATCAGCTTCAATTGCCATAACATCTCTTTCTGCATATGGGACTCAGAAGGCAACTCAATGGGCAAAAGTGACAACAGTAGGGAAATAGGTCCACTGACTGAGGGTGCATCTACATTGTCAAGTTAATGCAGTTTGACACCACTGCATTGAGTGCCATGGCTCAATGCAATAGAATCACGGAATTGGGAGTTTAACAAAATCTTCAGCCATTGCAAACCAAGAGTGCTACTGCCTCATCAAACAACTTTTCATGATTTCAAAACATTGAACCATAGAAGTTAAAGTGAAGTCAAACTACACTAATTCAACAATGTAGAGGCACCCTGAATCAATGTTCATGGACATCAATTTCAGGCTGGTTGAGGAGCTATACAAGAGGTCAAGATAATTCCAAGTACCACTGCAAGCATTCAATTAAAAAACTTTTGAACGATATCTGTCAGAATCTCACCAACACAATTTATTTAGTGAACAGTCACATTCATTTGCCACTGCAACTAATAGTATACTAGATGGACATTAGGCCTGGTTATCTCCTATTTAAATTTATTTGAAATTTTTTTTCTTATTTAAAATGATTTCCTTACTTTACCGACCCTCAGGCCTTAACCAGGAAGTATAATTTCTTTACCGAACCTGGGATGGCAATTTTTCTTTAATTTTTGTAAGAGATCGTATTTTCCCCTTCTCCTCTCGCCAGCTCAGAGATTCTTCTAAAAGGAATATTTATCTCCTCCAAAATTGCTTTTCAGGGTCACTTACAGACATCAGAGTCCTGTTCCTGCCTTTTGCCAGCTCCCAGGAAAAAGGAAAAGCGTGCGAAAGCTTTGCCGAAAACCGCAGACCCGAGCAATCGATTGCCAGAGAGAATGGATCAGATCCATTACTCTGGCAATCGATTGCTCGGGTCTGCGGTTTTCGGCAAAGCTTTCGCGCACTTTTCCTCTTTATCTGCTCATACTTTATCTGTGCATTTCATTTGCATTAATTGATTATTTGTTGATATAGCTTGCTTCTATGATGTTATTAGTGCTGTTTAGGACTGATCCAGGCTTGCCCTCCATTCTTCCCTCCCAGCTGAGGTCACGAATAATAACGAATATTTGTTATTAATAACGTTTTCTTCACGAACTTTTTGGACATTTTTTTGGTAAGTATTTCAATTACTAATTTAAACCCCCCCATTAGTAGTTTAGAACCCATTTTTTATGGATCAACCACCCCTAATGGACATAACTGACATACAATATGTTACCACCAACTTGAAGCTAATTTCAGTGACTACAACATGTGCAATGCATGTTTCGTTTAGGGGAATGGGAAAATCTGTTTGAATGTTTTAAACCTATACTTATTTCCACTTGAAGTATGAAAAACTTTGTGAGTGCTGATAGGTTCTTCAGGAACTGAAATGAAATTCAACCCCATGTTCACCTACCAGGTTCAATAATTACATTTGTTCCCAAAGTGAGGGAGGATCATGTTTTACATCCATCTCATGTTGGTGTAAAAGATGAAACTGTTCCAAAAGAGAAAGAAAAACGGGGGAGAAATGTAATGCCGAATGGTTCTGTCTTGTCAGGGCAGAGGTTTGAGGAGCCACCTCAATGAGACAAAAACCAGAGGCAGCTGTTGGCCTGTCTGCTAATGGGACAATAAAATCCATTTTGCAATACAAGATATTAAACTTAACAGTACTGTGGGAAAAAGTGGGAGGTTAGCATCATGGATAGCTGTTGTAAAGCTTAGGCTAAAATTCATTGCTATGGTCTGGCTAAAGATTTCTCTCTCCTGTTCCTCTGTTAGAGGAAAGCATTCTTTCCAAAGCCAGATTCACATATAACAGCAGGGGCTGTTCAGGAATATTGACACAAGACCCCACAGTGCCATTTTAAGAAGCTGTTTGGAAGGATCAGAGAGTAGATGTTGGAAAATACCTCTCTCTCTCTCTCTCTCTCTCTGAGGCGCAGAAAAAATGAAGTAGACCAGGGCTCACTAACCAATTTGGGAAACATATAGGATTGCCTGCCCATCCCCGAAATAACGAGACCACACAAGTAAGCTTGGGTTCAAATTTGGGGCAACTTTTATTTTTAATTGTTACCTATTTAATTTTTGCCTTAACCTAAACTATTAGGTGTCAAGAACCTGGTGAACAAAGCCGAGGAAGTATCCCAGCTGGCTACACCCCTCGGCTAACTGGGGCGAAAACCTAGTTTCCCCGGTAACCAAAACCGGACAACTGTTAAGGAAAATGGACAGAAGTCTTTTCGAACATGTCGATCTCAGACTCTGCCATTCCTGGGCCATCAAATCTTACCTCACCGATAATCTAACTTTCTGGTGAGTGTTTATGCAAATGACCCACCCCCCTAAAAGGTGGGGGCCTTGTGTGAACACAAACTTTGTATTTTCCTATCTATTTTCCACTAAACCTAATTATGTAAAAGACCCACCATACCATCTAGCCCCTAAACAGTCCAGGGCTAGGCAAAAACCTTCCCAGAACATGAGAAGGGGAAATTCCTCAACCAGCCCTGTGGTTCCGCCGGTTCCGCTGGTTCTGCGACGACCTTTATTTACTTATTTATTAATACTGTACTGTTAAAATGGGCGGGTGTGGTGGGTCGAAGCTCAGCTTCCGAATGAGTGAGTCGAGTGAGGCCCCTTCCACACAGCTGAATAAAATCCCACATTACCGCTTTGAACTGGACTATATGGTGGTGTGGACTCAGATAACCAAATTCAAAGCAGATATTGTGGGGTTTTCTGCCTTAATATTCTGGGTTATATGGCTGGGTGGAAGGGCCCTGAGTTGTTCCTAGTACTGTTTGTGACTCAATGGTGAGAGTCCTAAGAGCAGCAGCAATGAGTTTGGGAGTGAACAATGTCTGATAGTTTCTGTTCAGCTCAGTGGTCCAGAAGCTCTGTGGTTGTTTCTGTCAATGAGATGTTTGTGCCTTTAACAGCTGTAAAAGAAGATCAACAGATGAAGGTTGTAAATATACAAGCAGGAGATCTGATTATATATAGCAAATGTAATGGGATTAAGGTTAAGAGAGGGAGGCATCTTCTGGAATGAATTTAAATGCTCAGAAAATGCTATGTATAAGTAAGTATGAAAAATCTGTGCTGCACTTCGATGATGATGCAGAAGCTTAGACTGTGCTGAGCATTCCCTGTATTTATGTATTTATTTATGACATTTATATGCTGCCCTTCTCATCTCGAAAGGGACTCAGAGCGGATTACAAGTTGTATCTACATAAAAACATAGTATATTATTAGCATAATACTAATACATCATTCATAATATTAGTATTATATAATATTATATTAATATTAGTATTATATAATGTTGTGATTGAGCCTTCAGCTACTACGGCAAGTAGTATTGGGGAAGATGCTGAGTCAATAGCATCAAACAGTAGCATGGATTTGGGTGAGGGTCTGGATGATCAGGCTCCTGCAGCTGGGATCAAAACGGCTGCTAGTGACTCAAGTCTGGAAGGCATAGAACAGAGGAGAAAGATCCAGCACATACTTAGGGAGCCTTCCGATTCAGACACTTTTGAAGGGTTTCCTGGGGATGCAGAAATACAGTCAGAAGAGAGTGATACTGACTTAGATCAGTCATTAGTTCAGGAAGTGAGAGATGTATGTAATGCAGATTCTGGTGAGAGTACCTTCCTGTCGCCCCCCCTGTGGGCCATGGCCCTTGACCTCCCTGATAAACCATACAAGGGCAAGGGCACAACCGGGTTTTATTGTGCAGGAAACATTAGAAAGCTTGGAGGCATTTATAGTGCCTTTAAAGTAGCAAGCAAAGTCTACAGATGATTATAATCCTGTAGCTCGGACCACAAGCCGGATGCTAGTAGCAAGAGAGGGAGTCTTTAGCCAATTCAGCAAACGTTGCAGCTCGGAAAGCACAGTATTCAAAGGCAGTATAGTCTCTCAGGAGTCGTAGTAGAGCCAAGCGCCCTCAGGCCGCTGAGCACGGCAGCCCGGTGAGGAAAGGCTGGCAAACGGGACTTCACGCTGGTCACTGCCTAGCCCCTAGCGATTACCCCAGCCGAAGCAAGAAGGCTGGGATATCTGGCTTTCATGCATGAGTCTTTTCCCCAAGGAATCCCAGCTGCAGTTAGCTGCTGGGGATGCAGGAAGTAGCAAACAAATAGTCTCTTAGAAGTTGCAACAGATGCAATGTGGCTGCGTTGGCCCCTACAATGGGACAGGTCTCTCAAGGGAATTCACGCCGTAGCGGGAGGCAGGAACAGCTGTAGCAACTCACTGCAGGTCCTGAAGAATCCCTGCCGGGGCAAGGAAGCAGAAAGCAGTGCTTACTGTAGCAAGAGTCCAGAAACCTTGACAGGATCGCTGCAAAGGCAGGAAGGCAGGAGCAGTGTTTCCATAGCTTTGAGTCCACGAACCTCGAGGGATTCCTGGCTGGGGCACGGGAGCAGGTACGAGGTTTTAGTAACAGAGAGTCCAACCGCAGAGATGACCTCAGGCTTCCTTCTCCGGTTCCAACGGAGACCTGGAGTGCAGGCTAGGCACGGCCAAGCCGTAGATGAAGCAGGGTCCTGGCACGGTGGAGCAGAGACGAACCGGCTCGGAGCTGGCTGGCTGGCTTTCCCTGGGAGGGAAGGCCCCAGCGGCCGTTCCCTCAGTCCATCTTGAATGCAATGTTGGTAAGAGACAAAGACTGAAGGGTGCACTGAGCAATTATAGCATTCTGAGAGTGCGTCGGACGTCAAAACCTGTGATGGATGTTTCTTAGCATGTTGACATGATCTCAGGCCTCTTGGAATGCGGGACGCATTACCGGGGCCCACCTGGCTCAAGGGAGGCATTCTCTCAGTCGCTTTCACTATCAGCCGCCGGAGCAACCCGGCATTGGAGGCCCTGTTATGTTTATCTTTCCTTAGGTTCACACAGGCCAAGCCCGAAAGGCTTGCACACAGTTCATGAGCAGGGCAAGCTGTTGCAGGATGTAAGTTTCGATTTCCTAGGCTGGAATGTAGTGGAGGCACAGATGCTGTCTGAGGCTGCCGCCGCTCAGGCCAAAACGCTGCCTGAAGCTGCTGGAGTGTAACATTTCCTGGGTTTTGATACGGATCAGGATTGGCCTTCTACACATTCAGAAGCTGAGTGGGACACTTTAAGTCAGCAAGATCGTTGGAAAACTTGGAGGTCTGTGCATAGTTCAGCAGCTGCAAGGAATGAAGCAGCTGTTGCTCTGGAACAGGTTGGGTCTTCAGATGATTCTGATGTTTAGTGTTATAAAAGAAATGGGCATTTGACTTGGCTCTTGCGGTGGTCAAAGAGTTGCTATCTGGTTCTTGTTCCTGTGTTCCTGACTTCGTGTACCTTGATCCTGGTTCCAGTTACTCGTGAGTTATGGGTTACTTCTCCACTTTGTTCCTTGGGTGAGCTGCTGTGGCAGCTCTAGCTGATGTTGGGAAAAGGTGGGGGGTTCGGGATTCAATGTCTGTTTCTCTGTTTAGTTGCTGCCGTGTACTTCGTTGTGACTGTTGTGAGTTCCTGCTGCAGAGTGTTGGTATCGTATGACATGGAGGGAGGTGGACGCTGTGTTTTATGGGGGCTGTGATTTATGTTCTTCCTGTATACCCAGCTCCTGTATACTCTTGGGCTTGGCTGCTTGCGTCTCTGTGCAATAACATATAATATGATATTGTTGTTGGGGGAAGAGCTCCCTTCTTTACTCTGGCTCCAGAGTGGCCGTTGGTGGTGGGGGAAGGGCTCTGATGTTGCCAGAGACAAGATGGAACTTCTGTAGTTTAATAGTTATTGCTTATTTTCCCTGCAGTAGGATCAGGGGTATGTTCTTTCATCTTCTTCTAAGCAAAAGGTCAGTAATAGCTTTGGACAAATGTTACATACCTTTCTTAAGAGCTATCTGTACTTTTGACATATTATGCTAAACTGGAGTGGGAAATAATCTGGACAGAAGTGCCTGTCGTTTTTCTTTCTTTCTTTCTTTCATCCAAGGGGACCATTTACTTGATGCAAAGGGCAGCTGTTCTTTCCTCTGTGTTTCAGACTCTGCATCATTTGCTCAGAAAAGTATGTGCAGCAAGAGAGTAATGCATAAAAATAGCTGCAGTTTGGATCTGACTGTCAGTGAAGATTCTTGGAAGTCTTCCTGAGATCTTCCTCTAGATCCCTTCACTAGTGAAAATAAAGATAAACTTTCATTCTGTGATGCCTCAACGACTTTGAAATGTAAAGGATAGGGCTGTTATACAATTTCGGATATGCCTGAATTTCGGAAGTTTTTCAGATACTTCCGACTTTTTAGCAATTTCAAGTGCAGTCTTCCCAACAGGAATTCCGAAATCCGAATTCTGAACTTCAGAATTCTGAATTTTGGATGTCATTTCTGAATTTTCTTGCTGATTGCTCATTGGCAGATGTCTAACAGCTGACTCTCGCTTCTGCTGATTTTTTTGCCTATTTTTGAAAGCGGACGACTTTTTTGAAGACTTCCGAATTTTGGAAATACTTCCGAATCAATTTCGAAATTTATCAGAATTTTTTCAGAAGTCTAAATAATCCGAAACGCAATCTATGACTACATCCGAAACGAGTTTTGAAATCTTTCTTTTTTGGGTCAAACAGTCATAGTAAAGGAATCCAGTTGCCATAACAGTTTTTCACATCTGAAGTGCTGCACACACACCCTGCATTTTCTGTGCTTTAATAGTCAACAACGATTGCCTCCCAGCCTGCAGACAGGTTAAGAGATTTGGAGTGGGGTTTTGTTGAATGAAAATGCTAAATTTCTCAATCTCCCACAACCAAATAAAGTACATACGCAAGTAATTTTAATTATTTCTGTTTTTGTCACCAACAGGATGCTGGCTAGTGTCATTAATGCAATTCCTTTAGTACCTCAATTTTACATGTATACACGAGTGATGATGCTCAAATAATTTTCTTTTAATTATGATGAACATGCCTAGCTCTCTTCATTAATATTCATTTTCACTTGATCTGAGTTGATCTGTTGGAACTGGCCATAGGGGAAAATGCATTTGTGTAGATAGCAACTCACCAGGTGTCGATTTCTTTTCACTCCAACAATTCACAATAATAGTCTACATTTGTAGCTTAGTGTGGGAGGTGGAGGAAAGCAAATAGAGGCCAAACCTGAAGTAGGTGATTTGCAAAAGCTTTATGACATCCTTGCTGAATAGCTCCCATTTGTTTGCTGTGTCTTGGTTTTATTACCTTAGAGATGGGACAAATGCCTTTTGCATGATGAGCGATGAATAAATTGTTTGGGCATTCAGTCAAGGATAGACTGTTTTGTTGGAATGCCTAGCTTTTTATATGTTACACTAATTTGGCTGCATATGACATCTTTAGCCAAATGCTCCCATTTGGGTGGGAGAACTTGTTGGGCTTTAGAAATACTATCTGCAGCAACCACAGCTATTTCTGAAAATTATGGAGAATTGAAAAAGCAAAGTGGGAAGTCCTTGAGCAGGATAAAGTGGCAGCCAAACAGAATTACTTAGTCCAAAGAGAAGGAATGTTTCCATTATTCATGACAATCAATCAGAGAGTGAATCCAAACAGGGATAACATTAGGGCATCTGCACTTGGTATTATCATATTTAAATTTGCAGCTCCCATGATTCAAGCAAGCTCCAGAACTAAACCAGTGTCATTCCCATGATCTGCTAACGTCATCAGCATGTTTCTCTTAGTATTTTAAAGAAAATTCACTTTTGCCCATCCATTAATGAAATAATGAGACCAGACAACTGTGTTGAGATTAATATGAGCAAGTTCTATTAAATTGCTACTTATTTAAACTTTCTTCATGAACTGTAACCAGCTAAAAGTGGGGGTTTGAACTTGGTGTTGTATAAGCTGAGGCAGTGGCCATTCCAGACTCACTCCTCAGCTAACTTGGGTGAGACACCTGAGTTCCTCGCATAACTCACTTGAGTCGTAACCAGAGAAACTGCTTAGGGAAACTGTATAGAGCAGGGGTGCTCATTATGGTGATCGGGAGCACCTAGGTGATCTTCAGCTCTCTTCCAGGTGATCTTTGGACCTCACCAGAGAGGTAGAGAGAGAGAGAGAAAGAGGTGAAGGAGGCCGGGCAAAGTGGGGCAAAGCCAAGCAAACCCTGCCGCAAGCCCTGCTGCTGCCATCGGGACTCCCATTCCAAGCCGACACCTGGGCGAGCGAGCTGTGTGGGGCTGCTTTCTTTCCTTGGTTGGGGGCGAGGAGGGAGGGCTCCGCCGTGTTCCTGGGGCTGAACCCAAGGAGGAGGGGGCTGCAGGGATAGAGACTCCACTTGCTGCTGCTGCTTGTGCCCTCGCCGCCTTTCTCCGCCTCGCCCTCCCTCGCCCTCGAAGGAGAAAGGCGGCGAGGGCCCACGGGAAAGAGAGAGAGAGAGATGGCTAGGAAGAGCCACCCTCTCTCTCTCTCTCCCGTGGGCATGGACTGCCACCAGTGGGAGGGGTCCTCCTTCCTGCCAGCTGTCCACTTGGGCTTCCTTTCTGAGTGACACCCTCGAAAGGAAAGAAGGAAGGGCGCCCCCCGCTGCATCTGTCACCTTGGGGAAGCACCTCTTCCACTCTTCCTTCTACTGCCCAGGTAAGGAAACCTCGAGGGAGGATTGAGGGGAGGCTGCCATGGGAGGCTCCAGCCTCACGTGGCTCCCTCTCTCGGTTGAGTTTCCTGGCCCAGGCAGCAGCCAGGCAGCCCCTCTTCCCAGCCCTGCGCTTTCCGAGCCGCCGCCGAAGCCATATCTGGCCAGAGCGCTGGCGGGTGTGCCTATAAATATCCTCCTGCTGCATGCATGGGAGGGGCCTGCTGTGCACGCAAGAAGCAGGATGGGATGGACTTCGCAAAAGCACGCAGCAGGAAGGCAACGAAGACATTAAGAGAGAGCGCTCACGCAGGCAAGGAGGGTCCCCTTCCCAGGTGCGTGCGGCGGTGAGTTCGTGGGCAGGCAAGAAAGAAGCCCTGCGCGGACGGAAGGCTGCAGTAGGAGCGTGCGCACATGTTGCGCACGCACGCTCACATGCACAACAGGTGATCTTTTCAACTTGATTGTTCATATAGTAGCTCGCATGATGAAAAAGTGTGAGCACCCCTGGTATAGAGTATTCAAACCCCAGTTGTGTGAGTTCCAGTATTGGAATAACTCGCAACTCCAAGGCCATTTCTGTTTGCCCTCAACTCAGTTGACTAAACTCACAGGCGGAGGTTCCCATTTCTGGCCATCAGTAAAAGCTATGCCTTAGGTGCACACCAAGATGTAAATTGTATGCCTGTTTTTTAATATATATTTTGAACTAGCTTGGGGACCCGACCCTGCCCGGGTTATTTGAGAAAGGCATTGTGTGCCAAGGGTGGTCCTTGGCACACAAGGGATGTTTACGTGGCTTGCAGTGGTCTCAGGAAGTTAATGAAGGTACTTCAAGTCCCATCATCCATGGTCCATCCTCCTTCAACCGGCACCAGGCTGTAGAGTGGGTCATGAGGGCTCTGTGTGTCAGGTTTGGTCTTCATCAGTCATTGGATTATGTTTGCAGCAGTTTTGGGAAGTGAGTGAAGGTACTTCAAGTCCCATCATCCATGGTCTGCCCTGCTCCAAGCTGCACCAGGATGTAAAGTGGGTCATGGAGGCTCTGTGTGCCTAGTTTGTTCTTTTTTGGTAATTGGATGAGGGTCGCAGTGGTCTCAGAAAGTGAGTGAAGGTACTTCAACTCCCATCATCCGTGGTCCGTCCCACTCAAAACTGCAGCAGGATGTAGAGTGGGTAATGGGTGCTCTGTGTGCCAAGTTTGGGCCTGGTCTGTGATTTGTAGGGGCTTCAATGTTCTGTGGGAAATGAATCGGGTGAAGGTATTGCAAATCCCATCATTTGTGACCCATCCTGCCCTACACTGCACCAGGTTGTAAAGTGGGCCAGTGGGCATCTGTGTGCCAAGTGTGGTCCTGATCCTTCTATGGTGTGGGCCAGAGTGCTCTAAGCAAGTGAATTAAAGTACTGCAAGTCCCGTCATCCGTGATCCATCCTCCCTCAATCTGCACCAGGATGTAGAGTGGGTCTTGAGGGTTCTGTGTGCCAAGTTTGGTCTTGTTCTATCATTGTTGGGGGTTGCAAAAGAGTCGCAAAGTGTTTTGGTCTGAAACTCCCACCATGCCTGACTGCCTCAGGCCTTTTCCTTACCCCCTCTGCCACTTTAGAGCATCAGAATGTTCGTGTTGGCGACTGCCTCAGGCCTTTGCCTTATCCTCCTCTGCCAGTTTAGGGGGTCGGAATGTTCGTGTTGGCTGGCCAATAGAGGCGTTATGCAAATGCTCCCTCAGTGGCAACCAATCATGTTGTCAGAATGTAGAGGCCGGGAGCCAATCAGAACGCTGCCACATACTGTACATACAAACCCACACACATACAAACATACATCCAAACATTCTCTTTTATTATATATATGGATGACAGCCTATTTAATGGCTCAACCAGATGCCAATTACTCATTAACCCCAACAGTGTAAGGTAGGTGAAAAAAACTGTGTTAAAGGGGGGGGGGGGAAATCCTACCCAGCTCCAGAGGTAACCCTGTGGCACACTGCTGCAGGGTAGAAGGGTGGACCGACATTTGCTGTTTCAATGCTGGAGCTGAGTGGGATGGATTCATAAATGTTGGGCTCTGTCCATAAAATTAGTTCCAACTGAGACTCTTTTTAACGTGGTCTGTGTTCATTAGGGTGGGAAAGTAACCCTCCCCTTCAGTTGCTTAAATTCAAGATGCTAGCTAGACTATAATTTCATTCCCTATTAATACTGATTATTACTCTCAATGGCAATATTGTTTCCACATTTTCTGGTTCTGCGGACTTTCCAATAACAGTTGCTTACTTGCTCTTTCACTATCCTTCCTTTGTCTCCCTCTCCGTTTCCCCCCTTTTCACTAATATACATTTTTGAAGATGGTATGGTGGCTTTTTCCCTCTTCATACAGTTTTGAGTGTAGGCTGGACGTAAGTAAAATAAGTGAATAATAGTTTTATTGGATGATAGAATGATGGAGTAGGAGGTAGTCCAATTGACCATTAAGTCCAAACTTCATCCAGTTCAAAATCTCCAGCTAAAGCATCCAGATACTTATTTGCCTCCCCTCAATGAAAAAAAATGATAAATAATATTTTTTAAAAATAAGGAATCGCAGTAGTGTAAGAACATAGAGTTATATGTTTATGCAAAAGTGGATCATAGAATCACACAATTATGAATTAGGACCATTGCTCTTCTGAAGAAAGTTGTAGTGTTAAATGTTGTGAACCAATGTCTAATATCTACAATAATGCAACTGTAGCAGACTTTTTGGGTTCTGTGGTAATACAACTCATGGGTATGTGTGATAAAGTCCAAAGATTGACATATGTCAAGGATTATTAATATAAGCCAGAAAAAAAATTCAGTTACACTGAAGGGGAAAATCACAATTTAATATTAAATTACCATTTTAATAAACATAAAAATATCACATTAAAAGTCTTAACAGAATGAAATCGACATCAATTATTTTATTTTCTCCCATCAGCCCACGTTAGTACTATTTGAGCTTAGAAGAAAGCTAAACAACTACATGAATTTCTGAAACTCAAGCATTTTATCAAAATCTCACTTTCCCTTTCACATTCTCCAATGATCTCTTCATCCTTTCCCTTTCTCTATTTTAAGAATTCCCACATTGATCCAGACAAAACTAGCAGAATCAAGACTTTCTATACTACTAAATTCTAAGTGAGTTTCTGTTTGGGAGATAAATCTTGGGAGAAAAAAATACTTTCTCATTTATTGCTGTATTTATTTATTATTAATATTTATAGCCACCTTTTCCATGAATGGCTGGCACTGAAGGTCAAAGACTGTATGCCACAAATGGGACCTAGCAGCCATGTTTTCGTAATGTTTCTGCTTGCTGTTATAGGCTGATCATCTGATTTCTGAGCAATGACAAGCAATGACAAGAAGGGTAGAACAGTATTGTTCACCTGTTCTGCCTCACCTTTCCTTAGTTGAGCTGAATGGCATTGGCAACCATAGTAAACATCAATATGGACTTACTTGGATAGCAGAGATACTGTGAGCATATTGCACAAGTGTGTTTTTCCTAGTTATTTGTCCTTTGACCTGATCAAAAGAGTTGTACTGGGCTCATTTCTTAAGTATCACAACCATAAGCAACAAAAAGAGGTATCTCATACCAATTTCTTTATTTCTCTTCCAAAAACATCCACTCTAGTGGTCATCATAACACTCCATGATATCTTTCAGACTAGTTCTATTATTGCCGCTGTTAGATTGCCTAATCTATCAATTTAGGGCTAATTAAGATAAGAAATGACAGTGAAGGCAATAAATGACTTTCTTTCCATTACAATTACTTACACAGTCAAGCAGATTGCTATTTAGTCACTGGGTATTTCCTCAAAAATGCCAACATTGTGGAAACTGATAGAAAAGGGACCAACGGCCCCAGAGCATAACATAGTTGGCTTGCCAGTGATGTCAAAATCACTTTCTCTATCCTTTCAAGATTCCTTTCACTTTAGATAAAATATGGAGGTGAAGGTGGGGTAGACATTTATTTATTTATTAACTTTATTTATACCCTTTACTTTTTACTTTATTTCGGATTTCTATGTCGCCGACTCCCAGAGGCTCGCGGCGGCTTACAAGAACCGAAGGCACAATAAAACAAGCAATAATACAATAAAATGGTTAAAAACAGGTGAACACAATAAAACAATGGCACAGTAAAAGCAGTGGCACAATTGCAATGTGTGGGCCTACCCACCAAAGGCCTGCCTAAATAGATGGGTTTTACAAGCCCGTCTGAACGGGAGCAGGTCCTTCATTGCCCGGGTTTCGGTCGGGAGGGCATTCCACAGTGTGGGGGCTATCACAGAGAACGCCCTCCAGCGGGTGGAAGTCAACCGTGCCACCTTTGCCGAGGGAACCTCCAAAAGGTTAGCATCTTCGGACCGTAGTGATCTCAAAGGGCAATATGGGGTGAGGCGGTCCCTCAGATACGCTGGCCCCAGGCCGTACAAGGCCTTAAAGGTAAGAACCAACACTTTGAAGGCGATCCGGTGCTCAATTGGCAGCCAGTGCAGATCCTGCAAAACAGGTGTTATATGGCAACCTGCTGGTGTGCCAGACAGGAGCCGGGCGGCAGTGTTCTGCACCAGCTTGAGCTTCCGGATCGCCGACATAGGAAGGCCAACATAGAGCGCGTTGCAGTAGTCTAGTCTTGAGATGACCGTGGCTTGGATCACCGTGGCTAGGTCATTCCGGGAGAGGTAGGGGGCCAGCCTCCTTGCCTGCCGGAGGTGGAAGAAGGCCACCTTGCTGACCGCAGAAACCTGGGCCTCCATGGTCAGCTGGGAGTCCAGGTGGACTCCCAGGCTCTTCACGGAAGACGATGGGCATAACGCCTCACCGTCCAGGGTCGGAAGCTGGACATCCACCCCGCCCGGGCGGCCCAGCCACAATCTCCCAAAGGGAGACCCCACCCCATCTCCCAAAGGGACTCGGGGTGGCTTACATGAGGCCAAGCCCAATAAGACACAATCACAACAACACAAGGGAAAAGCTTTGGAAGCTATAGATACATTAAATTTCAACACAATTTCAGTTCAGCACAATATATAGTTCAACACAATGATTTGGGGAATTCAATACAGTTATATATACATCAATACAAAGGTGAGGGAAGCTATGGATATGTTGGACTAAATAGTCCATACAAGGTTTCTCAAGCTCGCATTACTCACGGTCCTTTTCAAAACTCCAGATGGTCAAGAAAACTTGTGTCTTTTAAAGAGTCAGGTAGCATTTGCAATCCACATGGAAGGTAAATAAAGAAACGCTGATAGTTTGATGTTTTGAAAGCCAAAGAGCTCAGCGTGAGTTATGTAAATCCACAATGTTTTCAAAACCCCGAGAGAGTAAAACCCCGAGAGAGTAAAAGCAACTTGTTTCCAATAGTCAGATAGCATTTGTAATCCACATGGAAAATAAACAGATAAGCTCCTTATTTACCTTCCATGTGGATTGCAAACACTACCTGACTCTTTAAAAGACACAAGTTTTCTTGACCATCTGGAGTTTTGAAAAGGACAGTGAGTAATGCGAGCTTGAGAGACCTTGTATGGACTATTTAGTCCAACATATCCATAGCTTCCCTCACCTTTGTATTGTTGCATATATAACTGTATTGAATTCCCCTAATCATTGTGTTGAACTATATATTGTGCTGAACTCAAATTGTGTTGAACCTTAATGAATCTATAGCTTCCAAAGCTTTTCCCTTGTATTGTTGTGATAGTATCAGTAGTTTGTAGTAAATTTAGTTGTGTTGCCTCAATAAGACACAATAACAACACAATAGCATTTATAAAACAATACACTCAAGAAAACATAAGACATTGAAGCCTATAGATCAGTGGTTCTCAGCCTGAGGGTCTCCAGGTATTTTGGCTTACAACTCCCAAAAATCCCAGCCAGTTTACCAGCTATTAGGATTTCTGGGAATTGAAGGCCAAAACATCTGGGGACCCACAGGTTGAGAACCACTGCTATAGATGGAATTGCACAGCTAGGTAAGAAAATCCTTGCCTTTCGTTTGAAATTCCAGAGCTACTCACCCCAACTACATAGAGCCTCTAAGGTAGTCGTTCTCAATATGGGGTCCCCAGATGTTTTTGGCCTTCAACTCCCAGAAATCCTAACACCTGGTAAACTGGCTGGGATTTCTATGAGTTGTAGGCCAAAAACATCTGGGGACCCCAGGTTGAGAACTGATGTTTTAAGGTTTCTGAAATAAGTTATTTGTGCAAGTGTTTTCCTGGTCCTATATCTAACTTTATTCTGCACCAATTTTCTTAAATGCTTAAGTCTAACATAAATCTTTGACTTTTGCTGCTAGTATCAGCCACTTCCTGCTTCAATATAAATCACCCTTACCATTGTTTTTCAGATATCATATGGTTAATGGAGAACATTTCTTTGGACATTACTATTTCAGCATATAAAACAAACTACAGTTTTCTTCAAGCAAACAATTTAGGCTCTATATTGAAGGAAAGGAGGTAAGAATCAGCATATACGTATATCCTATCACCGTACCATTCTCCTTTTTTAGAGTGTCATTACTTGTAGGAGGGAGACTTCTGTACTTTGGGAATATCCCAGTGTAAATTTAAACCCTAGAAAGCCAATTTCTAAACAGAGAGGGAAATTTCTATGGCCCCTTTCCATACTGCTATATAAATCCCACAGTATATGTTTTGAACTGGGTTTTATATGACAGTGTGGACTCAGATAACCCAGTTCAAAGCAGATATTGTGGATTATCTGCCTTGTTATTCTGGATTATATAGCTGCGTGAAAGGGCCCATAGTCTTCATCACACAACTAGAGACTGCCCTTTTCTCCTTCCTTTGGGAAGCAATATATTTTATATCTCAAAGGAGCAAGATATTTTTCTTCTGGCTCAGCAGTTCTTTTCTTTCCATTTGCAAGATGCAATTTTGTATAAACTACACAAGTTGTGCAGGTAAATTGCAATAGCTGCAGGAGCTCTAATGTGAATTTGCTTTGGGTAACTATAAGGAGCTAAACAAGGTACTGAACATTAGCACCACTATAAGACCAGCTATTTGGATAAGCTATTTTGTCTTCCAACCCCTCGAAATAACGAGACAGACACAAATATATATGGTTTCAAATTTGGGCAACTTTTATTGAATAGTTACCTATTTAACTTGTAACTCAACTAGCTTTTTGGTGTCAGTTCAACTTGGTGTGCGTAAGCTGAGGTAGCGTCTCTTAATGTCTACCCCTCAGCTTCTTCAGGCGTACTGCCTGGGTCCCCTGTAGATTTCAACCCGGGCAACCCGGAAGGGAAACATCAGGAGAAATCTCTCTCAACTTTTGAGACTAGACTCTCCCCGTTCCTGGGACATTTCTCATCACCTCACCCCTAAAATTAACAGTCTAGGTGAGTGTTTGCATAATGCCCCACACCCCTTAAGGGGTGCCTTAAGTGTCTACAACCTTTGAATAACTCAACTATTTTACGCTTAGCTAGATTACTAGCCGACCATTCCATCTAAGCCCCTAATAGACAGTATAGGATAGGCAAAACCCAGTGGGCGATTCCTATCCGACCCCCAAATGTTAAACCATTTGAGCGATCATTATTATACTATCCATGGGCGGGAGTGGTGGGCGTGTCTTGATGCAGACTGAGGAAAAGGGGCTGGCACCACCATGCCAGCCCCCTCCTCCCTTCCAGACAATAGACTTGTGCATAGATTCGTTTTGGCTGTTTGCCTTCAGCTTCTTTGGCTTTTTTTGGCCTGGCCAGACAGCTATAACAGCAAGGGTACAACCACCATGTTTTATTCAACTGAAACGACCCAGCGGGCCGCTAGGCGCAGTTACTTCCTTTCTATTTGGGGGCAGGTGGCACACAGATAGGCTGCCACATGATCACATGGGGTTTCCCCGTGAGCCCTAGCTGTTGGGCCAATTGGAGGAGAAGAATGCCATAACATGTCTTACACAGCTGTGTCTATTTCATGGGTGAGCACCTCCATTGCTCACTTGTGTCCTGACTCAGAGGTGCTGCTTCAGTCAGATTGCTTTCCTTATTTTGCCTTGCCTTGCTGCTCGCTCGCAGCTCTGCTTTAGCTTTTTGCTTGGCTTGGCTTCTAGAACTGAATCTTTTTGATTTTCCTTTACTTTGATTCTTTTTATTTAGTGGGACTGGGAGTTGGAAAGTGCAGGTGGATGGATGTGCATGTTTGGGGTCTTGGGAGAAAAGAAAGAGCATCTCTTGAGTGGATGGGTGTGCTTTTTGTCAAAAATATTAGGGTGGCTCTGAGCCTTGAGTCACCCTTTAGCTTCTTGTCTTCTCTCTTTTCCTTATATTTTTTCTCTTTCCTTCTCTCCTTCAGAAAAATATTATTATTAATAATAATTCCAGCAAACAGTAAAGCCTCATTCTCATAAAACTATTACCTACTTACTTACTTAAACTTACCACCAATACCTATAATTTTATTATTTTACAAACCAGTTCTCTCTGTTGTTTATATGTGCCCTCTGCCCTCTTAGTTTTATTTAATAACTAGCTGAGGACCCGGCGGTGCCCGGGTTATTTGAGGAAGTGTGCCAAGGTTGGTTCCTATTAGATGTTTATGTGGCTTGCAGTGGTCTCAGGAACTTAGTGAAGGTACTGCAAGTCCCGGGGGCCTAGTCAGGAAAATCAAGTTAAGGAAGCCGTTCTGTCAATTTTGGGGCTGGTTTGTATTTTATAGGGGCTTTAGTGTTGTTTGGGAAGTGAATGATGTGAAGGTACTGAAAATCCCATCATTTGTGGCCCCTCCTGCCCTAAACCACACCAGGTAGTGAAGTGGGCCATTGGTCGCCTGTTTGCCAAGTTTGGTCCTGATCTATCATTGCTGACTGCCTGAGGCCTTTCCCTCTTAGTCACTTTAGAATGTTTGAATGTTTGAATGTGGTTGGCCATTTGGAGTCAGTTATGCAAATTCCATTTAAGTGGCAACCAATCCCCTCTGTCTGGGGCCGGAGAATGTTGGAGTTTTGAGGCTGGCCAGTTAGAGCCCGTTATGCAAATAATCCCACAATGGCAGCCAATCGAAACGCTGGCACATATTCCTCCCATTGCTGGCTCGGTCGCTTGGCCGCACCACCGCAAACACTGCCTTTTATTATATGTAATAGATAATAATAATACCATTGAGCTTTTGTGGAAGCTTTCCCAAACCATCAGAACCCATTGACTCTCTCTCTCTCTCTCTCTCTCTCTCTCTCTCTCTCTCTCTCTCTCTCTCTCTCTCTTTCTCTCGCTCTCTCCCTCCCTCCCTCCCTCCCTCCCTCCGTCCCTCCCTCTCCAATTCCAACCTCCATCAGGAAATAAAATATGATTGTTTTTAATACTATTCAAAAGAATTGTACCAGCAAAAAACACCACTAATTCAGGTTCTACCAGTTTTCCTCTACAAATCCTATATTTTGCAAACCATCTGCCTTCTTAATTTCAATTAATAATAATCATCATCATCATTTGGCTGTTGTGGAAGTGCATCTTTGACATTTGGCAGGAGGGAATGATGCCCTGTTGCTGCTCCTGGAGAAGATACAGGGCGGGGCCAGTGAAGGGGATTCCTTCCTGGGATTTTTTAAAAAGAAAATATTATTTCTAGAATGAAAAAAGGGTTCCTAAAAATCGGGGGATGACCCAAACATTATGAAACTTGGTGGGGCAGCAGTGGTAGATGTGTCCTCCAGATGTGGCCATTTTCATCCCAATATGCATAAAATTGACAGGAAGGGGAATCCATGAAGCCCCTGTTTGCCACCAATGGGTTGGGTCTAGCCACATTTTTTGCTGCAGACCAAAAACGGCTATTGAGTCACCTACCCATTTTTGGGAGGCATGCAAAAATGGAACACCCCCCCCCCCTCCAAATTAGGTGGCAGAAATATTTTGAGGCTAAGCCAAAATGCACAAGCCTAGTGGACAATGCCTGCTCTTGAATAGATGTATACTTCACAAGGGGAAAATAACTTTGTAAAGAGATAGTTGTACACAGTGGTGAAACCTCAGTGTAAAGTAAACTGTTCCTTCTCTCAACCTCATGCATTATGTAATTATCACCCAAAGAAATGTGAAGTTTGCTGAACATTTTTCACATGTAGGGAAGGCTCCATAGACAGAAGTTCTCCATCAGAGACTATTCCTTTCCACTTGGGCACCATGCATGTTTCCTGGATCAGGGATCGGGCAGCCCACTGCTGACTGATATCACTTAGCCATGCCGGGGGCACTGCCAACACATTACTGGAACACCATTATTGCCTCACCCCTCATAAACCACCTGACATTTCCAACCCCCTCCCCAAATAGGGGGAATAAGTAAGCCAGATCAAGGGCCCATGCCACATGCACACCTGCAAGTTGTGACAAAGGACCGATGCTCAAACAAAACCATTGAACAGTTATGGGTTGGGTGGAATGGGAGATCCAAAAAGGCATGCAGCTGGCAGATGACCTTAAATAGGCTGTCAGTGGATAGACTCCAGCCAATCAGGGGGCGGACAGGGAATTGATTGAATGGCTGACTATCCAGCAGACAAACTTCCTGCTGTGCAGGGGGCATTTGGGAAGACAAAGCCTCCCTGCAGGCACAGTGGTGAGTGGGAGGACATTTGATGCCGCAATGTATCTGCCTGGTAAGTCGGACAGAGCATTTCATGAGTGAAAATGCCTGTGTATGATCAAATGGATGTGTCAACAAATATTGGGTTGTTTTTTTTTAAAGGAGGGGGAAACTACAGTTTCTCAAATGCCTGGAAAGTGAAGGAAGAAAGCATTATTTATTTACATATTTGAAAAAGAAAACCTCTTGTACTGGGCTTAGTGATGGTGGAAGGGGAAGAAGTACGAGTAGCAAGACACCCTTTTGCCTGACCTGAAGGATTCTTCACACAGTCTAGTATAAGCATTCAGTGTTAGAATTCAGGTATGTGCTAATGAATTTTCATGAGTTAAACAATCTGAAACCAAATATGACGGTATGTAGACATGAGCAGAAATACATGCTGATTTAATTAGCACTCCAGATGTTGAAAGCTCTACATACAAATATGTGTATAGAGCACTCGCAGCAAATGTTCTGTACATATTCTCTGCAATTATCAAAACTGCTGCCAGCACAGTATTAGGCAGAGTTGGATTCATAGAAATGGGACTGACACTGGAAACAATGCTTGAAAAGTGGAGCATCCCTCTCCCCACCCACACATTTCTACAAAACGTTGATCGGAGTATATCTTCCAGTGTTTTACAGATGAAAACATCCTTTAAAAACCCAAATTTTTATCTCAAGTGTTTTTTGAATTTCCCTTGAGGAGAGAATAGGTTTCTCACTTTATTTCTAACCAATAAAGAAATATTTCATATCTCAAACATAAATATATTCCCAGTCAATTCGTACTGATGCTCTTCCCAGGCTGTTACTACTGTCAGAATCTTTACTACATCTATTTTTACTATTGACCTTGTAAGACAGATCTTTTAGGTTTTTGGGCCTCTTGTAGGCTTTTAGATCATTATACCATTTAGTAAGCATAGCAATTTGTGTGTGCATTATACAGGTCAAGGAAATGTCCAAGGCAGTGATTCAGTGGGAATTATGATTTGTTTCCCATTAAGGACATAACCAATGCTTATCACTGTCCCATGCCATTCTCATGTTGTTAGTGGCAACATCAGTGAAAACAACGGTGGGAATACACAATACAATTATCCAGGTATATCTCTAAGTGGTTGTGTAAAATCCAAAACCAAGATCATACATACGGTTTGAAGATATCAAAATTATATTTTAAACTTTCATAGTCCGTAGCGTTCAAGAAAGTCTGATATATATCCAATGGAGACAGTGCTATATATATAGCTATTTAGTCCCATATAGAGTCCGCAAAATGTTCCTGGGTGCCAATAAGAGATGTCACAATGTTTGCTGTTAAGTGTAGAAGATCACGCACATGGGGAAAGTTCACGGAATGGGTCTGAGGTTCTTGAACGGGAGGGGTATGATCACATACACAAACACGGAAGGCTGGTGAAGGAGTATAGGTGCTGCTGTGGGGAAATCCCCAAGACGCCAGTGGGGAGAGTGAAATCAGCTTCTCCTCATAGTATAGCTATATAGATATCTACCTATACTGCGAGGAGACGCTGATTTCACTCTCCCCGCTGGCATCTCCTCATAGTATAGCTATATAGATATCTACCTATACTACGAGGAGATGCTGATTTCGCTCTCCCCGCTGGCGTCTTGGGGATTTCCCCACAGCAGCATCTATACTCCTTCACCAGGCTTCCGTGTTTGTGCATGTGATCATACCCCTCCCATTCAAGAACCTCACACCCATTCCGTGAACTTTCCCCATGTGCGTGATCTTCTACACCTAACAGCGAACATTGGGACATCTCTTATTGGCACCCAGGAACATTTTGCGGACTCTATATGGGACTAAATAGTGATATATATAGCACTGTCTCCTTTTGGATACATATTGGACTTTCTTGAACGCTACGGACTATGAAAGTTTAAAATATAATTTTGATATCTTCAAACCGTATGTATGATCTTTATTTTGGATTTTACACAACCACTTAGAGATATACCTGGATTATTGTATTGTGTAGTTCCACCGTTGTTTTCACTGGCTTGTTTACCAGCCCACTCGTGTCTTTTCTAGTTAGTGGCAACATACCATCATAGTAACGGTTGAATTTCCATTGCAACTGGCTGTGTGTGATTGCAATGGAACCAATTTATGAAATTGCACTTCTTGGTGATTGTGGGTTTTTGTACAGATACATTGCAATTGAAAAGTGACTGGTTAAAAAAATAGAGTGAAAAAAGTGACTGTGAAGAAAACTGGAGAAAACAATTGAACAAGCTCAGAAGTAATTCTCTTCTGCTTGCATCATCTAAATTGAGTGAATACAGTGTTATCTGCATCATAAAATAAACCAAGCAAGTATTAGCTTAGTTACAATCTGGCTTCCAACATGGAAATAAGTGTGAGTTATACATGTGATAAATTTATTAGTATCAGATGCACAAGAGACAATTTATTTATTTTATTTTTATTTATTTATTTGTTGGATTTCTAGGCCACCACTCCTGGAGTGGCTTGGGGTGGCTCACAGTACAACATAAGCACAGCAGAAAGCATTAAAACACTAAAATTTAAACAAAATGACAATGAAACAGTGGCGCTGAGCATAGCGCAACAGTATTTGACTGGACTGTTCAAATGGTTGAGCCTAGGTTACAAAGACCTGCCAGAACAACCAGGTTTTACAGGCTTTGCGAAAAGCCAAGATGTCATGGAGAGACCTGATCTCCGGCGGCAGGGAATTCCAGAGTGTGGGGGCTACGATGGAAAAAGCCCTTCTCCTTGTTGAAGTGAGGCGATAGATTTTTGCACTTGGGATAAGGAGAAGATCCTGGTCTTCTGATCTCAGCGATCTCATGGGACAATATGGGGTAAGGTGGTCCCTCATGTACACTGGCCCCAGACCATACAAGGCCTTGAAGGTCAAAACTAACACTTTGAAAGTGATCCGGAATTCAACCAGTAGCCAGTGCAGTTCCTGCAGAATGGGCGTGATGTAATAGCTCACCGATGTGCCTGTAAGCACCCGGGCTGCAGCATTCTGTACCAGCTTAAGCTTCTGGATCACAGACAGAGGTAGGCCAATGTAAAGAGCATTACAGTAGTCTAATCTTGAGTTGACCGTTGCTTGGATCACCGAAGCCAGATCGCGACGGGACAGGTAGGGGGCCAACTTCCGAGCCTGGCGGAGATGGAAAAACGCAACCCGGCTGACCATAGATACCTGAGTTTCCATGGAGAGCCGGGAGTCCAGGTGGACACCAAGGCTTTTTACCGACGACGACGGGCATAAGGCCACGCCGTCCAGGGTTGGAAGCTGGGGATCCCCACCGCCCGGGCAACCTAGCCAAAGGATCTCCATCTTCACTGGATTCACCTTCAACCTACTGGCTCGCAGCCATCCAGTAACGGCTTCAAGGCAAAGGTGGAAATTATCGGGTACTGAGTCGGGCTGACCCTCCATTCTCAGAATGAGCTGAGTGTCATCAGCGTACTGATGACACTCAAGCCCAAAGCTGCATACCAGCTGGGCAAGTGGTTGCATGTAGATGTTAAATAATAGAGGGGAGAGAATGGCCCCCTGGGGAACCCCACAACTAAGGGGGGAACCCCCAGAGACCACCTCGCCCCTCCTCACTCGCTGAGTCCGGTTCCGGAGAAAGGAGGACAGCCAATTCAGAGCCATCCCCCTCACCCCGGCCCCGGCAAGGCGGTGCGTCAAAAGATCGTAATCGACAGTATCAAATGCTGCTGTAAGGTCCAATAAGACAAGCAGTGCCGATCCGCCTTGATCCAGGTGGCAACGCAGCTGATCTGTGATGGAAACCAGAACCGTAGAGAATGGCATAGAGAATGGATGGAGTTAAATATTCCCTATGCACCTCTGGAGAAAACTGCAGTTTGCCCATTTGTAAAAGAAATCCCTTGGTCATATATGTTCTACTTGTATTTTTTTTAAAAAAAAATTGCTTTCTGCTGTCAAAGTCACTCTAATTCAACCAGCTTGTGGAAAATTTTCAGTGAAAGGCAAGCTCTCTTCCTCCTCTGGAGGTTTAAAAGTCTATAATTTCCTCCTTCTTTATATTATCACCAATTACATTAATAGTGAGGTGGAAACAGCGTCGTAGCTTCATGTAGTATTAATGCACTAATGGATACTGTATGGTATGTTTTGTCATTCAAGACAATAGCTCAACATTTAAGCTTTAATGGGCTAGAGTGTATATTAGAAGGAAACCTCCCATTTGAGATTTGCAATACCTCTGTTTTCTGCTCTGGCAGGTGAATAGTCTGCCCAAGTAAACCAAAAACTGTGGTCTAATAGAAAATACACCATAGTCCTTCTATCTGGAAATGTACACATTTCATTGCCAAGAGTTACAGTGACTTGATGAAAACAGTATTTATTTATTTATTTATTTATTTATTTATTTGGATTTGGATTTGTCTGTCGCCACTCCCGTATGGCTCGAGGCGAGTCACAACACCAAACACAGTAACATAGCATAAAAAACACAGACTATACAGACAAAACATCACACTAGTGGCCGGTGGATGGGTTACACTTCTGTGGACTCAATTTCTGACAGACCCCTTGAAAAGGGGACGGTAAGGGGACCGCAGGCAAGCCGGGCCAGTCAGTAAGGGGTGGCATCGAGGTCCTGAGCCGTGACCCGATT
Source organism: Anolis apletophallus (assembly GCA_030556195.1). Lineage (NCBI taxonomy): Eukaryota > Metazoa > Chordata > Lepidosauria > Squamata > Anolidae > Anolis > Anolis apletophallus. The sequence continues at coordinate 30,776,385 of JARBWK010000014.1, read as the reverse complement.
GGGGCTGGAGTAATCTCCATCATGCCTGGGAAATGGATAGGGCCCACCTGGGGGATCTTAGACGTAAGGAGCTCAATGTTCACGTTGTTAGTCTTCTTTTTTAAGTCAGGAGGTGCAGCGCTCCTCCGAGGCACATAATCAGCCCCCCAGAAGGTTCGAGTCCTGTGCTTTCTCCGCCTGTGGTGGAGGTTGTTAGACCCAGCTGCCTTGCTGCTAATGGTCCCAGATATGTTGTTATTAATCATCCCGGGTATCTTGGATTTATAGACTGCAGATGTAGACTGGGATTTGGTCAGGTTATGAGCTCCAGTTGCCCCCTTGTTCCCCTCTGCCCAATAGGCAGAAGAACTGGCAGCTGAGGGGGGAGGAGATGAACACAGCTGGCTCCTCCTCCAGCCACGCCTCCATTTGTTCCGGGGGGGCGATGGCCCAGCCTTCTGTTTTAAAGTGGCAGGAGAAGGTGGTGGAAGTTGAGGGCCCGCCACCATGACGGTGTCTAAGGAGGCAGCCGCCATCTTGGTAAGGTCTGCCAATGCCCCTTGGGCTGGTAGTAGGCATTCCTGGCACTGGGAGCGGTCCCCCAGGGCCCTCGCCAGGATCCCCAAAACATCTAGGGCCTCAGGAGGACTTCTCGGGATGTTTCCAAGCAATTTGTGGAAAAGTATTAAGACAGGTTGGAATGCTGTTGACCACTGAGCAATATTGACTAGGAATTGCTGAACACACCCAAAAAGGAAATCTACCCAGCCATCTAGATCTCGCAGCAGATCTACATGCCATAAGCTAGCCAGAGAGGAACAATAAAATATAGTCCACTGTCAGGTGTTACTTGTTATTCTTGGATTGTCAAGAAACCAACTCATGGTGAAAAATAGTGTCAATTGGACATATTCTATTTTGACAAGTGGCTGGAAATGGAGTATGAGATGTCCGACCTGGCTACAATATGACAATAGGTAGTGCTATGTCTAATAGGAGTACTTATACTCTTGTTCTAGAATGATTGCACCATAGGGTGCATCAACACTGTACAATTAATACAGTTTTATGCCACTGTCACTGTAATGGATCAATACAATGGAATTATGAGAGTTGTAGTTTGGTGAGTCACCAGCATTCTTTGGGAGAGAAAACTGAAGACTTTGTAAAATTACAGTTCCCAGGATTCCATAGCATTGAGTCATGGTAGCAGTGCCGAACTGCATTAATTATACAGTCTAGATAAGTGGTTTCCAACTTTGTTTGACCAGGGACCACTTAACCAGGGACTTCTTTGACCAGAGGACACACTCCAACATTAGTACCAAAAGAGTTACAAATCAGATTTTGGTCAACTTTAGATTCGGTTTGGGGTGCTGATTCAGAAAATTGCATTGGATAGACCATATCAGCTCTAGTTTCTGATACAGAACGCATGCCATGGTCAGCAACAGGGAAGGAGTGGCAGGTGGCACAAAAGGAGCGGAAATGAAATAAAATAATAAAGAGAAAGGGGGCTCGCGGATCAGATTTTCATCCTCACGCCCCACTGGTGGTCCACGGCCCATAGGTTAAGAACCACTGGTCTAAATAGATACATCACAAGTTAAATAAAGGTATTCTTCAGTAGAGACACAGTGGCTTGGCTTCTCTGAAATACTCATAAGTTATCTCAAACTTATAGAGAAACATGTAAAGAAGAGGGGATGGGAAAGGGTGGGGGTTATGTTGTTCCCTTAGCTTTATCATTATGGTATTTCTCAGCTGTTGGATGACATTTGGAAACAGGCAAAGGCTTATAAAGGTGGTTTCCCAAAAGGAACAAGGCTGGCCTGGCTTTTGTTCTCTCCTTCTCTCTTTTGTCCTGTCTGATGGAATGGCTGCTGAATCTGATAAAAGAAATATCACTTGTGCAAAATGGCTTTCTCTCATCAAACCCATTAGAAATTTTCATCCCTGCTATACTGGTTTGCATGGATGTCCCTACGTTTTTATTTCTTTACTTGAAACATTTCCATGCCAACGTGTAGCCATGCTCTCATTTCAACAAATATCTCAGATTTAATCATATAAATAAATCCATAAAGCATGCTTTTTATATAAAAATAGCAAACCAAATAGAATAGAATCAGCTTTAAACATCTGAGAGAAATTTTGAACAACTGTCTTCCCTTGCTGCAAAAGTAAAATCAATGCAAGTACCAAACACTGCTTTCTGGCCTGGAGGGGGATATTACACAGCCTAGTTACCACTACTGAAAATATCCTTTCCCCTGTAGCCATCTTCACCTGACAGGGATATCAAGATGAGGATACTCAGAAGAACATCTAAGCAGTATAATGTGCAAACTAGGAGCAGGCAGTATATTGACTTAATGTAAGTTATAATTGAGCATTCTAATTTGCTTTAGAGCAGTGTTTCCTCAACCTGGGGGTCGGGACCCCTGAGGGAGGTCATGAGAGGGGTGTCAGAGGGATCACTAAAAATCATCAGGACACACAGTATTTTGTATTGGTCATGGGGGTTCTGTATAGGAAGTCTGGCCCAATTCTATCATTGGTGGAGGTCAGAATGCTCTTTGATTGTCTCTCTCGGCATTACTTTGTGAACAAAGATTCTTAGGAAGGACTCATTCCACGCTTTTTACAAGCGCGTTGATGACTAAAAAGGCCAATCTGAGATAGGCAAGTCTGGTTGCAGAAAGCACAGCAGAAAGTCTCCTTGGGTGATGTTGTTTCCAAGATGCGGTTCTTTCTGCGTTGTCGTTTCTCTTCGAGACCCATTCGGCGTGTCTTCTCAAAAGATGCTGCAGCATTGTGGATAGTACGTCTCCATGCCTCCTGATGTGAGGCCAGGGTGGACCATTGTTGGTGATCAATCTGGCCGAGCCTGAGATGTTGTTTTAGGGAGTCCTTATATCTCCTTTGGGGGGGCGGCTCTCTTGCGCTGACCCGTGACGAGTTCACCATAGAGTAGTATCTTTGGGAGGTGGTGGTCCTCCATCCTAGAGACGTGCCCTGCCCAGTGCAACTGTGTTCTCAATAGCATGGCCTCAATGCTGGTGATCCCTGCTTGCTCAAGGACAGCAACATTAGTCGCATAGTCGGTCCAGTGTATATTTAGAATTGTACGAAGACAGCGCGGATGAAAGCGTTCGAGGAGTCGTAGGTGTTGGCTTGTAAGTGAACTATAAATCCCAGCAACTACAACTCCCAAAGGACAAAATCATCCCACCCCACCCCCACCCCCTTGTCTGAAGAAGTTACTGGACGAGAGGAACGGCAGAGTTGTGACCGTTACTGCTCCTGCTGCTCTTAGTATCTCTGCAATAAAACAAACAAACTCTTTTCAGAAGAAGAAAAATCTGCTGCAGGTAATGATGATCACCAACCCGACCTGGGGGGGAGACAAGGGAATTTCTTTCCCCTGGAAGAAATTCAATTGAATCCCTCTCCCCATTGCTCTCCCCACAAATACATTTAAGAGGTCATTTGCACAAGGAAGGAAGAAGAAAGGAATGTCCCTGTGTAGTGTCACAAAAAAATCTGGTAAACATGTTTGTAGGAAAGTTTTGTTTCATCTCCCCAATCTTATCTAAAATTGACAGACCCCGTTTCCTGGTTCACCATCAGTGAGGCATTTTGCTGATGGCTGTTTTGCGTAGCACAGTAAATCCAGCATCTGCTCTCCAGTTACTACATTAAAAAGCCTCTCTTGGTTGAAGGGCAAACGTATCTAAATATATTCCTTGAGCTTAAAGCATCATCAATGACATGCCATTTCTGATTGTGTCCTGTTTGTATATTTGAACTAGTAACACACATTTTGTGACCAGGTAGCTGTAAGGAAATGAATTTATTCATTGATTGACATTATATCAAGAAGTCGGGCAGATACCACAGCAGGCAGAATTGCATTTTTGTGTGTGTTGATGTCTGCCAAATCAACTGAGAACTTCAACTGTTTTTGAGAGAGAGAGAGAGAGAGAGAGAGAGAGAGAGAGAGAGAGAGAGAGAGAGAGAGAGAGAGAGAGAAATCTACTATAGAAAAATAGTGTTTGCTTGGGGTCCCCCTCTCCCAACAAATTGCAGACCTTAATGGTGTTAGATCAATAATAAATAACTACAGGTAAAATTCTCTTACATATATTATTAAGGCCTTCTTAGTGCCTTGAAGGCCTTCTAGAATGGAAGACTTATCACTACACCATCTTTGCAATAAAATACTAATGAATGTGTGCTTCAAAAGAAATAGCATGAGTAGTTTTGCCTCTGTTTTAGAGCTGCATATGTTTGAGAACTGAGGAAATTCAAGTAAACAATAGAATAAGGATATAAGACTGGTCATTTATTGAGGCCGTTATGTGCATTATGCCGCACTACACCCAGTCTCTTCTACCTCTGCCCCTGTTCTTCATTCTGTTGCATAAATTAGACCTGTATGGAGTACTATACCTGCCCTTTACATCAAAATGGACTGAAAGTAGAACATGGGTGTCCAGATGATAGCAAAAGTTTTCTTGCAATTAAAGGTGGGAAAACTGGGCTGAACTGTTTTAGCCTTACATAATTACAACATCAGGAAGGTTCTGGAGGTGAATGTAGACAACAGACCAGTGACATGAACAACTAGTTTCCACGTGGCCTAGCACCATCATCCATATGTACTTGGATTGGAGCCATGATATTTTCTGGAGAACTCCTGGCTGTCTCCCAGCACTTCTGTTTATGTCAGTAAAGATGCCTGGCAATGGTCATGGGCTCTCCAGAACTCTCCTGATGTCTGCCGTGGTGATGGCAGTCCAGCCAGGCCAAATTAATTTCAGCCCAACTGGACCATCAGAACGCTGGTCTATGTGCTGCCATGTGTTGTGGATGGAGCATTTTATCAGATGCCTGGCATTTGTGTTCCAGACTGGTCCCAAATTTTACAAAGTTTAAGATGAGCCCCTTGGGGCCGGAGAGATAACATAGAGGTAACAGCAGCTGTGCTAGCAATCTGAAGATTGCAAGTTCGAATCCTGGGCTGGTTTGGTCAACCAGCTGTGAGCCCTGTCCACTGTTCACCCAACAGTTCAAAAACAGCTCAGCTGTGATTAGATAAAACTGGGAACTGCTTAGCGGGGAAGAATTTTTCAAAGAAGGACTTACAACACCTAAATAAAAAGTAAGATCGGCTGCCGGAAGGTGGAATGTGGAAAAAACAGAGGCTCTCACGAGGATGAAGCAACAGCACCCACTTGTGATGACGGAATGACGGAATGATGTAATGGAAGAACCACACCCTGTGACGCACCTCCGTGTCACGCAGCCTGAAGAAAAATCCTTCTAAAATTGTACTTGTCACATGTTTGTATGTTGTATGTAATTGTATGTGGATCCGGCAGGGACTGTCTGCTGTATGTGTGATGTAATCCGCTCTGAGTCCCCTTTGGGGTGAGAAGAGCGGGATATAAATAAAGTGTATTATTATTATTATTGTTTCCCTTTGACAAGTTCTGTCCCTAAAAATACAATACACCAATAGATGTGGACAAAAAAGAATCTAAGGTCCCTTCTACACCACTGTATAATCTAGATTATCAAAACAGGTAATCCAGATTAACTGCTTTGAACTGGATTATATGGGTCTACACTGCCATATAATCCAGTTCAAAGCAGATAGTCTGGATTTTATATGGCAGTGTAGTAGGGGCCTAAGACACATTCCCCACTCATACTATTGCTAGAATATGTCTGTTGTCATTCAACAAACCCAACCTTCCATCCAAAGAGTAAGCCCCTGATTCTTATGGACACCTTAGAATGGATCCCGGTGGTTTGGTGGAGGCAGAAGTGGAGCAAAACAACCACAAAAATAAGAATGGCAATGGTTTATTCCCACAAGAAGCTGAAACTTTGTTTTTTATAAAGCACTCAACCATTTGTGAAATGCTTTATGTGCTCAGTGAAGGAATCAATATGATAGAACAGGACACAATTATTTTACACCCTGAATCATGAGATTTTTGTTAAACCTACAGCTTGCAGAGGCACAAATATTGCTAATGAGCTGGAAATTATCCAGCTGTTTCTAAAATCTGCCTGTGCTCCATGATTCAATAGCCTTCTGCAAAAGCCAATTCCAGGAGGTGATTCTGCATGGTCTGAAATTGTTCCTGTTATTTATTCCATTTACTGACAACTTACACTGCCAGTTTATATCTTCCTTGCAAGACAAATGTAAAATGAGCCACGATAATATTTTGAACAGTCCTCTCTTTCTAATATTGCTATGTTCAGACCAATTTAAAATTTATTGCCAGGAATATAGGGCTCAAACTAAATCCCTTGGATATCACACACCAGCATTTAACGGATAACAATAATGCTTACATGTACATATACATGTATATATAGTTTATGACATTTGATTTCAACTTGTAAAAATTAACCATAACAATATCAAAGATCCCTGCAGCAACCCAATATGGACTTCATCAGATGGGATTTTTTTAAGGGAAAATAATGCTGGGCTCCGCTTTTGTAACTTTACTTTACAGCCTCACACACTGCCAATCAGACAACGCAGGGCATGGCTATGCCTGTTTCATGAAGCCTCGGCATTGTAAGGAAGCATGGGCCTGCGAGAATTTGGTCATCACTGGCAGTGCACGTGATATATATAAGCTTTAATCCAGTGTTTCTCAACCTGGGGGTCGGGACCCCTGGGGGGGTCACGAGGGGGCATCTGAGGGGTCACCAAAGACCATCAGAAAGCACAGTATTTTCTATTGATCATGAAGGTTCTGTGTGGGAAGTTTGGCTCAATTCTATCGTCACTGGGATTCAGAATGCTCTTTGATTGTAGGTGAGCTATAAATCCCAGCAACTACAACACCCAAATGACCAGGTCTATTTCCCCAAACTCCACCAGTGTTCACATTTGGGCATATCAAGTGTTCATGACAAGTTTGCTCCAGATCCATCATTGTTTGTGTCCACAGTGCTCTGGATGTAGGTGAACTATAACTCCCAAACTCAAGGTCAATGCCCACCAAACCCTTCCAGGATTTTCTGTTGTTCATGGGAGTTCTGTGTGCCAAGTTTGGTTCAGTTCCATCGTTACTCGTCAGAATGCTCTTTGATTGTAGGTGAATTATATATCCCAGCAACTATAAATCCCAAATGACAAAATCAATCTCTATATTCAAATTTGGACATACTGGGTATTTGTGCCAAATTTGGTCCAGTGAATGAAAATACATCCTGCATATCAGATATTTACATTACGATTCATAACAGTAGCAAAATTACAGTTATAAAGTAGCAACGAAAATAATGTTATAGTTGGGGGTCACCACAACATGAGGAACCGGATTAATGGGTCATGGCATTGGGAAGGTTGAGAAACCTGCTTTAATCTATTTTCTTTTTAGTGCTATTTTGATACTTCCCTCATTTGATGAGGGGAAGTGACGGGGCACTCTGCATCCCGTAGCAATGCCTCTACCCTTTTCTTCCTATCACACAGGAAGGAGGAGGATGGATGCATGGTGGGACTCAAGTCGCCCCATAATCTTCCTCTCCCTACCGTAATGTTACCTGGGGACACACAAACACACATCTGATAAGATCATAAGAGAAGCCATTACTATAATGATTCCTATAATATACATTATGTTTGTGATAATAATAATAATTATGTATTTTAATTTTATGTAGTGATAATTGTTGTTGTTGTTATTTATATTATTTTCTTTATCTATGAATTGTTGTAAGCTGCCCCGAGTCCCTTCAGGGAGAGAGGGACTTGGGTGGAGTATAAATAATTCTTGGCTTTTCTTCACGAATGAAAATTCAGGAAGGACTCATCGCACACTTTCTACAATCTCGTTGATGATTCGGAGGTTGGATGTGTCCTTTGAGCCTGTGCAATGGATTTATCTGTTGGAGCGCAGCGCACACAGAACTGGCCTCACCCTTTAAACCAAAGGTTCGTCTGCCAGGGCCTAGCAGGCTGGGACGGTGGCAGCGAGGTCCTCAGGTCATAGGTTTGGTTTGAGTTTCCTTCTCTAGATGGTTGACCTTACAGGGTTAACAGAGAGCATAAATAATAATAATTATTATTATTATTTATGCTCTCTGTTGCTGCCCCCTTGTTGTGGGGGAGAGGCTTGCGTACACTAATGAAGTTGTGAGCTATGCTGGCGGTGGCATAATTGCCACTGGTTGGGCTTCCCATGCCAGATAGGTCACAACCGTAGGGTCTGACAAAGAGCGTCAAGGGGCAGGATGGGCTCTCTAGCCTTTTGGCAACCATCCTAGAAGAAGGTAAACTCTGATTTCAAACTGGGCCAGATGCTGCTTGTTTAACCCTGTAAGGTCAACCATCTAGAGAAGGAAACTCGAACCAAACCTATGATCTGAGGACCTCGCTGCCACCGTCCCAGCTTGCTAGGTCCTGGCAGACGAACCTTTGGTTTAAAGGGTGAGGCCAATTCTGTGTGCGCTGCGCTCCAACAGATAAATCCATTGCACAGGCTCAAAGGACACATCCAACCTCCGAATCATCAACGCGCTTGTAGAAAGTGTGGGATGAGTCCTTCCTGAACTTACGTTCGCGAAGAAAAGCCAAGACTTATTTATACTCCACCCAAGTCCCTCTCTCCCTGAAGGGGAGCTTACAACAATTCATAGATAAATAAAATAATATAAATAATAACAATTACCACTACATAAAATTAAAATATTAATAAATAACAGTTTAAAAGTTTATGTAATTCTATCCATATCATACATACAATGAAACAGCAAACTTGAGTTTTGCTAAAGGTCAAAATACATTTATCAAAAACAAAACATGACTCAAAATTAGTCCCTGAAGACACTGAAATGCTGAAAATCAAAAATGTCTGTGTCTGTAAGGATGGGAAACTAATAATCAAGTGAAAAGATAAATGGGAGAAACTTTGGTGACCCATATGGAAGCTTTATACAATAATACAAAAATGAAACACTCTTTTGGCTCAGATCACGGTTGCTGGTGGATACATAATACCAGGCATGGTTAAGTCCAGTCAGAATCTTTGTAATTGGGATTAAATTCAGATCAAATTACTTTTTGAAGTGATTTCAAAGTGATTTGGGAACCAGGAAGTATCCTTGCCATTTCGAAGCCACTGTCACCATCTTTGTTCCAACTCAGGAAGTGAATCGGAAAAGACTCAGTGTTTGGAGGCAAGCAGCAGCTTGCATGCTAGAATGCTTACCTCCAGCCAATGAGGGGAAACCATGTGGGGAGGGGCTGGGTTTAGGCATGGCAGCCATTGCCCTTTTAAAAGGCCCGTGCATGCCTCGTGGGCTCATTGCAAGCTGCAGATGCGAACAAGAAGGGACTAGGCAGCTTGGGTGGGAAAGGTGCCATGCCAGGGAACAACAGGGTTGGGAACAAATTGAGGAGACCGGCTGGAAGCAGGCCCCTTGCCTGCGAGGCTTCCTGGTGTGTGGGGAGGGAAGAAGGGCAGGGCAGATGGGAGAAGTGTTCTTCTCTTGCCTGCCAATTTTCCTTTTTGAAGCAGTGATTTTAACTTTCAACAGACCTCAATCCCCTTTGGATTACACTTTGGATTTTGGGATCCCAGAAAATTCCCTTGGACTTTGGAAAGCCCATTTTCTGCTAATAATTTCCTTGGAGAAGCACACAATACCACTTTGGAGCCCCCTTGGTCTGCTTTGGGTTACACGTTATACTTTTGGAAACTAGAAATCTATAATCTGCTAATAATTTATATAACTGTGGCAAATTTTGTCAGTAGTGGTCTAAAAATGAGGGAAAGGGAATCCCCTAGGTTTTGCCTGTCCCATTTGCAGTTTTTCACACATTGCGCAATCGCGCCCACCATTAACGAAGCAATTCAGACATTTTGGAAAATTCCAACCTTTTAAAAATTCAGAAATCACTTCAGAATTGAATTGGCAGTGCCCCCTACATCTGAAGGGAGTTTTGAATCATTTTTTCCCTTGATTAAACAAGCCCAATAAATACAAGTAGGGGAAAGACATTGTATTCCATGAGTAGTTCATTTCCCAGTTCACACTAAGATGCTGTTATTAAATGTTCTTACCCGTATGACTGAGAACTTCCATTAAATGAATTGAATGTCCTTAGGAAATGGGTACAAGGGAGAACAATCCCATGAGGACTGCACACACTCAGCAAGTATGAAATGCTGCCTTATTTACCCTTCGGTGGAAAATAAAAGAATACTAAGAGGGTAAGGAAGAGAATGAAATAGATTGTATGGGACCCTAAAGAGAAGTGATCTACAGATCAGGATATCAATAGTCAGAAGGAAGGACTCAAAAGGCGGGAATAAAAGCAATCGCAACAACAACTAGCAGATATGTAACCAATGCCATATCAATGTCAACCAATTAAGCTGATTATTAACAGCCCGTATATAGACTTTCAAAGTTGCTGGCATATTTCATAGAGGTTTAATAGGGAAACAACAGCCCCTGTAAATGCTTGATCACAAATCTGACATCCATTAGAAGGGCTCTGATTGAGGCTTAAATGAAAATATTGAAAGATATGAACAAATGAGGAAGGTTGGCCTTACCAAATTTGCAAATATATTTTGCTGCACCTCGCTCGGTGTGGCTGAAAGAATAAATGATATTGAGAAGTAAAATATTAGTGAAGCTAGATGGACATGACCTAAAGTTTGATTGTCGGGGAACCTTTGGTATGATGAAGTTAAAGCGAATGTAGATTTTAATAATTATATGAAATGAGCCATATTCTTAATTTTAATCTCAGTACAAAATTGAATGAAATATCTTATCACAAAAGCTTTACTTGTAAATGACACCACATTAATATCGGTGCCTGCATTCAAATTGTCTTCAAAATTATTTCATTATCTTTCTAGAGTTCATCACCATCTTTCCGTATGTAAAATAGTATCATTTAGTCTGCATCTGAAAGTCGTCCTTTCTCTTTTAAGGGTTAATGCTTTTGGATCTTTTCCAGTGCTTCTTTTTTTCATCCTAATAGCTAAATCTTTCAACTCATATATCATATTAATTCTTGAAAATGATGTATGTCTTTGAGGAAAACATTCATTTTAGATCTCCATATTTCTATCAACTCTAATTTTTCATTAGATGAAAGACCTTGGAAATTTGCCTTGAAATGTCTTAATATTTTCTCTGAGAGTCCTTGTGTGGAAATAGTATCCCATTACAATCTCCCATCATACACCTTATGGCAAATGTAATCCACAAACTCAGAATGAAACATCACTCTATTCTCATTTGAAGCATGTACAATACAGAAGGCTTCACCTCTTGCAAGTCAATCTGAAGCTCTGCACATCTACCTTTATCCTCAACCAAAAAGTTTTCTGAACTCAAGAGTAGATTTATATGCAACAACACCCTATTTTGTTCCTTAGGTTCACCGAGAGAAAAAATAAACTTCTTATTTATTTTATTTGCAATATGAATTTTTATGGACAAACTGGATCATAATTAAGGGTGTTCATATATAGGACTTTCTTCCTCCAACAGGGTTGGGGGAAGAGAGCAGTTTGCTCCCCCCCCCCCCCACGAAGGAGAGAATGGATGGTTCCTTGGAACCATCCAGAGCGGGGGGCGTGGCCAGCGTTAGGCTGGCCCGCCCTCTAGTTTCTCATTCAGAACTGAGCTTCGGCCCACCACACCCGCCCATTTAACAGTATAGTATTAGTTGTCGCGGAACCGGCGGAACCAGCGGAACCACGGAGCTGGTTGAGGAATTTCCCCTTCTCATGTTCTGGGAAGGTTTTTGCCTAGCCCTAGACTGTTTAGGGGCTAGATGGTATGGTGGGTTTTTACATAATTAAGTTTAGCGGAAAATAGATAGGAAAATACAAAATTTGTGTTCACACAAGGCTCCCACCTTTTGGGGGGGGGGGTCATTTGCATAAACACTCACCAGAAAGTTAGATTATCGGTGAGGTAAAATTTGATGGCCCAGGAATGGGAGAGTCCCATATCGACATGTCGAAAAGACTTCTGTCCATATTCCTTAACAGTTGTCCGGTTTTGGTTACTGGGGAAACTAGGTTTTTTGCCCTAGTTAGCCGAGGGGTATAGCCGGCTGGGATACCTCCTCGGCTTTGTCACCAGGTTCTTGACACCTATTAGTTTAGGTTAAGGCAAAAATTAAATAGGTAACAATTAAAAATAAAAGTTGGCCAAAATTTGAACCCAAGCTTACTTGTGTGGTCTCGTTATTTCGGGGATGGGAAGGCAAATATATATAAATATATATATATATATATATATATATATATATATATATATATAGTGTGTGTGTGTGTGTGTGTATATATGTATATATATATATATGCAATATGAATTTTTATGGACAAACTGGATCATAATTAAGGGTGTTCTCTCTCTCTCTCTCTCTCTCTCTCTCTCTCTATATATATATATATATATATATGGTAATATCTTTCTCCTCTACTGTGGAATATTAGCTGCATTTAAAGCATCAGTATCCATTGTCGATTCTGTTGGACACATAAGTCTCCATGTTGTGGGCCTATGTTCCAAATCGCTTTTTCAGAATGGAATCATTTATTTCTTCTAACCTTCTCTTTTCTGATCAAGTCAGTTGATCTTGATTTTATCCTTTTCCTTTTCTGTATCCCCTACTTATCTTCTGCACATTTCTCCTGAGAGTCAACCAGAGCTCTTTTATATTTCTTCAAAAAAAAAAATCCGACTTTCTACATGGAATAATCACAAAACATTTGGCTTTTAAAAGTAAGACTTAGTACTTTCAATTTTTCTTGTCTCTATTGAGTCTTGCTTTGTTCTAACAGAAACCTATAGGGTTTTTTTTACTCTAATGTAGAATTTTCACTAGTATATGCTTAGAAAATACTGTTTCCCATCCATCTTCTCAAAATGCTTTTGTAGATTTCTTCATGGAGTGCAACAATGCATTTCTTGGCATTTCTTGGCAAATTTCTAGCTCTTGCTACTCTGGAATTTCCTAGTGATCTTGATCCAGAAAGTTTGCCATGGGGCTGATCTTTTTCCTTCTGATATCCTCATCCTCACCACCTCAAGCAATCTTCTCTTTCTTTCTTTTCCATCAGGGCCACATTATCCAAATGGTTTTCATTCCCTTTATCTAATTCACCAGTTTTACATTTCAAATTTCCAACTTTTGCATTTATTTATATAACTTCCTTTGCCAATTGACCAAGTGATTGCTTTGCATCTTAATTTTTCAAATCTATTTCCTTATTTCCTGCTTTAATTAACGATTTATATTCTGCTGTCACTCAACGCGTTTTGTAAACCTTTTATTTCACCAACCTAATTTTTCCATAATTCAGACCAATTCTAATGAAAGTTCTTTTTCATCAGATATTTCACTGGTAATCTCCTTGCTCCTGTGATTAATTTTCCATTTCTATTGCTCTAGCTGTTCTAGTTTTAGTTGGTTCTGTTCAAAACATATTTTTATTTGACTAATGGGAGGAAGTATTTTAGAGTAAGAATTTTGTATGGTAGCTTTTCACCTGATAATTTTTTAATGCACAGCTTTTCTACTAAAAAATGAAGACTCACCCCAAATGGACTGCCGGGTGTCTCTACAATGCCAAGTAGCTTCAGGTGAGTACAAAGTGGGGGATCAGATATTCCTGGAAGATTTGTAGCAGGGTGTGACAGTCCTTTTGACAGTCCATTTGATGGAGGATGGGGCTCAGCAGACACTTGCTCCTTATCTATGTCAGGTATTGGGGGGCTGGGTAGAAGTTTGGTGCATAGCTATGTCACCTATATGGTGATAAGGAAGGTGAATGGTTGCCTTAGTTTTTTAACTATTAAATATATTGTGTTCAGAACGTGTTTGTATTGCCAAATTAGTCAGGCTCCTGTTGAATTTTGAAAATGCATGACAGGGCCATTTCTCCCAATGGGCAGATGGTCTAAATTTCATTTTATTGATTTGTATTGCATGCATATGTTTCCCCAAATAGATAAAGATATAGATATAAAATGTAACATAGATACATTTAGCTGGCAGTCATCCATCTCTTCTCAAAGTCTTCACCAAGCACTAATTATTTCTCCATTATACATTTTCATTGTATGTGGGTCTAAGGCAGTGATTTTCAAGCTTTTTTGAGCCACAGCACATTTTTTACATTTACAAAATCCTGGGGCACACCACCAACCAAAATGACACAAAATGACACTCTAACACAGTAATACATATAGTTAATATGTTTTTAAATGTATTTATACACTCAGTGTGAAACCTGGGTCTGTTTCAATGAACACAACATAGAAATCCTGGCAGGAATGGCAGAAAGACACAAACTTCCCACACAGAACTCCCATAACCAAGAGAAAATAATATAAGAGTTTGGTGGGCATTGACCTTGGGTTTTGGAGTTGTAGTTCACCTATATCCAGAGAGCACTGTGGACTGAAATAATGTTGGATCAGGACCAAACTTGGCATGAATACTCAATATGCCCAAATGTGAACACAGATGGAGTTTGGGGAAAATAGACCTTGACATTTGGGAGTTACAGTTTCTGGGATTTATAGTTAACAAACAATCAAAGGGCATCATGAACTCTTGCAACAATGGAATTGAACCAAACTTGACAGATTGAACTCTCATTACCAACAGAAAGTACTGAAAGGGTTTGCTTGGGAATTGACCTTGAGTTTGGAAGTTGTAGTTCATCTACACCCAGAGAGCACTGTGGACTCAAACAATGTTATGTTATGTTGTTGTTTATTTTCTATCCAAAATCACAATGTTGGAAGGAGGCTCACCACTTTAAGGTCCCTAAAACAGGCATGGGAAAACTTCGGCTCTCTGGGTGCTTTGGACTTCAATTCCTGCCATTCCTAACAGCCTGAGGCCCTTTCCTGCTCAAATGGCTGAGGGGGAAAAGGAAAAAAGCCTGAGGCTGCTAGGAATGGTGGGAGTTGGAGTCCAAAACACCTGGAAGGTCCGAGTTTGTCCATGGCAGCTTTCGACAGATACCTCTTTCTCCCCCTTCCCCTTCCCACCCTTTCTTCCCCCTCCTGCCGAACACTTTTTCTTCTACACTGCCGCTTCTGCCACCATTTTGATCCGAAGGGGCAGCGTGAGGGTGTTCAGGAGGGGAGAGGGAGGGAGGAAGACGTGACCCGTGCAAGCGCTACTGCGCAGGCTCGCCCCAGAGCAAATCGAGGCAAAGCGAGCAGAGCGAGGCTGGAAAGAAGGTAGCCTGAGTGGAGAAGAAAAAGTGTTCGGCAGGAGGGGGAAGAAAGGGTATTAGAGGTTCCAAAATCCCACGGCACACCTGATGATCGCTCACGGCACACTGGTTGGGAAACACTGGCCTAAGGAATACAATATTCACTCAAGTTTCCTTAGCCATAGATTCTCCTTCCAATTCAGCACTCGGTAGACACAGGAAGGCTGAACAGTTTCTTTTTGTTTTCTAAATAAAAAGATACAGAAACATAACTTCTTGACAGCCAAATGAAGCTATTTATGAATGTATTGTGAATACCAAAAGCAAAACCATTACTAGAGCCAGTGTACCTGAACCACAGCTAAAAAGCACTGGAGGGGAAACTGGGTTCTTCCATTAAACATTGTATTCAGTATATCACATATATAAAATCCATCTATCTCCTTGAATAGGACTGGGCAACAATTCTGGCTGCACAGTTCTTAAGGTTATTTTTGCTTCTCCTACTGCACAAAGCCAACTATACTGTGAAAATCTCTATGAAATAGCAAATGCCTGTCTTAAGACTTGGCTTGGTATCTCATCATCACACTGATGTTAAATACTGGCATTGATGGGCTTGGGAGTGAGAAATTTATCCCACGACATAGAGAAGTTCCTTATCTATATTCTGGGAACATTTTCATTTCAGTGACATGCCAAGTCATGGAAACAAATGTTTCCTTGACATCCCAAGTTAAAGCCAACTCACTTGCCTATGCATTGCATATAGTAAGTCTCACTTTGCTGTTCTAAAAAAAGAAAGAACGACTGGGTCATCTTAAAATAATTTGGATCAAGGGGTGAGCATGAGGAAGTCTCTGTTTATGGATGTGCAAAATGTGTGATTTCAGGTACTGCTAAGCCATGGCTTCATGAGCCCAGCATGTCACACAGCCAGAGTCTGTGTCTCATTCGACCCTCTAGCTGTGTAAATAAATATGCTCTGTATGGGTCTATGGACCATAACAAATATTGCTGTTGTCGTATTTCCCAGTGAGATTAATAGATTTCCATTCTTGCCTTCAATGGTCAAAGAGGACATCAACAGAACTGGTGCTCAAAGTGCTGAGATAAAGCATTGGAAAAATATAGATCTTATTTATTTACTTTGACAGCTGTTCAGAATAACTTTACCAGACTCTGATTGGTTGAAAACTGGCCCAACTAGGATCTGGGCCAGGAAGCAGCCCCTGTGATTTCATTCATAATTATTTGGAGTTTATCATTTAGGGGGTCTTTTTTTTCCAGAACAGATGAAAAACACATTTGGTAGCAAAGTCTAACAGTAAAAAGTGCTAACCTTCAAAGTGCTGGTTCCAACCTTTAAGGCCTTGAACGGTCTGGGGCCGGTGTACCTAAGGGACCGCCTCTCCCCATATAGTCCTCCAAGACCACTGAGATCTGAGTCCTCAAACCTCCTGATGGTACCGAGCCACACAGTCCTCCACCTGACCTCAACCCGGAAGAGAGCTTTTAGCGCCATCGCTCCTGTATTATGGAACGCTCTCCCTCCCACAACATGTGCGCTGCCCAATTTGCTAGCCTTTCGAAAGGCTTGCACAACCTTCTTGTTTACACAGGCATTTGGTTAGGAATAATCCTGGGGCTTCCATTGCATGGTTGTAGGCAACTGCATTATAGACTGAGTGTGCATTACTATTTGGTTTAACTATGGATGCAAACTTCTGGCGTCCTAATGTGTTTTAATATGGTTTATTGTTTTATTGTTTTATTGTATTTACATGTTTTTATGTGCTTTTATTATGATTTTTAACATTTGTTTGTCGCCCTGAGCCAGTCGGAAGAGCCGACGAATAAATCAAAATAATAAATAAATAAATAAATAAATAAGAGTACTGACCAAACAACCCAGAATGATTATCATCATCTACTTGTTTCTCTAAACAAAAACCATTGCTTGTTTCTGTAATTAAAATGTTTTCCACACTGGAATATAACTTCAAGTACCCAAGACAACGTAAGACTGCCTTTGAAAGTACATTTTGAGAAGCAACTTAGGAATGATATGAATATAAATCCTTACTAATACATGTAAGTGAAACAGAAAATCTCAGAAGTTTGCTGAGTCAGGGGACAATATTCTTGAACATATAATTGTGGAGTCTGTTTTAAGAAAGAGGGACATTCTAGGAAAGGAGAGGGGTGGGAAGGGATTTCTAATCAAGCCCACTGGGACATGTTTACAGCATCTAATAAAATGTGTATTAGTAGAGAATTATATAGTAAATTCATTCATAAAACAACCTAATTAAACAGCAAGAACAAAGTGTGTCCTTTGGGGTGGATATTCTCATACTATCTTACTGAAAATCTGTTGCCTACATTTTTACTATCCACATCTTACTTCCCCACATTGAGGTTTTGAGTAAGAAATAAAATAATCCTAAACACAGAGGCTGCAGTCTAATGAGTTGATACTTGATCGTTTCTCCCACTTCCAATTTCAAATGGAGTAGATTATTCTTTTCTAATATACATACTATTAGAATAATAATGCAACCTATGCTAGTTAGTTAAATATAGAGCCAATGTGGTTTAGGATCTGGATTATGGGAAACCATTGGATTATCTTTGACCTAATCTCTCAAACTTGGAGGAAGGCAATGATATATCTTTTTGAACAAAATTTACCATGAAAATTCCAGATTAGTTTTTCCTTAAGGTCACCCTAAGTCTTAAATAACTCGAGGAAATATAAGACAAATGCTTATAGGTGGCAGACTCAGTTTGATTCAGGAAGCTAAACAGGCTCAGTTCCGGTTAACATTTGGATTAGAGATCATCAAGAAAAATCTTATATTTGAGAGGAAGCTCCATTTATTAATGCCCAAACTAAAGGTCATTCACATTGAGAAAACAATATCTAGATGACAATACATGGGTCACTCATCGCCAACACCCATGACTCCTCGAACGCTTTCATCAGCGCTGACTTTGCACAATCCTAAATATACACTGGACCAACTATGTGACTAATGTGGCTGTCCTTGAGCAAGCAGGGATCACCAGCATAGAGGCCATGCTATTGAGAACACAGCTGCACTGGGCAGGGCACGTCTCTAGGATGGAGGACCACCGCCTCCCAAAGATACTACTCTATGGTGAACTCGCCACGGGTCAGCGCAAGAGAGGCACCCCCAAAAAGAGATATAAGGACTCCCTGAAACAACATCTCAGGCTCGGCCAGATTGATCACCAACAATGGTCCACCCTGGCCTCATATTGGGAGGCATGGAGATGCACTATCCACAATGCTGCAACTTCTTTCGAGAAGACACGCCGAATGGGTCTTGAAGAGAAACATCAATGCAGAAAGAACCGCAACTTGGAAATAACATCACCCTAGGAGACTTTTTGCTGTGCTTTCTGCAACCGAACTTGCCTATCTCAGATTGGCCTTTTTAGTCATCAACGCGCTTGTAAAAAGCGTGGGATGAGTCCTTCCTAAGAATCTTCGTTCGTGAAGTAATGCCGAGAGAGGTATGAAAAATAATAAAAGTACTACATAAAACAATTGGAATAAAGATTGGGGTTGTGTATTTGGGGTAAACCTTGACCTTTTTCGTGTCCTGGCTTTCTGATCCATTTTAGGGAACATCCCGAAATTGGAGGGGGAGGGACAAATATCTGTTTTCACTCTGGGATGCCGAAAGATCTGTTTTCTCTTGGACCATTATGGGGAGTGGGGGGGGGGGGCAACTTTCCACCCAGGCTCCCCTTCTTGGCGCTTGCTTTAAGGAGGCTTCTTCTTACCTTCTTTTTCAACTCTAGAGAAGGTGCTCAGTTTCAGACACTGGCAGGTGTGTGCTTTCTGGTTCTGCACACCACACAAAGGCAAAGAAACAAATTCTGTTATTTACTTTAGAGGAAGAGGTGCTCAGCTGTAGGCACTGGCAGGCATGCATGCTTTCTAGGCCTGCACACCACACACTCACTTTCCTTGGAAAGAGAGTGCATGTGTAGCATGCAGGGCAGGCCCAGAAAGTGTGCTTGGTTAAATGTGAAGAAATCTTTCATGCTTTCTAGTTTTATTAAAGCTGAAGGATAAACTTTTGTGTTCCTAAACTCTAAGCATTATCCCTGAAGGTGGTCCCCAGAAAAACCTTGGATAATGTCAGTAGCAATCCTAACCATAATTCACATCATTTCCAACAGAAGAAGGAAACATGATGGACTCTTCCTTAAGATGTAGTGCCATTTAAAAACAATGGATAATAAAATTCCCACATTTCAGCTTCATTAATACTCTATACAAGTATATAGGCAGAAGAAACCACAAGAATGCCCTACTTGCTATTGGTGGTTTTTCTTCTAAATTGGTTGAACAAAAGGAGGCGGAAATCTAAATATGTCAATTTTCAGGAATTTTTAAATATTTGAGACCCAGATAAGAGAACCTAGTTTAAAACATGGAGTGTGTGGAAATGAAAGCACTGAAGGAGAATAAAACAAGTTAGCTTGTACATGGCAATCTAGAACTCTTGAAATGAAAGAGTAAAAAAAAGTTCAGGTTGTTTAACTCCAGCCTTTCTTTCCTCTCTCTTCCAGTTTGACAGAAGCCTATGGTCACCACTTAATTACACTTTCAGTCATTCTGAAATGTGTCCTGACCAAATAACAATCCCAAAGAAACTATTTGTTATCCAAAATTAATAAGCATGCTGTGAATTAAATGTCAGCTGGAATAATCGCTCTCATTGCTTAAAGCATCAGTCTTTAATATTAAACATGCTGTAAGGTAGGCTGAAGTGTTCTTGGAAAGCAAACATGTCGCCAGAAATCCTGCAGCAGACTATGCCATTAGAGTTAACCTTTGAAAGAACGAGTAAAAGAAAATGCATATGATGCTCTGAAATCAGTTGCTCCTTCCAAATGTTATTTATTTATTTATTTTTTTAAAAAAATTTCACCCCGACCTTCTCAACTCCAAGGAAGGACTCAGATCGGCTTATAGCAAAATTCAATGCAATACAAATTTAAAACATCTTAAAACAGCATATTAAAATACATAAAAATAAAGATACATAAAACCACATTGCCATTAAAACCACAGTCAGCTCGGTCTAAAAAAGTGGTCACCCATTTCAGATTGAAATCAATCTCAGCTTATTCTAGGAAGGCCTCGTTTCACATTCAAGTCTTCACCCGCCTTCTGAAGAACAACAGGGAGGGGGCAGATCTAACATCACTTGGGAGTTCCACAGCCGAGGGGCCACAACAGAGAAGGCCCTGTCTCTCATCCCCACCAGACACGCTTGCGAAGATGGCAGGATCGAGAGCAGGGCCTCTCCGGAGGATCTTAATGTTCTTGATGGTTCATAGGGGAGAATTCGTTCGGACAAGTAAACTGGGCAGGAACTGTATAGGGTTTTGTAGGTTAAAACCAGCACTTTGAATTGTGTCTGGAAACTAATTGGCAGCCAGTGGAGCTGGCGCAACAAGGGAGTTGTATGCCCCCTGTACCCCACACCTATTAGTAACCTGGCTGCCGAGCGTTGGACTAATTGCAGCTTCCGAGCAGTCTTCAGAGGCAACCCCATGTAGAGAGCATTGCAGTAGTCTATTCGAGATGTAACCAAAGCATGGACTACCGTGACCAAGTCAGACTTCCCAAGGTATGGGCGCAGCTGGCGCACAAGCTTTAACTGTGCAAAAGCTCTCCCAGCCACTGCCGAGACCTGGGGCTCCAAATGTTGTCTTGAAATTCTGGACAGAAACCTATCACTCTTCTGATATCCACAAGATCTGGCATCATCCACATGTATTTTCAGAGAGAGCCGAAAAAAACACTTTTGCCAAATAATTAGGCCAGTTTGCGAGTCACCTAAAATGATACACCCAAAGTTCCTTGACTTTGCACAGTATTTATTAGCTGATTAAATGTATGGCTAAAATAATTATTATTATACCTGTATGCTGCTGATATGGTCAATGAAATCTATGAAGCAAAAAGAAGATGGGCAGGGCATATAGCACGAACAAAAGACTACTGATGGACATGTTGACTAACAAGCTAGATGCTAAGAGACTACAAGCAGACCTTGGGCAAACCTCATACTCGATGGGATGAAATAGTTAAGCTATTTGGCCAGAAATTGAAAAGCAAAGCACAGGATCGAATATTTAGGCAAATGGTAGATTTGTGTGAAGCCCAAAGGAGTGGCTTGACAACAAATAGGATAGGATACAGCTGATAAAATGAATCCTCAGATCATATGGAAAAAATTGCACTTAATAAGACTTTGGTCAATTACCATACTTTAGGCCACTGATTCTCAAAGTGGGTGGTACCACCCCCGGGTGGGTGGTGAGGTGATCCAAGGGGGCGGTGGGAGGCTCAGGGGAATTTGGGGGGAGGTGAACCCTTTAAGGGGGCGGTGATTGATTGGCCATTTAGGAGGGATCACGCGGCCATCTTCTTTGGCCCCACCCCCTTCATTTTGACCTGCATATTAGATATTAGGATTAGAATTCGTAAGAGTAGCAAAATTATTTATGAACTGGCAACGAAAATATGGTTGGGGGTCACCACAACATGAGGAACCTTATTTATGGGTCATGGCATTAGAAACCACTGTATTAATACATATATTTTTCTATTAATTTTTTTAAAAAAAATTTCTAGGGGGGCGGTGAGTAATTTTTTTTTGGAAAGGGGGTGGTAGGCCAAAAAAGTTTGGGAAACACTGCTTTAGGCCTAGATTTGCATTTTTTTTTTACAGAACTTCAAAAAGTACTTTTTTGAATAATGGGGGCTAAGGCATTATAGAATATATAACCCAAAAGAAATTTTTCAAGTTTCATTTTTAAATGTGAAGTTTGTCAAAGTATAATCTTTAGTTTATGGTTACTATGCTTTTTAAAAAAAGAATTGGCATTAACATCATACTATCAGACAGTGACACTTATGTTCTTAAGGTATTCGTAGCCTACCGTAATACACCACTCTGATTTAAGATGACCTAACATGTGTTTTCTTCACAATTTTTTCGGAGGAGATAGCCATTAATTTCCTTGAAGACTGAGAGTGTGAGTTATCCAATGTTACCTAATAATTTTCCAGGTCAACAGAGATTCAAACCTGACTATTTTTATTGTGTCAGAAGCAAATTGAGAATGCAGTTATAATGTATAAAAATACTCACAAAGAAAGTTAAAAACCTGACATTATACTAAATTTCCTTTGTGCAGAAGCTGGCCACTTTGAGTGCCTCAGGTGAGGCAGGGCCCAGACTGCATTGTAGTAAGTGGTCTGTGGTTTGTTCTGCTCCAGACTTGCATGTCGTGGACTCCACTTTATAGCTCCATTTCAGGTTGGGGAATTCCTTATCAGTAGTGTTTTTGATTTTGGAATAGCTACATTTGCACAGTTGCACAAATGGGAGCCAAGTCTAATTGTAATGTAATAATAATAATAATAATAATAATAATAGTATGATTACGATATGGTATGTGGTATATGCATTTGGTATTGGTGGTGTTGTATTGTAACACAGTATAATACTGCCAATGATAATGTGATACAATAATTATATCGTGATATTATAATTTATATATTTGTATTACATGCAATATTGCTAACAATATTGCGATATTGTCACGATGCAAGGACTCGGCTGGCCCCTTAATCACACACAGAGAGACGGTAATCAGCTAACTATTTATTGAATAATAAAGAACAGGTGAAAAGGTAATTGTCCAAAAATATTGAAAAGATCAATCCAAGGAGGAGGCGAGAAGCGGCGGCGCCTCCGCACCCATCTCCGCGCCCTCCGCCTGAGCTGCCGCTGCAGGGGCTCCGTTCTCGTCTCCATCTCCGTCTTCCTCCACGCCCTCGGCCTCACCCAAATCCTTGGGGAGTTGGTCATCGAGGGGGTCCATCTCCGCTTGAGACATCTTTACGAAGGTGGCTACGGTCGGAAGGCTTTCACAGCCGTAGAAGTTGGTGAGTCTATCTTTATGTAAGCTTCGGCAAGGGGGGTCTAGTAATGCAGACTCACTCCAGGTATAGTTGAAGGAAAATGGTTTAATAGGTCCTTAATCCAAAGTAGGCAAAGATAGACTAAAGATTTTCGCGAAGTTCCTTCAAAAGCCCTCCCTGGCCGCCCCCTGCTGTGCCCCTCCTTCCTCAGGGATGACCATCCGGCTCTCCGCATATCAAAGTTCAGGAAAAAGGGTCCTGGCACTTCAAAGGCGGTTCCAGTTCAAAGCCCGCCAGATGCTGTTGTTATCTGATGGCGCGCAAGACTTGGCCCGTTAGGACAACAACCGGGCCGAGTGGCGCTGACACCTCCGGTGTCCACCGGAACGGCACCTTTCCACGCAAGCACTGAGTGATGGGATCAGCCCACATGGCAAAGTCAGGAATGAACTTTCTGTAGTAATCGGCAAAGCCCAGGAATCTTTGAATGTCTTTTTTGCTGGCAGGGGCCGCCCAGTCTGCCACAGCTTGGACCTTGGTGTCGTCCATGGCGATGCCCATGGGGGAAATGCGGTAGCCCAGGAAATCCACCTCGCGGAGATCAAACGCGCATTTCTCCAGCTTGGCATAGAGACCGTGGTCTCTCAGTCTCTGAAGCACTTCCTTCACATGGCGGTCGTGGGTCGCCTGGTCAGGAGAAAAAATCAGCAGGTCGTCCAAATACACTGCCAGAAAGCGATCTAGCAGGTCCCAAAAAATGTCATTCATAAAATGCTGGAAACAGGCGGGAGCGTTGCACAAACCGAATCCCATAACTCTGTATTCAAAACTTCCCCACTTGGTCTGGAATGCGGTCTTCCATTCGTTGCCTTGGCGAATCCGCACCAGATTATAAGCACCCCGGAGACCTTGGCGCCCCGCATCCGTTCTAACAGTTCTGGGATCAGTGGCAGGGGGTAGTGGTTTCGAATCGTGATCTTGTTGAGCTCCCGATAGTCATTAGAAAGTCGCAGCTCCCCCGATTTCTTTTTGACAAACAGGATTGGCGCCCCGGCCGGGGACTGAGAAGGCCGGATAAATCCCTTTCGCAGATTCTCGTCCAGAAACTCTCGGAGAGCCTGCTGCTCCGGGTCTGAGAGAGGGTAGAGTCTTCCACGGGGGATAGGGGCTCCAGGCTCCAACTCAATGGCACAATCGTAGGGTCGGTGGGGGGGGTAAACGTTCCGCCTCCTTCTCGCTAAACACATCCCAAAACCCTGCGTACTTTTTGGGCAGCGTGGCGGCTTGTTCCACCTCTTGGGCCTGACAAGCCCGGGCCGTCATGCAATGTCCCTGGCAATGTTCAGAGGAAAACAACAATTGTCTCTTGGCCCATGAAATCTGCGGATCATGAAGAGTCAGCCAGACGATTCCCAGAATCACCGGGAAATCTGACAACTTGGTTACAAGGAAAGAAATGTCCTCTTTGTGGGAGCTTGTCCACATCTTGGTAGGGGCAGTGTATTGGATTACGGCCCCTGCTTTCAGGGTTCTCCCATCAATGGTCTGTACGCCCTTGTGCACTTTGAGGTCATGAAACTGTAATCCGGCAGACTTGGCATAGTCTGCATCGATGAAATTGTTGGTGGCCCCCGAGTCGATCATGGCATGTACCATCATCGGCCCCTTCTCTTGCGACCAGAGGGAGACCATCACCAGAAACAATTGTCCAGTCTGGGGTTCTGGGGGGAGGTCAGTGACTGCGGCCGAGTTAGCGAACCCTCTTAAACTCGGCCGACCCCTTCCCCCGCCGTCTGGATAGCTTCTTTAGCCCCCTGAGGCCCCTCGACCGCAGCAGAGGCTCGGGGAGTCTTGCCGCGTGGCTTCTGGGGACATTCTCTAGAAAAGTGTCGCCTCCTCCAGGTCTGCAGGCTGAGTGGCCCCTCTCAGGATTTCCTGCTGCGTCTCCGGCGACAGGCCTTTCATGTACTGGTAACGCAGGGTGGCGGGGTTCCAGTCTACTTGGGCGGCCAGCACACGGAAGCGGGAGATGTACTGAGACAAAGGCATGTCCCTCATTGACAACCGATCCAGCTCCCTTTCCGCCAACTCGGTATTCACTGGGTCTCCCCAAGTGGTCTTGATAGCCTCCAGGAACACCGCCAACGTGGCCACTTGTGGGGATGCCACCTTGATCTGCGTGGTCGCCCATGCCGCCGCTGTGCCTTCCAGTAGCGTATAGACGAAGCCCACCTTGGCTCGTTCCGTGGCGAACTCTGTGGGCCGAAGTTCCAGGTACATTTCACATTGTCCAATGAACACGTTGACTTGAGCCGGGTTGCCCCCAAACCGGGCCGGGGTAGACACAGAAGGTTGCCCGCCGGCCCTGGCCCGTAGTTCTCCCAGTTCCTGCTGCATCTCGGCAACTTGAGCATCGGTCAATTGGGCCATTGCGCCGGCCCCGTCCGCGTTTCTTGGAGCGTCCCGTGATGTGAAAAAGGGGTTCGTGGAGTAGCTCGGCCAACTGTCACGATGCAAGGACTCGGCCGGCCCCTAATCACACACAGAGAGACGGTAATCAGCTAACTATTTATTGAATAATAAAGAACAGGTGAAAAGGTAATTGTCCAAAAATATTGAAAAGATCAATCCAAGGAAAGAGTCTGTAATAATCCAAATCCAATGGCTTGGTACAAGGCTTGACAAAAAGCAATGCGGAACAAGGAACAAGGCAAAGTTCAAACAAGACCCAAGAAACTTCTTGGCAAGGCACAAGCCGGCAACTTGGCTCCGTGGTCCCCAGCTTGCTTCACTCCGCTTAGAATAGAAGTGGCCGAGCTACTGAGGATCCATTCCCACAGATCCTATACTTAATCCCCTTGGCGAGGTCTCCGACGCTCTAGGCTTCGGCGGTAATCTGTGCTACGGGATCTAGCGTTTCTCTGGCGCTCTAGGCTGCGGTGCCAATCCCTCCTGCTGGACTCAATGCTCCGTCTCCTATCAAAGCTTCGACCTTGCCTCCCAGCACCTGGCTCACTATCTTCATGAGAGTCGAACTCCCTTTCAGCTTCCATGGCCTCATCGCCCATGTTTTCCCAAATTCTCTCCTGTGATCCGTACCCACCCGGTTTCTCATAACAATCATCGCTATCAGCACTTTCTGAATCATCCTGACCTTCCCAGTTCTCATAGCCGTCCGGCCATCCATCGTCCCAGGCCAAGCTCTCTGTGGGAGAGGAAGGCCCGGCTAGCTCATTAAACCCTTCCTCCATTTCTTCCTCAGCTGCGGCTGGTTCTAATGCAATTGGGACCCCCGGTGCTGCCCCCTGCCCCCCAGGCACAAAAGAGAACTGGGTTGCTACTGATATGTTGTAATGTTAATTGTTGTTTTTTCAGTTTGTTGTAAGCCGCTCCGGCAATATTGTTATATGTACACTGTAAGCCACTCTGGCAGTATTGTTGTTTGCTGTATGCCACCCTTCGGGGTTGAGAACGGTGGCATCTAAAAATAGTAAATAAATAAATAAATAAATAAATAAAATAAACATGGAATTCAGATATGTTTCCTTTAAACCTCATATATATAACCAGAAGGTATTTTATATCATGTGTTGTGCACGAAATAAAGTTTTTGTACATTGAATCCTTATGAAATCAAAGGTGTCACAACCCATGTAGATATAATTGTGGCGCTCTTTTTAAATGCAGTATATGGCATTTCAGAATTCTTAATCTGGGCTTGTGGCGTCCCGCCAGGGCCAAAAAAGGGGCTCTAAAAGGATGGATGAATTTTAAAGGCCCTGGGGTTCGCGTTCTAGCCTTCCCATATACAAGAAACCCTGGAGAGTCTCTAGGCAATGAGTTCAGGACTCAGAAAAGGTGAACTCAAAACAAGTTTTATTTAGCAATGACCAGTAAATGTGCTGGTGGCCCAAAAACCTTGAAGTGTCCTTTAAACAAAGGGATTGCTTTCACTTGCCTTATGCAGCATGAAGGTGCCTCTCTTAAGTTCCATGTTTTCCTGTAGCTCCTCAAATGGTCCTCTGGCGCACGAAGTCCTTTGGTCCCCAAAGAAATACAGTCTCTGTTGAAGGGCTGGCCCTTCCTATTACTGAATTCCTTGGTTTGAGAGCTTTGGAAGACTATACATGAACAAAGGTGCTTTGTCTGAGCTTAGCTCTAGATTTCAGCCTGCTTCGCCCATGTGCTCTTTGCTGGAAGTGAGGCCAGAGAGGACGTCCTGCCCTCAGGTGACCTCTGGAAGAGGAAGAGCCAAGGGCGATGACCTCAGGTTTGGAGCCAAGACACAACTCCGCCCCTAAATGCCCACAAGGCAGGGCAATAGAACAAAGGCCCATGCAGGTGAGGGCAGCAAAATGCAAACACAGATGCAAACAAGCCCCAGGGGGCACAATAGGGTTGCTTAGTTTTTATCCTACTCTTGTCCATTTTCTTATTAAGGTTCATGATTTCCACAAAGACGATTCCATGTCCTTAATATCCTTTGCTAAGAAACTTTTACAATCAGATTTCTTTCTTCCTTCTTTACATATTTTTAACATATTGAAATGTATGTATTGAAGCACCTGGAAATTTATATGTATCTGTATGTGACTACAATAAAATGGAAGGGTTAATTCATACAGATAATTGTATAATGCACTCAGAAATCATCTGCGTAACCAACTGAAGATCCATATACTTTTATTAAAAAAACAAAGCAAAACAAAACAAAAAATTAAAGGTTTCAATTTTTTAAAAAATCATGTATATTGCTGATACTGATGTTTTATCCCAAACTGCTGCCTCCTTGTCATTCTGTAGCAGTGCTTTGATACATGCATCTCCCTTTTCAATTTAAGCTGGAGTTCTGTGAGATGTCATACAATAGTAACAAATTAATGAACTGTCAAACAACATTTTCTTCATTCAAAGGAAATGTAACCTTGATGCATATAACTTTGAAATTTATAACCCATCATGTTCCTAAAATCTGAAAAAGGAAGGAACGAAAAGGAAAAGAGAAGGGTTGTTTTTTTTAAAAAAGGAAAGTGTCAAAGACAATTGAAGCTCGATGGTGTATTAACATAGATTGGACCTGGTTTTAGTCATGCATAGCATAGATGCACCGAAATCAATGGGATCTCCATTTATCATGATTAACATATATCTCAAGAGCCAGTGTGGTATGGTGGTTTGAGTGTTAGACTCCGACTACATCTACATCTATTACATATAATAAAAGTAAGTGTTTGTGGGCGGTGGGCGGGTGGACCGAGCGACGGGAGGAATATGTGCAAGCGTTTCAATTGGCTGCCACTCCGGGATTATTTGCATAAATGGCTCTGGCTTGCCAGCCTCAGAACTCCAACCCTCTAAGGCACCTGACAGAGAAGATTGGTTGCCACTGAGGGAAAATTTGTATAATGGACTCTGCATGGCCAACATTCCAACATCCAAAATCAAAGGTGCCAGAGAGTGCACTTTAAAAAAAGGCTTCCTTCAGCTGATTTAACAAAATAGGCCTCAGCCTGATTTGGCAGCAAGGCTTCCTCTACTTGGTTTTCCAGACTAGGCCACAACCTGATTTGACAGTAAGGCTTCCTCTACTTGATTATCCTGACTAGGTCCACAACAATGACAGAACAAGACCAAACTTGGCCCACAGACCCCCCCCCCCCAAGATGCACTCTAAATCTTGGTGCAGTTTGAGGTAGGATGCATCATGGATGACGTACTTTAACTCACTTGCTTAGAGCACAGTGGCCCACACCAATGACGGATTAGGACCACACTTGCCACACAGAGGCCCAATGCAATACCAAGCTTGACACACAGTGCCCCTATGACCCACTCTACATTCTACTGCCATATGGAGAAGAGTGGGACTTGAGGTACCTCCATGGATTATGGGATTTGTAGTACTTTCAAAGCCTTCATTTCCCACAGACCACTGCAGCCCTGAACAAAGATCTAAAAAGACTACACTTGGCACTCTGTGCCCCCATGACCCAGTCTCCATCCTTCTACAGTTTACAGGAGGGTGGACCATGGATGATGGGACTTGAAATACCAAAGACCAACCTTGGCACACAATGCCTTTCTCAAATAACCCGGACACCGCCGGGTCCCCAAGCTAGTTGCCGTATATAATGCAGTGTGTATATTGCATTAGCCAGGTGCATCCATATAACACACGTAGGTAAATGCAGCCTCAGAGGAAGACAATGGAAAGCTTCTTGGTGCAAGAATTCAGGTAATAAATGACCTGAAGGTATATAGCAACAACAGTTTTAAACTCCATTAATTTCAAAGGTTAATGCAGGAACCTGACCATTGGAAACTGTTGTTCAAATCTATGTGCTCAGATACTTAAATGCATGGAAACATCACTTACTTCAAGAGATTTTACAATCCTATCCATCAGGCATGGGCAAACGTTCTAACTTGGGGGCTGCAGGGTGGGCAGACATGTGGTGGGTGGGCCAGGAGGGAGGGGGTTCTCCCCAATTCCCCTCTCTGCCCATTCTTTCTCTTCTTTTTTGGAGTCGGAAAGTGGAGGAAAGACCGGAAACAGTTCAATTTCGAAAGGGTTGGTCTTGGCCAGGATGAGATGGTGGACAGCAGAGAATAGGTGTATTCATTAGACCCCATATTGCCTACTCCTGATATAGAATCCAAGAATCCTAGAGTTGGAAGAGATCTGCAATGGCCATCCAGTCCAACCCTCTGCCATGCAGGAAGGCACAATCAAAGTACCCCCAATAAGCCTCTGCGGGAAAGCCTCCAGAGAAGGAGACTCCACCACACTCTGAGGCAGCCTATGCCACTCTCCAGGAAGTTCTTCCTAATTTTTTCGGTTGAATCTCTTTTCCTGCCATTTGAAACCATTGCCCCTTTGTGTCCTGGTCTCTAGAGAAGCAGAAAATCAGGAATGAATGAAGGAAGGAAGGAAGGCTATCTTGTATTTTTTAAAATTTTAATTGCTATTTGTTTATTGTTTTTACCTGTTAGTATATAACTGTTTTTAATTGTATTTTCTATTGTGGGCACTGGTTGCCAATTGTAAACTGCCTCGAGTTACCTTCGGGCTGAGAGGGGAAGTATAGAAATATAGTACATAGTAAATAATAGGCATGAGAAAAATGAAACGGAAATTAAAAGGATTCGTAAGAGATTCGTATGTAATGGGACTTTTGAGGTTTTACGTATTGCTGCCGTGATCCCGGAAGTAGACTTCCTTTTACGGTCCGTGAGGCCAACAATTTGCGTTAGGATCGTAAGAAATTCTTAAGTATTAATTAATTAATTATTGTACTACTCACTTCTCCCTGTCTTCTCCCCCTCATTTCCTTCCCGCCTTCATTCAGCTTCTTCTTTTTCCCGCATTTCTATGAGGAACTGGAAGTGACGCTGCTGCTAGGCAATGCATTCTGGAAAGTGTAGTCCTCCAGGCTTCCCCCCCCTCCTTCTCTTCCCTGTTGCTCTGCTGCCATGCCCCATCGCAGGGGCCTGCTTCACACACACACACGCGCGCGCGCGCTTCTCCTCCTCTCTCTCCCTGCGCTCTCTCAGATGCTTCTCTTCCCCGTTGCTCTGCCATGCCCCATCGCAGGGGCCAGCTGCAGCCCTCCAGGTACGTGTTTTGGACTTCAACTCCCACCATTCCTCACAGCCTCAGGCCTCTTCCTTTTCCTCTCAGGATGGGCAAACTTAGGGCCCTTGCTCCCTCAGGATCGGGGGTGAGAGAGAGGCAGCGAGGAGCGAGGGGGGGGCCTTTTCTTTTGCTGCTTCCAAGAATAGAAAACCCCCTCCCTCCCTCCTTCCCTCCCTCCTTCCTATTTGGAGAGTCCCATCTAGAATTCAGTGTGGTTTATTCAAGTTTTGGCCTACAACTCCCAGAAATCCCAGCCAATTTACCAGCTGTTAGGATTTCTGGGAGTTGTAGGCCAAAACCATCTGGAATGCGCATGCTCTGGCATACGAATTTCTAACGAATTTTGTTAGTACTTAAATTACATTTCCGAAATTTTTGGGAAATTTTTTGTAAGTCTTTGATATACTAATAAAAAAAATCCCCCCCCCCATTTGATTTTAGAATCGCCATTTTTCGATTTGTTATCATGCCTAGTAAATAATAATAATAATACACTTTATTTATATTCTGCTCTTCTCACCCCGAAGGGGACTCAGAGCAGATTACAGGTACACATACTTAGCAGGCAATCCCTGCCGTTTCCACATACACACATCTAGACGAACAGAGGCAAACTCTGGCCACCAGGGGGAGCTGATGCACCCCTCATCTCTCAGCATTCCCAGCATCCCTTGTTGTTCCTTCTGCATTCCTCAGCATTCCTGGAGTTCTTTTAATGGCCTCATAATTCAGTCAAAATTTGCCTCCCCACTTAATGTGGTACCTTTATCTCCTACTTGACAGATGCAACTGTCTTTCAGTCTGCAAAGGTCGACAGCAGGCTACACTTAAAGGTTGAGCACCCACCTCAACCCGGGCAGGCCTCGAACTCATGACCTACTGGTCAGAGAGATCTTATGCAGCTGACACTTAGCCAGCTGCACCACATCCCCTTCCTAAATAAAGGAAAGAAGGAAGGGTGGAAGAAAGGAAGGGTGGAAGAGAAGGAAGGAAGGGAATAGATGGAGAGAGGAAAGAGAGAAGGAAGGGAAGACAAAAGAAGAAAGGAGGAAAGGGTGGAAGGGAATGCAGGGAGGGAGAAAAGGGAGGGAGGAAAGAAAGAGAGAAGGAAGGAAAAGATAAAAGGGAAGGAAGGAAGAAAAGGGAGAGAGGGAAAGAGGAAGTCAAAAGGATGCAAGGGAAGAAAGGAGGGAGGGAGAAAGAGGGAGGTAAAGAAGGGAGGGCGGGAAAGAGGAAGGAAACAGAAAAGGAAAGAAGGATAGGATTGTGTAAGAGAAGACGGACTGAGAAAAGAGCCCAAGAGGCAGCATCCGCCTGGGTTTGCCCAAACCTGCTATGCATATATATCAAATTGAAATCATTAAATTCTACTGGAAATCCTTCTGAATTAGATCCTTAGGAGCAGTATAGTACTAGCTGAAGATCAGGGAGATAACACATATTTTACATGAAAATCTCCCTGGTTTTACATCTTTGGCAAGTAGAATCTCTGAAATCCAGACAGGATCATTTTTTTTCCTATGATATCATGAGCAAATAACCATTCCCAACATTAACTGTGATTATCTTCTTACAACCTTAGGGATGACTTCTTTAGAAAGCTGTCGGCATTCGAGAATGCTCCCTGCATTTAAAAGACAGAGGCAAGGATCCTTTCTCTGTCTCTCCTTCCCTTTTCTTTCATGTTTTATCAGAAAGAAAGGAAAATGCTAGACGTAGCTGTGTTGTACTTCATGTAAAAATCTATGCCAGAAAGATATAGGAAGTAACTTTTTTTAAATATAATGCTCTGGGAAAAGGCAGGGAATATATTGAAGGTTGCATTAGTAGAATCTAATTGAAAGAATGGAAACCATTTCAAGGCACCTCTTTCCTTTATCTGCCATTAGTAATAAAACAAATTAAATGTGATAGTTACATGGTCTGTACATCTTTTTTTCCCTGGATTTATAAGTGGCCACTTTTTTTCTTTCTGATACATCTTTCAGGGGGGAAAAACATAGACCAGTTAAATCTAAGTTCTAATCATATGCTTCTGGCTACAGCTGCTTGGAGCTACAGCTGGGAACAACTGAATTTCCCAGCATGCAGTGATTAGCATTTGAATCTTGACAAGAGCTTTGCTGTCTGCATATCAATGCCTGCATGATCATTACCAGGAGAGGCTCAAGCATCCAACAGAGCTTATATCCTAGCCGGCCATTATGGCAGCTGTAAAAACACTTAATACACTGAACATTTAACTATATTAGAAGTGATTGTGGAGGTTTTTTTGGAGGGAAAAAATCCACCCTGATTTACAGTACCCTCGTGATAGAAAAACGAGTACTACATAGGTCAAACAACAAATGTCACTGTGAAAGAATAGAAGTGTGGAGAATCGTTTCAGTGTCAGGAGTCGCAATCTAATGCTCGCGGTGCACTTTGCTGTTTCCAGCCACATGCAAATTGACAAGTATTTAATGTGTAAGCAGATAGGATTTCTAATGGGGAGAGTGGCATAGCTTGAGAAAAATCCAATTATCCTTTCCTTGGATGTTTGACCTCATTATCGTTTACTTTTAGGAATAACTTTTATTTTATTTATTTATTTTTTAAACCTGTAGAGTTGCTCATCAGAACAATCTGGATGTGTTTTTAGGGATCATGAAAGTGTCAGTAGCTGAGAAGCTTATGGATTTTTAAAATGTAGGCATATAAGAATTTGGGCATTTATAGTTCGACTATTTTTGGGGGGGGCAACTATGCACCAGCTTTCATGTCATGCAAGTAAATTATAGAATCATAGTTGGCAAGGGTCATCCAGTCTAACTAATTCCATGGAAAATTACACAATCAAAGCACTCCCAATAGATGGCTATCCAGTCGCAATTAGCCAATCCTACAAAGACAATTCTACACTGCATCCCCGTGTTTCATGCTGTACACCAGTTTCTCAAATTGTGCTCCCCAGATGTTTTATTTATTTATTATACTTGTATACCGCCTTTCTCAGCCTATCGGCGACTCAAGGCAGTTTTGGACTTCAGCTCCCACAATTCCTAACAGCTAGTAAGCAGGCTGAGATTTCTGGGAGTTGAAGTCCAAAACACCTGGAGGGGTAGAATTTGAGAAAAACTGCTGTTCACTATTGATATCATGTGCACATGTCAGGCTCCCAGTCTTACGGTACCGATCTCATCTTTTTCTCTTTCAGGCAAGGATGAGGAAGCAATTGCCAAGGATGATTTCAGACAAGTGCCTAGAATGTCTTTTCTTGTTTGCTGGATAGTGGAGACTTTCTAGAGCAGTGATTTTCAACCATTTTTGAGCCGCAGCACATTTTTTACATTTACAAAATCCTGGGACACACCACCAACCAAAATGACACAAAATGACACTCTAACACAATAATACATATAGTTAATATGTTTTTAAATGTATTTATACACTCACTTAGTGTGAAAACTGGGTTTGTTTCGATGAACACAAAATAGATATCCTGGCAGGAATGGTAGAAAGACACACATGAAGCTCTTGCTCAACAGCTGTCACTCTCTCTGTTTTTAGTTTTTATCACAGTCAAGCTTGAAAGTTCATCTCACACAGATATGTGGTTGAAAACGGGAGCAATGTCAAAATAGCTTTGTTGGCCAGAATGGGGAACTCCCTGGCAACAGATAACCAAAAACTGTCCAAAGGAAGATCAGCAAATTTTAGCTTCATAATTTTGTCCAGGGCCCTGTTCGGCATTTGCATTTTCCCTTCTCAAAAACTTCTCCATCACTGTCACTCGCTTGTCTTGCTGTGATCCCAAATTGCCCCTGTCACTTGATGCGCAGCTGCAGCACTAACAAATGAAATATTGGTGTCTGTCCATATAAGGTTTTGTCATTCAAAAAATGATATTTGTAATCCATTTTTTGAATGACAAAACCTTATATGGATGGACACCAATATTTCATTTGAATCACACCACTTCATGGAAAGACTTGGTTTTGTCCCGACATTCAATAATCCGGATTATAATATGTTTGTGAACTAATCTTTGACCATCAGTCTACTTGGATTGTGAACTTTGGTATTACATCAGACTCTACCAAAACGTGAAGTATTGTGCACTTTAGATATTTGTATATGATGTTTATTTATTGAATTAAATCCACTATCAATTGCATTACTAAAAATACGTTTTGGTAATAATGCGCTACGGCTGGTTCTATACATAATAGAATCATAGTTACACCCTGTGTTTAATCCAAAAGCATAAACGGGACTGCCAAGGTAACAATGACAGTCCAGCAGGGCTAAACCTGTTTTGACTCTGCTGGACAGTCTGGACTCTGACCCAATACTGCTACAAGATTGAGATGGATGGTGTAGCATCTCCAGAATGGCTTTGGATTAAGTGGCTTGTGTAGATCAGCCCTTACTTCAGCTTCAAACCATCAAATTAAAAATTGGTTTTGAGAGATTTGGAAATGTTTCCAATCAAAAAAGAAATGCAGCTAAGACTACAGCCCCAAATGCTGTTTTTTTTTAAAAAAATCTCCCTTTCTGATATCAAGCAGATTTCATTTCTATCTATAAGCAGAATAAGTGTTTCTTTTAAAAACCTAATCTCCACCATCACTGATACTTTTAAGCAACACATACGGCTCTTTTCCTGCCCTGTATAACAATGGCTACCCAAAGCATTAATCATTGTAAAAGCAAGGTTAAGGCTAATCTTTTTCTTTCTGCAGATAATAAATGTCAGCTCTTGGCAGGAGAGTGTGAAAAGGTAAAAAGAAGGGCTAGTGCTACTTGTCTTGATGAAAAACAGCTGTCATATTCTTGAAATGATCTTTGCTTCTTTTTTCCCTTCTAAGTCATAATTTTATCTTCTCAAAGCAGAACTGAGAAGGGAGAAAAACACAATAAGCAAAACATTTTGCTTGGGACCGCTTCTGACTGGAAATGACCAGGGCATCAATTTTCTGTCCATATCGCCTTATTAGAAACCACTTAAAGCTCAGTGTAAATGCCTCATGGATCTGAACATTTTAAATAGTTTATCCTTTTGTTTCTAAGATTTGGACTATTCAACCACAACACTTGAATAGGGAAAAGACATTGCATCAAAACATTATAAACAAATTATTGACAGTTAGAGCTGTTCGAAAATTGAATATGTTGCTTTGGGGTGTAATGAAGCCTCCTTCTCTGGGCAATTTTAAACAGAGGTTGCATGACCATCTACTAAGAAGGCTTTGATTGTGTATTACTGCATAGCAGGAGGTTGAACTGGATGCCCCTTGCAGCTTCTTCCAACTCTATCCATTTATGATCCTGGCCAGCTCTTTCCATCTAATCTGTCTCAGAGAAATGCAGTGAAGATGCATGGAAATGATAGAGCAATATAGATGACTTTGGAAGAAATATGGTATTGAAATCTGTCAGAAGAAGCATGTACAGTAGGCATGGGAACAAATCGAAAAATGGCGATTCTAAAATCAAATGGGGGGGGGGGATTTTTTTTTTGATTAGTATATCAAAGACTTACAAAAAAATTCCCAAAAATTTCGGAAATGTAACTTAAGTACTAACGAAATTCGTTAGAAATTCGTATGCCAGAGCATGTGCTTTCCAGATGGTTTTGGCCTACAACTCCCAGAAATCCTAACAGCTGGTAAATTGGCTGGGATTTCTGGGAGTTGTAGGCCAAAACTTGAATCAATCACACTGAATTCTAGATGGGACTCTCCAAATAGGAAGGAGGGAGGGAGGGGTATTCTATTCTTGGAAGCAGCAAAGAAAAGGAGGATGAACCCCTCGCTCCTCGCTGCCTCTCTCTCACCCCGATCCCGAGGGAGCGAGGGCCCAAGTTTGCCCAGGCTGGTCATATACCTACATTCTATGCACATGCAATAATACAGCAGTAATAGCAATGGGAATAAGAAGAGGTAAAATTCAAACCGAAGTGTTCTGAGTGGTCCCTGCTTCATGCGGTGCAAACGGGCTCTTCTTTGTGAGCCGGAAATTAGCCGGGGAAAAGACAGCAGGTGCACACACATACATATTCTTTGGGGGGGGGGGGTTTGCTGCAGAATCTTCTCTATGAGGCCGGGATTCTTCAACAAATCCCCCCTCCCAAGAATATGTATGTGTGTGCTCCCAAGCTGGCTTTTCCCCCCCGGGCTAATTTCCGTTTGCACCGTTTGCACCGCATGAGCCCGTTTGCATGAGGCAGGGACCACCCAGAATACTTCGGTTTGAATTTTACCTCTTGTTATTGTTATTACTGCTGTATTATTGCATGTGCATGGAAGTAGGTATGACCAGTTGGATTACTTATAATATTAGGCAGTGGCACTTACAGTAGCATTCATTCTATTATACATTAGGTTGGTTTCTCACCCCAATACTCTTTGATGCCTTAGATCCTGGCAGGGCAGGAGAGGCAGGAAAGTCTGGAAAAAATGTAAACAGAGAGGATTACTCAGAAGTAAATCTGCAAAGGAGGGCCCTTCATCCAAAGTGCCCTCCTTTGCAGATTTACTTCTGAGTAATCCTCTCTGTTTACATTTTTTCCAGGCTTCTTTCCAGCCGAGGGAAGGAGCGAGTTTAGGGCTTGCCTTGCCATAATATTGGCAAGGGAGCGGGAGGGTGGTGAGAGAGAAGGAGGGTGCCCCCCCTTTTGCCCCCCCTTACGACCTAATACCGACACTTAAGAAAATCCTGGCCCCCCCAGGTTCTAAAAAGAAAGTCCACTTCCTGGTTGGCGTTCCAGGTGCGGAAAAGCTCGAAAGTAGCATTTCTTACGAATTTCTTACGAATCTTTTAATTTTCATAACTTTTTTCCCATGCCTAATGTACAGTCATATATATTTGTGAATTAATGAAGACTATGTTTTTCTTTGGGATAGGGGATTTTGTATTCCTGCATTTACCGCCACAGCTTTGTGATAAAGCAATACAAACAATACAGGCAGAAAAATGAGGTTCAATTTAATTAATAATAATAATAATACACTTTATTTATATTCTGCACTTCTTACCCCGTAGGGGACTCAGAGCGGATTACAGGTACACATACTTAGCAGACAATCGCTGCCATTTCCACATACTGTCACACCCCAGCCTGATTACTTAACCAAGCCAGACCAAAGCCATGTTGTTCCAGAGATTCCAGCTAGGCCAGAAAGCAAGCCTCTGCAGAGACCTCTAGTTCAATCAACGTTCAAGGACAGGTGAAGCCTAGCTCCATCCCGGGCCGATAAGAAGCACTGGGAAAGTGAAGTCGGGTTAACTCCCTTCCTTCCAGGTGCAGGCACTAATGAGTTGACATACCATTCTGATGTGGGAGGCTTGAGAAAGCCCAGCCGGGGATCTGTTCATGAGAACCAGTTACGACGCACCTTGCATTGTAAGGATCAAAGCCTGCGAGGCCTATTTAAGTTAGGTCTTAGAGATGTGTGGCATCTCTCGCCAATGTTGAGCATCCCTTGCCAAGACCTACGTACTCAAGTTCCTGCCTGGGCCATTGGGCCTTCCAGTCCTTGGACTCAAGTAAATGCCAAGCCTTGCTACCAAGAACTATCCTGGATTTAGCCCATTGGGGCATCAAGACTATTTCTTTATTCATTGAACTCTTTTTTACTTTTGGACTATTGCATTGCAATACTGGATGCTGAGAGCATCAAAGGACTATCTTTTTACTTCTTTCCTTCTTTTCACTTGTTCTAAATAAAGCATTTAATCACGGCTGGTCTCAAGTGGTTTATTGAGGGGTCCTTCAGATCTAAGGTAAGACACATACACACATATAGACGAACAGAGGCAAACTCTGGCCACCAGGGGGAACTGACGCACTCCTCATCTCTCAGCATTCCCAGCGTCCCTTGTTGTTCCTTCCGCATTCCTCAGCGTTCCTGGAATTCTTTAATGGCCTCATAATTCAGTCAAAATTTGCCTCCCCACTTAATGTGGTACCTTTATCTTCTACTTGACAGATGCAACTGTCTTTCGGGCTGCAAAGGTCGGCAGCAGGCTACACTTAAAGGTCAAGCACCCACCTCAACCCGGGCAGGCCTCGAACTCATGACCTATTGGCCAGAGAGATCTTATGCAGCTGACACTTAGCCAGCTGCGCCACATTCCCGGTGTCTCTCGAATTAAAGGACTCAGAAACTGCAAGGCTAGGCAGGACTTGTGTGGGTGCTTCATTGCTTATTTTTCATGTCAGGAGCAACTTGAGGAACTGCAAGTCACTTCTGGTGTGACAGAATTGGCTGTCTGCAAGGATGTTGCCCAGGGAATGCTCGTATGTCTTACCTATGGCCCATTGTGTCACCAGGGCTCTGGTGTACAGCATGAACCACTGGGCCTCGCTAGAAGATCTAAACTTTTGGCAGGTTGGTATGAGGATATGCAGTCAGATAGGTAAATAGGACCTGAACCATTTAGGGCTTTGAAGATCAAAACCAGCATCTTGAATCAGGCCTAAAAGAATTGGCAGCTAGTGTTGGTGCTTTAGCAGGGGGATGGTATCCTCCATGGGTCCAGCACCTACAGATCTCTGAACTAATTGAAGTTTCCAGACAATCTTCAGTTGCAGCCCCACATAGAGCCCATTACAGTAGTCTAAATGAGATATAATCAGGGCATGGACCACCATGGCCAAGTCCGGCTTCTGTATATATCTATCTATTTATTTATTTATTTATTTGACTTGTACGCCACCACTCCCAGAGTCTCGGGGTGGCTTACAACACAAATAAAACACAATGCATAAAACACAATAAAATAAATTCAGTAAACACAATAGGACATGGCGAGATTTTTTTCACAGGCAGTCAAAAGCCTGCCTAAATAGGAAAGTCTTACATGCCCTGCGAAAGGCATTCAGATCTTGGAGAGCACGGGTCTCCTGAGGGAGTGTCTTCCACAAAGTAGGAGCAATGATGGTAAAGGCTCGCCGCCTGGTTGAAGTAAGACGGAAGGACTTAACAGAGGGAATGGTTAGGAGATTCAGGTCTTCTGAAGGTAGTGACCTCGGGGGGTTGTATGGAATTAGGCGATCCCGTAAGTACACTGGCCCCAGGCCATATAAGGCCTTGAAAGTAAGAACTAACACCTTGAAAGTGATCCGGCGTTCAATCGGTAGCCAGTGCAGATCTTGCAAGATTGGAGTTATGCGGCACGTTGCGGGCTCCCCTGTGAGTAGCCAGGCTGCAGAGTGCTGCACAAGCTTGAGTTTCCGGATCACAGTCAAGGGAAGGCCAATGTAAAGAGCATTACAGCAGTCCAATCTTGAGATGACCATGGCTTGGATTACCGTGGCTAGATCGTTCCGGGACAGATAGGGGGCCAGATGCTTCGCCTGTCGCAGATGGAAGAACGCTATTCTGCTGACAGTGGAGATTTGGGACTCCATTGACAGCAGAGGGTCCAACTGGACACCAAGGCTTTTTACAGATGATGATGGGCATAGTGCCTCGCCATCCAGGGTCAGCAGTTGGATATCCCTATCGCCCGGACGACCCAGCCAGAGAATCTCTGTCTTTGTCGGATTCACCTTCAACCTGCTGGCTCGCAGCCGTCCAGTGACGGCCTCAAGGTATCAAAGCTTCATATGTAAAAATGCCCACCCAAAAATGCAGGAAACTTGGTAACAATTTATGCAATTCAACTTAAAAGATAAAGCATTTATTGTGCAGCAAATGATGTTTTTTAAAGCTCTCTGACACCACTTTGAAGGGGCCATCAGATCAAAGCATACAATTTAAAAACATATTAATATGCAGAATGAGTTTTCACTGTTATTGTGGCATGGGCTCATAATTGTGTCTTTAATCTGGAACGTTAAGATGGGTAAGTAACGGTAGTTGCACAGTCCCACCCACCCATTCAAACATACAAAATGGCAAGGGCCAGGCAGTCACCTACAAAAATCAAACAAAAATATAGTAATTAACAGCACAAGAAAGGCAATCTTAACAGTAGAGATAAGCATCTGTTGCTGAAGGCATTATTAAACTGGATACATCTTCAACAGAGCAATCAGGCACATTGCATTAATTTGATATTCCAGCTTGTTCACTCTAGTTGTGAGCTTATTAAGGAGTATAAACATTGCTTACAGGCTATAAGGAGAGAACACTATTGTTATTTAGATAATCACAAATTAATTGTGTGTGGGTTGCTGCTCTCTGTTGAACTTGAAAACATTTCAGATCCCTTTGATGTAATATGTTGATAAGTATTTAGCATAGTGGACATGCCTCACCGAAGTACAAATATTATAACTTATTTTTCTGGAAGTGTAATGAACATATAAACATTGAGATAATGTTTTGCAAATATTTGACAAAGCTCTGCTGCTTCTCAGAAGACTCTTTTACTCTCTCCATCTGGAACACGAGAAAGGGTGTTAAACCAGCACAAAACCCATCCAAGAAGACTAGCATTATATGTACCTTGACTCACATGACATCGCCATAGGATGCATATACAGTTTAGAATTAATGCAGTTTGATACCACTTTGTCTCAATGTTATGGAATTATGGGAGTTGTGTTTCGGTGAGACATCAGCAATATTTTGCAGAGGAAGCAAAGGACCTTGTAAGGCTAATTCCTCTATAAAGTAAAAGTGATTGGAAGATATTCAGAGACTCAATATCAGTTGAGGAGCCATATACAGGGATTTGATCAAATCCCCCAGTTAAATTTTAATAATATCACACATATATCAGCAGACTGAATCTGCTGCCTCACAAAGATGGATATTAACTATCTCACAGAAACACAACCCTAGATAATATACAAGTGTATTCTTATCATTTAGTGCAGGAATTAAAACTATCAAACAATGCAATAGAAAAGATAATAAATGACGAGATAAAATAATCCCATAATATTTTATTAGGGCCTTTGGTTAATTCTGATAACATTCTTCGAGGTTATCTCACCCTGCTGCATGGATGATCCATGCAGAGGAGGAGGAGGAGGCATAACCTCCTGAAACAGCCTACTTCACCTCACTGTTAAGCAGCTCTTATTTAAGGAAAATTCTCGGTACATCAAGACCAAATCTACTTTCTCTACTGACTGGTTCTAGTCCTTCCCCATGGATAATAGCTGGCAGAGTTTCACTTATTTATTTATTTATTTATTTATTTATTTATTTACATCATTTATATTCCGCCCTTCTCACCCCGCAGGGGACTCAGGGCGTATCACAATGCACATATATAGGCAAACATTCAATGCCATAGACATACAACATATATACTAAGTAAGAAAAGTAATGTAGAGCTACTCTCCTCTGCGTACTATAAGCTCAAAACCAGGGGGATAAAGTAGATAATAATCTCTATTTAAGTATTACCGAAATGGGTGTATCTCAGTATATTCAATGCAAAAGTAAACCAATACAAAGTCAATGAACATGAAAGGTGGACCCTTTCTATTATACAATATAAACACCTTAATGTTTGCTTACTCACACAACAAAGTCCTGTGTATAGAATAGAGTCTGATGGAACAACACAAATGAAGAGCGTGGTTTGAGTCAAAAGCTCTGTGTTTTCAGGCAAATAAATTTCCAAAGTATTTGTAATCCACAGTAAATAGGAAAGTGATATGCAAAATGAACTGTAATCCACAAGGAACTGGTGACCTGATTCAATCTCAGGTTGCATGGAAAGCAGGAGAAATCCAACGAAAATCCGGGTGTAGAGAGGTCCACACTGCAAATACTCCATAATTAGAAGTGTC
Organism: Anolis apletophallus; assembly: GCA_030556195.1. NCBI lineage: Eukaryota > Metazoa > Chordata > Lepidosauria > Squamata > Anolidae > Anolis > Anolis apletophallus. Next base: position 30,733,795 of record JARBWK010000014.1, on the reverse strand, counting down.
CTGATTCCTCACATGGAAAGGGGAATATATGTGGATCCAACCCTGCCTACGGGGGAATATAAATCTCTTCCTCAGGGCGGTCAGGGTAGAGGAAATCCAAAGCTGAATCAATCAGCACATCATAGATATCAACACCTCAATGGCAAAGACCGAAAATACGGTATTTCCACCTTTCATGTTCATTAACTTTGTATTGATACAACATATATAGACAGTCAACGAGCTACACAATTAGTTGAGAGCTCACCCCAACCCGGGCAGGCCTCGAACCCATGACCTTCTGGTCAGTAGAGATCTTATGCAGCCGACTCCCAGCCAGCTGCGCCACATTCCCGGTGCACAAACCCCTTAGTTTGGTCTCAGTGAGAATTGTTCCCATTTAGAAAAACAAAAATGGAAGGGAAAGGAAAGGAAACCCAATATATTTGTCTATGCCAGAGGTTTTCAAACTGTGCTCCAGGGAGCACTTGGGGCTCTGTGAGAGGTGTTCAAGATGTGTCTCTGTTCTTAAGATGAAAAACCCTCGTCTGCATTTTAGATAGATAAGGAATCAGCCGGTTTTCCCTGTAACAGGCAGTAAGAACACCTAAAGCTTTAGAGAGATTCCGTTCAACCATTTCAAAGCTCCCTGCTTGAGTGGTGATGGCACGATCATCAGCATAGATGAAACTTTGTCCCTTCTGGAAGTGGCTGATCATTTGTGCAAGTGTTAAACATTGATGGAGCAAGCATGCTGCCCTGAGGCATAATAATAACAACAACAATATATATATATATATATATATATATATATATATATATATATATATATATATCCTGCTTTTCTCCCTCAAAAGGACCCAAAGCAGCTTCCAATATATTAAATACAATACACACCTACAGCAATTAAAACACATATATAAACATATAAAATAATTAATAAACATAAATATGCATGGACGAATGGCCATCTGTTGGGGGGGGATCTACCATTGAAATACTGATAAGTTTATATTGGTTAAAATTGTTCTTCCTTTTAAGTATTGTATTTTTTAATTAATGCACTGTGTGAATTAGTACACACAAACATTCTCCATTTATCTGCTACTGGCCCAGCCCATGCCTGATCTATATACATAATCTATAACAGGGGTGCCCATTAGGTGGCTCGCGATCGACTGGTCAATCCCGGGACCTTAGGAGGTCGATCCCAGCTGGATGGGGTGCTTCTGAGGGAGAAGAGCATGCTGTGCCAAGCCCCACCCCCTCCCCAGCTTCAGCGCTACCACAGCTTCTCCAGGCTGAGGAGGGTATGGCTAAGCCAGTAGTGCCTAGCTATGCCACTACTGGCTTGGAATACCCTCCTCTAGCCTGGAGAAGCTGTGGTAGCGCTGTAGCCAGAGTGGGGAGGGGGCGGAGCCAGGCCATGCCAGGCCCCGCCCCCTCCCTGGCTACAGCACTACCACAGCTTCTTCAGCCTTGAGGAGGGTTTGCCAAGCCAGTAGTGGCTAGCTATGCCTCCACTGGCTTGGCATTACCCTCCTCTAGCCTGCAGAAGCTGTGGAAGTGCTAAAGTCAGAGGGGTAGGGGATGGAGCCAGGCCTCGCTAAGTCCCGCCTCCTCCCCTGGCTTCAGCGCTTCCACAGCTTCTTCAGCCTTGAGTAGGGTATGCCAAGCCAGTAGTGGCTAGCTATGCCACCAGTGGCTTGCCATTACACTCCTCTAGCCTTCAGAAGCTGTGGAAGCGGTAAAGCCAGAGGGGGAGGGGCGGAGCCAAGCCCCACCAAGCCACGCCCCTTTCCCCCTGCTCCACACTGCTTCTCTCTCAGTAGATCTTTCTGACTTGGTTTTATCATAAGTAGCTCGCGTGCTGAAAAAGTGTGGGCACCCCTGATATATAATATATAAACCTTTGTTCAGGCTCCACAAGACACTTTTGCTTCAAAAAGAGCTCCATTGCTGCAAAAGTTTGAGAACCACTGGTCTATACTTTCGCTTACGGGTTGCCCGGGTTTAAATCTCCAGGGGACCCAGATATTACGCCTGAATAGCTGAGAGATAGACTTTAGAAGACGCTACCTCAGCTTAGACACACCAAGTTGAACTGACACCTAAAGTTAGTTGAGTTAAAAGTTAATTAGGTAATAATCTATCAGGGCACCGCAAGTTAGTTAGAAAACTTTGGTGCATACAGAAAGGAAACGTGTGGAGGTAAAAAGAGTAAATTGGAGGGGAAAACATTGCTTGCATATTTTCAGCATATTACAGACATGCATAATTAATTTTGGTATTAATGTTTTAAACTTTAAGAATGTCGAGGCCCATAATTGGCACAAATTGTTTAGATATGTGTAATATTTGTTTAGCAAGCAATCTATACCGAGTTAATTAGATAGTATGCTTAATATCTAATTTCCTTTAGTTGTGTGGCTAAATGGTAATTAAATTGCTAAACATTCCTCACAAGTGCAGTGCAATAATAGGAACAGAGTTGCACACTCATTTGGTTCTGCAGATTTGAATTAATTACATGGCAAGTAGATTTATCTTTTATATACTTATACCTCAATAGGTGCTTCTTCCAACAATCAATTGGGATTTAATTTCCCTTCAACTGCGTTATTAATTCTCAATTAAATATGGTTGGTACTGTAGCAGTTCATATTAGCAGTTTCTGTAATTACAGATAGATTAAAAAAAACGAAATTGAACATTTAGAAGAGAAGAAGTATGAAGGACATACAGAATGAAAGAGATAGGTATGTCTTTAGCCTGCAGAAGACAATTAAAGGAGACAGCCGGTAATGCCTTACACTGGTTGAAAAATGATATAGATAAGTTCTTTGGAGCACACATGCAGAGCTAGGAAAATATATCATTTTGGTATCTTCAACATTTGAAGTTTTTGGATTTTGTTAGATTGTTATTAAAGAAAACAAAAGAAAATTGGAACAATTTTAAGGTGTATTGGTCCTTATTTAAGAAAGACAAACCTTGGGTTCCAGGCTATGTTAAAATTGTACATTAGATTGGTTGCTGAGAGAGAGAGAGAGAGAGAGAGAGAGAGAGAGAGAGAGGTGCATATCTTAATTTTGACCCCTTACTACTGTCATGTTGTGTAGGCCTGATCTAATGTAAACCTTTAATGTGAGCATCCCAATCAAATGCAGCCTCTTTCATCACAATACCTCTTGGCTTCTTCTAAGAAGAGAGACACTCACAGAGCACAAGATTGTTGAATGCAGTTGAGAACTACTTCATCACACCAGAGAGAGAAAAATCCACTGAAAATCTGGTTTCTGCCTTCTGCAGAATTCTGGACTTTGTTGTTTAGTGAGGCTGTTAAAGACTCCTCCCTAAACTACAAACCCCAGAAATCCGCAGGAGGCAGAAAACAGATTTTAAGTGGATTTGTTCTCTAGTGTAATGAGGCCCCATCCTTGTCAGATGAGCTTTGCACACTAAAAAATATCTGGAGACACATGAAGTGTCCAAATTGTTAGCAAATGTCCTACAGCATTATTGCAGTATGTGTCAGATGATATACCCAAACTACCCAAATATTGAAGAGTAGACCTGATCCACACCTGAGCCAATACCATCTTAACTTGCTCCAAAAGGTGCTAAAAATGACTTGACCAGTCCGCAGGATCCAGGCCTCTTTCAAGGATACTCAGCCTCCATTCTTCTCTGTCTGTAGCACACCAGTTCTCGTTTGTGCCTGGAGGGCAGGGGGCAGCACAGGGGGTCCCACTAGCATTGGAGCCAGTTGATTCGGAAGAGGATTTGGAAGGGCTAGAAGAAGGGGATTTTGAGATAGCTGGGCCTTCTTCTCCCACAGAAAGCCTGGCCTGGGATGGCGGCTGGCCAGATCCTTATGAACAACAGGAAGGCCAGTCGGAATTCGAAAGCAGTGATAGTGAAGATTATGGCCGGGGGGGCGAGGTTCGCAAGAGAGGATGTGGGAAACAACCGAGGGAGAGGCCCGGGAAGCAGCTGGGGAGTTTGACTCTCATGAAGATAGGGAACCAGGTGTTGGGAGGCAAGGTCGAACCTTTGATAGGAGACGGAGCATTGAGACCAGCAATGCCAACTCTAACACAGTAATACATATAGTTAATATGTTTTAAAATGTATTTATACACTCAGTGTGAAACATGGGCCTGTTTTGATGAACACAACATAGATATCCTGGCAGGAATGGCAGGAATGGTTCCACAGCCTAGACAGACCGAGGGCTCGGAGCACAGATTGGAGGAGGAGAAGCCTAGAGCGTCGGGGGCCTCGTCAAGGGGATTAAGTATAGGATCCGTGGGAAAGGATCCTCAGTACTTCGGCCACGTCTCACCTAAGCAGATGTGCAGCGAAGCCAAGACCACGTAGCTAAGTTTGGGGCTAGTGGCCTGCCAAGAAGAGTTTACCTTGCAACCTTGCTTTGTTCTTGATCCGCTAGCTGAGCGGAGCTTTGCCAAGTCTTTGGATATACTGCCAAGTTTGCCTTTTGGACTATACCTATACTTTTGGATTACTTTGATACTTTTATGGACAATTACCTTTTCAACTGTTTTTATACTTCAATAAAGTAGTTAGCTGATTATCGTCTCTGTGTGTGTGATTAAGGGGCCGGCCTAGGTCTTGCATCGTGACACTGTCCCCCTTATTGCTCTATGAATGTAATCTGGTCAGATTAAGAGAGAAGCATGAGAAGGAGAAGTCAGGCTCCATGCACAGAGCCGGCCCCTGAGTCCATGCACTTAACTCTTCTGCTTTGCATCAAATGCAATCACTTGATCTCTATCAATTTGCTGCTTGAGTACAGGGTCACTCCCTGAAACAACATCTCAGACTCGGCCGGATTGATCACCAACAGTGGTCCACCCTGGCCTCACGTCGGGAGGCATGGAGATGCACTATCTACAGTGCTGTGGCCTCTTTTGAGAAGACATGCCAAATGGTTCTTGAAGAGAAACGACAATGCAGAAAGAACCGCAACTTGGAAACAACATCACCCAATGAGACTTTCTGCTGTGCTTTCTGCAACCAAACTTGCCTATCTCAGATTGGCCTTTTAGTCATCAATGTGCTTGTAAAAAGCTTGGGATGAGTCCTTCCTAAGAATCTTAGTTCGTGAAGCAATGCCGAGAGAGAGAGAAGGGGGGGGGGTCACATTCTGAAAACTGGGAAGGTAAAGTGATGTTAAAAGTCTCTAACCAAAAGTAGGTATTTTGAGTTTAGCAGAATTAATTTTAGATCAAACACGCACGGGGAAAATGTACCCATTTTATTTGAAGTATTCATACAACATTTCACATAGTTTTACAAATATTGTGTAAGCCATGTGATTGGCACAAATACAATCCAACTACAACAACACAGCAGGAATACGTTAAAATAGAATATACAAACATAGAAAACCACAGGTAAGAAAATAACATTTCTAGGCTTCTGCCAAAGTGTGAGAAAATGATGTCTGCCTCACATTTTCCTGGCATTTGCATGATGAAAAGTGCTTCTGAGCAGTTATTCTGCACAGAAATACATGTGGATTTTCTACACACACACACACAAACATGTGTCTTTGGCACAAAACACGCAGAAAACATGTTCTCTGCAAATTTGTGACCTTCTTTTCATAAAGGAAAACATTTATTTCTGTGCAAAAAAGTTTGCTGGGAAAAAAACATACCACTATAGGTTTTTGGATGACCTTTAGTAGACTTGTGCATTTTGGCTGAACCTCAATTGTTTCTGCCACCCAAATTTCAGAGTGGTGCAGTTCCATTTTTTCACACCTCCCAAAAACAGATGGGTGGCCAAATAGCTGTTTTGGGTTTGCAACGAAAAAATGTGGCTATATTCAACCCATTTGTGGCAATGGAGGGCTTCATGGGCTTCCCATCATTTTCAGGGCTATCTGGATGAAAATTGGCCATCACTTGGAGGGCACATCTAGCAAGTTTCATAACATTTGGGTCATCTCCTGATTTTTAGGATTTTTTTTCTTTCTAGAAATAATTTTTAAAAATTCCCAAATTTCCCAATTTTGGGCAAAACCTCCCCCAGCACCAACTGCTGCTCTGGGCCAGAGTGAAGACAGAAGGTGCCGGAAAGGCAGTTCCACCTTGCCTCATCCCTTTACCATCAGCTCGGAGCCCCTCTTGCTGTGTTTAAAACAATTCCATAAAATTTATTTATTTAAATAAGTAATTTTATTTTGTTTAAATAAATAATGTTGTTTATTATTTTATAAATAATATAATATAATATAATAATATATGATATAATATAATGTTACATTACATTACATTATAATTTAATATAATATAATATATTATAATGTCAATATATTGTATTATGTTATAGTATAATAATTGTAATGTAATACTACTACTACTGATAGTATGATTACAGTATGGTGTGTGGTATATGCATTTGGTATTGATGGTGTTGTATTGTAACACAATATAATACTGCCAATGATAATGTGATATAATAATTATATCATGATATTATAATTTGTATATTTGTATTACATGCAATATTGCCAACAATATTGCGATATGTTGTAGTGCAATATGATGTGTAGTGCTGATGTTGTGCTATGACAGTGATGTTAATTGTTGTTTTTTCAGTTTGCTGTAAGCCACTCCGGCAATATTGTTATATGTACATTGTAAGCCACTCTGGCAGTATTGTTGTTTGCTGTAAGCCGCTCTGAGTTCCCTTTGAGGTTGAGAAGGGCAGCATATAAAAATAGTAAATAAATAAATAAATAAATAAAACAAAAAACAAACAAACATGGTGGCTGTGTCCTTGCCTTTATGGCTATCTGACCAGGTCGAATAAGCCAAAGGCAAACAGCCAAAACAAATCCATGCACAAATTAACTTTCAGTATAACTCAAATGATGGAAAACAAAAAACAAAATATTCATTCTTTTGGAAAAATAATAAGGAAGACTGAATTTGCAAAATTACTCTTCTCCAGTTCAGCCATTGTGTTTTATACTTCCATATCATTGCTAATTCTGAGTCTAGCACAAATACTCTTTTTAAAGACTTTAACTTATCACTTTCATGGCCTGTAGCTGATGGGTCCTTAGGTCAAATATAGGTCATCAATCAGGTCTTGTGTTCCAAAATGCTACAAAATAGCATGAAAGGCAAAACATTGGGATTCGTTATTGGAAATATTTATTTTATTCCACTACGCAGTCTGAAGTCTTCATTTCTCTCTCAAAGAATACGTACACACTCCAAAGTAATTTCTTGGATAAGAGGTTTGGTTTCACATCTTGTGTGAAGACGAATAACAACATAAAATTGCCAGTGGTCTCTTTATTTATTTTTTCCTGCTTGAAGAGCTCTTGGGAAGCTTCAATCGGATTTTTTCCCTTCTTCTTTTTCTCTTTCACTTTCTTAAAAAAAGGGAAAGAAAATACAGTGTATCTGTACCAAGACAATACCTTTGAGCCTAGTAGGCTGTAGTAATTAGACCATGTCACAAGGAATAGTTTAGCTTCAGCTTCTCTCTGTATATTGATCTTTTTCTTCCTTCCTTCCTTTCATTTCTTTGTTATTTCCTGTGCAAAAAAACCCCCTCTGCCAGGATGGAATGTTAACCTTTGGTGAACTATTCCTACAGCATCTTCAGTGAGTTTAATAAGAGCCACATCCCATGGCTGGAGGATAGTGTAGTTTTTGAAGCTATTAATATAACAGAGAAAGAATCAAGTTCTAAAGCGTGTCACAGTTTAGCCCGTTTGAGATGGACAGGGTTTGTTCTAGTCTCCCTCCCTCCATTGACTCCCCTCTTTTTCTCTTCTTTTACTCCAAGGATGGGAAAATATTTTTATGTAATTCTGTCAGGAGTAATCAATAAGAGATTTTGTACCATTGAAGGATGTGGTCAGAGCAGACCTTGGAAAATCAGCTTCCTACCATCCACAGATTACCCCCTCTATCTTTTAAGCTCAGAGTCAGAACCAGAATGGATGGAAGTAAAACTAAAAAATGGTCCAGTTTTTGATACATTCAAAGATATCTTGGACAGAGTCAGGCTATTGGCCTTCGCACCCGTTGGAGTCTAACACTGGGATTACAAATACACTCAGTTGAGTGTTCGACGGAGTACTTACTCCCACTACTATTTGGATTACAAAAACACTCAGTTGAGTGTTCCCTACCTACTACGGTCATGGACTCCCTACTATTTTGAACTTTCTCACATGTTTATCAGGCACAAACTGACATTGGACATGGAAATTGAACTTATATCTGTTGACTTTAGAATCCCCCGCTTTTGTCATAGCGGTTGCTATTGATTTTTGTTACTTTTGCCTCATTGGAGGCCTTCCATTACCATTGTATTGTTTGATTCTCATTGCATATCACTGCCCATTTGGGATTTACATGAGTTGAAATTTGACAAATACATTTATTGATATAACGCACTTCAGTGACTCTTTACCTTGTGTGTCCTCCGCTACTTCTATTGGCCAATTTAGCCATGAATTGCCAATTTTGATTAACTTTTCAGGGTTTCAAGCAGTATTCCTTCTGCTTGGAGAGTTATTCTTATTTATTTATTATTTACTATATTTCTACCCTGCCCTTCTCAACCCCCCGGGGCGGGGGTGGTGGTGGAGGGAATGAGACTCAGGGCGGCTTACAAGGCACAATTAGATGCCAGCAACAGTACACAATATAAAACCACTAATACAACAAGAATAAAAACATCAGAATTAAATAATTATCAACAATTAAATTAAGTTAAAATTCCATCTATAACAAGTCCACATTCAATCAATAGCGGAAGTGATGTATTTGTGATGATATCTTACTTACACTGTTTTAATTCCCAAACAAGAGTTGACCTGTATAGTGTTTCTCCCCCAGAGAAAACACTGCAAGTTTTATTTGAGATTAACTTGAGAAGAAAAAATGTGTTAGATGAATAGAATGATGTGTTTAGAATGAATGAGTGAATCTGATTTAAAAACAAACATTTCCAGATTTTTTTTTCTGGATCTCAGAAGGATGCAGATGATCTCTCTCTCTCTCTCCCTCCCCCCCTCTCTATATATACACATATACACACCACACTTGTACCCCTCCCTTCTCAATCCCGAAGGGGACACAGAGAAGGGTATGTGCGTGCATGCGCGTGCGTGTGCGTGTGTGTGTGTGTGTGTGTGAGAGAGAGAGAGAGATTGATTGATGAACAAACAAAACTTTACAAATGAATTCACAAACTATTTTCACTTTACGATATGAAGAAATTCACTTTCAAGATACCAGGAATTTGTAGGACCAACTATACTATACAAAACATTGCTGGAAATCTCAGCGACATAATTGAATGCAGACATACAGGGTGCCATCTACAGTATGAGGGAGGAAAACATAGACCTGTATTTATATTTGAAGGAATCAAAACAGAAGTCTGCAATGCTGATCGGGTGATTTAAAAACAACCAACGACTAAATATTTAAACTTAAAACACCAATGCCTCTTTGAAATGTCTTGGTTTGAAGCTTGAGATGCCACCTCTTTAAAGTATATTGGATAAAAGGGAAGAATTCTGGATTCACAAACTTAGGAGTTTAACACCCTAGGGGTTGAGTCTAGGTTCTATTTGTTTGTCACTCTTCAATATCTTTCTTCAGGGTATATACAGAAACATTTAGCTTTCTAGATATTTATTTATCTTATTATCTATCTATTTATTTATTTACAGTATTTATATTCCATCGTTCTCACATTGCAGGGGACTCAGGGTGAATTACAATGTACATATGCATGTCAAACATTCAATGCCATAGACACACAAACATATAGTCAGACAGTCAGAGGCTATTTATGATATTGTTGTCTCAGAGTCCTCAGTAACCATTATATAGATAGGACAGAGAGGTCTACAGGTTTCCCCTCTGTTATCTTTAATAGAATGATATCTTTTCATTTTAACCCTCTTTTAACATGAACTGTTTTATCTAAAGTAGAAATGCAGGTTGAATGCCCCTAATCTGAAATGTTTTGAACTACAAATGTTTTGGATTTTAGATTTTTAGATTGTTTTTTGGTAGTTTGATTTGGTAATATTCTTTTCTCTCTTTCTCCCCTCCCTTCCAGTGTGTGTGTGTGTGTGCGTGCGCGCGCGCGCGTGTTACAATATTTGATGTCAGGGAGAGGTAATATATGATGAAAATCTACATTTTCCAAAATTGGATCGACCCTCCAGCAAAACCGACTCACTGAAATCAATGAGACTTAAACCGTATATGTGAAGCTTAAGACTTACCAAGTTTAGTAGGTCTTCTGCAGGATGGCTCGGTGTAATGGCCAACAATCTATAAAAGGACCCCACTTCTCTTTGATGCCAATATTCTGAAGCTTCCATCCCTGTGTTCTCACAAGCGATCCTTCAAAGAAGCTGTGTTTGAAAAGAACAAAATAGACATTGATCATCACTGACACAAAAACAACAGTATTCTGTTCTATGCCTGCCATATATTTTATTTATTTATTTATACCTTACCTTCTCGTCCTGAAGGAAACTCAGAGCATCTTACAGAATACACATATAGCAAAGATTAAATTCTGATTATATAATTAACAAGGACAGAAAACACAAACAGAGATAAAGGTAGTTTTTCCCATCTTATTTCCGGCATCTTGGAGGCTGTGCTCAACTCCAACCATGGGGGGGGGGAGTGTTGTTCCTCTAGCTTTCCTCCTATAAATGTCCTGTTAAGGGTGCCTTTTATTACCTCCCTGCTAAAAGTGATACCTATTTTATCTACTTGCATTCCTGCTTTCGACCTGCTAGGTGGACCGGTGAGCTGGGTCCAATGGCAGGTGCTCACCCACTGCTGATCACCAGGATTTTTCCACATCACAGCGGTTTAGCCTGCTGTGCTAAGTGAAATGTCAGCAGAGAGTGCTTCTGGAACATGACCATATTGCCCAGAAAACTCACAGCAACCCAACATACATTTTCTAGCAGAATCAGTCTTCAAACCGATGAAGTAACAATTAACTGACCCCAAACCTTTGAACTAAAAACTACTTTATTCAGCTCTTTGGAGACAAGCAAGTTAGCTGACCTCACAGTTGCACCTGAAGAAGAAGTCTGATACAGTTTGATTCATGCTTCACTTTTGACAAAGCCAATGAATAAATCCACTACAGATGAATTTAAGCATAAGCACTTCTTTAGACGTCAGCCTACAGAGCCACTGCATTTTGTCAGACATCTATGGATCTTAGCCTAATGTGTGACACTGTACAAATCAAAAATAAAGGAAGGGAAAAGCATTTAAAAGGAATCGTCCCCAGTAGTTGCTGATGAACATGAACAACTGTCTCAGTGTTGAATGCTAAGGGATCTGTACTCTCCAGACTGCTGGAAGAACTATAAAGCATGCAATGTAACTAGCAGATGTCTTGAAAACAAATTAAAAATTAATGATTAACAAAATCAAATTTTCTTTTGTGACTGATATTCCTTCACCTGCAGATAAGTATAAAAAGTCATCAAAGGAAAAAATGCATTAGTTTCTAATTTAATGTGACTTACTGGAAGAAAATAATCACTAAAGCTCTAATGATAGCTTTTTGACAACTTCCTAATCCTTACAAGTTGTTGGTAAGAGCTGCATCAAGCCAAGCTGATTATCAGCCCTGGCTTTCTTCCATGAGTAATTCAAAGAAGCATACATCCTATGATCACGTAGATGAAATGGTGACTTTTAAAAGCCCATTGGTAGAATAAACCTTGGAGTGAAAAATAGAATTATAGCTTCTGGGTTACTTTTGTCATCAACATCATATGCAATCAATTCAATTGTAAAGAAAACACAGCAACAATAGCAACAACAAGAAGAATTGTAGACATAGTGAGAGTGAAGGTATGTCAAGGTAAAGCTCAATTAACTTATCTGTTATTTTTCTCAAAGCAATTAATAGTGATATATACACACCCTTTTCACAAATAGTAAACAACCTATTAAAATATTCTCTATTTCCATCACTCACCACATTTATAAACTTGGATGAATTTCACAACTTTTCTGAAATATTTTCTCTGGGTTCCATCCCATGCCATTTAGCATTGGAGTCTGGGAGAAACTCTGCCTTCTTAAGTAGACTTCATTGTCATTCTTAATCACAATCATTTTGAGTTTTGCATGGTGGTCAGATAAGTAGGGGACAAATATGTGGGTAGCAGGTATGAGATTGGGCAGCTACTGGGATGATTGGTGTAGTGATGGAACACTTTGGGTCTTACTGCTGATTTATGGGGTCTACAGTAGCCCACAGAATATTTCAGGCCTGGAAGGAGTTGTATGCATGAGGAGTTAAAGTTGGCCCTTTCAGTCCTATGGCGTTCCTTTAGGACAGCTTTTCTCAACCTGGGGGTCGGGACCCCTGGAGGGGGTCACAAGAGGGCTTCAGATGGGTCTCCAAAGACCACAGAAAACATATTTCTTTTGGTCTTAGAAACACCTTTGCCAGTGAAGGCTAAAGATCTCTCCACCTGTCCTTCTCTTCCTTTTTGGAAACAGATGACAAATCCTTCCACCAAAAACCCTCCTCCACTGTAATTGGCCGGCCTCTCAGCCAAGGAGAGGACTGTTTCTGAGACTCCAAGCAGGGAGGGGAAAACAGGCATGCTTGGTGCATGGCAGCGTGGTGTGCATGTGCAGGCGAGGGAGAGTGTGTGAGGCTGAAAAGAGACGTGTGTCAGCGAGTCCCTTCAAGCCATGGGTTTCTGTGTGGGAAGTATTCAAATTGGGGCGTATCATATTTGGTCCAGCGAATGAAATAACATCCTGTGTTATGAATGACTTTTCAATAACTTTAAAGCATAGGTTCTTTTTATTGCAATTTCCAGTGTGAGAGGGTATATCAAATTACAGAAAAAACATTTAGACAAAGAATGACATTAGACATACAGACATATAGATTCTATACAACTACACTGAATTCACAATTACATTGGTTGATAAAAAAAGGGTAATTACATTTTCACTCACCATTCACACACATGTACATGCATCCATCCTCACACACCCAAATATTATTATATCCTTTTCTCCCTCCTTGGAGAAGCACCTGTTAGGCCAGAACCTGCTTTCCTGCAGACTGCCAATGCACAGTTCAAAATCTTCAATAATGCCGAAACTTCAAAATGCCAAAATGCCAAAACTTCTTCCCTAAGAACAATGACGAGGATCAGATCTCTGTTTTCCATACAGTAGAACCTGACTCCCTGCACCAAATCTAAGACTCCAAAAGTGCACTTCTTCCTCTTCCCTTGAGAAAGAAGCCCCAAAGTGACCGGAATCATGCTTTTCCATAGCATATCTGACACTCTCCGAATACACTATCTCTGCCCTTCCCATGGACCAGAGAGGTGAGTGAACCAGACTCCTTAGGTTGGTCACACTTTGAGCATTATTAGACTGAGTCTTTTATAGAAATATTCTGTTGATGTAGTCCCAAAGTTGTAAATGAATTATAGACGTCTTCCATCCTGGATCCATCTCAGTTTCCTGGCCAGACTCTTCTTCATTGGTGTTGACAAACACAAGGCTTGTGTTGACTTCCTTCTTAACAGAAGGAATGCTGCAAACATTTCTGTTATCACTGTCACGGTTCTTATCACAGCTTACTTGTAATTAAAGTCCAACAAGTGGGTAGTCAGTCATTTCAGGCCTTAATATTTTACTGGTGCTTCCAAAAGTCTTAACTCATCCACACATCCTTCCATTCTTCCATTCATTCCCACACATCATATTAAATTCACATTTTTATCAAATCTGCACATTGAATTTCTTATTACACCTGCATATCAGATATTTACATTGCAATTCATAACAGTAGCAAAAATACAGTTATGAAGTAGCAATGAAAATAATGTTATGGTTAGGGGTCACCACAACATGAGGAACTGCATTAAGGGGTTGCGACTTTAGGAAGGCTGAGAAACACTGCTTTAGAACCTTCTACTATTATGGATCCCAACAGTGGTCCTGGTGCAGAGATGAGCAGGGTATGTAGACAACCAACTTGTGCATGAATACAGTCTCAGTGGAGTCCTTGATCCAGTTATGCCCCTTGTATTGTTGCCCAACCATTGCAGAGTTGGAACTGGGAAACTATGGTCCCTTCTCTAGTGCTAATTACAATAAAGTGCAATATTCCATGCTTCCTCTGGGGGAGCACCATTTACAACCCACAAGATTAAGATCCTGTAAGATGAATACCGTATTTTGTTCTCTCTACCTTTAGGGTAGAGAAAAACAATGATGAAATGGATGGCAAGATAATGGAGATAGAAGAAATACTCATTTCTATTGCTGACAAAAGTTTGTGTGGGGCACAATAAGAAGAGGTAAAAAAAAAGGTCATAGTACCCAATAACAGGTTCTACCACCATTATCCTTTTATTGTTGTTGTTGTTGATGTTGTTGCTGTTGCTGTTGCAGAAGCATCAGCATTAAATTATATCTGGAGAAGCAGGATTAATGAAAGTTGTTTGTTAGCCCAGGGAAACCATGCAGAGCATGTGGATTTTTCACTCTGAACTTTTTTTTCAAGATACCTAGATGTATGTTTTTCTGTCTGTGCATACTTCAGTAAATAAAATGATTTAGGTCTTGGTAGTGGCAAGCACCACCATTGCCCTATGTGAAATTACTTTTGACTTTAATGGGAACTAAGAATATGATTTAGGGCAAAATGAGGCATCATGAAAATACCTAACCAAGTTCAATTCCCAAAGTTAAACAAGATAGGGTCTTGAGCTACACCGACCTCAATTCCTCCATCTTATCAGCATACCATAAATACCCTCATGCAGAGACCTAGACTGCAACTGAGTCATACACACTCCTGGACTTAATGTGAATACATGCTGCACAGCCACTCTGTGCTTTGTGTCAGGAAGGCAGGATCAGAAAGATGTCCAGAAATCTGGAGGACTTTGGTTGATTCTTCATGGATGCCATCATCATGCATCCTGCTTTGGGTGATAACTTGATGCTTCTCAAATCTTGCGTGGTCTTAATTAAGAATGGCTCTAGGGGCATTACAGTAAGGCCCAGGACCGGATGAAGGTAATTTCAAATGGTATGCAAACCTTCTTTTGGTGCCCCCTCACTCTCCGCGTGCATGTGCACCGGTGGTGAGCCGGTGTGCACAGGCCAGCCAGCTAGTTCTGCGCATGCACAGAGCCAGCTTTGTGCCAGCTTTGTGCATGCTCACCGGTGTGTGCATGTGCTGGGCCAGCTAGTTCAGCACATGCGCCATTCGCGCAGGCGTCACACCAAGTGGATGGTGATGCAAAACACACTCTAGGAGGCCGAAAAGGACGTTTTGCAGGAGGACGCTCTTTGGCAAAACATCCTCCTTTATGTGTGTATTTTGCATCACCATCCACCTGGAGTCACAGCAATGGTGCAGCATGCGCCGAATCTGGCGGCCGCGGCCAAATGCGGCCCTAGCCCACGTGGCGCCCTGAGGCGGCCGCTTAATTTGCCTCCCCTAAGATCCACCCCTGGTAAGGCCCCATATACACTGCCATATAGTCCAGTTTCTGAATCCAGAATATCCAATTTGAACTGGATTTATATGGAAAGTATAGAACCAGACTAAATCGGTATGTGGAAACTGATGAGGGACATATGCAGGTATGTCTCCAATAGATTTCTGAGCACTAACCTACACAGCATGATGTCTTGAAATTTCAATTGAGAGATGGAAAATTCTGAGAAGAACATGAACTATACACTTGATTAAAATAGAATCTTTGAAGATGTTTTTGTTTAAAAAAGAATCTAGGGAAGTAGTTTGAAATAACCATTGTGCTGAACTCGGTTCTGCTTTCATCAGAGTTGTATTAACCATACTGAAGAAAGAAAAAAAATATAGCATAGCAACATAAGGGAGATAGGAGAAACCGTAAAGGGAATTTAAAAACTTTCATAAGCAACACAAGTACACTTTTATTTTTGCCTGAAAATGAATAAGAATCTCAGTGCTAAAAAAAGTAGAAAACGAAATCCCACTGAGGATGCCTTTACAAGCAGCTGGAGTATTGCCACTGAGCACACCTGCTGAGGCAATCATTCTTAGTATTTACTTAGACTAGTAATGATCAGTGAAACGTCAGGAATATGGAAATGAAAACCAACATCTTTCACAAAGATGAATCTCGATACAAGGCTTCATGGCACAAAACCCTGCTTACCTTCTTCTGAAGGTGTTTGCTTTGCAGGGAGAGTGTTTGTCTGGCTTACAGAATCTGAGCGAACTGTCTTTTCCAGTATATAGTTTCTATAAAAACACAACTCTCATAAGAAATCTCATCCTAGACTATGTCACTTTAGGCAGTAGGTCTATCTATATAATCCTAATAATGCAAAAGGGAGTAAAATCAGCATATAAGGAAGGGAGCTCCATCCAGAACCTAGATTTTCAAGGTTTCTGCTCATGTAGAAATTTTGCATAAATAACAGGACTTCCTCACACCTGCACAGCTAGGGCGGGGAAGAAAATTTGCCTCCTCCCCTGAGAGAGAGGCTTTGAAAGTAGACCTGGCCAGATCTACTTTCCAGAGGGAGCAGAGCTACTTAACTTGCTTCCACCCGCTCTGTTGCCATTCTTAAAGAAGACTTCGACCCACCCTCCCACCGCTAAGAGGATAATTCAGGTCACCGATAGGGGCCGGGTAAGTATCCCCCCCCTTAATGTTCTAGGTTTTTTTTGTCTACCCTATACTGTTAAAAGGAAAATTGGAATTGTTGGGCTGTTAAATAGGCAATGGTGAAATTAGAAAAGGAAATACATTTTGGCGTACACCAAGACAAGCTTTGTTTATGTCATGAACGGAAACCCTCACTCGTTCTTATAGCCAGGTGGGGGCATATGCAAATGACCAAAAAGTGAGATATTCTGACCTCTAATTCCTTGGGGCAGAATGGCCGTTATGTTGCTATGCAAGGTCATCCAGGGGACCTGATATTTTGCCCAATTGCAGCTGAGGGGTAGGATGGGAAGGAACACTACCTTGGCTTTATTCCTCACCAAATTCTTAGGTCACTTCAGGTTTAGTTGAAATACAAGTTTCCAGGTTTAAATAGGTAGCATTCAATAAAGTTGCCCTAGTTTACTCCATATCATTATCTGTGTGTCTTATTTCAGGGGTTGGCAGGCAAACATTTGCCTCTTTTAAAAATCATTGCTTATTACCTGGACAAAGTAGAGATGTGAAGAATGTTGGATTAAATGAAGACCCCTTTGGTATTATTCCAAGATCTAAAATGGCTGACTTTTAGTTTCTGCATGTTGAGAACTGGGCTGGGATTATTAGCCACCATTGCTGGTTATTCCTTTATAGTTAGGAATGCAGGGATTCAACTTCAAGTTTGTTGAATCACTAGCAAAAAAAAGATGTGATCTAAGGCCAGTATTTACACTGCCACAATAATGTGGATTGAACAGGATTATATTACAGTGTAGACTCATATAATCCAATTCAATGCACTTTAACCTGCATGACATAAAATGACCCAGATCATATAATGCAGTTCAACCTGTATAATATGGTAGCGAAAACACTGGAAGATTCAGAGAAAACACTGGAAGATTCAGACTGGATACCAAAACTCTAAATGGTTGGATTAGAAGTAGAGTCCCGGGGAGTTAGCCCCCATTCTGGGAAAGATCAAGACATTCAATTCAGGATCTGCCTTCTTTAGTAGAGTGGATGTACTGAATCACTTGGGTCTCTCCGAACTCCTGATAGCAATGTAAGGCAAATAAGCAGGATGTAAGTTTCATAACCACAAACTTAGTTAATTATATATTTTTTAAAAACATTCAGAAACGTATGTATGCAGTGCCTAAGTCGTGCGTTGTTGCAGAAAGGATGGAGGAAGAGGAGAAACTCTTCAGAGCCTGCATTTACCAACTTGAGGGAGGAGAAGGATAAAAAGAAGTGTATTTTATGTGCTTGTTAATACACCTGGGAGCCTTTCTGGTCACTTCCGTCTTCCACAACCTCATCAAGTAGGACCACGGATTTGCCCCACATCCATTGGCTGGGGGTGTGGAGAAGCTGCCACTCCATGCCTCGCATCACCTGGCTTTCCTTGGCTCTCATTCCAAGGAGGGAAGCATCACTACCTGGATTCCCCCATCGCAGGGAAGGCAACACGGGAAGGCTCCTGTGTTTCTGCGCCAGCGGCATGCACTGCTTTCTCTCAATTTTTGTAACAGAGCATCATGTGGAGGGCTCCATGTCGAAAATGGAGAGGAAGAAGAGTATGACAGGCAAATTGGCTTGTCTGATGCGGTGGTTAGAATGATGCAGAAAGGTCTAAAGCTCAATTCCCCTCATAGAAAATGGGTATCTAGGATTCAAAAGGATGCTTGATTGAGAAATACTTTCAATGACAACAAAATCCATTATCCACATCATAGGCAAAAATAGAAGAAAGCAGGATAAATGACTGATGAGAAAGAAAATAAGAGACTAACTGTAGGCCCTTCTACACATGCTGTAAAACCTGGAAGTTACCAGGTTAAAAGAGAGGTTGGCTAAATGAAGTTGTGCGAGGGGACGGGTTAAGACTTTAAAAACACATGTTAAAAAGGTGCACTTAAAACCCGATTCTGCCTGAAAAATGACTGCATATCCCCGCAGTCATGCAAAACAGATGCTTTCCTTCCCTCGCCCTGTGTGAATTGGCACGTGTTTTGGCAGCCTGTTCAGCTGATATTATGACATTCGCATGTGCACATATGAAGTCCAGTACATAATGGAGGGATTTTTTTTAAAAAAAAATCTTATTCTGGGTGTCCCTTTTTCAGCTTCCATCTTGATCCACTTCAAAAGAAGATGTAAGGATGGTGGGGGACCATTTCCTGGAACTGACAGCCTTGTGTGAAGACCTGTTGCCATATCCCAGTTATATAACACAGATTTTATTACTGTCTGGTAGCGCCCTGTGACATTCTTCATACTTCCAAACTTCGTTAGTGAAAGCATGTTTGTGTGGTTTGGCAGCGCAGAAAGAAAGAAAGAAAAAAGTATTTGGAATAGAAAATGAGCATTTACACAAAGTATAAACATACTTCAATTAACAAAGCCTCTATTGGTGAAGTTTGTGGTTTTTTGAACGAGATTTGTATATTTAAATAAAAGTTATGCCATTTGCCAGGGGTCAATCATGGGCAGTAGCATCTTCCACTACCCTAGAGAGCATCTGCTATAGTGCCTTATGAGATGCAAAAAAAGACATATTTTTTCCTTCTGATTAAAGAGGCAATGTATATTTTTTGCAACCTGATATAATTTTTTTTAAAAAATCATAAAATTCTCAGTAACTTACACTGGGGAAATTCTGGGTTGTCTTTACATGCCTTCAAAATGAGTATTTTAAGATGAACCCTCAAAGCCATTGATTTGAATTGATAAATCTGTGTGGTTCCCACAAATATTATTTTATTTACTTATTTATTTACTTTATTTCTATTCCGCCCTTCTCACCCTGCAGGGGACTCAGGGCAGATTACAATGTACACATTACATTTAGACACACAAACACACAAGACAGACAGAGGCAATTTAACATATGGCCACCAGGGGGAGCTGTCGTACACCTTCATTCCTCAGCGTATTTTCTAGAGATCTTTTTATGGCCTCGTAAATCAGTTAAATTAACCTCCCCACTAAGTGGTACCTTAATTTCCAACTTGACAGATGCAACCGCCTTTCAGGTTGCAAAGGTCGACAACAGGCTACACAATAGGTCGAGAGCCCACCTCAACCCGGGCAGGCCTCAAACTCATGACCTTCTGGTCAGTAGAGATCTTATGCAGCTGACACCCAGCCAGCTGCACCACATTCCCAGTGCTATACATACATTTCGGTTAGTTTGTTTTTAATCTCACAATTTCTTCATCACAAAAATGAACAAATTAACAAATTTAATTAAGTTATTAAAAATAAATTGAAATAAAATTCTCACCCATCCTTGATTTTCTTGTTTACATATCCTTAATGTTTTCCCTTCCATCAATCTGCACCCATCTGTGGTAGAGTTGCAAACTTTGAAAAACACTGCCCTGTTCAGATCAAGCTATCTATTTTAGTGAAAAGTAATTTTGCTGTAGCAAAGCACACTGGGCAGGTGATCTTCAGAGTTGATCCCACTCTTTCTGTTGTTTGAATCTGTGATAAGGCTTGAAGCATGCTTTCTCATTCCTCATTGCCTCACAAGGCTCAAAAGTTATTAAGCAATCTTTCCCCACTTTATCTGGAGAGGCTGACATCAAATGTAATATAGGTTCACTATCATGAGCATATAATGCTGGTCTATGAAAGAGTTTCCTTTTAGCTTCTTACTGCTTAGCAATGGATACATTGAACTCTCCCCACCAACGGTCACACTGGAAAATCCAATTTCCTGCATCAAAAGATAGATATTGATAGATGCAATTCCACTTGATAGATCCATAAAAACCTAGCTCACTCACTTATAAATAAGATACTATGTCTGTATAACTAGAGCAATATATTTCTTAGATTGAGCACAAAACCAGAGTTACAGAAGTCGAAAAAAGGGGGTTAGTTACATAAGAGGCATTGTAATCCAATCATCTGGATACAGGTGTAGTTTATTACTCAAAGACCTCAGGGCTCCCTCAGAATGGCAAAAAAAATCATTCATAAATGTTTCATGTATGGAATAATAGTAGTTTCAATCTTTCCATTAATGACCAGACACAGAGAGATCCAGAATGGTGTACTGGTCTGAGTGCTGGACTGAGGCTATGGGGCAACTCACAAACACTAACCGGGGGAAGTTGCAAAAACAGAGCAAACTAACAACACTGGGCTGAGTACAAACAATATGTACAAACAGTAAGTATAATTAATACGGCAGTATGCTGAATATAGAGTAGTGATATGTTACACAGCAAACAGGCACCATCAAAATACAATAATTCCAACGCCAGCTAATGGCCACGACTTTTGTCTATTAGTTGGCGTTGGAATTGTTGTATTTTGATGGTCTACAGCAAATTGTGGATCATTTGTTCCAGTAAAGTGGATTTACTGATGTTCCATCACCTTTTCAAATATTCAGCTTGAAAAGCAGTGATTTATTTGTCTCCGTGGGAGTGCCGCATTAAAGCGTCTATTTGGAGTTCCCCATTACCTTGAAAATACTTTCCTATCACCCCTGTTTGGACTCTGATACCCTACAACACTTACCTGAGAACCCCTTTGTGGATTATAATTTGACCAACTGTGGTCTCTTTGGAACTACTTTACCGTTGGGATTACTCATTGATTATAATCCACATTTTCCAGGACGCTTAATACATCCTACTATTCGCACACTAGTGGAGAACTCTGATATTTCCGGGTACCGGTAGGAATTAACTGAATTACTGAATTGTTTTTTGTTATAGTGATATCTTATTTGAACTGTGTACCCGTGTCTGTTTGCTGTGTAACATATCACTACTCTATATTCAGCATACTGATGTATTAATTATACTTACTGTTTGTACTCAGCCCAGTGTTGTTAGTTTGCGCAACTTCTTCACTGCCATATAATCCAGACTATCAAAGCAGATAATCCACATTTTCTTATTTAACTGGATTATGTGAGTCTACACTGCCATATCATTCAAAGCAGATATTCTGGATTTTATATGGCAGTGTAGAAAGTGCCCGAGGAACATAAATCTAGGTCCCTGCTCAGAAATTGATACCCAGCAGTGGACCCATCCTTTCCTTTATCATTTTTATCTCTGTAAACATCCTGTGCTGTTCTTACATATGTTTGGCCAGATGTATAATTTGAATGCACTAAGAAATATAAATGGTCTAAGATATTGCATTACAGGCACGCTTCAGTTAACAAAGGGCGGATCTATAGTCTAGAATCAGTGTGATTTTGAAACCACTTTAACAACGGTTCGATGCTATGCAGAGTTGAAGTTTTACAAGATTTTTATTCTTTTCTGTCAAACAGTGTTGATGCTGGACCCAAACTACAGCTCCCAGGATTCTATAACATTGAGCCATGACAGTAATAATGCCCAAAGTTTCTGTCAAAACCAGTTTTATGCCTCACCTGACACTTATGCTCATTTTGCTTCCCATCCTGTCTATCTGAAAGTTGCTTTTAAACTACATTTATTTATTTATTTATTTATTTCGACTTATTGGTCGCCACTCCTGTCAGGGGATTGCCCCCTGGGGCACCCCACAATGAAGGGGGGCCCCCTGAGACAACCCCACCCCTTCTCACTCGCTGTAGCCGGTTCCAGAGGAAGGAGGACAGCCAATTCAGGACTGACCCCCTCACTCCGGCCCCGGCAAGGCGGTGGGTCAAAGATCGTAATCGACAGTATCAAACGCTACCGTGAGATCCAATAACACGAGCAGCGCCAAACCGACCTGGTCAAGTTGGCAACACAGTTTGTCTGGGATGGCGACCAACAATGTCTCTGTCCCATGCCCCGAACGGAAGCCAGACTGGAAGGGGTCTAGCCAAGTTGCATCATCTAGGTAGGACTGTAACTGCTTTATTGCTGCCCTCTCAACCACCTTGCCCAGGAACAACAAATTCGACACTGGGCAATAGTTGGAAGGGACCGTGGGGTCTAAAGTCGGCTTCTTCAGCAATGGAGTGACCACTGCCTCTTTCAATCCCTCTGGAAACTCTCCTTGCTCAAGGGAGGTGTTAACTAGTTTCAACAGAGGGTCACACAACCCCTCCAGGCAAGCTTTCACCAGCCAGGAGGGGCACGGATCAAGGGAGCAAGTGGTCGGTCTAGTTGCAGTAACTATCCTATCAACAGCTTCTGCATCCAGTGGCCGAAACCGGTCGAAAGTGGGCCCGGCAAGAGGCCACGGAGTCTTTGGCATTAGGAGGTGAAGGAGAGCTGGAGAACTGCAGTCTGGATCCAGATTTCCTAATAATAATAATAATAAAATATTATTATTATTTATTTATTTATACTCCACCCCATTTCCCCAAGGGACTCGGGATGGCTCACAACATGAAAAAATAAAACAAAATGCATAAAAATAAAATAAACAATAACACATCCTACAAGATAAGCACAAGACAAGGAAACAATAATAAAATTGTAAAACATTAAATTAAAACATTTGATTAAAAACACAATCATTCTTATGAGCTAAAGGGCCCTACTATTCGAGTTGAGGTATATCCATGTAATCATCGCCAAAAGCCTGTTTAAATAGCCATGTCTTCAAGTCGCTCTTAAATGTTGTAAAGGTAGATGCTTGTCTAATCTCTCTGAGGAGGGCTTTCCAGAGTCGGGTGGCGACTACTGAGAAGGCCCTCTCCCTCATCCCCACCAACCTCACTTGTGATGAAGGAGGGATCAAGAGGAGGGCCATTCCTGCCCACTGTTAGGCCCAAACAGGTTCATGGGGGATGCAGTCATGTAAATAGGCAGGTCCTGAACCCTGCAGATCTTTATAGGTAATAACCTTCACTTTGAATTGGGCCCAGAAGCAAATGGGCAACCAGTGAAGCTGCTTCAGGAAGGGGGTTGTTTGTTCTCTACAACTTGCCCTGGTCAGCAGCCTGGCTTCCGATCTTTGTACTAATTGAAGCTTCCAAGCCATCTTCAGAGGCAGCCCCACATAGAATTCATTGCAGTAACCCTTACAAGATGTAACTAAAGCATGGACCACTGTGACCCGATCTGGCTTTTTGAGATACAGTTGTAGGTAACACACAAGCTTTAATTGTGCGAAGACCCTCCCAGCCTCTGCCGACAACTGAGCATCAAGCATCACCACTAAGTCCAGGAGGATCCTCAAACTGTGGACCTGTGTCCTCAGGGGAAGTCTTACTCCATTTACAGGTTACCACCCTATACTCTGATTGGCCTCACAACTAACCAGGAGGACCCCTGTCTTGTCTGGATTTAACTACAATTTGTTAGCCCTCATCCAGCCCATCACAGCTGCCTGGCACAAGTCCAGGACTTGGTGAACTTCCTTGGATTGAGGTGGAAATGAGTAATAGGGCTGTGTATCATCTGCATACATATGACATCAAACTCCAAAACTCTGCAAGACCTCACCCAGCAGTTTTATGTAGATATTGAAAAGCATGGGGTCTTGCGGGACCCAACAAGCCAATGGCCAGGGTTCCAAGCAGGAATCCCTCAGCACCACCACCTGGGTCCGGTCATCCAGGAATGAGCAGAGCCATTGCAATGCAATGCCCCCATGTCCCACCTCAGAAACCTGGCCCAGTAGGATATCATGGTCAGTGGTATCGAAAGCATTTGATTCCAGATTATCTCTTTTGAATTGGATTATATGAGTCTACACTCCCATATAATCCAGCTCAAGGCAGATAATCTGGGATCAGAAACTGGTTTATATGACAGTGTAGAAGGGGACACAGACTTCCAGTGTCAGGTTACAACAGTGTTTCTACAGTAAACAGTGAAATGAAAACTTAAACTTGAAAAAATTGGGATTGTACTTGAGCCAATTTTCCTTTAGCTATAAGATGCAGGTGGCTTCAGAATCATTGACTGAGTTGTGTGTGAACAGTAGAAGAGAGAAAAGGGTAAGGTGGATAAGTTTGTCTCAATAGCACTCAGCATGTTTTAAAAAACATAGATGTATAGACCAAAAAAATGGAAATTGTAAGAAAAGTGGTAGCTGATGGGGAAAAATGGGGAGGGGGAATCTCTGCATATTTCAGAAGAACCTCTCAGGTGATCTCTGAAATGTTTTTGTTTGCTTATGCAAGTTCTTTCATATCACACAAAACATTGTGTTAGTTTGGATAAAATGTTTGTTAGTTTGGATACAATGTTTGGATAAAATGTTAGGAACCAATCCCTAATCTTTCCACGTTATTTTTTAAAATCTCTGGTACCAAAGTTAAAGTAATGCCCCAAAACACATTTACTTTAATGTATTGACGAAGGCTTTCATGGCCGGAATCACTGCGTTGTTGTCGTTTCAGGCTATATGGCCATGTTCTAGGAGCATTCTCTCCTAATGTTTTGCCTGCATCTATAGCAGGCATCCTCAGAGGTTGTGACCTCATAACCTCTGAGGATGCCTGCCATAGATGCAGGCAAAGTGTGAGGAGAGAATTCTTCTAGAACAGTGTTTCCCAACCAGTGTGCCATGGCACACTAGTGCGCCGTGAGCAATCATCCAGTGTGCCATGGGAAATTGAAACTTCCAATACCTTTTCTTCCCCCTCCTGCCGAACACTTTTTCTTCTCCACTCGGGCTCCCTTCTTCCCAGCCTCGCTCTGCTTTGCCTCGCTTTGCTCTGGGGTGAGTCTGCGCAGGAGCGCCCGCACGAGTCACATCTTCCTCCCTCCCCCCTCCCCTCCTGAACATGCTCACGCTGCCCCCTCAGATCAAAATGGTGGCAGAAGCGGCAGTGTAGAAGAAAAAGTAAGTGTTCGGCAGGAGGGGGAAGAAAGGGTGCGAAGGGGAAGGGGGAGAAAGAGGTATCTGTCGAAAGCTGGCATGGACAAACTCGGACCTTCCAGGTGTTTTGGACTCCAACTCCCACCATTCCTAGCAGCCTCAGGCCCTTTCCCCCCTTCAGCCACTCAAGCGGGAAAGGGCCTCAGGCTGTTAGGAATGGTGGGAGTTGAAGTCCAAAGCACCCAGAGGGCCAAAGTTTTCCCATGCCCTGTTTTAGGGACCTTAAAGTGGCGAGCCTCCTTCCAACATTGTGATTCTGGATAGAAAACAAACAACAACATAACACAACATTGTTTGAGTCCACAGTGCTCTCTGGGTGTAGGTGAACTATAACTTCCAAACTCAAGGTCAATTCCCAAGCAAACCCTTTCAGTACTTTCTGTTGGTAATGAGAGTTCAATATGCCAAGTTTGGTTTAATTCCATTGTTGCAAGAGTTCAAGATGCTCTTTGATTGTGTGTTAACTATAAATCCCAGAAACTGTAACTCCCAAATGTCAAGGTCTATTTCCCCAAAACTCCATCTGTGTTCACATTTGGGCATATTGAGTATTCATGCCAAGTTTGGTCCTGATCCAACATTGTTTCAGTCCGCAGTGCTCTCTGGATATAGGTGAACTACAACTCCAAAACCCAAGGTCAATGCCCACCAAACTCTTATAGTATTTTCTCTTGGTTATGGGAGTTCTGTGTGGGAAGTTTGTATCTTTCTGCCATTCCTGCCAGGATATGTTGTGTTCATCAAAACAGGTCCAGGTTTCACACTGAGTGTATAAATACATTTTAAAACATATTAACTATATGTATTATTGTGTTAGAGTGTCATTTTGTGTCATTTTGGTTGGTGGTGTGCCCCAGGATTTTGTAAATGTAAAAAATGTGCCACGGCTCAAAAAAGGTTGAAAAACACTGTTCTAGCATTTGGCCATATAGTCTTAAAAACCTACAACAACCCACATTTATTTTAGTTCTTAAGCTAAAATTGATATCAATGGACAAGGTTTCAAGCACTGATTGTAAGGCCTGCACAGAGTACTATGGAAAAACCAGTCTTTCAGACAATAAATTAAAAATAAGAGCATAAAACAAAGTTTAATAATAGATACATATCTAGATAGTTACCTGGCATCTAACTTGAACCACACCCACATCTATAAAAAGAACATACAAAGAAAAAAGAGTAGGAATCCTTTGTACCTGGACAACCTGGATCTCTGCTGCTAGGCAAATAATCCAAAGATTATAACCACTATTTATTGCTACAAAAATAACGAATTTGTGTTAATGGCTCTGATACTTTTTACAAGTTTGGAAATACTATGGTTTTGTGGGGGAAATATAATTCGAAGATTGAATTTCCTTCTGTTAGTAACCTGATTTCATAGTGGTCGCAGCTCTAGGGGAAAGGGGCAGAAGAGTGTAACTTGGATAATTTGGTTGCCTTTGCTTACTTCTGCATGAGTAGTAAAACTTTATCTTACCCTGAATGAGGTGCATTAGGGAAAAATATCCTCCATCAGCTGTTCATTTGCTGTTGGGTTATGTGGAAGAGAATGATGTTCCTTGTGCTCTAACCAGCCAAGTCCTGACAGACAAAAGTGAGAGTTATGTAATACTGTATAGAAAAGTGTAGCAACTCCCCTTAGCTCCTATAACTGCTTCTCCTTCTGCAGACTATTCAAACTATGTGATTTAGAGCTCTATTATTCCTCTAACTGCCATGGTTGTATCACAAGGAATCCTGATGTTTGTAATAATAATAATAATAATAATACTGTTTAATTCTATTCTGCTCTTCTCACCCCGAAGGGGACTCAGTGCGGATTACAATACACATACGACAGACAGTCCCTGTCAGAAAGACATACAATTACACATAGACAAATACAGTGCAGTTTTTAGAAGGACTTCTTCTTTCCTGGCTGTGTCATACAGGTGGGCGTCATCGGGTGTGAATGCTCCATTGTTGTTATGTCCCTGCGTCATTGCGCCATCATGTCACAAGGGGGTGCTGTTGTTCCATCCTCATGACAGGAGCCTCTTGTTTTCACCACTTCCGCCTCTCCCTTCTCCGTCAGCCTATTTCAGACAAGTCTGTGCAAAAGTCCTTCCCCACTTTTATGGTCCCCAATTTGTTGTTAATTCACAGCTGGGCTGTTGAACTGCTTGGGTAAACAGTAGACAGGGCTTACAGCTGGCGTCTAACTCAGCCCGGGATTCGATCCTGCAATCTTCAGATCTTCAGATTGCCAGCACAGCTGTTGTTGTTACCGCTGTGCTAGCTCTCTGGTTCCTAGTGTTACTAGAGCTCTGGCTGAGAGTTGCTAAACTTTTCTATACATAATTTACTTAATTACATATATCAAGATTTGTCTAGTTAGGGCACAGGGAACATCATGCCCCTCTACGTAAACCCAACAGGAAACAAATAGCAGATGAGGGATATTTTTCCTAATGCACCTCCTCTAGGGTAAGACCAACAGAAGAAGACTTGTACAAATCTCATAGGACAGAACCATGGCAACTGAAGTGGAGCAACAGCTCTGTAACAGTGTGGTGTGAATAGACTCTTGGACTTTAGGGAAGTGACTGTGATGACACTATGTAGCAGTATCACTCAAAAATTGTACACACTGATAGTCTTCCATTCCCCTTGGAAGGTGCAAGCAGGGAGCGTGTGTATTAAAATCTTAACTTTTTCTGCAATGAGAGGGCTTATTTCTATCACTGGTAAATCTTTCAGACCCTGTTTGATCCTAAACAGAAGTGTTAATCAAATGCTAATTTTCCAAGAAGTAGGACTGGCTCTAGCTTTTAGAGTGAGAGATTGCACACAATTTCTTCCACTATCATTTTGATCCAACAGAACCATCTATCTCTTGTCTGTTGCATAAAATCATTGAATAATAGAGTTAGAAGAGACTACATGGGCCACCAAGTCCACCCCCTGCCATGCAAGTATTGGGCCTGTGGTTTCTGTGGCTTCAGGGGTTGTGGTGGTGTGCAGGGATCTGTGTGATTTTCAGTGCAGGGTCAAAGTGATGAAACTCTGGAAAAGCAGTTAAGGGAATTTTGTTTTTCTGAGAGTCCAGTGGGCGGAAATTGAGACACCTGGCTTGCTGATTCTAGCCACATCTGTTACTTTCCCAGGGAAAAGAGAGGGAAATGTTAGAATGTTGAGATCCTGTTATTAGCCCTGTAAAGGTTGAAATTCAGTTCCTGGTCAACTTTCGATTCAACTGCAAGCAGTTCCATGAACTCCTGATTTCATGATTTTTTGGTCATTCATGACAGAACTTTGAGCTTGCCTTTTTTGCGACTATCCTAGTTTTAAGTTCTGTTGTTTCTTAGTGGATTTATATTCAGAGACCTTACAACTTAATTAGCCTGAGGCTTTGGGAACATTTCCTGATATTTTCTCTAATGCTTTTTGCCTTGGCTATTTTCATGTTTACTGTTATTCTTTTGGATATTGTTTACTTCAATAAATAGACTGTTATTTCCAGCCGTGGTTGTGTGAATATTTATTTATTTTTTATTTATTCGTATTTGTCCACCCCCCCCCCCCCCCCAAATGGCTCGGGGCAGCTCACAACAGGTCCAATTACAACATAGTAAAAACAGAGCATTTCACAAAACACAATATAAACACAATCAGAATTAAAACATGATTAAAAACAGCATATAAAAACACAACAGGTCGCACATTAGGAATTGCGACAGCAGACAATGGTACAAGATGGCGAGGAAAACAACAGGTTATCCAGCTCCATAAGCCTGCCGGAACAGCAAAGTCCTACAGGCCTTCCTGAATGGGAGGAGACCCTGGATGGCGTGGACGTCGGTGGGCAATGAGTTCCAGAGAGCCAGAGCCACGATCGAAAAAGCCTGCCGACAAGTCGCGGTTAACCTGTAAGTCTTAACACTAGGGATGACCAGGAGATTTTGCTCTTCCGAGCGCAGAGGTCTAGTGGGATGGTATGGGATGAGACGGTCCCGCAGGTACACTGGCCCCAGACCATGTAAGGCTTTAAAAGTCAAGACTAACACTTTGAAGGGCCCTGGTTCATGGCCGGTGTGCGACAGCAGGAAAGGCACAATCAAACTAACACAGAGAGATGGCCACCCAGCCTCGTTTTAAAAGGTTCCAAGGAAGGAGCTTCCACCACACTCTGAGACAGAGAGTTCCACTGCTGAACTGCTCGTAGGGTCAAGAAGTTCCTCCTAATGTTCAGGTGGAATCTTCGTTCCGTAATTTCAACCCATTGCTCTAAAGTCCTAGTTTCAAGAACAGCAGAAAACAAACCTTCTCCCTTTTCCTTATGATACCCTTTCACAAATGTACACATTACTATCATGTCACCTCTCAACCTTCTCTTCTGCAGGCTAAACGTATTGAGTCATTTAAGACGCTCCTCACAGGGATTCATGGTCTCTAAACCATTGATCATTTTAGTCACCCTCCTTTGGACACTTTCCAGCTTGTTAATATCTCCTTTGAACTGTGGTGCAAAAGAGATATAAGCTGGAAGGTGTCCAGAGGAGGGCAACTAAAATGATCAAAGATCTGGAGATCATATTTTATGAGGAGCATCTTAATGAACTCAATATGTTTAGCCTGCAGAAGAGAAGGTTGAGAGGAGACATGATAGCCATATATAAATATGCTAAAGGATGTCATAAGGAAGAGGGACTAGGTTTATTTTCTGCTGTACTTGAAACTTGGACTTGGAGTAATGGGTTCAACTTACAGGAAAGGAGATTCCTGTAATTCGATTTATGTATGAGACACCATGAAAACTCATGTCTTCTATGGAGGAAATGGTATTAATATCTAACATTTCAAATACACAAGTTTGTGGCTTTTGTTACTGTTGTCTGTTTGCTTTCTTGCTTGTTTTTGGCACCATGACGTTATGCTTTTAATTAATTTCCTTGTGGATGGGACAAACTTAATTGATGCTTGTTTCAAGTCCCAAGCACAATCTCATTATCATAGAACTAGTGACAGTAGACTTCAGCCTAATAAGGAAAAACAGTGATTCTATAATTTTACATGGAGATGAGAGCTGATTTGTTTTCAAGACCAAAGTGTTAGAAATAAAAGAATGAATGCCAGTTCTTCTTTATCTAAGTTGTCATAGATTTCTTTTGATGTATTGCTTTTGTATTATGCGATTTTTCAACTTTCCCCAGAATGTCAAGAAATATAGAGTACACAATTATAATTATTAGTTGTTGGAATTCTGTATAGGAGCTAGATCTTCATACGTATATCTCAGTTACTTCCACTGTGACCATATTATTTCACCAGAAATAGACAGAGAAGTTGGGAAACACCTTTGACTGTAACCAAAATTGTGCGGGAAACCATTCTAGAAATATAAGGTTGAACATAATGTCATCCTTGGTCGAACCACAGAGCCAAACTTAGATACACTAATGCTTCATGAAAGTGTACTCTGAACCAGACGGATACTGTAAGACTTATAAAGACGTGAAGTATATTCTTAAGCTTCAGTTTGTCATACCAAAAAGGACATATACAGCCATTAAAGTTAGAAAAAAGCTTCTGCTGTACCCCCAGGACTTTCCAAATATCGTGTGTAACTTGAATCCTATGGTATGGCTTGTTAATTCCATCTGTGGCACCATAAAGATGCTGAATTAAAACCCTAACCTTATCTATGGACAACTTACACAGATTGGCTGGATTGATTTCAATAATAGGGCAGTGTTTCCCAACCTTTTTTGAGCTGCGGCACATTTTTTACATTTACAAATTCCTGGGGCACACCACCAACCAAAATGACACAAAATGACACTCTAACACAGTAATACATATAGTTAATATGTTTTTAAATGTATTTATACACTCAGTGTGAAACCTGGGCATGTTTTGATGAACACAACATAGATATCCTGGCAGGAATGGCAGAAAGACACACACGGTCTTGCTCAACAGCTGGAAGTTATAGTTCACCCGCAATCAAAGAGCATTCTGAACTCTACCAATGATGGAATGGAATCAAACTTCCCACACAGAACTCCCATGAGGGAGCCCGAGTGGAGAAGAAAAAGTGTTCGGCAGGAGCGGGAAGAAAGGGTATTGGAGGTTCCAATTTACCATGGCACACCTGATGATTGCTCACGGCACACTAGTGTGCCATGGCACACTGGTTGGGAAACACTGTATTAGGGAAAAACAAATGGTTTGATGAACTTTTTTGTCTTCTCCTGGGTGAGCAGAAATTCTATACAAAATATAAAATTAGATATTACAAAGGCATCATGTCCCATTCAAAATTTCATAATCAACATACATTTACTTAATTATCTACTCCAAAAATGTACTGAACCTCTCAAATACTGCATGTGACACTGAAAGGCTTGATCCATGTAAAACATAACTTTTAATTAGAAGCCCAGTAGCTCAAAATCATTTAAATGGGTTAGCAAAATGTTGCTTTTCACCAGATTTTTTACTTATTTATTTATTTCATTTCTACCCCGCCCTTCTTCCCACAAAGGGGACTCAGGGCGGCCTCATATAAGCATCAATGATGCTATCAACATATACAATAAAAATTTCAATTAAAACCATAAAACTCAATTTAAAACATTATACATTAACAAATTCATTAACAATAAACATGCTGCTAAAACCAAGATCCAGCCAGTTAAATCCAATGATGCAATGTTAAAAAATTTCCTATCCAAATTGCCGCTAACCTCTAGTTGAATGCCTGGTCCCAAAGCCAAGTCTTTGGTTGTCTTCTAAAGGACAAGAGGGAGGTGGCCAACCTCATGTCCTTAGGGAGAGAGTTCCACAGAATGGGGGCCACTGCCCAGAAGGTCCTGTCTCTCATCCCCACCAACCACGTTTGCGAAAGTGGTGGGATCGAGAGCAGGGCCTCTTCTGCTGATCTTAATTTCCGTGATGGTTCATAGCAGGAGATAAGTTTGGACAGGTAATCTGGGCCAGAACAATTCAGGGCTTTAAAGGTCAAAACCAGCACTTTGAATTGTGCCTGGAAGCTGATCGGTAGCCACTGGAGCTGGCGCAACAAAGGAGTGGTACGCTCCCAGTTCTGCACCAACCCTGTGCCTATGGATCTTCTTAATGACTGCATTGAAAGACATCCAAGTTTTCATAGATGTTACACCAAGTGTGTAAGTTAGGAACAAGAGAAGAAGGGTAACAGTCTTCTTTTGGATCTTATTCCCACCTATATGTTCTAAATCTATTACTGATTTCAGATCCAGTATGGGGCAACAGCTTCCATAAAAGGGTATCCTAAAATCCATGCTGAAACCCTCCCTCAATTGGTTGCTAGGTAAAGGTTTTCCCCTGATGTTAAGTCCAGTCATGTCCGACTCTGGGGGTTGGTGCTCATCTCCATTTCTAAGCCAAAGAGCTGATGTTGTCTGTAGACACCTCCAAGGTCATGTGGCTGGCATGACTACATGAAGTGCTGTTGCCTTCCTGCCAGAGCAGTATCTATTGATCCACTCACATTTGCATGTTGTTGAACTGCTAGGTTGACAGAAGCTGGAATTGACAACGGAAGTTCACACCGCTCCGCATATTCGAACCTGTAACCTTTTGGTCAGCAAGCTCAACAGCTCAGTGGTTAAACCCAGTGCGCCACTGTGGGCTCCTCAGTTGGTTGCTAAATGATCCCAATACAATTGCAGCCAAATAAAAACACTTTTGAAAATTACCTGGACTGGGTCAATTT
The DNA here is from genome assembly GCA_030556195.1 of Anolis apletophallus. Classification (NCBI taxonomy): domain Eukaryota; kingdom Metazoa; phylum Chordata; class Lepidosauria; order Squamata; family Anolidae; genus Anolis; species Anolis apletophallus. The sequence continues at coordinate 30,700,535 of JARBWK010000014.1, read as the reverse complement.
TCAAGATTTTGGGGCAGCAATTACTCACTTATTTCTACCTCTGTATTTATCTTAATTACCTGGAAAACCCTATGAATGCATGGCATTCCCTCACATTCACACCATTGTGTGATTGCTGCCCTTGGGTTAGTTGCAAAAGGACCATAATCTGCATCCATGACTGAGAGTATATGAAATCACATATGAATCTAGGATCAAGTTCCACCTTAAACCTGAAAGCCTTATAATAAAGATGTCACGTAGGTCATACAAAAACAATCTAGGCCTTGTATTAATACCTGTATATGATATAAATGAGAATTCCCTTGGAGGGGGGGTCTAACTGCCATTCCCAAAAAATATGACCTTATGCTGCACTTTCCTGGTTTCCTTTTCTCTTAGTCACCTAATTTGTCCTTAGTAAGTATCTCAAACTCCAGTGAACACCGATTCAGTAGGCCGATGGGGATGTTAATACTTAGGCCTCCTCACACGTTTCGATCCTCTAGGGTTCTTTATCAAGGCCTCAAGGTGTTATCAGATAGGTGTTGGAGTCTTGAGGACGCAATACATCAGCAAGTGGAAACCTCAGGTAACAGTATCCAGCATTCTGCAAGCACCATAAATTGTATTTCTCTTCCGTTTTCACAATGTATATGTCCCACTCTCTGCCCAACCCACACACATACAATCTTATCCTATATTTTGCCTAGAGATGAAAGCATGAGCGGTGAAGACATCAACTCTCTTTCTCCTGTTTATTGGCTATCTGAATAAGTCTCAGGGATCTCTCCCCCCCCCCCCTCTGTGGTGCCTGCAGGAATTATGGCATGGGATTTCCTGTTTCATGTGTTGAACATATCACTCTCATTAGATAAGAAGTAGAAACTCCCTCTGTATGCAGGACTCCGTTGATTACAGCTGGAACCACTGGATTGCAGCCAATTTGTGTGACAGATTTTCATGAAACATCAGCTCTTTTAATTCAATTCATTAGTTCTTGATATTATTTGTACTTATGGAAGATGAATAAATCAATCACAGTGTTTCTTCCTTACAGAGCAGCAGCACTTCTCGCGAAAGATGCATCAATAGATCAAAACTGTTTAGTGAAGTATATACATGAAACTGGTATTTAGAGTTTCAATGCAGACAGTAATTAGTGTACCACTTGTCATTTCCAGTGTGCTGTGAAATATTATGGCATGTTGTGACTTTATTTTATGGAATCCGTTACATACCTGTCATTTTAATTCAACTGGAAAGCCTCCTTTATGACAATTCAGATACTATCATGAAGTCAGTCAGTCATATTTATTATGCAAGCGTTGTATGTCTCTATGCAGAAGCTAAATTCGAAAAGAGATGGAGGGAACATTCTAAGTTCAAGAAAATAAAACAAAATATTGAAGGAAGCAGAAAAATGTGTTTCTCTTCTTCCCCTTTCTCGGTAGCTTTTTCTGGTCCCATGGGCATAACAAAGAAAGAGAGCATGAAAGGCCATTCAAAGCACAAGGTTGGTGCTGCAGTGCAGAAAGCAGGAAGGGAGGGAGAGGAAGGAGATTCAAGCAAGGCAAAAGAGAGTAGATTAATGTCACAGAAGGGAGAGAATAAGAATGGGTGGAAGTGATTTACAGTGCTGTTCTAAGCAGAAGTGGTTGTAGAAGAAATCCATTCTCATTTTGTTCAGCACAACTGAATACATTCTAGCTACTTCATTTGAAAAATGTGCAGGATACCTCTGAGCAATTTCATTCATCTGATCAAAATTATTTGACACTTTGATTTCTTGAACACTGTTCCTGCTCACTGAGCATCATATTTCCCTCAAAGTTTTCATCCCAGGCCCCAACTTCTGCTCTTTGGAAGCTACCAGAAGATTCAGAGTCAGCAAATAACTTGGAATTTTATAAATGGGGATTTGAAAAAGTTCTGGAATATAAGGAATATTTATGGCTATATTCCTCCAGTGCTAGAGACTGATTGCTTTTGAGTATTAATTGCTAAGAAAGCAGGAGCTGGGTCTTGCACTCTTAGGCTCTTCCTACGGAAGTCAACCTGACATCCACCACAGAGAAAGCTGTGTCCTGCACATTTATCAAACTAGTACAGTGGTTTCCAAACTTTTTTGGCCTACAGCCCCCTTTCCAGAAAAAAATTTACTCACCGCTCCCCTAGAAATATTTTTTTACTTAATAGCAATTAAACAGATTTTATATATATATATATATATATATATATATATATAGTATATATTTTATATATATGCATGTATTAATGCAGTGGTTCTCAACCTTTCTAATGCCATGACCCCTAAATAAGGTTCCTCATGTTGTTGTGACCCCCAACCATATTTTCGTTGCTACTTCATAAATAATTTTACTACTCTTACGAATTTTAATGCAACTATCTAATATGCAGAATGTATTTTCATTGTTACAAATTGAACATAATTAAAGCATAGTGATTAATCACAAAAACAATATGTTTGGGGGAGTATGGGCAACGGATGATGGGCTCCGCCGGAGGACGTGGAGGCCTTTGCACTGCAGCCTTTGCACTGCACTGTGTATGGGGGTCAAAGCAAAGGGGACGGGGCCAAAGAAGAGGGCCATGTGACCCCTCCTAAATGGCCAATTGTTCACCACCCCCTTAAAGGGGTTCACCGCCCCCCAAATTTCCCTGAGCCTCCCACCGCCCCCTTGGATTGCCTCATCGCCCACCAGGGTGTGGTACTGCCCACTTTGAGAATCAGTGACCTAGTACTTCATCACAATGGCTTCTGGCTCTGTCCTAGGATGCTTCCAGAATGGAGCCAGGAATGGAGTGGATATTCAAAGCAGTCTATTTGAAAAAGTTCTTCCTCTCCTACAAATCTGTGCAAAATTTAAGATTTTGGATGGAAAACTTGTTATGTGTCCAACCATGCTGAGAGACTAGAGGACTCATAACATCAAGGTCCCGAACTTGGACAATAGTGGGGGAATTCACTGGGAAATGTGGCAAATCCAGGGAAAACCATTATCCCATGCCCCAAATTGCTCACATTTCCACCTTTCCCATTACACAGGAGGAAAATGTTGCTACACCCCCACCCATCCATCTACCCAACCTTGCCCAGTTGTAGGCTATGAAAACATGGATGGCTGCTGAATATATTCTAGCTTCCAGGACACTGGAAGACAGGGTGCTTTCAGATGTAGCCCTGTGTTGTTTGAAGGGCTCCAGAAGGCTCTGCCCTGGCTCCATCCTGGAAGCATCCTAGGGCAGAACCAGAAGTCCATGTGATGAGGTCCTAGGTTGATAAATGCATAGGACACAGATTTTTCTGTGATGGAGCTCTCTCCCAAGGCATGTCAGGTTGACTGGTGATCCCCCTAGTTATATACCACCAGGTCAGATGTCTTGTGTAGCAGTATTTAGCACTTAAGGCCTCCCAAGACATAAACCTTACTTTTCTTACACGGAGATTTCTGAATTTCTGTTTAAAACTCCAGAAAATGTTGAAGTAGCTATACAGGGAGTAGCTATTAGTTCTACTTCCAGAAAGGTTTCTTTCCAGCAACATTTCCTCTCAGCAAAACAAACAAACAAATTAAAAACACCTTCTCAGATCTTGCTTTCAGGAAGACATGCAATCCCAAACAAACATATGACCTTCCAGACAGATAGGGTCAAAGAACTTGCTTTAACTAAGGCCCTTTCTACACTGCCATATAAAATTCAGATTATCTGTTTTAAATTGGCAGTGCAGATCCATCCTGAATTTGGGATTATTTGGCAGTGTAGATCCTGCCAAAATGTTCCTGTTTTCCTTTCCCTCATCTTGAAGGCCCTGTTTACTGATCTCCATAGTCTTTGGGAGCAGACAGTGCTACCACTTAATCACATTCATTAAATACTACTGAGCCTTTCACTTAAGAAATGGCAACCTATTTTGTTCGTCAGATGATGTAAGCTTCAAGTGTAGGGAAGAGATTTCTTGGGATTTTTTTTAAAAAAACATTGCAAAATGTCATCTTTTCAGATGCTTTCTAAGCTGATTAGCAAGTTACTTTTTTGCAAATTATCTAGATAGAGATGGGCAAAATGGTCAATTCTGTCATGTGATGGTATTTGTCATTCTCAGCTTTAAACTGATACAGTTAGGCAATTTGTGGGAGGAGCCAAAATGCCCCTTTGAGAAAAATCTCTACCACCAGTTCATGGAGGAGGGAAGATCAGCAGTATGTCATGTTCCTTTCTGTCTCATGCACTTTCAAAAATGATCCAAGGGATGGGCAGCTCCCTTATTAACGCCCTCCCTTCGTTTAAGAGGTGACTTGATCTCATCTTCCTTCTGCATGATGGGCACTCCTAAATCTCCAAGGTAGGAAAGTTAGGACTAATGAAATATTTCTTCACTCAAATGTATGGAACTCACTTCCTCCTCCTCTCCTTCTTTTCCTCCTTTCTTCCTAGGAATAATAGCAGCCATCAAGACTACAGTGATACGACCATGTCATGAGAATCAACATCAGTAGCACAAAAAGCACTACATTTGGAGATTGCAGGACAACAACCACAAGGGTGGCCAAAGAAAAGATGGATGGCCACCATCAACAAAGACATGTGTGCTGCCAACCTGAGGATGACCAAAACAAAGCCCTGTTGAAATGACAGTAACAACGGTAACTCCTCCTTTGGGAAAATAGCTTATTTTATTTCTTTCTTTCTTTCTTTCTTTCTTTATTAGATTTCTTAGCCGCCACTCCCAGTGGCTCAGGGCGGCTTACATCGGCATAAAATCACAACCTACAATAACATTAAAACACAGAACAAAATTATTCCAGAAAAGGATACAGTTTTTAAAAGATAGCATTTTATTCACAGCTCAAAGGCCTGCTAGAATAAAACAGACTTGCAGGCCTTCCAAAAAGCCACTAGATTGCATAAGGCCCTAACCTCCAGGGGCAATGCGTTTCAGAGGACTGGGGCGATGATGGAAAACACCCTCCTCCGCGTTGAGGTTAGATGGTACTGTTTAACATTTGGCACGGGTAAAAGGTTCCTCTCTTCAGATCTAAGTGATCTCGTGGGATAGTATGGGGTTAAGTACAGGTACACAGGTACACTGGCCCCAGACCATACAAGGCTTTAAAAGTCAGAACTAGCACTTTGAAGGTGATCCGGTACTCGATAGGAAGCCAGTGCAGTTCCCGCAGAATTGGCACCTCTGAGGGACTCCTGCGAGCAACCAAGCTGCGGCGTTCTGCACTAGCTTGAGTTTCCGGGTCACCGACAGAGGCAAGCCAATGTAGAGAGTGTTACAGTAGTCTAACCTTGAGATGACTGTAGCTTGGATCACCGTGGCCAGGTTAGGGCCTTACGCAATAAGTAAGGGGCCAGCCTCCGAGCCTGACGGAGATGGAAAATCACCACTCTGCTGACAGTGGAGACCTGAGGCAAGAAAGAAGAAGAAACATTTTTGTAGCAAAGTAACAAAAATACCCTCCTTTTTAAAGATGTGAAGTAGAGGCATGTTCCTTAAAAATAATCTATGGCTATTCACAGTTCAAAGGAATGCTGAACCATGGACCTGCTAACCCACTAAGGGAAGATGCCTGTCTGTGGCATGTCTTTTTCATGATGATGGAGAGGTGTGCAACAGAGTTCCAATGAGATCCTCAGAGAAACATATTCTCTCCCTGCAACATACTTATCACAATAATTTTCAGACTCCTTGTGGCTTCTTTGATTTGCAGCCTCCATTCACAGTTCCTTTGCTTCCTTGACCAATTCCCCGACCAGCTGTTTATTCTTCTTCCCTCCACCCCAACTTCACAGCAGCTGTTTTTGACACTTCAGCAAAAAAAAAATACAGCGCAGATCTTGAAGACTATGAAGAAGCAATTGCGATAGCTTTAAAACTAAAACACTCCCTGTGAGAGCTGGGGGCAGGGGAAGAAAAAATAGCAGTTGCAATAAAATCTATATGCTAATAAATTGTATAAGTTCTCAATATGTCATCTAAACTTTTTGACACTAAAAACTTGTAAGCTTTTTTTCTCTGTTCTACCAATGTTAGTGTTTGCCCCATTTCTTCTTTTCTGGTGTAATATAGAAATTTTTTTTTGAAAAAATTTTTTTTTTCCACATGAGACACATAAAACAGTAGAAGAATTAAAATTCTTCGCCAATGTTTTTGAATAATCTTGGGATATAAATGGAATTTAGGTCTTTTCAAGCATGCAACTTTATAACCTTTATGACACAGTATCAAATGACAATTGGGATGTGTGAAACCAGTATTGCAAACCAAAGAACCTGAAAGCCTGAGAAACAACACTTCATGTCACTTAAACCTGGCACATTTTGGAAGTGTCACTACATGTGCTGTGAGACATCACTTGCCCTAGTTAGGCATCATTTTGATTAATGTGTACAGAGAGCATGAAAAGCAAGTGAAACTGTGTGCAACACATTGAGAATTACAGTGCATTGTCTTGCTTGGCAGACTTCCTATCTGCAGACAAGCTCCTAAAGCAGTGACAGTATGGAGTACAGCCAGACATGGATGGGAAGGGGATCGGGTCTATGCAAAAGACTTTACTTACTCTCTATGTGATACTATACACATGTTGGGATTTATTCAATTTATGACTTTTTATTTCTATTTATCTCTTTTCTTTAAGAAGACAACGCAATGGCAGAGGAACATTTTCAGGATCTCACCTATTTAACTAGGCAATGCTTCCAAATCTAATTTATGCTGGAGGAACACATTTCTTTATATCCCTCAATAGGGTTACACACAAAGAGAGTACAATATCTCCTATGGCAGTAGTTCTCAACCTGTGAGTCCCCAGGTGTTTTTATTGATGTTTATTGATATACACTCAAACGCAGAGTGTCTGCATGGGTTTCCCAGGTATAAGGAGAGTGGTGAGACATCTATAATTGTGAATGAGCAACAACAACAGCCAGTTAAGACAGAGGTTGCATCGCTACCAAAGGAGTTGATTGCATCAGAAAGGAAAGAGAAGGGAACACCCAAAAGAGCAGTAGATGCACAAAGGAAAGAAAGTAGTGAAACATAAACGCCTAAGGGTAAAGTAACACCCAAGAAGGTTAAGCAGGAGGTGGTTGAAGAAGGAACTTCAGGAGTTAGTACAGGAAAAACAACAATTAGTACTGTAACGAAGACAGAAAAGAAAGGAAAGAAAAAATATGTGTTAGTTCCATATCTAGGAGAGCCAGGTAAATTTCACAAAGTCCCATGTGGAGCTGATTTCACTGACAATGAGGATTGTGTAACAATAGTAGAATAGAAGCAGTTACATTTTGAAAGAAATGTGTAAGGTGTGAGATGTGTAGTGTATCCATATTGTGTACAGAGAAATGAAGTAATATCTTAAGGTTAAAGATTCTGCAGGAAGTGAATGTGTTTGTGATGAAGTAATCAATGTATATGAGATCTAACAGCCTCTGCATATGTGCTATATAAGAATACTGTATGTAAAAGTACAAAAATATATTGACTAAGAAATACAATTACAAGTGACACAGGCTATTGTAAGGTGAATAGAATTAAAAGTAATGTGTTTAGACATTACATAAATAGTGTGGCGTGAGATATTAAAATTTCAGAGGGGAATTGTTGACATGGATTAATTGTATTGTAGTTATGAAATGTGAATTTATGTATAGATATGTATAGATATGTATATGCCAGGGAAGAAAGAAACACCTTGTGAGTAACCACAGAGTTAGTGTCATCCAAGAGATAAAAAATCTTTTCTGACACAGTGTTGGTTTGATGGGGCTGAAGAATAGCCCCCAGGATTTTGGTTCTTCGCTTAGAGTACAGAGGACAGAAAAACAAATAGTGAGGCAAATCCTCAATTTCCGGGACCCTGCAAACACATAAAAGAAAAAGCCAGAAAAAGAACACCCCTATTCCAAGAAAACAGACAAAATGGACTCAAATAGATGATTATTCCAGAGTAAACTTTTAATAAAGATAAACATGAAATAAGAACCTATATATTAAGACATTGTGTAAAAACCCCACCGAGAAGAAGAAAAGGAAGTCAACTGTATATAACTTTTCCCACAGAAACTCAATTCCCCTTTCCCCTTCCCCCAAGTTCCTTCTTTATGCATCTTTCTTTTCTTTGCTTTTACTATATTTGACTTATTATTAGTAGTCTAATTCCCCCAACCCCTTTCACCACCCCCTTACCTTACCCAAATCCCGATTATAATAATGAAAAGTTGTAATTTCCTTTTTCTTTTTCTCTTTGCCCTATATTGTTTCTACGAGAAGGTAGTATTCACTACCCTCGTTTCCCTCTACCTTATTTTGAAAATCAATAAAAATATTACAAAAAAAAAAGCCAGAGGAGTGCCCGTGTATCTGCCATCAATCACTGCTGTGGGCATACTTTGAAAATGAAGGGCTGTGATGGCTTGCCTAAGTTTTGGAATTGTGAGCCTAGTCAGGTAGATGGCCCTATCATGGTCAATTTTGTACAGTCTAAACCAGTGGGAAAATTAGGAGTAATAATAGCTTGCCTATCAAGGTGGACACAGTGATTAAAAATATAATCTCTTTTGAGTTCAAGATAAAGGGCTTATAATCAAATTCTTCTTTGAGTTCAAGATAGAGGGCTTATCAGACAGAGTGGGGTGAAATTCAAGCAGCTTCTGGTATCTAGTATTCCAGACTAGCTGTTCAAAACATCCCTTGGGGAGAACCCTAACTGAGGAGTCTTTTACACTTATCCAATAATTAAATAGGGTGAAATGAACATGTGATCTAATGGAGGGGAGACCAACCTCTGCCCGGACCAAGGCTGCCGGGGTGCCTGGTGGGAGTCTCAGTAGTTTCTTAAGAAATGTATTCTGGAGAGCCTCCAGTTTTGCTGTCTGAGACTCATCCCATCCTCAGGCGGCAGCCCCATACAAAATCTGGACTATAACTTTACTCTGACATATTTTATCTGTTATAAATTCACACATATATGGGACGTAACTGCATTCCTTTCTTGGTTCTCTGAAAGAGAAGAGTCTATCCCAGAAGGAAAATTTAAGAGGGAAAGAAGTCTCCTGCACTTTATCCACTGGCAACGCATACCTTCCCCTCCAACTGTAGCACTATATCTGACCATTGTTGACCATTAATTATTTCATTTTCCTTCAGTGAAATAAAGCTTCTACTTTATGCTACTTTTACTGAAATATTCCATACTTCAAAACTATAAAGTAGTTGCAATAAATTCTAGTGAAGTGAATTAGATTTTTTTCGCCTCCAGGAAGAGGCACTGTCATATATTATACCACTTTAAAATAATGTGTGCTGTAGATTAATTTAATGAGTCTTAACAACATATACAGGATTTGAATTACCTGAAATTATATTACAGTTGCAGCCTCTGGACCACCTTAGAGGTGTTACAATATGGTTATTTCCTCCATAAAAGCAAGGTAGGCATAATCAACATATTCGAGACAATTGTATTTGTCTTACAATTCATTTTTATTAACATGGGATGGGAGAATAGTGAATCTATGAACATAAAATATTGCAGAAGTCTTGTGAATTGAATGTTGTTGGTTTTATGGCTTGAATTAAAGCCCTCAGTTTTATGGAATTGTGACGGAAGGGAAAAAACATGTCTAATCATCATACATTATATTGGGCTAGTTATTTCAAAACAGCAAGTGAAATTTGGTTCCTTTTCCCTTCAGGTCCAGCAAAAGGATTGGACTAATACTTTAAACCCACTTGCCAAATATCTGCACCTTTGACCACATTCTTTACTTTTCCCAGAGGGTAACTAAAAGGTTGCGGTGGTAGGTAGGGAGAATAGTTTTCTATTTTTTTCTGTTATATTTCAGACATATATACATTTCTGCACATGAGCTACATTTTGTATTTTGTGATCTGTAGCAGGACATATCAGTTCATGACAAAACAGGCTTCCTGGAGTACAGAGACCCTCAGAGAAATTAAAAAGGAAGGACAACGATTAGAGTGCAGTTGGTGGAAAACTCGACTATCATGTGAGAAGACATTGTATAGACTAGGCATGTTTAGGTCCAGTCAGAATCTTCAGAATCTGGATTAAATTAAAAAAAATTCCTTTTTTGAAACGATTTTGAGGCAATTTGGGAACCTTGGCCTTTCGAAGCCACTGTCGCCATCTTTGTTCTGACGCAGGAAGTGATTCGGAAAAGACCCAGCGTTTGGAGGTATTTATTATTTATTTATTTATGTGTCACGTTTCTATACCGCCCCTCTCAGCCCGAAGGCGACTCGGGACGGTTTGCACAAGGCAGTCTCTGTCCTCAACAACACAAGCAAACAAACCAAAAAATAACCATATAACAACGAATTAACAATTAAAAACATACAATTGGAATCTCAGCGTCATCATTTCATATATCTAATTAAACCTTTATGTTTCATCAGCAAATGCCTGCTCAAACTGCCAGGTCTTGACTTTCTTGCAAAATGTCAGGAGGGAGGGGGCCGATCTGATGTCTCTAGGGAGGGCATTCTAAAGCCGAGGAGCCACCACTGAAAAGGCCCTGTCTCTCGTCCCTGCCTGTCGCGCCTGCAAAGAAGGCGGGACCAAGAGCAGGGCCTCTCCAGATGATTTTAAACACCTGGATGTTTCATAGGGAGAGATGCGTTCAGACAGGTAAGTTGGACCAGAACCGTTTAGGCCTTTAAAGGCTAAAGCCAGCACTTTGAATTGTGCCCGGTAGCAAACTGGCAGCCAGTGGAGCTGGCACAACAGGGGAGTTGTACGCTCTCTGAATGCCGCTCCTGTTATCAACCTGGCTGCTGTCCATTGGACTAGTTGCAGCTTCCGAACAGTCTTCAAAAGTAACCCCACGTAGAGAGTGTTGCAGTAATCTATACGGGATGTAACCAGAGCGTGGACCACCATGGCCAAGTCAGACTGGGATGCTTGCCTCCAGCCAATGAGGGGAAACCACGTGGGGAGGGGCTGGTTTTTGGCATGGCAGCCATTGCCCTTTAAAAGGGGCTGTGCATGCCTCATCGTCTCATTGCAAGCTGGGGGTGCAAACTGGAAGGGAGCTTGGGTGGGAAAGGTGCCACCACTTGGGAAGGGAACAACAGGGTTTAGGAAGGGAACAAATTAGGGAGAACGGCTGTTAGCAGGCCCCTTGCCTGCGAGGCTTGCTTGTGTGGGGGAAGGGAAGAATGGCAGGGCAGCTGGGAGAAGCGTTCTTCTCTTGCCTGCCACTGCCAATTTTCCTTTTAGAAGCAGTGATTTTAATTTTCAACAGACCTCAATCCCCTTTGAGTTACACTTTGGATTTTGGGATCCCAGAAAGTTCCTTTAGACTTTGGAAAACCCATCTTCTTCTGATAATTCCCTTCCTGAAGCGTGAATACAAGTTTTAAGACCATTTCATCTCCTGGGGTTTGACTTCTGTGCTTTGGAAAACAAGAAATCCCATTATCTGCTAATAATTTCCTTGAGACAACACAAAAAGTTTGGAGGCCCCTTTGTCTGTCTGGGGTTACATCTGGGAAATGTAGTTTGTGGAGGCAAGGACCCCTGTGGCAGAGAATTCAAAAGGCCCCATTCTAAACTACATTTCCCAGAATTCTGTTCCCTTCCACATTGAATATCAATGTGAGTGTGGTCTCTGCTTGTCTCTCTGGGCTGGCCATGTGCCAGAGGGGCTTCTTCCTTGTCTGGTCATCCAGCCAGCCATCCCTCCCTCCTCCCCCTGCCATCCCCTTTGGGGAAAGAGCAGTGTTTCTCCCTCAACTTCAGCCCTACCATCCTCCTCATGGTCCTTTGGGGAACAAAACCCAGCCCTTTTGGGTGAGAAGCGGTACCCGTAACAGAGACCTGGAGCCATTTACGAGACTTACAAAACTCTTCTGAAAGAGTCATAGGTCAGTGTTTTGATTCTGAAGTTTTTTGTATGGGCACCACTGGTGTATTTGTATGAAACGGAAATTGATTCATAAGAGCACCACTGGTGTACTGGAAGTCTCAATGCATTCTGGAAAGTGTAGTCCTCCAGGCTTCCTCCCCCTCCTTCTCTTCCCCGTTGCTCTGCTGCCATGCATGCCCCATCTCTCTCTCTCTCAGATGCTTCTCTTCCCCATTGCTCTGCCTTGTCTCATTCCTCAGCCTCAGGCCTCTTCCTTTCCTCTCTCCCTCTCTCAAGTTTCTTTATATATATATGGCATACGAATTATATATCAAAAAAAAATCCCCCCCCCCCCCATTTGATTTAAGAATCGCCATTTTAGGATTCTAAACCATGCCTGGTGTGTGTGTGTGTGTGTGTGTGTGTGTGTGTGTATATACAGTGTATATATATATATATATATCTCTCAAAATAGATATGATAAATAAGTTACAAATGAAGTTTTGCACAGCATGTGTGTGTGTGTATAAAAATTGAAAATATACCCATTCAGACTTACATACAAATTTGACTTAAGAACAAACCTATGAAGCCTATCTTGTTTGTAACTTGGGAACTGCCTGTATTGCAGTAATGTAACTGAATTAATGCAGGCATATTATCCATGTCCAGGAAATGGCATTGTGGCATCCCACCAGGGCCAAAAAAGGGGACTTTAAAAGGATGGACGAACTCTATGGCCCTGGGGGTCACGTTACAGCCTTCCCATAAAAGAAAACCTGAAGATTCTCTAAGCAATGAGTTCAGGACTCCAAATGGGTGAACTCAAACAGGTTTATTTAACAACAACCAGTAGAAACAAACTGGTGGCACAAAAAGGCTTGAAGTAGCCTTTAAGAAATCACTTGCCTTTTTTGTTTGTTTGCAGAGTGATGGTGCTTTCTTCTGGTTCCAGGGTTCCTTTGTTGCTCCCAAATGGTCCTCTGGTGCACAAAATCCTTTGGTCCACAAAGAAACAGCCTCTGTTGAAGGGCTGGCCCTTCCTATTGCTGAATTCCTTGTTTTTGAGAGTGTTGGAAGGCTATATGTGAACAGAAGTGCTTTGTCTGAGACTAGCTCCAGATTTTCAGTCCATGTGCTCTTTGCTGGAAGTGAGGTCAAAAGGGACGTCCTGCCCTCAGGTGACCTCTGGAAGAAGAGGAGTTCAGGGCGGTGATGCCAGGTGCAACTCCACCCAGCACAGTCCACATGGCAGAACAAAAGGCCATGCAGGTAAAGGGCAAGCAAATACAAATGCAGGCACAAACAAGCCCCAGGGGGCGGAATAGGCATGTCTGGTGGCCCCAAACAGTCAGAGCCCTAGAGTCTACCTGTGAAAGTGGTGGATTCAAGAGTACTCTCAATCTCTTGACATAGCTTTTCCAGGTCAAATTCAATCCCATCTGGGGTAGATCACATATTAGAGTCATAGACTCAGAAACTACCAATCCACATAAGATGAACTACCAGTACATATAAAAATCATTCTCCATTTATTGACACTCATCTCATCTGTCCACTGGTGCAGCATCCTACACAATTACAGCTGTGTTGATTAAGAACAGTAGAACTGAGAATGTGGTGAACTGTTCCCAAAGATTATTCTATCCAGAGACAGCATGACAAATTTAAAGATAGCACTTGCATCCAGGAAGCATACATGTGTCCTAGGTTCACACTGATATGGTGTCAAAAGCATTCCAAATTTGCCATCAGAATGAAATGGAAGAATATTCTAACGGGCTTTGAACATTAAAGGTGATGTGTGAATTATCAATATACTAATAACACATCTTAGCAAATATCAGACTAGCCTTACTAACATTAAAAGATGAAGGAAGGGATAAACTTGATAATATTAAGACCCATCAGTCGACCAGCTTCCAGGCAAACTTTGAACACAAAGGATTCCTTAACAGCCATTTATGTGGAATCCCCAGTGAGGCATTATGCCTAATGATACACCTTCAGATGTAAGAACTTTTAATTCAGTTTTACTAGTTTCAACTTTAGATTTGACAGGTGCATTGAATCAAGAGAGATATAAACCACTCTGGATTGTAACGGAATGTGAAATTAAAGCCATTTCATGTAGATTTTACCTTCATCTTCCAAGAATCACCAGTTTTACTGTGGAACTTTTGATGCATTGTTGGGACCTGATGATGGATTAATATGCAACAGCTGTTGCAGCTTCATAATAGGTTCCTAAGTAGATAGGTAGGATTGGATTATTTCTTTTTAATTGTGCCATTCACACTGTAACTGCTAATACCTCCTCTGTTCAAGATCAGTTAGATATTGAATTGCTTTTCCTAATGGGTATGATGTGAGCCATGATAATTTGGATACACCTGCTACCAAAAACACATTCTGAATGAGCATGAATATGAAAAAAACCTCTTGTTACTCAGGTGGAATGTTATTGCAGAGGGTTTTTTGAAATATGTAGCAATGCATGTTGCCAATCAAGATGTTGTCTAATGATTTGCAATCCTCATTATTGACTGTTTTGCTTTTCATACCAGTAGTTTTATATCTTTCCCATGCTATCTAATCCTGATCTGCACTCAATCCTGCAGGGAATACAGCAGAATCTTACTTCTGTTTTTGTGCCTCGTATTGACCTATTTTAGAGTTTTTGTATGTACAATACAAACTGTATTCAATTTGTAGCTGTCGCGATGCAGACAAATGGCCTTATTGAAGATTATCTTTAAATACAGTTCAAACCAGTTCAAAATCCATGTCATAAAACTTGCCCTGGGCACCAACATGTTCTAGAAAATCCATTTTTGTGTGTGTAGCTACTACCTCCAAATCATCGGGAAACGTGTTTAAAATCTGGCAGGAGAAGGAGGGTAGAAGAGATGTGAATCTTTTGGGAATGCTATTCAAAATCTGGCAGCAGAAGATGAGAATTTCCATGTTGGAAAAGTGATAAAAGAAGTAAAGGGCTGTGTGGTGTTCCACCCTAGTGGTCATAGACAGACACCGGGGGTTCCAGCTCCCCAGGGTCAGAATGGGGATGATGGGTGGCCAGATGGGTACGAGACTGCAGATGAAGATTTAGTCTGGGATGATGGATGGTTACATGGATATGGGCCTGAGAATGGGGATAATGATGACTCCATGGAAGTTAGTTCTGAATTCGACAGTGAGAGGCCCAGAGACCTTGATTCTCATGAGAACTTCTCCACTCCCTTGCTGGGCGAGCATTCCGAGGATAGGGAGGATCGAGTTTCCCAGCATGATAGCGATGCACCTGGGGCCACTGATGAGGAGGAATTTGACAGGAGGGCCAGCATCCGATCCTCCTGGAGAGATTGGAGTCTGAGAAAGGGGGTGTGTTGGTCGCATAGAAAATAGATTCTTTTATTAGACCGGGCTGGGAGGGTTTTCGCCAGACCTGAAGCTTCGTTCAGCTTGGAAGGACTCATGCTCAAGACTCTAAGTTTCCGTTTGACCGAAGGAGCGGTTTGCCTTGTTATCGTATCTTGTTCCTAGGGATTTAAGTCAGCTTGACTTGCCAGATACAGAACTTTCTTGGACTATTCTTGGATTTATTCAAGTTGCCTTGCATCTTTCTACTTTTGGACTATTACTTATTCTAAATAAACATACATTTATTGCATCTGCCTGGTGTGTGTGATCTAGGGGGGGCTGTCCACAATCTGAGGTGCAACAGGCTGGTGCTTTTGGTAGGAAATGGAAGGATGGGTAGAGGGACAGCATAAGGAGTGGAGCAAGGAAAGTCAAGGACCTCATCACATGAGGTTTGGGCTTCATATTAGGATTTTTCTAGGATGGAGCCAGGAAGGAGCCCACCAGACCCCATCACGTGATGCAGGGCTTCTTCTGGTGGGGCTCCATCCTGGTTCCATCCTGCCAGCATCCCAGGATGGAGCCCAGGGAACACAGGTTCTCATTAGGCAAGCTAGGAAAAACGCAAGAAGTAGCCGGGCAGTGATAATTCCCCCCATGTGATGTGGAAGGGGACAATATGGGTGATGAAGGGTGTGGGACAACAGTTTCCCCTGCTGCCTGCCGGATCTGCACTGCTGCCCCACAGATGCTCCTGTTATCCCCTAGCTTGAGAACCTCAATGTGATGAGATCTCAAGTTATTTATTTATTTATTTGTCACGTGTCTATACCGCCCCTCTCAGCCCGAAGGCAACTTGGGACGGTTTACACATGGCAGTCTCTGCCCTCAATACAACACAAGCAAACAAACAAAAAAAAAACCATATAACAACAAATTAACAATTAAAAACATACCATTACAGCCTCAGCGCTAAGTTGAAATCAGTTTCCATCACATCGTCGTCATTCCATATATCTAATTAAATCTTTATATTTCAGCAGGAAATGCCTGCTCAAACAGCCAGGTCTTGACTTTCTTGCGAAATGTCAGGAGGGAGGGGGCCGATCTAATGTCTCTAGGGAGGGCATTCCAAAGCTGAGGAGCCACCACTTTTTCAGCCCTGTCTCTTGTCCCCGCCAGTCGTGCCTGTGAAGAAGGCGGGACCGAGAGCAGGGCCTCTCCAGATGATCTTAAACATCTCGATGGTTCATAGAGAGAGATGCATTCAGACAGGTAAGTTGGACCTGAACCGTTTAGGGCTTTAAAGGCCAAAACCAGCACTTTGAATTGTGCCCGGTAGCAAACTGGCAGCCAGTGGAGCTGGCACAACAGGGGAGTTGTACACTCTCTGAATGCTGCTCCTGTTATCAACCTGGCTGCTGTCCGTTGGACTAGTTGCAGCTTCTGAGCAGTCTTCAAAGGCAACCCCACGTAGAGAGTGTTGCAGTAATCTATACGGGATGTAACCAGAGCATGGACCACCGTGGCCAAGTCAGATTTCCCAAGGTACGGGCGCAGCTGGCGTACAAGTTTAAACTGTGCAAATGCTCCCCTGGTCACCTCTGAAACCTGGGTTAAGCAGCAGCTATAAACGTGCAATTAAAGTCACATCCTCTTATCAGAAAATGTGCATATTTGCATGCAAAACAGCACACAGAGGTTCCTATGCCTCTAAGGAAAGGTTCCTCAAACTTTTTAAGCAAAGGGCTTGTTCATGACCCCTCGGACTGGGCAGAGGAGATGGAATATAGTTTTGAAAAAAACCCCAAATTCCTATGCATATCTTATTTGCTTTTGACTGACAATGAGGATTGTTGTTATTGTATACCTTCAAGTCATTTCAAACTTAGGGTGACCCTGTAAGACTTCACATTATGTCTGAAATGACTTGAAGGCACACAACATCAACAATCCTCATTAACTTGACTATATCATCAGCCAAAAACAGGCCCACACTTCCCATTGAAGTACTGGTAAGCTTATTTTGGTTAAAATTGTTCTTCATTTTAGGACAAGGGCCAGGTAAATGACTTTGGAGGGCCACATCCAGCATGTGGGCCTTAGTTTGGGGAACCCTGTTTTAAGCGTTGTGTAAAAACCCTGCTAAAAGCATGTATAGTCAGTCATACAACCAGGTAGCCAGCAACACCAGCTGAAAGTCTCTCTTCTACAGGACCACTCTCCAGTTTTCACTTTGGAGGTTCTAACTTCTAGGGTTGCCTTTGAAACATATCTAAAACTAGTTCAATGTTGCTAATCTGGTTACTAATTTAGGATACAGTTGAATTTTGTAACAACTGTGCCCATTCAACCTATATGTTGGTTTCTGGAGTAATTTAAAGTTTCAATTGTGTGAGAAAGTAAAATCTTTCTGGAAGGAAATTCACGAAAAAATGTCAACAAAATATTAAAAGTAAAGTTTCCACTACAACCATAATTCTTCCTACTGGGGATGACCAACACTAAATGGGTTACAAACAAAGACAAACTTTTCACCTAAATGACTATGACAGCAAGAATGTTGCTAGCAAGGGTATTTTTGATGGAATTACAAAAGGTAATTCCGCCAAAAGAAGAATGGATACAGAAAATGATAGAGATGATGAGTATGGATGAACTAACCTTCTGGATATCTAAATTAAAAGGACAGACTGGACTCCTGTTAAAGAATGGCTGAAAGAAAATGAAAATACAGATAAATTGTTTATATATATATATATATATATAAACAATTTATATATATATATGAGACAATTTATATATATATATAAACAATTTATATATATATATATATATATGAGACAACTAAAGCAAGAATTGTCTTTGCCAGTTTCTGGAAACTTGAAGGAACGCCCGGAATGGAAAATTAAAGTGAGGGAAGTTAAAGATATGGATAAATTAACCTTTTTTTGAAGAGGTACTCGGGAAATCCGATTAAAAAAACAAATTGGGAACTTTTCCAAATCTATGAAGAATTACAAAGAGAAAATAAATAATAAATAAGATACGTAATTTTTATTTACAAAGAAAAATAAGCAAAGCAAGCTTGGAATGGAAGTCAGAATTTTTTTTAAGGGATTAATTTTTTCCTTTTTATATTCTTTTTTTTAAAAAAAATTCTTTTTATTATTCTTGCTATTTCTATTTTTCCAACTTTCCTATCATCTTGATTGTTCTCCCTCTTTCCATGTATTAATAATATTCAAATAATTAATAAAAACTATTTGGAAAAAAGAATGGCTGAAAGAAAATAAAATAAAAATGCTAATTTAATTCAAAGGGGGGAAAACAAAAAATTATAATAATAAAATAATATTAATAAAAAGAAGAGGAAGAATTTTAATTCATTGGATTTTAAGCTTAATGTTCTATGTGTTTAAGGCATTGAATTATTTTCTTCTGTAAGCCACCTCGGGTCCCCCTTAGGGTAGAGAAAGGCGGGGTATAAATAGGGCAAATAAATAAATAATTATTCTCATCAATACTCGATTTTTCTTAGCAAGTCCCCCCCAAAAAAAAGGGCACATTTATTTTTTCAAATATTTTAACACCCACCCCAAATTCTTAGTTAGTAGATTCCTGACTATGCACCCCCCAAAATTAATATGGGTATAAGCAGTTCTTTATACAACTTTCTCCAAAACTGTTTAGAATTTTGAGTCTAACAACCTTTTAACATTTATAGGACTTTGAAAGCAGTTCAATTGCAATAGTTTAATGCAGTGGTTCCCAAACTTTTTTGGCCTACCGCCCCCTTTCCAGAAAAAAATTTACTCACAGCCCCCCCAGAAATTTTCATTGCTACTTCAAATAATTTTGCTACTCCTACTATTCTAATGCAAATATCTAATATGCAGGATGTAGTTTCGTTGTTACAAATTGAACATATTTAAAGCATAGTGATTAATCACAAAAACAGTATGTTTGGGGGAGTATGGACAACGGATGATGGGATTTGCAGTACCTTCAACCGATTCGGTTCTGACTTCCACAGACCACTGAGACCCCCACAAATTACAGAACTGGACCAAACTTGACACAGAGAGCCCACATGACCAACAGAAAATACTGGAGGGGTTTGGGAGAAATTGGCAGTGATTTAGGGCAGTGTTTCCCAACCAGTGTGCCGTGGCACACTAGCGTGCTGTGAGCGATCATCAGGCGTGCCATGGGAAATTGGCACTCTCCCCCCTCCTAGCAGCCCCCTCACAGGTTTCCAAGAAACAAATTGAGCCTCTCCACTTGGAAATGTTTCCCCCATTTACTTGATTTTTGAGAGCTGCCTCCCCCCAAGGAGCTGTTTTTAACAGCTTCATGACATCCATAGTTAACTGGAAGCAAGTTTCACTCAGGGTGAAATTTCACAAAGGCCTGGAGAACAAGCTCTATGAGGAGCGGCTTGAAGAGCTGGGCATGTTTAGCCTGAAGAAGAGAAGGCTGAGAGAGGACATGATAGCCATGTATAAATATGTGAGAGGAAGTCATATATATGTTGTGTTCATCGAAACAGGCCCAGGTTTCACACTGAGTGTATAAATACATTAAAAACATATTAACTATATGTATTACTGTGTTAGAGTGTCATTTTGTGTCATTTTGGTTGGTGGTGTGCTCCAGGTTTTTGTAAATGTAAAAAATGTGCCGTGGCTCAAAAAAGGTTGAAAAACACTGATTTAGGGGACATGTAGTTCACCTACATTTGGAGAGCACTATGAACCCAAACAACTATGGATTTGGATGAAATTTGGCACAAATACTCAATATGCCCAAATTTGAACAATGATGGAGTTTTGAGAAAATAGCCCTTCTCATTTGGGAGTTGTAGTTGCTGGGATTCATAGTTCAACTACAATCAAAGAGCATTTTGAACTCCACCAACAATGGAATTGAGCCAAACATGGCACACAGAACCCCCAATCGTTCACCGCCCCCTTAAAGGGGTTCACCGCCCCCCCCAATTCCCCTGAGCCTCCCACCGCCCCCTTAGATCGCCTCACCGCCCACTAGGGGGGCGGTACTGCCCACTTTGAGAATCAGTGGTTTAATGCAAGGCATTATTAGCTTTATCATTTCAAACAGTACTAAGAATTTTTAGCAGGAGAGTACTAAAGTTTTACCAAACTCCAAACCCCAGGGTGAAACTATGTCAGTTTAAGTGGTATCAAAATGCTAATAATTGTGCAGCTGAAAAAAATTACTTTCATGACACTTGCTAGGGATTTGCAGGAGTGTTAATTACACATTTGATTGAATTGGATTTAGAAACATCTTCCTACTTTTTAGCTAGTTGTAGCAACTGGGTTTGGCAACATTTCCTTGGATGTAAAAATACACATCTGTAACCTTTAACAGTTTCGGACTAAGTTCCTCATATGTCTACATATGCTGCCTTCAAGACTTTAAAAATCAGACCAGGCTCTTTCTCTATTTCCCCTTCCCATTTTTTTCTCCCCTACTCTCGCACCTTCCCCAACCCCCACCCCCTATTTTCTTTTTGATGTAAGTGGAAAAGTTTATGCTTAATAAAAATTATTCAAAAAAATAATTTAAAAAATCAAACCAGGCCCTGAAATATCCAAAAATGTTTAGGGATATAATGAAAGTAATGCAGTCTTATAGGTACCCCTGGATAAGGAGGTATTTTTCATTCTATCAATGACACGAAAGATTAGGAAATGCAATGCAAAAACACAAGGAACTAGAGTAAACCTCTGAAAGCACTATATCATAGTATAAAAATATATTGTGCTATAGTCACCAATAAGGCAGCCCCCAACAAGGGGGAACAAGTATATAAACAGTGCATAAACAAGTGCAAAATAAGCAAAATGTGTTTACAAATAATTCATATAATCAGTCACGCTGATACACCATGCATAATTCCATTTTGATTTCAACCTGTGTATGCAGTATGCCTTGACTTTGCTTCTGTATAGACTTTCCACTTGACAAAGCCCCATTGTGTGGCAAAACGGGATCAGGCCTTGCAGTACGATCGTTGCGGCTTGGGTTCGGCGTCTCCGATGCGCAGCCCCCCTCCCTGATCATCCGCTTCCATCTCTGGTTTACCTCTAGCACGTTTGGCATATTCATCGGATTATCTTTAGCAGCTTGGATGTTTGTCCCCCCATTGAACGATATCAATTGAAACTTCATTGGATTTACCTTGGACTTACTGCCTTGCTCTCCCTTTATTTCGGCTGGAGGTACCTCCGTTGCGGCGGTTTATTTGTAACAATATTTGACTGATTATATGATTTATTTGTAAACACATTTTGCTTATTTTGCACTTGTATATGCACTGTTTATATACTTGTTCCCCCTTGTAGGGGGCTGCCTCATTGGTGACTATAGCACAATATATTTTTATACTATGATATAGTGCTTTCAGAGTTTTACTCTAGTTCCTTGTGTTTTTGCATTTTTCATTCTATGTCATCATTGCTTTGCATTTCTCTAGATCCAAATTCTGGTTTCCTTAGGACAATATCTAAAATTAATTTCACGTTTTCCAACTCTCAGTTCTATAAGGACCTTTCTCTCCATATGTTATCAGTGTATATATGCATATTAATAAATTAGTCTCAAAAGGCTTATATGACTGCATAGTTATTCCTTGTGTCATGTTTCCTCAACATAGATATGAGCATTGCCAAAACTCCACAGATAAAGGGTCAGGATAGAATCAGACTTAACATCGCAGCTAGATTGCTCCCCTATCTTATTTGGCGATACTTCAATTGTGTACATATGGCAGCGTACTGGAAAGGCAGGAAGGCAAAAATGAACCAAAGAAACTGAAATCTGTGGCAAATGGCACATCTTTCACAAAATGTGGACCATAAAGTGAAACCAGCAGCTTATTCTCAATGCTCAGATCTTTTTTTAAGAATTGTACAGATTACATATTTTTTATATTTATATGTTTATGCCTAACCTCTCTGTTTAGTGATTTTTAAGACAGCTTATGAGCAACAAGTTCCAATAGAACAAAATCTAGAATTATTTTTAGAATCATCAATGTGTACTTAGAAGTAGGCTTCCATGTGTTTAGTGGAACAGATATAGCATCCTAGAATCATAGAGTTGGAAGAGACCTCATGGGCCATCCAGTCCAACTGATGGGCCATCCAGCCAGAGAGATAGCACAGAGGTAGAACAGCTGTGCTGGCAATCTGAAGGTTGCAAGTTCGATTCCCAAGCTGGCTTGGACACCCAGCTGTGAGCCCTGTCCACTGTTCACCCAGCAGTTCGAAAACAGCCCACTGTGAATAGATGAACTGGGAACCGCCTAAAGCGGGGGAGGATTCTTTTCAGTAAAAGACTTTACAACGTCTGAATAAATAAAGATCGGCTGTCGGAAGGTGGAATGTGGAACAGAGGAACAGAGGCCCTCCATCATGAGGATGAAGTAACAGCACCCCCTTGTGATGTAATGACGTACCCTGTGACACAGCCAGAAGAAGAAAAAATCCTTCAAAATTGTATGTGTTGTATTGTAACTGTACGTCTTCCGGCAGGGATTGTCTGCCGTATGTGTGAGTAATCCGCTCTGAGTCCCCTTCGGGGTGAGAAGAGCGGAATATAAATAAAGTGTATTATTATTATTATAACTCCCTGCCAAGAAGCACTCCTGACAGACGGCCATCCAGCCTCTGTTTAAAAGCCTCCAGAGAAGGAGCCGCCACCACACTCCGAGGCAGAGAGTTCCACTGCTGAATTGCTCTCACAGTTAGGAAGTTCTTCCTAATGTTCAGGTGGAATCTCCTCTCCTGTAGTTTGAAGCCATTGGTCCATGTCCTAATCTCCAGGGCAGCAGAAAACAAGCTTGCTCCCTCCTCCCTATGACCTCCCCTCACATATTAATACATGGACATCACATCTCATCTCAACCTTCTCTTCTGCAGGCTAAAATTGCCCAGCTCTTTAAAGCTGCTCCTCATAAGACTTTTTCTCCCTTGATCATTTTAGTCACCTTTCTCTGGGTCACATTCCAGCTTGTCAGCATCTCCCTTCAATTGCAGTGCCCAGAATTAGACACAGTATTCCAAGTGTGGTCTGACCAAGGCAGAATAGAGGGCTAGCATAACTTCCCTGGATCTAGACACTATACTTCTATTTATGCAGACCAAAAATCCCATTGGCTTTTTTGTCACTGCATGATATTGTTGGCTCATGTTTAATTTGTTGTCCACGAGGGCTCCAAGATCTTTTTCACACCTACTGCTGTCAAGCCAGGCGTCCCCCATTGTGTATCTTTGCATTTCATTTTTTCCTTCCTAAGTGGAGTATTTTGCATTTGTCCCTGTTGAACTTCATTTTGTTAGTTTTGGCCCATCTCTCTAATCTGTGAAGATTGTTTTGAATCCTGCTCTTGTCTTCTAGGGCAGTGTTTTTCAACCTTTTTTGAGCCGCAGCACATTCTTTACATTTACAAAATCCTGGGGCACACCACCAACCAAAATGACACAAGATGACACTCTAACACAGTAATACATATAGTTAATATGTTTTTAAATGTATTTATACACTCAGTGTGAAACCTGGACCTGTTCGATGAACACAACATAGATATTCTGGCAGGAATGGCAGAAAGACACAAACTTCCCACACAGAACTCCCATAACCAAGAGAAAATACTATAAGAGTTTGGTGGGCATTGACCTTGAGTTTTGGGGTTGTAGTTCACCTATATCCAGAGAGCACTGTGGACTGAATCAATGTTGGATCAGGACCAAACTTGGCATGAATACTCAATATGCCCAAATGTGAACACAGATGGAATTTGGGGAAAATAGACCTTGACAGTTGGGAGTTACATTTTCTGGTATTTATAGTTAACACACGATCAAAGAGCAACCTGAACTCTTGCAACAATGGAATTGGACCAAACTTGGCATATTGAACTCTCATTACCAACAGAACGTACTGAAAGAGTTTGTTTGGGAATTGACCTTGAGTTTGGAAGTTGTAGTTCACCTACACCCAGAGAGCACTGTGGACTCAAACAATGTTATGTTGTTGTTTGTTTTCTATCCAGAATCACAATGTTGGAAGGAGGCTCACCACTTTAAGGTCCCTAAAACAGGCATGGGAAAACTTCGGCCCTCTGGGTGCTTTGGACGTCAATTCCCACCATACCTACCAGCCTGAGGCCCTTTCCTGCTTAAATGGCTGAGGGGGGAAAGGGAAAAGAGCCCGAGGCTGCTAGGAATGGTAGGAGTTGGTGTCCAAAACACCTGGAAGGTCCAAGTTTGCCCATGCCAGCTTTCGACAGAAACCTCTTCCTCCCCCTTTCCCTTCGCGCCCTTTCTTCCCCCTCCTCCTGAACACTTACTTTTTCTTCTACACTGCCGCTTCTGCCGCCATTTTGATCCAGGGGGGGCCAGCATGAGCGTGTTCAGGAGAGGAGGGGGAGGGAGGAAGACGTGACCCGTGCGGGCGCTACTGCGCAGACTCACCCCAGAGCAAAGCAAGGCAAAGCGAGCAGAGCGAGGCTGGGAAGAAGGGAGCCTGAGTGGAGAAGAAAAAGTATTTGGCAGGAGGGGGAAGAAAGGGTATTGGAGGTTCCAATTTTCCACAGCACACCTGATGATCGCTCACGGCACACTGTTTGGGAAACACTGTTCTAGGGTATTAGCTACCCATCCCAATTTGGTGTCACCTGCAAACTTGATGATCATGCCTTCTAATCTTTCAACTAAGTCATTAATAAATATTGAGATTCTAAAAGTTTTAGCTCTACTTTTCTGCCATTTTCTTCTCTTTGTGTCTCACCTCCTCTGTTGGCTGTAGTAGTTCTTATTTCATTCTTATTATTACATTCTGGCTAACCACATTTGGTAAATGTGCCTAAATTCCATTTATCCACCTCTAATAACAAGCATAGTTAATTGTCTGCTGTTCCCCCCCCGGTAGTGGATTACTATATTGGGATATGGCATGGATCTAATTAGATTTTGCACTTAATAAATAATGCTTCTATTGAACCTAAAGGTAGCACTGCCATTTGAGAGCATTTTAAAATTATCATGGCAACTTCCATTCATCACCATAGAAAGCGAAACAGAACCATTTGTCCTCCAGTCATATTGGAAACTTTTTTTCCAGCTCTTTTAGCCTTTTCTAATTAATATGGACACATAAAAGACCTATTATTGCAGTCTCAATAATGCAACCCATAGCTGACTTCTTGCCCCCTTTCAACCATTTTCTAAACCTATAATGGAAATGTTCTGCTTTAAACTTTATAATGAGTTTATTCTTTTTTAAACTAATTTTAAACTAATTATATTATTGAATTGAAAAGTTAAATGCCCATTTTCCTGATTTCCTACATCCTCCATTATTTTCCCTCCAGGCAGCATTGAAGGATTCCTCCCCAAAATAAGCAGTAATGTTACAGAGAGATATGCAACATCAGTCTGAGGATTCTACATATGCATTACATAACGTAGACATCTATTGATGAATAACTACAATAAGGCAGTATTATATCAGCTGATATAATACTGTATTATATGAATAGATGATGCTATGAAACTAGGCAAACTAGATATATCTAATATGTTGAGTATGTCATTTTGGGACACCAAGTTAAGAATGTTATTTTGGAGTTTATGCAAACCTTCAGTAAAATTAAGAATGTAATTTCATGAATGATGAAATTAGTTGTAGCACATTCAAATATGGGTCTAAGCCTACATTTAATCCTAGTGAGACCCAATGAAATCAATGTGATTTCTTACAGAGGAGAGGATAAAATTGAACCATGATTAATTGTTGCATATGGGAATGAAGTTTTAGAAGATTGGCAACTCTAATTCAGAGACGAATCTGGAGTGAATTCACTGCTTCAGATTCTAAAGAAGCCACCAGCCTCTGCCATGTACTTTGTTTTACTGTAATTCTTGGGCTTGGCCTCATGTTAGCCACCCCGAGTTTCCTTGGGGAGATGCTGGTTGGGTATAAATAAAGATTATCATCATCATCATCGTCATCACCATCATCATCATTGTTTAATACAGTCTACATGGTTACTGCTGTACATTCTTATGAAATGTTTTATGTAAATTTCCAGGAGCATTTAATGGAGGGTAATTAATAAGTGAGAAATTGAATTGAATTATTATCATTACTGTTATCATTATAATTAAGTATATCCAATACTACAATTGAGCCGGCGGGAGGTCCATGGAGCAACCAGACACGCCTGGATGTGACGGGAACCCTGGCCTGGCCTCAAGGGATCCATCTCCGGCCCCATGACTGTTTGGTGGAGACGAATTGGGACCATGAGGGACTAGCCAAAATGGTGGATGACCTTGACAGCGCCGAGAGTGGGCGGTCCCTCCTGTCCTCCCCTCATTTAGGCCTGACGAGACGATTACACAGACACCGGAAGAGCCGCCAGAAGAGGAGAGTAAAGAAACTCCCGACTTCCGGTCCGCCAACAGACCATCCAGAGATTGTAGCCTCTCAGAAGGCAGGAGTTCCTAGGATGATGGGTTCCTCTTCAGTGAATAGAGACAATACTGAGGCCCTCCGTAGACATCGAGCTGCCCCCGTAACTTTCAGGGTGAGCACTGAAGATGGAGATGGCCTCGGAACAATTCCGGACAGTGCTTTGGGAAGCAGTAAGCCCAAGAAATTTAGATCTAGAACTTTCTGGGGACTTGGCTTTGGGACCTGGGCTAGATCTAACACCTATAGCCCTAGGGTCAGGGCTAAGAAAACCCTGACTACCAATGTTCCCCCGGCTGTGATCGATCCCTCCCTTAGGCCTCACGGTGGAAGTCCAACTAGAGTTAGTCAGAAATAATATAATTTGTTTGTTTGTATTTAACTGTGACTGTTTTGTTTTTAGTGTATTCTGTTTCTGTATTATGTTTACTCTTCAATTTTACTGTAAACTGCTCCGAGCCCTTGGGGAGTGGTGGTCTAGAAGTTTCAAGTAATTAATAAATAAATAAATAAAGGTTCTTGAAGAGGATTTTTTAAATGTCAGGAGCAACTTGAGAAACTGTAAGTCACTTCTGGTGTGAGAGAATCGTCCATCTGCAAGGACATTGCCCAGGGGATGCCCAGATGTTTTACCATGCCCCCATATGAGAAGCTGGAGCTGACAGACAGGAGTTCACCCCGCTCCCTGGATTCAAACCACTGACCTTTCAGTCAGCAGTTCAGCCAGCACAAAGGTTTAACCCATCGCACCATCAGGGGCTCCTCTAGAAGAGAATAACACATTGTTATCTTGGGTGTCCTTGCCCTCAGACTTACAAAGTGACTAAGGAACCACAAAGAAAAGAAAATGGCAGTAAGGGAGGGATTACTTTCAGCAGACACTGCATATTCTTCTCTGACTTGGTGGCCAACTACTTCTGGGGTCAGGCATGATGCCACTGTCAACCTCATCACATTCAGAGGGGAAAGCATGGGTGACCATCCTTTAAGCATAGAAAACCACCTCTCTTATATCTTCAGCAGCCCAGTTTTGAGATCTGCCTCTCCGTCACACTTTCATGTGGAAACATAAAAGCTGGCAATACTTTCATCTTATATTCATTACAAGGTCAGTATTACTTTTTGAAAATCAGGAGAAAAAAAATCAATATCCAAAAACCAAGAGATCCCTTGTCCTGCCCAAATCCCCTGACATTAATGGGGACTAACACCAGATTAAAACCATTAATTTTCATGAAATCATATTATTCTGCTTCAAACTCCATAGGCTACAAGAGACAGGTTAAAATCTGTCTGTTGGACAATGGAGCAGGATGTGAAACTTTGATGGTTCCCATCCCACCTGTTTTTCTGTTGGAACCATGGAAATAAAGCACAATAAGAAGTAGGAGGTCTGAACAGGATTGCTGACCCATGTTGAGAGTTCCTCATTTCAGGATATTTCTGCCTCTCTTCACTCCGGAACATGTGATGAGCTTCATGCCTCTCCTTGCTTGAAAAGAGGCTGAAGTGTCATACTACTGGGAAATTTCGCAATGTGATGAAGTAAACTGGTTTATGATTTCATATATACTGTATTTTCCGGCATATAAGATGACTGGGTGTATAAGACGACCCAACTTTTCCAGTTAAAATATAGACTTGCCGTATAAAGCTATCCCTCTTCCAACACACACCAAATAGAAATTTAAAGCATCAAATTTGATTTTAATATTGTAATTTTGCTATTACTATACCTCCTTCTCTGCCTCTCAGATCTCGCACATGCGCACCTGCCGTGCTTCACTGCAGTCTTCAGGAGCGAGATCTGAAAGGCAGAGGAGGAGGTACGGTAATAGGATACAAGGGCAGACAAGACAGGTAAAGCAGGTGTGTTTTTCTGGGCCCAGAGACACTCTATATCTTTATTCCATACCCCGGGTGCCCCGGACACCTGCAGCTTGCTCCGCCCTTCACATACACCTTCCTGATGAGGCGCCCCTTCACCTCACCACTGGGATCGCATTAAGTCCACAAATCTTGATGAATGGATTCTTTTCTACCGTACTTGTACCGCATTGCCCTTAATGCTTTCATACATTCGCTGCATACAGCAGGGACATGGCCACTGTCATTTTTTAGCTCCCCCACCATACACGACAACTATGGATTCTCCAATCCAGATAGGAATGTTCAGCTCCCACTGTATAAGATGGGTGCTGAAACGTATAAGACGACTCCCATGTATAAGGCGACACCTGACTTTTGATAATAATAATAATAATAATAATACACTTTATTTATATTCTGCTCTTCTCACCCCGAAGGGGACTCAGTGCGGATTACATTACACATACGGCAGAGAGTCCCTGCTGACTGACATACAATTACAATACATTGTACAGACAAAAATGTGCAGACAAACATGTGGAATTAGAAGGATTTTTTTCTCTTCTGGCTGCATCGCGGGTGTGGTTACTCCATTATATCACAAGGGGGTGCTGTTGCTTCATCCTCAGATGAGAGCCTCTGGTTCCACATTCCACCTCCGGCAGCCGATCTTCCTTATTTTTATTCAGGTGTTGTAAAGTCCTTATAAAAATCCTTCCCCGCTGAGCGGTCCGTACTTCATCTACTCACAGCTGGCTTGTTTTCGATCTGCTAGGTGGACAGTGGACAGGGCTCACAGCTGGGTGTCCAGACCAGCCCGGGAATCGAACATGCAACCTTCTGATTGCAAACACAGCTGTTGTTACTGCTGTGCTATCTCTCTGGATTTTCTTGGGTTAAAAAGTAGCCTTATATGCCAGAAAATACAGTAGTCATCTGACATAATGACTGCACCCTGATTTTTTAGTAACCTCCCCCTTGGGGAGCTAGAGCGGTATATAAATAAAGTTTTACTATATTATTATTAATCTTGTTGCTCCATTTTTGATCTGAAAAATGTTGGAAAATATGGAATAGAATAATAAGCAAGTTCTTGATGACAGATGTAGGAGAAGACAGCTGCCAATGTCTAACTTATTATTTCCAAATGCTTGGAAATGGGAAGGCTTGTCTGATGTTTGACAGTCAATGGTGTCCAAGCCATTCCTTCTCTGTGAACCAGCTCTAGGTTCACAGCTCTAGGAGTAGTATGGGAAGTTTTCGAAGTTTATCAGTCCTTAAGGTAATTATTGCCATATTTAAAATTTTCCCTTCCCACAAATGTCAGTGTCACCGAGACAGCATGGGAATCTCCCACTCACAATGAGCTAACCATTTACTAGGACTATTTTTGGCAAATTAGAAGGTATCTTACTTTAATTCTTGTTTTGCGAGGAGATTGACAAGATCAAAGATACTTCTTTACAGGGTGCTGATAAATATAACATGAGGCAAGGAGACTAAAAAATTCTGTACTTCTGTTTCAACTCAAATAATATGGGCTTTATTTTAGAAAGAAATTATTAGAGCCTCACTCCCTTAGAGATAATTGTGGATGCTGAAAGGTTCAATCAGCCAGTTGAGAAAAAGCAACCAAGTTCAAATAATTGTCAGTTTTGTAAAAACATCTTATTTATCACTGTACTGTTAATTTGTGTGCTGTTCCTTTATGAGAAGGGAAAAAAATAAAATGAAAAATACAGAGTACGCAGTTGAAATGAGATGAACTATGAGTAAATCAGGTTCAGTAGATAAACATAAAATATAAACAAATGTTCATTTTAAAAATATAAATCAGAATAGTGGGTATATTACATTCACTTCATATTCATTATATCTTTTAAATAGGTCTTCAGTTTTCATTTATTTTAAATATGAGAATATGCAACAGCATGTTATTCAAAGTCTCAGCTAGAATGCCATGACTTCATCCAAGATATTCCATTCCACTATCTTCCATCCTTCACAGGTCAACTATTTTTTTTTCTGGTTTGTGGCTCCTTTTCAATTTGCACCGGGAACTGGCGCAGCTGGCTAAGTGTCAGCTGCATAAGATCTCTCTTACCAGTAGGTCATGAGTTTGAGGCCTGCCAGGGTCGAGGTGGGTGCTCGACCTTAAGTGTAGCCTGCTGCTGACCTTTGCAGCCTGAAACACAGTTCACTTGTCAAGTAGGAGATAAAGGTACCACATTAAATTTCAACTGATTTATGAGGTCATAAAGAACTCCAGGAATCGCTGAGGAATGTGGAAGAAACAACAAAGAGATGCTGGAAAATGTTGAGAGAGATGAGGAGTGCGTCAGCTCCCCCTGGTGGCCAGAAGTTTGCCTCTGTTCGTCTATGTCAGGGGTGCTCATTAGGTAGTTCGCGAGCTGCTAGTAGATCTTCGGCCCTCTTCCAGGTGATCTTCAGGCCTCACCAGATAGGTGGGGTGCTCCTGCCATGCACGCGCACACCCTATGCGCACACACACTCCTGCTGCTGGCTTCCACTCTCGTGTTGCTTTTTTTTGCCTGCGGGGCTTTGCAGGAAGAAGGAAGCACGAGGCGGGGACTCTGCAGGGAGCGCTCTGCCTTTCTCTCGTCCAGAAGCAGCTGTGCAGCCTCCATTGCCGGCGAGACAGGCAGGGCGGAGCGCTCCCTCTGGATGCCCTGCCTCATGCTTTCTCCTTCCTGCAATGCCCCGTAGGCGGAAGAAGTGCTGCGCAGATGGAAAACAGCAACAGGAGCACGCACGGTGGCGGGAGTGCGCGGCGGCGGGGGCAGGTAGATCTTTTGGACTTGGTTGCTTTAAGAGTAGCTCGCATGCTGAAAAAGTGTGAGCACCCCTGGTCTACGTTCATCTATATATGTCTAAATATGTCTATATATGTTGAACTGCAGGGATTGTCTGCAAGTATGTGTACTGTAATCCGCTCTGAGTCCCCTTTGGGGTGAGAAGAGCAGAATATAAATAAAGTAAATAAAATAAATTTCCCTAAAGTTCTGGTGTACTTCAAGATTTTTAGTAACTTTGCCAGCCTTCATGCTCTCTTTTCACCTGGTGTAGCATAGCCTGGAAAAGTTTGTCTTTTCTAATCCTGGAGTTCCTACCACACACCTAGAATATACTCTGGGGGCACATCTATAGGGACAATTAATCCTGAAGAGGAAACAAATCAGCTCTGTGGTATCCACATGATGCACAGAGCCGATTCGGGTTAATGGGGCCTTGAACTGCATTTTAAAAAGTCACAGGTTGCTCTGGAGCAGGGGTCTTCAAACTTTTAAAATAGAGGTCTTCTTCTTCGTCCCTCGAATTGTTAAGAGGCCCAATTATAGTTTGAAAAAACATGAATAAATTCTTTTGCACACTGCACACATCCTATTTGCATTGCAAAAATTATATATGTAAGAAAAATACAATATTTAAAATGAACCATTTTAATCAACATAAACCTTCCAGTATTTCAGTGGGAAGTGTGTGCGCCTGCTTTTGGCTGATGAGATAGCCAAATTAATTAGGATTGTTGTCTTCAAATCAATTCAGTCTTAAAGTCTAAAGTTTAGGGCAGGGGCTGGGTAAATGGCTTTGGAGGGCCACATCCTGTATCCAGTTTAGGGATGCCTGCTCTGGAGTTTTCCCAAGATTTCAGATCAAATTTGGACTCTCTTGGAATGTGCAAACAGTTTAACCTGTTCTTATATGGAACCTGCTACAGTTTATGCAACCATCCCATATTCAATGTGCTTGGGCAGCTCAGGCACTTGCCATTCTTCTTTTCATGGTACCAGTGGCCACTAACAACAAAATGGAGTGACATTGGCCGTGGCATCAGAGAAGGGAGGCAATTCTTCATTTCCTCCTTCCCCTCTCTTGTGGCACTCAGCTGACATCATTTCACAGTTGCTGGTTACTAGAGTTGGGCCCGAATTACTGTTAATGAAAAGATTTGAAGTTTTTGGATGGCCATTTTTGTGTAATTTTTGAAAACAGAAAGGGGAAGAGGCATTTTTTTCTTGGAAAGTTCTCTCCTCCAGAGAGGGCCCTGGGAATTTGCTTTCCCAGTGGTACATGCATAGGGTGACCATAGGGAGCATGATGGGAGTTGAAGTTTTTCTCTGTGTGTGTCTCTCAGGCAATACAAAGCCTGGAGGTGTTGATGCTCTGATTGACCAAGAATGGACACAACAGGCGATTACAATTCCCAGCACCCTCTCTTGCGGTTTGTCTTATTTTTTTAAAAAAAATATGTTTAAAATTTAAAATAATTCTTAAAAATCAGTAGATTTGTGAATTGTTTTGAAACTTGGCAGGCCTGTAGTTGTAAATGAGGCCAACAACTGAGGTAGATTTTATGCAGATCAGCATTGAAATGGCTGAGGATTGAGTCTTTTAAATTTCCCATTGTAGTCAATGGGCTGAATCTCTGAATCTCTGGTAAATAAAATGAGGGATTAGATGGAAACCGACCCAAAAACAGTAAGCCTTTTGCCCCGAATGCACATGACTACTGGATATTAGTATAATGACAACAAGACAGGTGTGGTAAAGGTAGCTGTCCAGCATCACTAGATGTTCAGGACTTCTTCCTGTTGCTGCACCACCACAAGGAAGAGCTGGAGTGACTTCCTTGGGATCGACCCAGAATTCTGCATTCTGGATGAGCCCTAGGATGACGTATCAATGTAGATGAGGCCTGAGTTATCTGTACAAAAATGAGATAGTTCTGAAAAATGGTATGAGAAAGCAACCCAATAAATCCCAATGCAAAGTGGGCTCAGACAGTCACTAACCATTAAACCGTAGAAGATTTATTCTCAACACTGCTGTTTAAATATTAATAATATCAGACTGGTTAACTTCAGAAATATATCTTTTCTAGCTTTTCAGTAAACACTACTACAGTCTCCAATGAATCTCTTCTAGAAATCACAAGTGCCACCTCGGAGTTGGTTGAGGTAGGCAGGATTTCCCCGGGTACTGGTTGTGGGGGGTCGGGAGCAGGTCAGGGTTTTGCCCTCCCTTCTGCTCGAGATCCCCGTGTACAACTGGTGGGCCACTGTGTGATACAGAATGCTGGACTAGATGGGCTGAGGTCCGATTCAGCATGGCTCTTCTTATGTTCTTATGTTCTTACCTGTTTAAGTGTAAAACAGGGTTTTCTACTCCTTTTCTCCTTCTCCAGCCCACTGGGCAACGTTCTGGAGACTATGAGAAGTGGACACCAGCTCTGTCTATCACAACTGGTATTATCTCCTTTTTATTTTCAAAGTAGCCCCATTTTGGTTATTGAAAACCAGTGCTCATAGTCAAGCCATTGCTAACATATGCGAATGGTGCTGTAAGGTTTACTATTAAGTTTAATTTTTGATACTTATTGTGTTTTTAAGTTTCTATCCTAATAGTAGTCATATTAAAAATGAAACAAATTCAATCTGAATCTGTTGGTGTACTTTATAATCTGATTTGAAAGCAGTAAATTCAAACCTATTTATGCAGAATGATAATAATACTAATACTAAACCCCATTGGGAAGGATATTTGGACTACCTGACCCGGAATTTATGGACTGGACTAGAACAATGTGTTTGAATTGATATATTTACAGTACGTCCTGGGACTGAGCTGCATTTACCCAGCACGGGTAGGAGCCCTGTTTGGGCAGTTTGTTACTTGTTAGGGGTTACATGCAAACAAAATATATTATATTGTTACTTTAAATTCACTGGTTCTGTGTTATTCAGTGATATTACAGCAACCTTCCCCATTGTACCACTATAATAATACTAACAACAATGACAAAAACAACAAAAACAACTTTATTTTTGTATCCCACCACCATCTCCCTGAAGGGACTTAGGGTGGCTTACAAGGGGACAAGCTTGGTCAAACACAGTTAAAACATAGCATAGTAAAATGTATAAAAGAAACAATGTAAAACAACATAAAATAACATCAACAAACAACCAGTGGCCTGACATAGTAGCCACATACTAAACTTGGGTGGGCAGGGCCAGTGCAATACAATTTCAAGGACAGGGCAGATGGAAAAAGTGCAGGAGCGAGATGATAAGTTAGGGCTAGGAGGGCAATGTCAATTAGGACACTATATCTATGATCTTTAGAGGGAATTTGTTGGATTATTTCGTTAGGTAAAATGTCTAAGGAATTATGACATAGAATAATTTTATTTTTGCTCACCCCACCAGCTCAATAGATATCTTGATGACTAATTGATTTTCCCCAAGGAAATGGGAAAGTATTGTTTCCATTTGATGTTTGATGCTTTGTCTGTTATAACAGGCAGTTTTTTAAATTTAATTTTTAATTTAATTTTAGTTGTTCAGTTAAAATTCGTTTGTATTTGTTGAGTTGTTTAAATTTTGTTAGTATAGATGTATTGTTGTTGTATTCAGGCATTGAATGTTTGCCTTTTATGTTTGTAATCTACTACGTGGAGATAGGGCAGAAGAAATTATTATTTCTTATAATTTCTTAGTATGATCCTTGAACTGTATTAAAAGAAGAGGAAAGATTAGATCCAGTACTTGTTTTCCATTTTACAGGACAGCACAATGTGCAGTGGCTGACTCAAATTTACAAAATTACTAACATTTGTTACCACCTGAGAATATTTTTACTAGAGGGCATTTGCATGACAGACCTGAACAGAGGCACCATGGCTGTTTATTAGTATACTAATTAGTGTTTATTTTGCTTTCCCCTCTTGTATTGAAGAATCGTGGCATGTTTTTTTATTTAACAAACAAGGCTATCTGGTCCTTCATCAAAGATTTCAAAGCAGGTTGCAATATTCAAAACAAAATAAACACTTAATTTATTATAGTCCAACTTACCAATACTGGAACAAGCACAAACAAAATTTCTAAGACAGATACTTGGTGTTGACATTAAAACAATCACTGCTGATGTCAGAGCAGAACTAGAAATATATTCTATCAAAGGACTCGCCAAAATCAGGGCCTTTAATTAGTGGTCTAAAATTAAAAAATCTTGAAAATAATAGACTTCCAAAAATTGTTATTTTTAGAACAATCTAATGGTCAAAACCAAGCTTTCTGGTCAGTACAATAAACAAGGTTCATCCGTATCTGCGGATTACAAATTACCTCCTTAGGCCAGAATAGGGATGCTGAAAAAAGGACAGTAATTCAAAGGATCCTAGATATTGAAGCCCAGAAAGATATAGCCATCCTGTCAAACACAGCATCCTTGAAGTGGTTAGGGAGCTTGAAACATAATTTTCAGCGGGCACCATACCTAAAAGCTGATATGCCATGTGGCATCCCGCCAGGGCCAAAAAAGGGGGGGCTTTAAAAGGATGGATGAACTCTATAGGTCCTGGGGTTCGCGTTCTAGCCTTCCCATGCACAAGAAACCTGGAGAGTCTCTAAGCAATGAGTTCAGGACTCAAAAAGGGGGAACTCAAAACAAGTTTATTTAATAACAACCAGTAAAATGCTGGTGGTCCAAAAGCTTGCTGTTGGTTGCTAGAAAAGGTCCTTTGAGAAAAGGGATTGCGTTCACTTGCCTTTTGCAGAGTGAAGGTGCCTTCTCTTAGGTTCCAGATTTCCTGTTGCTCCTCAAATGGTCCTCTGGCGCACAAAGTCCATGGGTCCCCAAAGAAGTACAGTCTCTGTTGAAGGGCTGGCCCTTCTTATTACTGAATTCCTTGGTTTGAGAGCATTGGTTGGCTATACATGAACAAAGGTGCTTTGTCTGGGCGATGGCTCCAGAT
Source organism: Anolis apletophallus (assembly GCA_030556195.1). Taxonomy (NCBI): domain Eukaryota; kingdom Metazoa; phylum Chordata; class Lepidosauria; order Squamata; family Anolidae; genus Anolis; species Anolis apletophallus. Next base: position 30,664,132 of record JARBWK010000014.1, on the reverse strand, counting down.
TTCCGCCTGCTTCAGCCATGTGGTCTTTGCTGGAATGAGGCCAGAGAGGAAGTCCAGCCTCCCAGGCAAACTCAGGAAGGGGAGGAGTTCAGGGTGGTGATGCCAGGTTGGTACCAAATGCAACTCCTCCCATCACAGTCCACATGGCTGAACAATAGGACAAAGGCCTTGCAGGTGAAGGCAACCAAAAGCATAATACAGATAGAAAATAAGCCCCGTCCGGGGGGGGGGGGCATAACATGCCAAGACACCTAAGAATCACTTTTACCAGGGCAAGATTTGAACACATTGAATCCATAGAGAGACACAGCAGATTCAATCATATCCCACATGAAGAAAGACTATATCTGTGGCACCCCGAAGTCAAAAATCTGAACCACATTTTACATCACTGCAATCTAGATGAAAAAAGAAAGGAAACAACATTTCTGGCCTTTTATTTGCAATAAAATAAGCTGGGATACAGTGGCCAAAACATTTTTGTTGGCTGGTTATAACCCCATTCTGACAACAAAATTTGCCCTTTATTTGTTTAAAGCTGCTAAAAGGAAATCAGAGTACATAGATCAGATTGGGGTGCAGTTTAGGGGAGATGAGGATAGTTGACGCATATATCTATGACTAAGCTACATTGGTTTTAAGTTGACAAATACCTATAATCTATTTTAAGAGGACCAGATGTATGTTGTATGTTGTGTTTGCACTGTCTGTTTTTGATAAGCCCAACTGGCTTATCAATAAAAATTGTTATTATTATTATAGTCCAACAATAAAAGACTGTCATTTTGCACAGGAAAACAGAATGTGGAAAAAAAACAGTTCCAAAAGATGCATTTGGTGGTAAGAACCATTACTTCAATTTTTAATAGGTGTTATAATATTCTTTCATGACAGCACAAGGACTTAATATGAGAATCCTGGCAGATGACTGGAGGACCCCTACTCTGAGATTTGAGATCTCCAAATCACAAGGATAGTCTTCATGAATAGCAGGAAAAGACCTCACTCTCCATGTGAAAATAGTGATGAGAGCATTATGAACCTCTGAAAAGGGCTAAGGACAACTTGACTTGGGGGCTGATATTCCCCTGGGTGACTCTGTTAATTTATTCCCCATCCTTCCTCTGCCAGATGGTGATCGCAATATGGAAATCTGTTTCTTTATCTAATTGCATTTTATCAAAATCCCAGCAGCATTCTTGTCTTTTCTCATTTCTTTATCAAGTTGTGAGACCTGCTGACTGTTTGTGTTTGTGTGTGTGTGAGAGAGAGAATTTCCAAAAGTATGCATTCATGTACATTTTTAGAGGTGATGGCATGATAGCTATTTTTGAATATATGAAAGGATGTTAAAATGAAGAGGGATTCAAACTACAGGGATAGAGATTCCACTGAAACATTAGGAAGAACTTCTTAAGGTTAAGAGTTGTTTGACAGTAAAATCTACTGCCTTGAAGTTTCCTTCTTTGGAGGGCTTTTAACAGAAGCAGTCTGTTGGGAGTGCTTTCATTGTGTATTCATTAGACATGTGCGATCTTTTAAAATGGTTCAAAAGTCATTGCAAAACTGGGGGATGCTGGCACTTAGTTTTCTAAAGTGTTTCTTAAAGTATACTTAGAGAAAAATTAATTACTATAACAAAAGCAATGGAATTTTGTTACTATTTCGTTACATTAATTGCACATGTGCATAATTAAATTGCAATAATTGGGGAAACTTCAGGGGCTCCTTTCTTGCTTTGGAGCAAAACTCACTACAGTGGTAGAACACATTTACCACTGTTAGCCCACCAAATTTCCGCATGCTTCATTTATCCATGGATTTTTGGGGAATTTTCAAAATATTTATAAACAACATTTTAAAAATCCCACAAGAGCTATTTGAATTCTATATATAATACACAAGATGACCAGGTCATCAATCCGCATGTTTCTGTTCCAACAGTTAGGCAGATGTTTATTGGAAACCTACAAAAAGTATGATAGCACTCTCCTGTCTCTTCTAATTGTTCGGAGTCACACTTCCTCAATTTCAAGGGGAATATATAAGCATCATGATTGATATCCATTGATAGTCTAAAAGGATTTATCTAGCATTCTTTAAAGTCATCCATTTGGTGGGAGTTCCAGAGTTTGCCATTGTGTGACTTTGGACCAATCACTGTCTTAGATTAACCTTCCTTGCAAGGTAATTCTGAAGATTTTTTAAAAATTGGGGAGAGAGAGAGAGAGAGAGAGAGAGAGAGAGAGAGATGTACCTTGCATACATGATGAACAGATGGAATGTGAATTCAAAACATGCAGAAATAAATAAATATTTTATAGCAAAATTATATTTCCCTCAGTGATACACTATCATCTATCTATCTATCTTCTAGCTTTGGTAAAGGGGAAAATTGAAAGGGATATGCTGAGATCACTATCAGATTCAACCTTCAGTATGAACTGCTCAGCTTTGTAAATGTCTTAGTATCTCTGTATTTAAAAGATGAGATGATAAAGATTTATGAAAGCATATAAATGAAACCGTGAGTGAATTAAATTCATTAACTCAAAGGGAAAATCGACTTACATTACAAATCCTTGATGTAAAAAGTAGGCTAGATAAGAACATTCTATCCCAGTGTTTCATATGTGTGGGATGGCTTCCTGAAATTTATTATTTATCCATTTATTATTTATTTATTATTTGGACTTGTATACCGCCACTCCCCGAGGGCTCGGAGTGACTTACAATCAAGTAAAAACACAACAGAAGTAAGAACAACATTTCAAACTAGCCTAGGGAAAAGATTTCCAGCTTAGCAATCGAAGGCTAGCTGGAAAAGGTGGGTCTTGCAGGCCTTGCGGAAAGAGAGTAGGTCTTGTATGGCCCGCATATCGCTTGGAAGAGTGTTCCAAATTGACGGCGTCACTACAGAAAAGGCTCTGCGCTGGGTCAATGTAAGACAAATTGCTTTGAAGGTCAGCACTTCAAGGAGGTTCATTTGTTCAGAACGAAGTGACCTCTGGGGTTGGTAGGGGAAGAGACGGTCCCTCAGATACAGTGGCCCCAGACCATGCAATTGCTTCTCATGTGCATTGCTTCTTCTCTTTTCATCATAATATACCTTTTCTCTCTTGGCTTAATTTCTTAGTTCTCACTAATGAAGCTCAGACACATATGACTACCATATTTTTCGTTGACCAGTTCTCTGCCCTAAAAAAGACTCCTTTTAGGTCTCCATCTAAGTTCAACATTACTCTCAGCTATAGTAGTGGAAGAACACAATACCCTATCATTGTTGCCTCATTAGACATCTTTAGGTCAGTGTAACAAAGGGCATATCAAACCATACAGAAAACACAGCCTCCTTTGTCATTTTTTGTTCCCTGGAATCTTGTGGACACCAAATTTTTCACAGAAAACAAAAATGGCAGACTGGTGTATCCTAATGCAGTTGATATTTTTTTAGATAAGTGTGAACAACACCTGGTATTTGGAAGTCACTTAAGTTACAATGCTAGTAGCCTTTTAATTGTGACTTCCTATATTCCACTTAAATCTAAAGCTCAGATTGAAACTATTTGGGGTAAACTTGAGAAATATATTTTTTCACTACTAACAACATTTCCTAATTGATATTTAGATGCAATGGGATTTTAATAAATTAAAAGAGCAGCAGTTCAGCCAATATGTCACAGTCTTTTTAAAAGTATTTTAAAATAATATTTTACAGGAACATTTTATATTCTGTGCTAGATTTGACATGGACTTTTTAGAGATCTTTTAACCATATTACCTGCCTGGCTTGCTCTCCAGAGAACGATTAGGTTAGAAATTTAAATAGACATTATCTTTCATACTTCTATCAGCCTCCTTGACTTTTTCAGTCTGGATCCAGCATGCATTCTGCTTTGTTTCAAAGAGAATTTGGCTTAGCTACTAATTAATAGCGGTTTGATTGAAATCAATGATTCGCTTACACTTAATTTATTGAGACAAGGCTCAGGAAGTTTCAACCTTCTGGCTATTGTTTTCGTAAAGCAACTCTGTTTTAATTTGCATGCATTAATTTTCATAAAATGGCAACAGAGAACTTGGCTGGCTCCATGCAGTCTCTCACTCCACTTTTACCATTTTCTCCTTGAAGAAAACAGATTAGACATGACGAGTCATATGAAATTTAAAGAGATGTGACATATATGGCATAATTATATATAGAGAGATATAGAAATAGAGAGAGGGGCAGGGAGAGATAGAGATAGATAGATATAGATGTGTGTGTGTGTGTGTATCATCTATCTATCTATCTATCTATCTATCATTGCTGCTACATACTATGCCATATTTCTAGCCCTGGCAGACATTTCAAGCAGCTGTGTTGGCAATCATGAAAATAAAGAAAAGCTGCTGCTAAAATTTTAGACTTGTCTCTGTATGACCACCCTGCATTTTCTTTGCTATTCACAAGGTCTGAGGACTTCATGAATGAACCCAAATTCTGTGTGAGACCTCCAAGGGGAAAAAAGAATTATTTTTGTCATGCAAATATACACATAAGGCAGTCTGCTGAATAGCCATTTTAAACATGAAAGCATTTCTGAAAGCAAAAGAAACACACACCTCTTACTGTCCATTTGTTGTTTTAAGTGCTGTCTTTGCTGCTTTTTTTACAGTACAGTCATATGGGCATTTACTCAGAAATATTTCCCACCGGGCTGAATGAAACTTTAGTAAAGTGTTTTAACAACAAGAATTGATAAGACTTGATCACACTCCAAGTTACAAACATCTGACTTACAAATGAACAGGGGTGAAACAACAGGAAGTGAGAGAAATCTACTCCTTGGAAGGGAAATTCACTCCCGAAAGAGTACCCTTTCCCTGCCTACGCAGTGGGCCGGGAAAGGAACTTGCCTCCTCCCCTGAAGAGAGGCGATTGGTTGCCTCAGGAGAATCTTCCAGAGGAATGGGCGGAGGCTGGCTAATTGCTATGGCCAGCCTCCTGCCTCATTCCTGCTGGAGTTGTCGACCCACCACTCCCGCCCAGTTGACAGTATAGTGATTGCCGGATGGGGCCGGGTAGGAATTCCCCCCCCTCTATGTTCTAGGTTTTTCCCCCCGCCTACCCTATACTGTTATTAGGGGCTAGTTGGATGGCGGTCTTATAAATAGTAATAATATACACACAGGAACAACAAGCATAGTGGTATCAAATATTCATATAATCAGTAGTCATAGTCATAGTCATATATATATAGAGTAAACAAGTAGTAGTCCAACAAATGCAATTTAGCAATACATAAGCATCAATACATAAACATCACCCCGGAGGGTTCCTACCCTTAGCGTCGTATGTCCATGTTAAGATACATAAGTCCAATACAATTCAAACATCAGGGTGGGATAATAGGGAGGAAGTCTGGGGGGGCTTGGTCAAAAACGCCCAAATAGACAGGGATGGTAGGAAAACGGAGTTAGGTGGGTGAGTCGGTTGAGTTCAGGCAAAGCTGCAATGGCGATAAATCCAAGTGGACTCAAACCGCTTCAAGTATGCAGGCCGACGAGGATAACTCTGTACGATGGTACCAACTCCCGTTTCGACCCAGTGAAAGAAGGGTCTTTTTCAAGGCCAGTAGTAACACATTAACTCCTGTAATATGGGTGGTAAAGGTATGTTTTCTGTAAAGATAAGTAGGAATGGACTATAGTAGTGTGTTCCGCAACACCCTTATAATACAGCATAATAGCTAAAGCATACAAGCATTCAATAATGACAGTCAATAAGTACATAATAACTAATAATATTATATAATCAATGTATATTAAGTATGCACAGTTGCCATAGTCATTAAATTAATCTACATACCAGAGCCATGGAGGTAAGGTCATACATCCATGGTAAGACCAGCGGCCGAAGCAAGTCAGAGTTTCAACGGGGGAGGCTAAATACCATCACAAACCCATGGAACAGGTGGGGATCATCTTAGCAAGTCAGTGATTGTTAACTTATCATTTAATCCGATTGGAATTTCGGTTTTTAAAATTTGGATCCAACGGGTTTCAGCCTTCAAGAGGCACTTATCCACATCACTGTGGGGAGGTATTTGGACTCTCTGTATGCCGAAGAAACATAGATCATTCAGACTGTGTTTGAGTGTTTTGAAATGCACATAGAGGGGGGAATCTTCAGACAACGCTTTGATTCTAGAACGATGTTCCGAAATTCTCACATTCAGATTCCTTTTAGTTTTTCCCAGATAGAGTCTGCCACAAGGACAACAAATCCCATAAACACACAGATTACTCTTGCAGGTAAAGAATTCCTTAAAGGTAAACTCCCTTCCTGTGCCTGGGTTGTAAATCTGTTTCTCAGGATACACAAATTCTCCATCCAAAGTCTACTACTGCTGTTATTTTTTGTCTATTTGGGCAAGGGCGTCTGCTGTTCTGGTTCCCGGGACCCCTGGGGACACCGTGGGCCTTTCCCACCAGTATCCCCTCCTGAGTATTTCCGGACGGGACCCTAGCCTGACCCATGGCCACCAGGCTTCTTCATTTGCCACAAGACTTCGCCAGGGGTGCTTCACATTTTGGGTTTCATTCATCCGCATAACCCACGCCCCGGCAGCTTACGGTTCCTTTAAGTTTAAAGGACCGCTTTCTCCTGTGCCCGATACGTCACCACGCCTCTTGACGTAGGGCACGCCTTATGCCTTGCATCAGCGTCATCCACGTCATCATCCCCAGACGGCGATTTGGAGGCTTCCGCCACGTCATCTGACGACGCGGCCTTTACGATGCACGTCATCCATTGCCGACTTCCTGGATCGACCTTCTCGGCATCCTGAGGCACCGGCTTCCAGGTGACGTCACCGGGCACGGGCTTTGGGAGGGGGCCACCCCCATTGCCATCGCTGCTTTCCACTGAGTCATATACTTTCTGGCCTCCCCGCGCGCCTGCTGGGACATGTAGGATTGCCTTTCCTGCGACGGACTGGAGCTACTCTCCCACCTTGCCATAGGATCTCATTGGGATTCCCCATATCACGTCATTGATCCTCCCTGGCGACACACTTGTGACATTTCCTTTTTGTAGTATTTGGGACGCAGGTGGGGTTTCTCCCATCCCAGGTGGCTGGGCCCACCGGAGTTTTTCCCAGGTGGGTGGTGAGGGATCTGCCCATACCGTCTCCCATTGGGTTTTTTCCCGACCCCACGGGGGATAGCCCTTACCCCCATTTACATCTATTGTGCAGACCTTGTGCATGCTTTATATGTTCATTTATACTGTCAGCTTATAGTGTTCTTGTTTCTGAGGAACAAGTCCCTGGTGTGATTTGGGGATATCATTGGCCCAGAAATTGGAGAGTCCGGTATAAAGAGTTTCAGAAAGGCTTCTCCAGCATTTCCCTGAGAGGTTGCCCAGTTCTTTGCCACACCTGGTTCCTTGACACCTAAGTTTAGTTCAGTTAAAGTTAAATAGGTAACTTTTAATAAAGGTTGCCCAAATTTGAATCTAATTATGGTTGTCTGTCTTGTTATTTTGGGGGATGGAAGGCAATTACTATCATAGGGAAAAGGTGTCTCCACTGAAGCTTTATCTCCAGTCCTTGTTTCCACAACAAGCCATTTTTTTCAAAATCCAATTATCACAAAGATAGAAAGTGAGATGAAATCTTCTGAATAGAGGCTCAGACAGCAAAACAAACATGACGGGGGTGTTCATCCTTCCATATGCTATTCATGGGGCAAAGAGAGAGAGAGAGACTTAAAACATAGTTGTTCTGACTTACATTCAAATTCAACTACAGAGTCTATCTTGTTCATAACTTGGGGACTGCCTGTACTTATGTGTAGAAAAGATTTCAGTCTTGGTAGCACAGAAAGTTTACAGAGCATGACTTCTTCTTATATTGCTCTGAGAGCCTTGTGTCCACTTGAAAAGTATAGTTCAAATGACAGCTTCTTGGCAAAGTCATACAGTGTTGGGCATGGGCACAGAGTCACTAGGACAGTTCAGCTATGAATTAAACCAAGAACTCATAAAGAGACACAACTACATTGTAAGCCATTGCAGAAAATATAATAAAATGCCAAATTGACATTTGTCCTAAAAGAAATGCAATTAATGAGAATGACCTGAATGAGGTCAAATCTTAAAATATGACTAAGGCTTTGTCTGCAGCAAGCAAACGAAATTAAACCAAACCTCTGGACTCACCTTGTTTCTGTTGTGCAAAAATCTTGTCTCTATTGTTTTTTCCCCTCTTGAGTCTATTGAACACAGTGGATTTTAGATTTGTTTAGTTTTGGGGTTGTTTTTTTTTTTAAAAAAAAGTCAAATCTTTTTACTATGGAGATTCGGATTCTTTGTATTTATAATCATTATTGGGGGGAAAGGCAGAAGAGGAGAAAGTATATTTTTATTGCTTGATTTTATTGCTTTAAAAAAATCCAGTAGCTGATACATCATCTCCTGAATCCTCCTTCACCTTCTTATACAGCTCCCTTGCATTCTCCAGAAAATTCATTATGTTTCTTTATTCCCATTGGCTAGTTATCAGATTCTTTGACACAATCCAGGGAAAAGGAGTTGCTATTTTTGAGCATCTCCACAAAGTATTTATTCTCGCTGTGCTTTAACAACATTTTTATTTTATTTTATTAAAAATAATAATTTCACTGATTTGTCTTGAGCCTTTTCTTATAATGTGCTCTCAGTATTTTATCTTTGGTATGTTTTCTGTGCGAAACCAATTACCATTAGCGGTGAGCAATTCAGCTAAACCTCGTATTCTTTGAGGTGTCCAGATTTTGGTGGCCACCAATCCATTTTTCGGGAGCCTCCCAAATTCTGGCAGGCAAAATTCCATTTTTCAATCTGGCAGCTGAAATATCCAGAAAGATCTGGCCCATTGGTGGCAATGGGGAAACTTCCCAGGCTCCACTTTTTCTGTCATTTTTCTCTCTCTTCATATACTTCAACTAGACATGAGTTTAACCACCTCTTCACACGAAACTAAAATTGGCAGCATGTTCCAGTTGAGCCCTGGTCACTCATGGAGCCCACTGGCTCCCATCAAACAATGCTGGCATGCCTCCATGGGTGAAGGAGAGTGGAGCCGATGCATGCCACCACTATCATAGCAACATGGAAGGCTTCTGTTGTTGCCATTTAAATCTATGGGGGGAAGCCATGCTCTCCATGCACACTCCACACTTCTCCTCATCAGATCAGCTGTAAGAGGTTCCCAGCAATGTGGGGCAGGGGTCTCTGGGTTCCTCAAGTCCCCCAACAAAGCAGACCAACCCTGGTGGCCATGTGACAAGGTGGTAAGGCATCAGACTTAAGAATCCACTCTTTCTGGGATCCTTTCTCCTTATATCCCTCAGTAACGCCTGGATTTAAGGGATCAGACTTTTAAAAACCCCCACAATTTCTGGCATTGTTTCTTCTCAGTATCCTTTCAATGAAGCTGAGTTAAGACACCATTTAATCACTTCTTTCAGTGGGAACAACACCACCTGAAGGAGCATTCGTTAGCCAATTGTGTTACTATTGGCCAGAAATCTTGTCCAGAATCTCGTCATCAAAATAATAATAATACTGTTTATTTCTGTTATGCTCTTCTCACCCCTAAGGGGACTCAGTGCAGGGTACAATACACATACGACAGACAGTCCCTGTCGGAAGACATACAATTTACACATAGACAGTACAGTGCAGTTTTTAGAAGGACTTCTTCTTTTCCTGGCTGCATCACACAGGGGGTGCATCATAGAAGGTGAGTGCTCCATTACGACATCATTGTTGTTATGTCCGTGCGTCATTACGCCTTCACGTCACAAGGGGGTGCTGTTGTTCCATCCTCATAACGGGAGCCTCTTGTTTCACCACTTCCGCATCTCGCTTCTCCCGACAGCCAAACATTTTTTTCAGATGTTGTAAAGTCTGTGCAAAAGTCCTTTTCCACTTTTTCTGTGGTCCCCAATTGTTCTTTATTCACAGCTGGGCACAGCTGGGCTGTTTAACTGCTTGGGTGGGCAGTGGACAGGCTCAAATAGCTGGTTGTCCAAGCTAGCTCAGGGATTAGAACTAGCAACCTTCTGATTGCAAGCACAGCTGTGTTACCGGTGTGCTATCTCCCCGACCTTCAAGAAAAACTTCCCTTCCCTGTGAGCCTGGAAAGGGAAAGCTATTTGCTTTTCCCCAATGAGAAAAGGCAAGAAGTAGTCCCAGTGTGTTGCCAGGATTAATTTTCTACTGGCCATGGCCAACTTATTTAAGGTACCACAGCCCAGACTTAATTTTGCCGCACTTTTCTTTGGGGTCACTTCAGGATGAGTAGAATCCCCCCCCCATATTATAGTGGAGGGGGTGTTGTCTACCCTACACAGAATTGGGATTGAGTAATTGGCTCATGAGGTTCCATAAATAGGTGGTAATTGGGAAAACTGGGATGGGTGTTGTCAGGGCTGTAGCCAGGATTTTGATTCGGGGGGGGGGGCTGAGTTTGGTTCGGGGGGGCTGAGACTGGGTGGAAGAGGGTCTACCCTAGCAAACCTTTTGTATTGTTATCCCAATAACCCCATTAATATGGGATATAATGAGCATGGTGATCAGATCATGATTTAAATGCACATAACAGTTTAAATAATGTACCAGTAAGGCCTTTTCGCGGACCATCCTGAGAATTTCGGGGGGGGGGTTGAAGCCCCCCTTGCCCCCCCCCCTGGCTACCTGCCTGGGTGTTGTATCTTGGTGTGCACCCAAGGAACACAGTTTAGTGAAGGTCAAACCAAGAGGAGCCCAGCAACCAAGGCGTGGGTGAATTGGATTGGCCTTGGAGCTGCATTGGGAATTCTAATCCCATTCACGGTTGGAATGCTTAGGTCAGCTTTCCTAAACGGGTCACCCAGGGAGCAACTCAGGTCAAACGGAGTTTCTCTCAGGGGACTCAGGTTATTTTGCCAAGATGGCAGAGGATGAGGACTGGGAGTACCAACAGTCTTAGCTTATCCCACATCAAATTTAACCCCCGCAGTGAGGTTGTTGCAGTTTGTGAAGAAAGTTAAAATTTAAATCGGTAACATTCAATAAAGCTGACCATAGTTATTCTCATGTTGGTGTCTGGCCTCTTTATTTCAGGGGTGAGTGAGCAACTGGATTTTAAAACATTTTCCTTAGTTTCCAAGAAAATTTTTCATCCTTGGTATTATCATTTGTTTAAATAACACCATCAGTGTTCATAGTACTTTACATGAGTGATTTGCAGTTGTTAATTTCATAGTTCCCTGCACTTTGGTTTACAATCTAGAAAGACATAACACACAAGCAAAAAAAAGGCAATTGGGATGTACAAAGGGTATTTGTTTTTTTTCTTTTAGATGTCATAACAGTGTCAGATAGAAGCTGATAAATCTAGGCTTAGTTAAGCTGTTTCTTCCTCTTCCTCTTCTTCTTCCTCCTCCTCCTTTTCTCCCTCTTCTTTCTTTCTCTTATCCCCCCCTTCTCTAGAATACTTCCATGAAGGACACTATACATTTCCATCTCATACAAAGACTGCATTCATTTCACAAGAAAGAAGTCAATCCAAAGAGGAGAGAAAGAAACTCCCTTTTAAAGAGGAGAAACCAACTTCTTCAATGTGACTGCAAGAAGCATTTATGAAAGTGTGATGATCTATTTTGGCACTTAGTGACAACCTCTGAATTAATATTTCTTCGCGGCAGTGGCAAGGCTTATTCTTTGTCTGTTCTGCACCTTGGAAATTCTTTAAATGTCTCCAGTTAGAAGGAAGAAAGGAAATGTCTATGTAGGGTAAGTTTGCAGGGGTGGTATCTGGGACATAACATAACATCACAAAGAGCTTTGAAAGTAGCCTCTGCTATGAATTGAAACCATACTGAGTTCAAATGAAGCTGATAGAGATCATCTGAAGTCTAAAGAACATTCTGCATATAGCTCTGCGTGAGATTTAGAGTTCCCTTATATGTGACAGATGAGTATAATACTTGCCAAGTCTGAGGTGCTGTATTTTGATGTCTATCATGCCAGGCACTGACTTCCTGGTGTCTCTCTATATATCATAATTTGAAAGCATCTGTAAAGAGCCAACTTGATAATCACTGTGTGTGAAGAAGAAGTTTTTTCCAATACTTCTGCTAAATAATCTCATGTGCTCAAGCATTGATCTGAAGTGCAACTGGACAGATCTTGTGTGTAACAGGAAAATCCAAGGTCAGGTTTTGTGCAGTGAACATTATAGATTGCAAGCAGCAACAAAGCTTTATCACAACAAAAAGATTTTTTTAATGAAGGGAATTGTAAAAAAAAGGTGATTCCTTTTTTCCTTCATAATCTTTTATTAATAGTACAATTTTGGGATGAGTTACCTGATGGTTTCACTTCTGGCCAAGTATACATGCATGAAGTAAATTCTTGGTGCTTTAGATCCATCTGTGTAGTTGCAGATATTGTCTTTAGGATCAGACAACCATTTCCACAATAGCTGCAGGCTCACTGATTACACACACACATACACACACACAAACTCACATCATAATAATAATAATAATAATCTTTATTTAGAACCCACATCCATCTCCCCAAAGGGGACTTGGAGTGGCTTACATGGGGCCGTGCCCGAACAACACATCACAAAAAATATCAAAAACATCAGAAAACAATAAACACAATGAAAGCAATAAACACAATGAAATAAATACATCTTTGAAAACACAAGAACATAGGTGAATCTAAAACAGAAATGACAGGGCGAGCCACATGTACATATAAAATGTTTAAAAACTCATGGGCTCACAAAGACACACACGGACACAAATTTTCCAATTCACATTAAAAAAGAAAGAAGAAAAACTGAGCAACAAAAAATGAAAAAGAAACCAATACTGAAAGATAGAAACTAATGGGGCTGATCTAAGCTAACACCGGGCAATGTGATCTTGCAGCACCTTAAACCAGGGGTGCTCACTAGGCATGTTTTAGAACCCAAAAATGGCGATTCTAAAATCAAATGGGGGGGGGGGGGATTTTTTTTTATTAGTAATAGGAAGACTTACAAAAAAAAATTCCAAAAATTTCTAAAATGTAACTTAATTACTAACGAAATTCGTTAGTAGTTCGTATGCCAGAGCATGCGCATTCAGATGGTTTTGGCCTACAACTCCCAGAAATCCTAACAGCTGGTAAATTGGCTGGGATTTCTGGGAGTTGTAGGCCAAAACTTGAATAAATCACACTGAATTCTAGATGGGACTCTCCAAATAGGAAGGAGGGAGGGAGCGGTTATTCTATTCTTGGAAGCAGCAAAAGAAAAGGAGGAGGAGCCCCCCCCCTGGCTCCTCGCTGCCTCTCTCTCACCCCGATCCCGAGGGAGCGAGGGCCCAAGTTTGCCCAGGCTGGTCATATACCTACATTCCATGCACATGCAATAATACAGCAGTAATAACAATGGGTATAAGAAGAGGTAAAATTCAAACCGAAGTATTCTGACTTGTCCCTCCTCATGCGGTGCAAACGGGCTCTTCTCTTATTAGCCCGGGAAATTAGCCCGGGAAAAGCCAGCGTTTTCTGCTTGGGTGCACACACATACCTATTCTTTGGGGGGGGATTTGCTGCAGAATCTTCTCTATGAGCCCGGATTCTGCAACAAATACCCCCCAAGAATATGTATGTGTGTGCTCCCAAGCAGCAAACGCTGGCTTTTCCCCGAGCTAATTTCCCGGGCTAATAAGAGAAGAGCCCGTTTGCACCGCATGAGGAGAGACCAGTCAGAATACTTCAGTTTGAATTTTACCTCTTGTTATTGTTATTACTGCTGTATTATTGCATGTGCATGGAATGTAGGTGTATGACCAGTTGGATTACTTATAATATTAGGCACTTACAGTAGCATTCATTCTATTATACATTAGGTTGGTTTCTCACCCCAATACTCTTTGATGCTTTAGATCCTGGCAGGGCAGGAGGCAGGGAAGCCTGGAAAAAATGTAAACAGAGAGGTTTACTCAGAAGTAAATCCACAAGGGAGGGCCCTTCATCCAAAGTGCCCTCCTTTGCAGATTTACTTCTGAGTAATCCTCTCTGTTTACATTTTTTCCGGGCTTCCAGCCGAAAGAAGGAGCGAGTTTAGGGCTTGCCTTGCCATAATACTTATTGGCAAGGGAGGCAGGAGGGTGGTGAGAGAGAAGGAGGGTGCCCCCCCTTACGACCTAATAACGACACTTAAGAAAATCCTGGCCCCCGAAGTTCGAAAAAGAAAGTCCACTTCCTGGTTGGCGTTCCAGGTGCGGAAATACAGCATTTCTTACGAATTAGCATTTCTTACGAATTTCTTACGAAACGAATCATTTTCATAACTTTTTTCTCATGCCTAGTGCTCACACTTTCTCAGCATGCTAGCTACTTATAAAACAACCAAGTCAAAACGATCTACCTACCCACTACAAAAATGTGAAACATATAACACAATATCTGCTTTGAACTGCGTTTTCTGAGTCCACACTGCCATATAATCTGATTTAAAGCAGATAACATGGTATTTTATTCAACTGTGTGGAAAGGACCTCGGATAACCCAGGTCCGGCAAAACTTGGGTGGAGTTGGGAGCCTGTGCAGTGGGACTGAGTCTTCCTCCCGCCCTGCCTGCAATCTACCAGGACACCCTATGCGATCTACCAGTAGATCGCGATCTACCTAATGAGCACCCCTGTCTTAAACCAAATTCTGGTCCACAGTATACCCTTACTTTGAAACAGAACTATCTGCAAGTTTCTCCCACTGTCATCCTCTATTTCCCAGGCTAGGGCAGCCCAGGGACATGGAATTGTAGTCCCTTCATCCACTACCCTTTATGTTGTAGTGGTCTCTGGCCATGACATGGGTTCTACCTGTTGGCTGTCACATACAGCCATGAAAGGAGGGGAATTCCTTATTTCTCCTTTGGTGCCATTGGGCAGTGGGGACTCCTCCGTACTATCCACCATGTTAAAACATTCACAGTTGACAACAGTATAAAATTATTTAACATACATAACATAATAATACATTAATAAAATGCAGCACACGCATACATGCACACACACTGAAAACTCTTCTGCATACACAGTTAATTTTCAAAGGCCAATTTAAATTTTTAATAGTATCTGCCTGCTAATGAAAAGAGAGCAGAGAGGAGGTCAGCCTATCCACCCATGGGAGCTAAATCCATAGCCTGTGAGCAGCCACTAGAAAAGAAAGAATGTAGTTGCACATTTACAAGTACCTGATTCATTTTACTGTGAGCTTTTAATTTTCTAGATACAGTAGAGTCTCGCTTATCCAAACATAAATGGGACAGCAGAACGATGGATAAGAAAAAAAATGTAGGATAATAAGGAGGGATTAAGGAAAAGCCTATTAAACATCAAATTACACTATGATTTCAATCACCAAAACATCATGTTTTACAACAAATTGACAGAAAAAGCAGTTCAATACACAGTAACAATATGTAGTAATTACTGTATTTACAAATTTAGCACCAAACATTGCAATGTAATGAAACACTTGTGGATCTAGGCAGGAGGCAGACTGCATTGGATAATACAGAATGCTGGATGAGCAAAGGTTGGATAAGTAAGACTCTACTGTAGTTATTTCTCAAGTTCTTAGAATCTCAGAGTTGAAAGGGGATTTTTAGACCATCAAGTTCAATACAGTTCCCTCACTACTTCACGATTTGCTTATTGTAGACTCACTGTTTTGTCTGTTTTCCTCCCCCTAGGGAGTTGCCGGGGGGGGGGCAGGCACTGAGCCATACCCTGGGGCTTGTCTCTGGGCTGGGCCTTGGCATGACCCTCTTCGGTGGCAGCCTCCTCCTCTTTGCCACCTCCGTTGCTCCCTGCCTTGGAGGCTCCTCCTCCCTGCCATCTCTGCTGCTACCCACCATTAATACCCCTTGGGCAACCGTTGATGCCATTGCCAGGCTGGGCTGAGGCTTCAGCCCAGCCTGGCAGTGGTGTCAATGGTGTCCAAGGGGCATTCACAGTGGGTAGCAGCAGAGACGGCAGGGAGAAGGAGCCTGCTGTGAAGTATGGATGCTCCACCCACTTGTTCCGGTCCTCTTTGGCAGTGGCCTCCTCCTCCTTGCCGCCTCCACTGCTCCCCACCTCAGAGGCCCCTTGGGTGCCAATGACGCCAATGACGCCACTGCCAGGGTCGGCTGAGGCCTAAGACCAGGTTTCAGCCCAGCCTGGCAGTGGCGTCAATGGTGCCAAAGGGGCCGAGGTGGGGAACGTGGAGCAACGGAGGCGGCAAGGAGCAGGAGGCAGCCGCCAAAGAGGGCTGTGATGAGTGGGCGGAGCGTCCCTACTCCAAAAATTTTCACTTATCGCGGGTGGTCCTGGAATAGAACACCCCCAATAAGTGAGGGAACACTGTACTATGTTCAACATAAGAAATACAGAATCAAACCTCATCAACAGAAGGGTATTCAATCTGTAATAGAAGATCTCCTCTGTGTGTGTGTGTGTGTGTGTGAGAGAGAGAGAGAGAGAGAGAGAGAGAGAGAGAATCTCATACTAGTTCTCTCAAATTGCTTTTAAAATATTCAAGATCAATGTACTCTCATGTAACTTAGGTTTCTCACATCAAACCCTGCCCAGTAAGGCAGAAAGGAAAAAACACCTTTTTAAAAAACTTTTCTTTGTGATTGCCCTTTGGGTTTTTGAAGAGTGCTATCATTTGTCTGCCAACCCCCCGAAATAACGAGACAGACACAAAATATATGGTTTCAAATTTTGGGCAACTTTTATTAAAATAGTTACCTATTTAACTTGTAACTCAACTAACTTGTTGGTGTCAGTTTTAACTTGGTGTGTGTAAGCTGAGGTAGCGTCTCCTAAAGTCTACCCCTCAGCTATTCAGGCATACTACCTGGGTCCCCTGTATATTTCAACCCGGGCAACCCGTAAGGGAAACATCAGGAGAAATCTCTCTCAACTTTTGAGACTAGACTCTCCCCGCTCCTGGAACATTCATCATCACCTCACCTCTAAAATTAACCGTCTAGGTGAGTGTTTGCATAATGTCCCACACCCTTAAGGGGTGCCTTAAGTGTATATAAACCTTTGAATAACTAAACTATTTACGCCACGGATTGGGAGCAAATGTCCTATTTAGCTCCCATCCCCCACCAAGCCATCTACTATTAACTGAACACCCATTCTCAAATCGTGTAAAAACAATGAATTGCCCCTATCAGACAGATGAATTCCATCCGATCTGTAGAGGTGAGGGCTGTCAAGTGAGATCTGCCCATGAAATATGTAGGAGCCCCTACCTCTTGCAAGCGCCGTGCGCATGGCCCGGTTCACCCGCTTCCTAGCCGATTCCATTTTTTTAACATCCCCGCCACCCGACCACCGGAAGCGAGGGATGATCGCAGACCAGGCGATGTGCACCCGCGGCCATGCATGCCATATTTTACAGATGTCGTTCCAAGCTTGCAAGTACAGGGCCCTACCCTTCAAAAGGCCTAGATCATTGCCTCCAAGGTATATAACCAAAACGTCTGTAGGGGGCCCTCTCCTAGACTGCAACAAAAGCGGGAGCAAACCGTCCCAACGCATACCTCTGATCCCATGCCACTCAACTGTAGCGACAGATGCGAGGCCCAAATGCTGACCATAATGAGACCTCATGGCCTAACCGGACGCCCAGTGAATGAAACTGTGCCCGCAGACGAGGATCCTCCATCTATTGTTCAGCAACACAGGATCTGAAATGACAGATCAACATTATGACAACGGAGTACGCACGTATTTCCTGAAGGCATTTGATTTCCATCTGCCCAGGGTTTTTATCTTCTCCGTGTCATATCCCATCACATTGGCCACCGAAGCTGCTCCAATGCGGAAAGAATGGGTTGCAAACCTAAGTTGCCCTAAACCCATCAAACCCAGCACTTTGCTGGTAACCCCATCTCCGCCTCAATCTCATGAACCCTCTTGCTGACAGCATCCAGGTCCACCGCTGGAGACACCTCCTCCTCTCACACTGGGGAGGCCTGGGGACAAACCCGCATCGTAAGCGTTAAACCCTCTTCTTCGCTGGGCCCTTGCCCTTAACACCACCGACGTTCTTCTTAGGTGCCATCTGAAAAGCAAGAAACAAGACAAAATGTCAACATGGGCGGCAGTCCCCGCGAAGGTAACTGTCTTTTCGGACCTCAACACCCTACAGCCCATAAGCCTGTTCCTGGCTTATCACCTAATTAACTCCTGTTCCTTAAATCATTCTCATCCTGTTTTGCTCGAGTAAAAGTAATGCAGGTCCGTAGCAAGCTGAACCTCAAGTCGGGAGCTCCCTCCCCCTGGTTCACTCGTACCCTTACTATCCTTTTATATTTATTGTAATAAATATACCATATCGTCATTCCTGATAATCTAAATAAAGTTCAACTAAATTCATTTGTAGGAGATTCAAATCATTATCTCCTACCGTCATTTTTATTTTTGTTTTATTTTATTGCATATTATTGATATATATATGCAGTATATATATATACTGTGTATATATATATATATATATATATATAAAAGTTATCTTTTCCTTTACCCCTTTCTCCTTTCTCATCTCTATATCTCTATATTGTTTTATTATATATCCCCCTTCTTTTTTTATTTATGTATTCATATATATATATATATATATCCATTTTTATATATCTATTTTCATTATTATAATTTATATAATTTATATATATATATATATATTCTCATTTTATTTTATTTCATTTTATTTCATTTTATTTATTTATTTATTATTTATTATTTATTATTTTATTTTATTTATTTTTTATTTTTCTCTTTTTTAAAATTCATTTTATTTAAATCATAATTTTGCCGATCCAAAATGGCCGCCATTCCCAAAATGGCGACCCACAGGGCCGGCCACCATGCGGCCAACATGGCGGCCCCCAATGCCAGCCACCATGTGGCCAAAATGGCGGCTGCCACACACATATTGCCGTACAGCTATCCCTGGCAGCTGTATGGCAAATATGGCAGCCCCCATAGGGAGCCGCCATCTTGCCCGGCTAAATTCCTCCTAGGGCGCATGCACGCCTGGAGGCAGCCACCAGGGCGCATGCGCGCCCTGGAAGCAGCCCCTAAGGCGCATGCGCGGCGCAAAAATTACTGCACCACTGCAAGTGGGCAACATGGGGGGCGAGGCACAGGTAATCCAGGCCCACTCCGAACGCGCCTGCAATGGGCGCAATTTGCCGGAGAGGCCCGGCGGGTCCGTTTAGGCCTGAGCCGACCTCTCCCGGGCAAACAAAGCGGGAGCGAGGCCCAGGTGATCCGGGCCCGCTCAGAACGCGCTAGAGTTGGCGCGACTCGCCGGAGCGGCCTGGCCGGCTCCTTTAGGCCCAAGCCGGCTGCTCCCGAGCGAGCTAAGCGGGGGGGGGGGCCCTGGTGGTCCGGGCCCACTGGAAACGCTCCTGAGGCTGGCGCCAGCAGGCCCGCCATGCATCCAGCCCACCGGCCTTCTCCCCAACCTCCAACTAAATACCCGGGGCCTGGGGACCTGGGAGAGGGGGAACCCCACAGCCAAAAAGACCCCCGCCCCTTCTCTGACCGCCCGGAGGTAAGTATTCTTCATTGTTAAATTAATTACTAATTAATTTTTTTATGTTCCAAATAGGGCAGGGCTGTTGGCCACTGCAACCCTCCCTGGCTATACCCACTAGGGGCCTTCCAAGCTTAAGTAAGGGGCCAAGCTATAGCCCCCTGTTAGCTCCTCCTGCTCCATGCGAGGCGGCGAGGAAGCCACACCACGGAGTTAAACCACCTCTGGTCTCACTCCTCACACCCCAGCAGGCCCCAAACCGACCTTCACTCAGGTAGGGGCCTCGTCGTAAGAACTGCCTTCCTTGCCGATGCTCCAGAGCAGAATGAGGGAAAAGGGGCTGGCAGCACACTATGCCAGCCCCTCCTCCCTTCCAGTACATTCTGCGAAATCAACCAACCTCTTCTCCGAGGGGAGGAGACAAAATTGCTCCACTCTCCAACATATTGGATAGTGAAGTGTAGTCTCTCCTCAGTATGTGCCTTCCCAGAGTTAATGTACCTTCAACCTTTCTCAACTCTCATATCCATCGCACTGGCCACCTTAGTTGCCTGCCTATGAACTTTATACCTCATTCTTTAAATAGTAGGTTATGACAATAACGTCTTACTCATTAACTGGCATGGTTAAAGTGAAGTTGCATAGTGAAAGCTTGTCGGGACTGAGCTTGTTCTTATGCACATAAAGAAGGGGATTTTATTTATTTATTTATTTAAAAACAGGAGAACTAGCAGAATTTTTTCTCCTTGATTTTAATGCACAGTTCTGGATATCAAAATGAAAACAGCAACAGTTAGTTATTACCTTGGAAACTCAGCTTTTCTCAGCCAGCCTTATTGAGTGCTGGCAGTAGTGAAGTTTACTGCCTAATAAGCATGCTTAAAACTTCAGCCTTCCAGTTCGTCAATATTATTTTGAATGTGCAACTAAATAAATGTGTAGCACCCATGGGTTCGTTCGTGCCACTGGGAGGGGTGAGGCGCCGGGGTCCCGATGCCATTGGGACCCGCACAGGCTGAAGGGGACTCGGAGGACGAGTTGGAAGGCCCAGAGCAAGATTGGTCAGCAGTGCCTTTGCCCAGTTCACCTGTAGAGAGTTTAGCATGGGATCTCGAGTGGGAGCATTCTCCCGGGGAGGAGCGGACCAGGTGGAGATGGGAGGCAGCGAAGCAGATAGCGGAGATAGTTATGAATTCCCAAACGGCCGAGGTTCCCAGGACCTGGCCGAGCAGCAGATGGAGGCCAGCGGCTGGGAAAGTTCGGGGGAGGCTGCTTCTCAAGGAGATAGCGATACTGAACTGGAAGAGCGGGGCCGTTCCCATAACAGACGCAGGGACATAGAGCAGGGCAGGAGGAGCTGGCATCTGTCCCTAGACCGTCACCGTTCGGAAAGTAGAGACTGGAGACGCCGGGCCCTAGATCGTCGTGGGGCCCGGCCGAAGGATTAAGAACGGCCCCGTGGGAACTGATCCTCAGTTCTCCGGCCACGTCTGATCTGAAGGGCGTGAAAGCGGAGTGAACCACGGAGCCTAGTCTGGCTCGCCTTGGACCAAGACCTTGCCTTGTTATTGATTCGCATTGTTGCGGATACCCTGCTTTGTTCCGGAGGCAATCCGGGAACTTGCCAAGTTTATTGCCACGTTTGCTTTTGGAACTATCCTTTGGAACTTTGCTTTCTTAATTGGACTACAGCTTTGCTGTTTGCGTTATTCTTTGATCTCTTCAAGAGAATTGCCTTTTGGACTTTTTATATTCAATAAAACTAGTTAGCCTTTACTACGTCTCCGTGTGTGTGTTAAAGGGGCAGTACTAAGTCGGTGATTGTGACAGTTGGCCGGAGAACTCCTCGAACCCCTTTTTTTGCACCACGGGACGTACCAGAAACCGCCGGCTGCGTACCAAGGCTCCCATTGTCTCCACGGCCGCCATGGCGAACTTGACGGGTCCGCAAGTGGTGGCGTTGCAACAGGAGGTGGCGGAGCTGCGAACCCGAGCGGGGCGGCACCCGTCGGTGAATGCCCCGGCTCGTTTCAATGGAAATCCGGCGATGGTGGAAGTTTTCATTGCCCAGGTTCGGATGTACCTGGAGTTGCGGCCCAATGAGTTTGCCACCCCCCGAGCCCAGGTGGGGTTCGTGTTCAACTGTATGGAAGGGATGGCAGCGACGTGGGCAACTCCCCTCCTCAATGCCGCGTCTCCGCATGCGGCGACTTTGGACGCTTTCCTAGATGCGATCCGGGCGACCTGGGGACCCCCCGTCCATGAGGACCTGGCGGAACGGGATTTAGCACGGCTGACCATGAGGGACATGACTTTGTCTCAGTATATTTCCCGTTTCCGAGTGTTGGCCAGCCAGACCAAGTGGGAAGGACCACCCTTGCGCTATACGTATCTAGCGGGACTCTCGCCCGAGATTCAGCAACAGATGTTACAATTGCCCCGGCCGGCCGACCTGGAGGAGGCCATCGCCTCGAGTTTGCGGGCGGAGGCGGCCATACAATACAAGAGAAGGTGGGGGGCCGGCACGGCCGAGAAACCACCGACCAAGCGGGAGGCCGGGACCGGCCAATTTGTGCCCCGCCAGATCCCTGCCCCCACCCCTGTTGTGGATGACTCTGAACCGATGCAACTGGGTACGGTGCGGCCCAAAGTAGATGCTGCCGAGAAGGCTCGGCGTCAAAGACTCAACCTTTGTTGGTACTGCGGGGCCCGGGTCATTTTCTCGTGATTGCCCCCAGAAACCGCGTGGGAGGACTCCTCGGGCCTCCGCAGCGGTGGCCAGCCCTCCGGAGCCTGAGGAAGCCCTCCAGGCGGCGGGGGAAGGGTACGGCCGAGTGTAAGAGGGTTCGCTCACTCGGCCGCCGTCGCTAACCCTCCCCGGAACCCAAGACTGGACAATTGTTCCTTGTCATGGTCAGCTTGTGGTCGCCCGAGAAGGGGCCGATGATGGTCCATGCCATGATTGACTCCGGGGCCACCAACAACTTCATTGATGCAGACTATGCCAAGTCTGCGGGATTAAAATTTCTTGACCTCCAAGAGCCCAAGGGTGTCCAGACCATCGATGGGAGAGTGTTGAAAACCGGGGCTGTAACTCAATATACAGCTCCTACCAGGATGTGGACTAGCTCCCATAAAGAGGACATTTCTTTTCTTGTGACCAAGCTCCCAGATTTCCCCATTGTCCTGGGCATTGTGTGGCTCGCGCTCCATGACCCCCAGATTTCCTGGGCTAAGAGACAGCTGATTTTTCTTCCGATCATTGCCAGGGCCACTGCATGACGGCCCGGGCGTGCCAGGCTCAAGAAGTGGAGAATGTGGCCACCCTGCCCAAGAAGTATGCCGGCTTTTGGGATGTCTTCAGTGAGAAGGAGGCGGAACGTTTGCCTCCGCACCGGCCCTATGACTGTGCCATTGACTTGCAGCCAGGGGCCCCCATTCCGCGGGCGCCTCTACCCGCTCTCGGACCCAGAGCAACAGGCTCTCCGAGACTTCCTGGATGAGAACCTGCGGAAGGGGTTCATTCGGCCCTCCCAATCCCCGGCCGGGGCTCCGATTCTTTTCGTCAAGAAGAAATCGGGGATTTGCGCTTTGCAATGACTACAGGGAACTCAACAAGATCACGATCCGGAATCGCTATCCCCTGCCCTTGATCCCCGAGCTCTTGGAGCGGATGCGGGAGCTAAGGTGTTCACTAAACTGGACCTGAGGGGGCTTACAACCTTGTCCGGATTCGCCAGGGTGATGAATGGAAGACGGCCTTCCAGACCAAGTGGGGCAGTTTCGAATACCTGGTGATGGGATTCGGTTTGTGCAACGCCCCCGCCTGTTTCCAACATTTCATGAATGACATTTTCCGAGACCTTTTGGACCGCTATCTGGCGGTCTATCTTGACGACCTGCTGATTTTTTCTCCGGATCAGGCGACCCATGATCGCCATGTCAAGGAGGTGCTCCTGAGACTGAGGGCCCACGGGCTCTATGCCAAGCTGGAGAAATGTGCTTTTGACTTGCGTGAAGTGGACTTTCTGGGCTACCGTATCTCTCCTACGGGCATTGCCATGGATGACACCAAGGTCCAAGCAGTGGTCGACTGGGCACCTCCTGCTAGCAAAAAAGACATTCAAAGATTCCTGGGCTTTGCCAACTACTACAGAAAGTTCATTCCTGACTTTGCCAAGTGGGCTGATCCGATCACCCAGTGTTTGCGGGGAAAGGTGCCGTTCCGGTGGACTCCGGAGGCGGATGTGGGGTTCCGCAAGTTGAAGCAGCTGTTCACCACTCAGCCGCTTTTGCAGCACCCCAACCCCCGCACCCCTTTCATCGTCCAGGCCGATGCTTCGGATGTGGCGGTGGGGCGATCCTGCTACAGCCTCAGGGGACGGACTTGTTGCCCTGTGCCTACTATTCCCGGCAGCTGACGGCTCCGGAAAAGAACTACACCATTTGGGAGAAGGAACTTTTGGCCATCAAGGTGGCGTTTGAAGTCTGGAGACACCTGCTGGAAGGGCCAAGTTCCCGGTGGAGGTTCACACCGACCACCGGAACTTGGAGCATCTGAAGTCGCAGCGCAAGTTGAACCAAAGGCAACAGAGATGGTCCCTGTTCTTTGAGCGATTCAATTTCCGCATTCACTATGTGACCCCCAAGCAGACCAAGCAAGCGGATGCCCTGTCCCGGAAGCCGGAGTATGTCCGCGGAGGGAGGTCCTCTCGAGCAGCCTCTGCTCAAAGCGGAGAACTTTGCAGCCGCCCGAACGGCCCCAGCGCCGGCTCCGGCGGCCCGCCCGGCCCCGTGGATAAGCGGCCGTTGAGTGTGCGGGTCCAGGCCCGCCAACGGACGACCCTTGGGTGCGTGAGCAGCTGTCCAGGGGGTGCAGGCTCCGTTTCAGGTGGAACGGGGTGCTCTATCATCGGGACTCTGTTTATGTTTCTCCGGGCCCTGAGCGGGGACATTCTCAAGCTTTGCCACGACTCTAAGGCGGCGGGCCATTTTGGGCTCTTCAAGACGCTGCAGCTGGTTCTACGGGATTTTTGGTGGCTTAAAGTGCGGAGGGATGTGGAGGACTATGTGGGATCCTGCCCTGTGTGCCACCGGGCCAAGAACCAGGGGGGCAAGCCGGCCGGCTTGCTCCAGCCTCTTCCGACTCCTTCCGCTCCCTGGAAGATGATTTCGGCTGATTTCATCACCGACCTCCCCAAGTCCAAGGGCTTCACCACGATACTGGTCGTGGTGGACTGTTTCACCAAGATGGGACACTTCATCCCCTGTGTGGGGGTGCCGACTGCCAAGGAGACTGCTGATATGTTTGTGCAACATGTGTTTCGCTGCATGGACTTCCACAGAGCCTGGTGACGGACCAGGGCACCCAATTCACTTCCCAGTTCTGGAAGGCTGTCCAGAAGCTGCTGGGGATTGATGTGCGGATGTCCACGGCTCACCACCCGCAGACCGATGGGCAAACCGAAAGGGTTAATGCCACCTTGGAGCAGTACCTGCGCTGCTATGTCAACTATCAGCAAACCAACTGGGCGTCCTTGTTGTCTTTGGCAGAGTTTGCTTACAACAATGCGACGCAGGAATCCATCAAAGAGACTCCTTTCTTTGCCAACTATGGACACCACCCTCGGTTCTACCCTCCGGTGGACCCGTCTGGGGACGTTTCGGAGGCTAAGGATTGGCTCCAGGAGCTCACTGCGCTTCAAGACTTGCTACGTACTCAATTGGATCAGGCGAAGGCCGACTACAAGCGGATGGCTGATCGGCGGCGCCAGGAGGGTCCTGCGATTCTGGTGGGGATAAGGTTTGGCTGTCCACCTAGAATCTGCCCACGCAACGCCCCAGCCGCACGGTGAATGCCCGGGTTTTGGGGCCCTACAAAGTTTTGGAGCGGGTGGGGCCTGTTTCCTTCAAGCTCCAGCTCCCTGCGGACATGAAACTCCACCCGGTGTTTCATCGCTCCTTGCTCCGCCCGGCGAAGGGGGTGCGGCCTGATGTGACGCAGCCGCCTCCTCCCCCTGTGATGCGGGAGGGCGGGGAGGAGGTCGAAGTGCAGGACATCTTGGATGCTCGCATCCGGTACCGGAAGTTGGAGTATTTCATTGACTGGAAAGGTTTTGGCCCGGAAGAACGTGCTTGGGTCAAGGCTCGAGACGTTCACGCGCCGGAGTTGGTGGCCCGTTTCCACCGCAAGTATCCTGACAAGCCCAAGCCCCGGGGGCGGCCCAGGGGGCCCTGCGGGGGGGGATAGTGTAGCACCCATGGGTTCGTTCGTGCCACTGGGAGGGGGTGAGGCGCCGGGGGTCCCGATGCCATTGGGACCCGCACAGGCTGAAGGGGACTCGGAGGACGAGTTGGAAGGCCCAGAGCAAGATTGGTCAGCAGTGCCTTTGCCCAGTTCACCTGTAGAGAGTTTAGCATGGGATCTCGAGTGGGAGCATTCTCCCGGGGAAGGAGCGGACCAGGTGGAGATGGGAGGCAGCGAAGCAGATAGCGGAGATAGTTATGAATTCCCCAACGGCCGAGGTTCCCAGGACCTGGCCGAGCAGCAGATGGAGGCCAGCGGCTGGGAAAGTTCGGGAGGCTGCTTCTCAAGGAGATAGCGATACTGAACTGGAAGAGCGGGGCCGTTCCCATAACAGACGCAGGGACATAGAGCAGGGCAGGAGGAGCTGGCATCTGTCCCTAGACCGTCACCGTTCGGAAAGTAGAGACTGGAGACGCCGGGCCCTAGATCGTCGTGGGGCCCGGCCGAAGGATTAAGAACGGCCCGTGGGAACTGATCCTCAGTTCTCCGGCCACGTCTGATCTGAAGGGCGTGAAAGCGGAGTGAACCACGGAGCCTAGTCTGGCTCGCCTTGGACCAAGACCTTGCCTTGTTATTGATTCGCATTGTTGCGGATACCCTGCTTTGTTCCGGAGGCAATCCGGGAACTTGCCAAGTTTATTGCCACGTTTGCTTTTGGAACTATCCTTTGGAACTTTGCTTTCTTAATTGGACTACAGCTTTGCTGTTTTGCGTTATTCTTTGATCTCTTCAAGAGAATTGCCTTTTGGACTTTTTATATTCAATAAAACTAGTTAGCCTTTACTACGTCTCCGTGTGTGTGTTAAAGGGGCAGTACTAAGTCGGTGATTGTGACAATAACCTGTAGATCAGAGCTTTCCAAACTACGTGTCTGGACACACTAGTATGTCATCTGTAGTCCCTAGGTGTGTCACGTGAAAAACATTCTCTCCCACCAACACAAACAAAGATTGATACTGTTCAAGTGGAGGTACTGTTATAATTTTTATAATTTGCACAATTTGTTGATTGAGTTGCCGTAAATGCCACTAAAATGGAGACATTTCTAATTAAGAGAAGAAAATCTGTTGACAATGTTTGTGAAATGGCTATAGAGGAAACTATGCAAAAATCAACTGTTGTATTTCAGTGTCAAGGTGAAAAAATATTTTTATTTATTTATTTAAAATATTTATATTCTGCCCTTCTCACCCCGAAGGGGACTCAGGGCAGAGCACAGCATATATACAGCAAACATTCAATGCCAGGACAAGAATTCATATACCCATACATAAACATTAAAAGCATTTATCTCAATATTAAAATACGCCATTTAAAACCATTTTGGTCATCTGCGGCAAATCTAATTGGCCTGGTAATATTTCATATTGCTGCTTTATTGCTCTATCTTAAAAGCTTGGTCCCAAAGCCAAGTTTTTACCATCCTTCTGAAGGACAGGAGGGAGGGGGCCGATCTGATCTCACCAGGAAGGGAGTTCCATAGCTGGGGGGCAATCACCAAGAAGGCCCTGTCTCTCATCCCAACATAACCTCATCTATATAGTAAAGATTATATGGAAAATATACATTATTTAATACAATGCCCCATCATTAGCAATCTCAGCTGTTGTTGCCTCAGCAGCTGCAGACTCTTGACCGCCCCTTTATGTCCTCCATCTCCTGTCAATACTTAGTTCCCCAGCAGTCATCAGGATAACCTGAGGGCCATTCATTGTCGTCAGAGAACCCCAAAAAGGTGTAACTGCTTGTGGGTTCCTCACAAACAGCCTGAACTTCCTGTACCCTGGCCCAATCCATCTCTGGTTCTTCATCCAAAGTATTCCCCTCACTCTGACTCCCATCCTTCCCAGGGAAACCCTAAAAAACTCATAATCAGTGGGCTCTGTAAGTATTTGCCTTATCTTTTTACACTGAGAGATCTCCTCCTCACTTTGTTCATGAGTAAGCCTTTTGCTTCCTCTCTGATGCATAGAATGGCTATCATCAGCCCCACCCAACTCCATACTACTGTTAGATGCTGAAGAATCAGCCCCACCCAATTCTCTACTACCAGGAGTAGCAAGAGTGTAGCACTCCGGTTCTCGTTCGTGCCTGGGGGCCAGGGGGCAGCACCGGGGGTCCCACTTGCATTGGAGCCAGCGGATTCTGAGGAGGATTTGGAGGGGCTGGAAGAAGGGGATTTTGAGGTAGCTGGGCCTTCTTCCCCCACAGAAAGCCTGGCCTGGGATAATGGCTGGCCTGATCCATACGAGATGCAGGAAGGCCAGACGGATTTCGAAAGCAGTGATAGTGAAGATTATGAACGGCCGGGGGGGGGGGGGGGCGAGGATCGCAAGAAAGAATGTGGGAAACAACGGAAGGAGAGGCCCGGGAAGCAGCTGGGGAGTCAGGCTCTCACGAAGATAGGGAACCAGGTGTTGGGAGGCAAAGTCGAACCTTTGATAGGAGACGGAGCATTGAGGCTAGCAGGAGGGGCTGGTTCCACAGCCTAGACAGGCCGAGGTCCCGCAGCACAGATTGGAGGAGGAGAAGCCTAGAGCGTCGGGGGCCTCGCCAAGGGGATTAAGTATAGGATCCGTGGGAACGGATCCTCAGTACCTCGGCCACGTCTATCCTATGCAGACGTGTAGCGAGCCAAGACCACGTAGCTAAGATTGGGCTAGTGGCCTGCCAAGGAGTGCCTTGGATCTTGCAACTGTGCTTTGTTCCCTGATCAGCTTCTGTTGAGCGGAGCCCTGCCAAGTCTTTGGAAACTTCCATGCCAAGTTTGCTTTTGGACATTACCTTCTGCTTATTGGATTACTTTTGATATTTTTATGGACAATTACCTTTTAAGAACATAAGAACATAAGAAGAGCAGTGCTGAATCGGACCTCAGCCCATCTAGTCCAGCATTCTGTATCACACAGTGGCCCACCAGTTGTACACAGGGATCTCGAGCAGAAGGGAGGGCAAAACCCTGACCTGCTCCCGACCCCCCACAACCAGTACCCAGGGAAATCCTGCCTACCTCAACCAACTCCGAGGTGGCACTTGAATGTCCTTTTCAGTAACTACCGATACACTTGGTATCCATGAATCTGTCTAATCCTGCCTTGAAGTTGTTCAGGCTGACAGCTGTCACAACCTCTTCTGGAAGTGAGTTCCATAACCCAATGACCCTCTGGGTGAAGAAATATTTCCCTTTATTAGTCCTAATTTTCTTACCTTGGAGCTTCAGGGAGTGCCCTCTAGTTCTAGTGTTTTGTGACAAAGAAAATATTTTTCTTTATTCACCTTTTCTATCCCATGCATGATTTTATACACTTCGATCAAGTCACCTCTTAAACGCCGTCTTTCAAGGCTGAAAAGACCAAGGCGTTGCAACCTGGTTTCATAAGGGAGCCGCTCCATCCCTTGGATCATTCTTGTTGCCCTTTTCTGTACCTTTTCCAGTTCCGTTATATCCTTCTTAAGGTGCGGAGACCAGAATTGTACACAGTACTCCAAATGTGGCCTTACCATCGATTTGTAGAGAGGTAATACAACATTTGCTGACCTATTTTCGATTCCCTTTCTGATCATGCCTAGCATAGAATTTGCTTTTTTCACTGCTGCTGCACACTGGGTTGACATCTTCATTGAGCTGTCCACCAAGACCCCAAGATCCCTTTCCTGGTTTGTCTCAGAAAGCTTTGACCCCATCAATTTGTAGATGTAGTTGGGGTTCTTTGCCCCGATGTGCATGACTTTACACTTGTTTAGGTTAAAATGCATTTGCCACTTTGTTGCCCATTCACTCAATTTCGAGAGATCTTTCTGGAGCTCTTTACAATCAGTTTCATTTTTAACTACCCTGAACAATTTAGTGTCGTCTGCAAACTTTGCTACCTCAGAATTCACTCCTACATCCAGATCATTAATGAATAAATTAAAAAGTAACGGACCCAAAACTGAACCTTGGGGTACGCCACTTCTCACCTCTTTCCACCCAGAGAAATGTCCGTTTATTACCACCCTTTGTTTCCTACAGTTTAGCCTGTTTTCAACTGTTTCTTATTCTTCAATAAAGTAGTTAGCTGATTACCGTCTCTGTGTGTGTGATTAAGGGGCCGGCCAAGGTCTTGCATCGTGACAAAGAGCCTCAGGTTCAACTGCAACACATATGGCAAGTACTTTCCCGAGTACAGCATAGCTATATGAATTCACGGAATAACTTGATAATGAAACTGAATAATATCTTGATATGGAGACGCTCACAATAATGTTTTTAAGGCTTTGTACAGTTTTTTAAATATTTAAATATTTTTATATTCTTATATTATATGTTAAATGTTTTAAATACTATTTTATGGTTGTTTAATTGTTATAATTGTTGTGGCATT
Organism: Anolis apletophallus; assembly: GCA_030556195.1. NCBI lineage: Eukaryota > Metazoa > Chordata > Lepidosauria > Squamata > Anolidae > Anolis > Anolis apletophallus. Next base: position 30,633,840 of record JARBWK010000014.1, on the reverse strand, counting down.
TAATTGTTGCCAGTTGTGAACTGCCCTGAGTTGCCCCCAGGCTGAGAAAGGTGGTATATAAATGTCGTAAATAAATAAATAAATAAATATGGTATCATTTTTATTATAGCATTTTAGTAATTTGTTTTAGCATGTCATAATGAGTACCTAATCTGGTACCTGATAAATTTCTTCCTAGCTCTCTCATTTATATTATCTAGTAATGTCTTTGGCACCTAATTTCTTTGCTGAAGTTGGTGTACTATGCTAATCCCCCCCTTTGACCTATTTTAAATCTTGTGGATTAATTGTTATAATGAAACCCCAACCTTAGACTATAGATACAGAATGTAAAGCACTCACTTATAATTCTTGGCATAATGTGGTTTTCTCTGAATCACTAGAAAAGTAATGGAACAATTACTCAGTTACCCCCCAAAATAAAATGTTGTTGAAATAATGCCTTTTTAAATAATTAATGATGTTTTGACAATAAAATTAACATTATATATAAATGTTAGCAAAGTACAATTTGCGAGCTTTTGAGAATTTCATAAGATAGCATCAAGAAAAATACATAGTTCTGACAAAATACACTGCATTACTCTTCACAGTTTAGGAATGGCAAGCATCATGGATAATAAACCATTAGTTGATGTTTATGTATCTATTCACATGTCTTAATGTAATTTACCATGGCTTTTAGTCTTGTTAATTGGTCTGAAATTAATTTCTTAATTTTGAGAGTTACTTGAAGTCCTTCTCAAATTGCAAAATCATCATGGCTAAAATCCGTAGGATTGCCAAGACTTGGCTACTAGGGCTGTTTCTGAATTTTAAAAAAGTGCTTCAAAAGTCGATGTAGATGTTGATTGCAATTTAGCTTCGGATGTGATAGACTTCTGATGGGGGGGGGGATCGGAATTGATTCGGAAGTATTTCCGAAATTCGGAAGTCTTCAGAAGTCTTAAAAAATTGTGTCCGCTTTCAAAAATGGGCAAAAAAATCAGCAGAAGGGGGAGTCAGCTGTTAGCCATCAGCCAATGAGCAATCAGCAAGAAAATTCAGAAATGATATCCAAAATTCGGAATTTGGAATTCCGGAATTCAAAATTCAGAATTCCTACTGGGAGGGCTGCTCTCAAAATTGCTTCAAAAGTCGGAAGTAGGCAAAAAACTTCAAAAATTCAGAAGCATCCGAAATTCGGAAACAGCCCTATTGGCTACATGGAGCAATTGTCTAACTTGGCATACAGTTACTTCCTATGTTCTTCTCAGTGGCCTCAGTCCAAATTAGAATAAACCATATCAGACTATCCTTTACTCACTGAGTTTACTGTAATTGGGACATGTAATTTAAGTCAATAATAAGAAAACCTCCCCCAATATACACACAAAGCCAATGCAACAATTTACCATGGTATTTTTAAGCAAGGTAAATCTTAAGACTCTGATGTTCTTGCCACTTATATTACTTGATATGTGTACCTTGTAGTGAGTGTACTTGAGCATTATTTGGAAAATCTTGGTAGATATGGACATGATGTAGATATAGTATCTCGTGATTTAACAGGGTCTTCCATGATATTAATGCAGACAAGCTGGCTAAATGGTGAAATACTTGCGAGAATGATATGTTTAGCTTCAAGGAGAGATGGAGTATTTTTGGCTTAACCCATTCAGGATTCTTTACTGTACTTCAGAAAGGACGTTTCTTAAAAGTATGTCTATAATGCACTCCTCATTTGCAGAGCTGTTTTCACCCTGGATCTGGGATATACTTGGATCAGCTGTAATATATTTTATAGCTTAACTTGAAATTTCTTGCACCTTTTAAAATGTGCTGCATCTCTTATAATGTGCACTGCCGCATGCATGGACAGTGTGCATTTTGTGGTCACTACCATTTCAAATAGTCTTAAAGCCTCATTATGCTGCCAGTGTAGATGGGGCTTGTGTAATTAAATTAAAGGAAACACATATACAGTAGTTCTGAACTCATTAGAAGTCATTCTTATATTCATCTGTCTCATTAGAGATGTTTTCATGAAGGAGTAGAGTCCTTTGGAATCTGCATTTTTAAAAAATTTCCATGCCAGCTGGAGCGAGGCTTTTGGATTGTGACTTCCTCTTTATTAATTTTAGCATGTCAAAGGGTATAAAAATGCAGGAGCACCAAAAGTAAATAAAATTTCAGAAACAAAAAAATAAGGGAATCTGTGCAAAAGCAATTGAAAAACAATATCTTGTTGTAGGAAGCTGATTACACTAACACATGTTACATTGATATCTTGCCATTTGCTGTCACAATTATGAATGAGATCATTTTAAGTTAGAATATTTTAACAACAAAAACAGTTCACAGTCAATTAACCAGTTCTGCACTTTTGGTAATAGCAAAGTGTTTCAGGAAGAATGTATAATAACGTATATTTGTCATTAAAATCTCAACAGCATTAAGAATAAACCATATTTATTTATGTTTCAAACTTTTATACCGCCATTCCCCGGAGGCTTGGAGCGGTTTACAGTTTGATTCATAACACAGCAACAATACAAGAACAGACATTACAGGGGGGAAAACAGTACAGGGTTAGCACATAAATAAGGAAAGGAGCATAGGGTCCCATGCACACTATGGCGGCAGTTGTCGACCATTGAAGGGGGGTAGCCGCGGGGCTCCCAAGGGGCCTTGTAGGATCGCAAGGTTGGGAAGGAGAAGGAAATCATCTCCGACCCTAGAGCCCTGTGCTCTCGATGGGTGTCTCTTTACCAGACTTGACTTGAGGGCTGACGGTTCTCCAAGGGACGTTTCGGAGCTCTATGGTTTGAGCTCCAGAATGTCCTCGGATGAAATGTCCTCTGTGTTCCCGAACTGAACACTCTAGACCTCTTCTACCACTGGCGACCGTTAACATTCCCAACAGTCTTGGGAGCTCTGTGCTCACGATGCAATGTTGATCCGGTCCTAGACTGGGAGTTCTGGTTGTTTCCTCGCTGCTCTTCGGTGTGGCCGGAAGTTCGCTCTTGGCGACTCTTTCCCTTCCGCCGTCATTTCTGCTTTCTGGGTCGATGACACGATTTCCAGTGGGAGGTCGCTGTTGATTTCCGGTCTTCGGCTGGAGAAGACATGCGGTCCTCTCCAGCGTTTTCAAGGCCAGTCGCCATGTTCGAATACACTTTTAAATGGAGAATCAGCTTTCATTAAGTGCACATATATTCCTTGAAATTTTAGTACTGACTTTTAAAAAATGACATTGCATCTATTTCATAGAATATAGTAGACATGGTTTCGAACCAAAAAATCGTGATTCTAAAATCAAATGGGGGGGGGGGGGTTATTAGTAATAGAAAGATTTACAAAAAAATTTCCCAAAATTTCTAAAATGTAACGTAATAACTAACGAAATTCGTTAGTAGTTCGTATGCCAGCGCATGTGCATTCCAGATGGTTTTGGCCTACAACTCCCAGAAATCCTAACAGCTGGTAAATTGGCTGGGATTTCTGGGAGCTGTAGGCCAAAACTTGAATAAATCACACTGAATTCTAGATGGGACTCTCCAAATAGGAAGGAGGGAGGGATGGGGTATTCTATTCTTGGAAGCAGCAAAAAAAGGAGGAGCCCCCCCTCGCTCCTCGCTGCCTCTCTCCCACCCCGATCCTGAGGGAGCGAGGGCCCAAGTTTGCCCAGGCTGGTCATATATCTACATTCCATGCACATGCAATAATACAGCAGTAATAACAATGGGTATAAGAAGAGGTAAAATTCAAACCGAAGTATTCTGACTGTGGTCTCTCCTCAAGCTGTAAAAACTGCAAAAGGCTCTTCTCTATGAGCCCGGGAAAAAAGCCCGGGCACGGCATTTGCTGCCTGGGTGCACACACATACATATTTCTTTGGGGGGATTTGCTGCAGAATCCAGGGCTCATAGAGAAGATTCTGCAGCAACCCCTCCCAAAGAATATGTATGTGTGTGCACCAGGCAGCAAACGCTGTGCCCGGGCTTTTGGCTGTTCCGGGCTCATAGAGAAGAGCTTTTGCAGTTTGCACCACTTGAGGAGGGACCGCAGTCAGAATACTTTGGTTTGAATTTTACCTCTTCTTATACCCATTGTTATTACTGCTGTATTATTGCATGTGCATGGAATGTAGGTATATGACCAGTTGGATTACTTATAATATTAGGCACTTACAGTAGCATTCATTCTATTATACATTAGGTTGGTTTCTCACCCCAATACTCTTTGATGCTTTAGATCCTGGCAGGCAGGAGAGGCAGGGAAGCCTGGAAAAATGTAAACAGAGGTTTACTCAGAAGTAAATCCACAAAGGAGGGCACTTCATCCAAAGTGCCCTTCTTTGCAGATTTACTTCTGAGTAAACTCTCTGTTTACATTTTTCCAGGCTTCCAGCCGAAAGAAGGAGCGAGTTTAGGGCTTGCCTTGCCATAATACTTATTGGCAAGGGAGGCGGGAGGGTGGTGAGAGAGAAGGAGGGTGCCCCCTTACGACCTAATAACGACACTTAAGAAAATCCTGGCCCCGAAGTTCTATAAAGAAAGTCCACTTCCTGGTTGGCGTTCCAGATGCGGAAATACTCAAAAGTAGCATTTCTTACGAATTTCTTACGAATCATTTCATTTTCATAACTTTTTCTCATGCCTAGAATGTAGGTATTTGCTCCCCAATCACTGAAATAACAAGACCACATAAGAATATGGGATAACTATGAGCAACTTTTATTAATGTTACCTGTTTAATTTTCTTGTGACCTACAAACCATTTCTAAAAGGGTATGAACTTGGTGTGGAATAAGATGAGGCAGTGGCCAACTTCTCAGCTAACTTGGACAAGACACCTGGATCTCCTGGGTGCAATAAAACTGCTCTGGTTCCAGAGCAACCACTTAGGAAAGTGTCACAGAGAATACGGCCCTAGTTCTTGAGGATTTATTGAACAGATTTCCCCCACTCTAACACCATTTTTATTCGTCCTCACCTTGATTATCCAAACCACAAATGATGATTCCCATTCCTAGCCTTCACTAAAAGGGTGACTTAGGTGCACACAGATGTCTGAACATATTCCTGTTTCCTTCCACCAATTAGGGGCAAGCATCCACTTTGCCCCTATCCCCCACCAAGCCTGCCAATCAATCAAAACTTTCTTACGGTCACTGACCAGCACAAAGCGGGCCTGCCAAAAACTCCCTTGCAGGTCGTGAAGAAATTGCTGGTTCCCTGAATCTGAGAGATCGATACCATCAGCTTGGAAGAAGTCCTTTTTCTGATGCAGTTAGCACAGTGGGTTAAACCTCCAGCTGCAGAAAATCTTGCTGACCTGAAGGTTGGGAGTTCAAGACTAATATGAACCCTAGGATGACTCCTTCTGATGGCATGTTAATAAATTTTTGTTGCAACAGAATTTTAGGAATCATTTTGATTTTTATTTGTGTTCTATCTTGTTCATTTTATCATCTATGTTTATGCAATTTTAAAATGGTTTTAATTCTATGAATTGCTTAATTGTATTTTACCATAACTCTTATGTATTTTTTGATGTACCAGTATTTTTTGTATTAGAATCTGTATCAGTATTTTAACTAGATTTTAATGATTTTAACTATTCTTTTTGATAGCTCTAGGTTTAATTCTATTTAATTCAATGTGTGGTTTGGGAACTTTCCAAGAGGGTTTTGAACTGTAATGGTGTGTTTTAAATTGAAACTGTTTTAAATTGTATTCTTGTTCTGTAAACCACCCCAAGCCTTTGGGACTGGAGGTGTATAAGTCAAATAAATAAATAAATAAAATAAAATTTTAGTGTTTACTGTCTTTAGGTTTTAATTTGTACACTGTATTGTTTTTAGCACCATTTGCCACTGTGAGTTTCTTTAAGAGAGCAAAAGTGAAATGACAATGGTAACTAACTATGATGATGATGGTGATAATGATGGTAAATCTTGTAAACCACCTTAAATCCCAGTGTTAGTTACAAGGGAAAAATATAAATGAGCAAATAAATATAAGATGGCAAAATAAAAATTCACTTACTATTTGGAGAAGAAATACACCACTCAAAAATTGAAATAATCTTTTAATAAACTTCAGAAAATGCTAACCTACTTTACTGAATAATCTGAGGGGGTTAATGACTTTAATATAAATTGCTCACTTAATACCTTTTGAAATTCGTTTTCCAGAAGGGAAAGCGAATCTTTCAGTTTTCCATTGTAGGATTTCCATTTCAGTTGTCAATTGAACTGGTGGCATGTGCAACCAACTATGAATACTCCTAGTTCAATGACTTGAAAATAGAATCAGAAAAAATAACAATGATTTCACCCAGGAAGGTGGACAAAGTATTTAAGCTCTCTTAGAAAATGTGGAGATTTCCTTATGAAAATTATTACATTCTTTCTCTCTAATAGAATTTCAAAAGCAACATTGGCATTGAAAAAGATCAAATATGTTCTACCATATTTCAGTATGACAGACTTGGATGAGTTCTCATTCTCTGTCTTATGTGTGTAGAGCTAAACACTAACACATACACCAAAACAATTGTTGAGGACTGATACATTACCACTCATTCAGACAAGGTATATATATGGCTGCTATGTACTTCATCTGAGTTGGCAGGTGTGTTTCCATGTCTTCTGAATGGGTTTTACTAGGCTTGTTTGATCAAGGAAAAAATGGTTCAAAACTCATTTCGGATGTAGGGGGTGCTGGTGATTCGACTCTGAAATGATTTCCAAAATTTTCTGAAAAAAGTCAGAATTTTCCAAATTTTCCAAAATTTCCATATTGCGTTGTTAATGGTGGGCACGATTGCAGAATGTGCGAAAAACTGCAAACAGGACAGGCAAAACTTGAGGGATTCCCTTTCCCTCATTTTTAGACCGCTACTGACAAAACTTGCCATAATGGTAGAAATTATTAGCAGATTAAAGGAGATTTCTAGATTCCAAAAGGACAACGTGTAACCCCAGACAGAGAAAGGAGGGCTGTGCAAACTGTTATGAGTTTGTTCCCCAAGGAGAATATTAGATTAAGAAATTTCTAGTATCTAAAAGGACAATTTGTAACCCCAGACAAGGAAAGGAGGTCTGTGCAAACTGTTATGGGTTTGTTCCCCAAGGAGAATATTAGATTAAGAAATTTCTAGTTTCCAAAGGGGGCCTCCAAACTTCTTCTACAGTGAGAGCTTTGTGATGTCAAGTATGTGATTTTCACTTACAATTAAACCTGGCTGTGTCATTGTGGTCTAAAGTGGCTTTTTTCTGCATAGCATTTTCTACCCACTTAAGCTGATGCATCAAACTTATGAGCTTTCCTGGACAAAGATTGGTTGTATTGTGTTGTTTATCTATGCTCTGAGAACATACCATATGAACTATTGAAATGCACTGAGACTGGGCTTTTTTGTTTGGGACAGGGTCAGGAGAATCTCTATGATAATGGTCAGATTATAAAATTTCCTCCCTAGAGGAATGGAGCTATTTGATTGTGTGTGTGTGTGTGTGTGTGTGTGTGTGTACACACACAGAGAGAGAAATGTTAGGTTTTTTCTAGTCTATCTAATAATTATTTGATTCTTTGATGTCTCCAAGATTTTCATGTTCAACATAGATTAAAAGCCTATATCAAAACCATTTAGCACTTTAAAAACTAAGAAATAAGCAACTGAGAACATTTAACAATCAAAACAAGAAAAAGAACAGTGGGAATAATGAGCAGTGTGAGAATGTATTTTTTCCAAGGGTTTTCTCTCTAACCTTCTAGGAATGAAATTTCCAAAAGATTAGCACCAGTGTTATAATGAAGTACTCAGATGGTCAAAGCCTTGAATTTTTTATTATTATTTATTAGCAGGGTGCTATGACATAATCTGCCATCCTGTGTGGACTCTTGTATTTCAGCCCAGTTTAACTGCAGTAACCACAGGAGAAAATGGATTTTCCCAGCAATGGTGTATTGTTATGAACTATCCCTGCTATAATCCAAAATATTGTGCAAAGGGGAACTGGCATTACAAAAGACGTTTTCTAGTAGAAATGAAAATTACTAGCAATTGTTTTAGATCGTCACAGCAACCTGTACTTTTTGACTCTCTGTGAAAGCGTTGCTATAGAGACAGTCCGGGTGAAAGCTTGCACTTCACATTTTAGTACTACACTACTGGTGGGCACTGCCATTGAGAAAAAGCCACTGTTATTAATTTGCCAGATGTCTGTGTGTATGTGTGCGTATGTGCATGTGTACATACAGTATATACAAAGAAACACAAATTTCAATACACCATATGTTCAAGTTTCATCATGTTGTCCACTGTTGCATCTATATTTCTTATGTAGGATTGGCTTTTCATTATACAGAGTGAGGATATTGTCTTAGCCAGGGGCCAGACTTTGTAAAGTAGAGCTCTGAGTGTGATTTTTGGAGTCTGTTCCAACCCACACCACCCATCTCCAAATATATCTCTCTCTTCTGATGCACTGGGTAATGCTGTTACATTGAATCAATTCTAGTAAGATTCAAGACTTACTCTGGTCAGTTTTAATGTATCATATGGAAGAGTTTCTTTCAGGTAGCAAAATATACAAGCTTCATCTGTTGTTATGTCCTGCTGCCCAACTACATGAACCACAAATGTTTATGCTGATCTGGGGTGGGGTACTCTAGATAAGTGCTGTGACAGTTTGTATGGCCAGCTGCCAAGCCAGTTCAGTGGATGGTGAATGGCTACAATGTGCAGCAACAAGCCATGCTGGCAGCTGGATGGAGTCTGCAAAACCCAGTACTGCTCAACCCATTTTGACACCAATGATCTGCCACCTTTACCTTCCTGCTCTCATTCTTGTCTTAATGATAATTATTGCCTGTGGTCATTACCGGTTACATCCACTGACGCTGGAAAGAGTGAAAGAGCGATGCAAGATAGAAAAGAAGAGAAAGGCCACATAAAGCAGCCTTGGTGGGTGTTAGAGAGAATGGATCCCATGTGTCACGTAGATGTCACAGAGTACATTTATTCTCATCCTGATGTTATCAAAAAATCAAAACACAAAAGCATGAACACCATAATCACCATAATCTTTTACGCACCCCCTGGGCCCAAAATTTCGTTAGATTATTAAATATTTCGTTAGATTATTAAACAGGAAAATGGAGTGAGGTGACCATAACCATGTGGTGAGGTTACGTTCCGTCGTTTCCAACCATTGATAAGGACTACGGTTACACCTATGAAGGCCTTGATAGAGCCCCGCCCAGGGGCGAAATGGGGAAGTGGCCCCCAGAATGCAGGCACCGCCAGCCCATTGGCCTTTCTTTGCATGACTTATTGAGGAGCCGAATCTTGCCTCCTTTAGTCCTTTCTTTGTTGGACTTATTACTGAACTAGAGCCTTATTCTTGGAACTGTTTTGGACTACCTGATTGTGTTGCTGCGAATTTTAATTGTGAAGCTGCGAAAATATTTGTGAAGCTGCGAAATATTTGTGAAGCTGCGATTGTGGATATATTCCGAATTACCCTTGTATACACTTGGATTCGCCACAACTCCCATATATGTACATGGGTTCTGGTATATCTTTATGAATTGCATTATCCATGCTCTAGTTCTGAATACTATAAATTTAATACTTTTATACTGAATTTACCTTGTTGTGTTACTTTGACTGTCTCCTTAACCCATACTCTGTGATTCTGTGCTGTACATGCACTGTACACACCTTAGGCCTCAAGGGATGGCTACATATTAGTTAGCATAATCCTTCTGCAATACCCTGAGAAGATCCAAAAATATACAAGGGTCTTAAAAAAGAGACACTGGGTCTTAGCCATCAAATCAGACCCCCACCTTTTGTTCTCCATTGAAATTGCCAAGACTCTGAACACCCTTTTGTTTATCTGTCTGGCATCTATTGTATTAACTGGAGCAGAGACACCAAAACTCATTTCAGCCCAATATCTCTTGCAACACTGCATTCCTTTCCACTCACTCTCCTTTCCTGGGCATATCAATACATGGATATAAGTCTTCAAAATAAGCCAATGACAGTTAATAAATGTCCCACCTTGACTAGAGCCAACCAGCAATGACAACAGACAGAACCCCAGACCAACCAAGGAGCAGATCCTTGTTAGCACCATATAGGACCAATCAGGATCTCGTGCAGCGATGTATCTTTGTTTTGAAGAGCTGTCAAAGTGCTATAAATAAACCTGCATGTTGACAATTGCAACATGTCAGTTTTTGGAGCACTGTCTCTACTGACATCCTCTTTGGTCAAGGAGAATAAAGCCGATGATCATTGCCTTCACCTTGTTTGTGCCCTTTGAAGCTAGACATGCCAGGCTCTGAACACATGTTTTTTTGCAGAACTGAAATCACTCAACAGTTGTGTGGTGGGTGCCTCTCAATATGTGGGATCTCAATTATATCAACATACTACATTAACCAACAATCACTCACTCAACTTATGCATTTTTCAGCATACATCTTGATTTAATATTGTCGGATTTATTTTTGTTTTCAGTTTTACTTTCTCTGTGTGTGCATGTATGGGAAATCTATAATTTTCTACAGGAGTTTCAAGCAACCAAAAAATGTTTTTCTTAGGTAGATAAAGGTTTAGATGGAGAACCTAAAATTCTCTCTGTAGGATATGCTACTTCTTAAAACAGTTTGCTTTATGAGAATGTTCTATTTGAAATCTTGCAAATTTTAATATGTCAAATAATGCTACTTCATTTGGCAATATTTACACACACAGACACAGACACACACACACCAATATATACAAAGATATGCTATCAGAAGAACAATATGACCCTTTAAAAATAAACACAGAAGATGAAAGTTCAAATAAAATCGACGTATCTTAGATATGAATAAGTTTATGATAGCACAATGTGTGAGCCTGGTATTTTTCATTTTATTAATTCTAGTAGATTCCTTTCGGTAATATTCTTTTTGCTCTAATTTATTATTTTCAGCTTTCACTCTGCTGACAAAAACCCCAGACAATTTCCTGCTTTTTTCATTTGAAAACCTAATCCCACTCTTTTTAGAGTAAATTTGTTTTGCTATTGGACTTGATTCTGAGTTTTCCAGATCCAGTTGCCACACAAATAATTCCTCTTCTGACATTTGTGTATGTTTACACTCATAATTTTTAATTACTCAGCTGTTCAGCTGATAAAAGTGGGATCTGCAACAAAGTAGTGCAATATGGAGGGCTCCATATTCCAAGGATACAGTCATGGACTCTTCTGAAATAGTCCATTGGTGATGAGCACTCATGTCCCAGCAGTATCTCCCAGTGAAGCCTGATTAAAGGGGGCTGGAACTGGGGTGGGGAAGCTGTAAAAAACCTTGATGGTCTTTCTCTAGATGTCTTCTACAACATTCACTGGTCAATAACACCTAAGTAGAGCCTAAATTTTAGGTTATTCTACAGCTGATCTGCAACTTGAAGGCCAATCCAAAGATCCCTCCTCCAAATCATAGTACAGTACTTAAAGTGAGGGTTTAACCCTCAGGTGAGTCCCAACAAAAATCCCCTTTTCACTCCCTTAGTTGCAGTACTGAAAGAAGCACCACAACAACCAGTTCCAGAATTCTCTCCTTTACCAAAAGGACAAATCCTAAAATAGTTCTAAACCAGCCTGGCATAACAGTTTGAGCACTGGACCAAGACTCTGGAGAACAAAACTGAAATCCCCAAGCAGAAGCAAAACCTCTCTGAGTGACCTTGGATAGGTTACATTCTCTTAACCTCAGAAAATCCCATGACAGGTTCACCTTGCAGTCACCATAAATCGGAAGCAACCTAAAGGCACACAACAGCATCATCATCAGCAACAGAGACTTCATCTATTGGGTCTATCGTTGAGTGATGAACCAACCTATAGATATTGTGATGCCCCCATGGGGCTGATATTGCAGCTGCATTTGTATTTCACTGCCCTACCTGTAAGGTCTTTGTTCTATTGTTGTTGGCCATGCGGTCACTCAGGGGCAGAGTTGTGTTTTGGCTCCATACCTGGCGTCTCCGCCCCCAACTCCTCCTCTTCCAGAGGTCATGTGAGAGGCAGCATTTCCTCTCTGGCTCATTCCAGAGATTTCAATGGATGAAGCAAGGCTGGAACCTAAGCTTGCTTGGACACAGCATTCTTAGTTCACCTACCGAGTCTACCTGCTCTCTCAACCAAGCTGTAGTGCGCAGGAGGCCTGTCCTCAACCAGAGACTACAGATTTTGGGGTTTTTAAAGGACTTCATGGACCTACAAAGCCCAGAGAGGAACAGGACGCCTGGGATCTAAGAGAGGTACCTTCGCTTTGCATGAGGCAAACAAACGCTTTCCCTTTGTTTAAAGGACTCTTTGCAACCAACCAAGCATTTTGGGCAACCAGCATTTTCTACTGGTTGTTATCCAATAAATCCTGTTTTGGTTCACTATTTCTGAGTCTAGCACTCATTATTATAGAGATCCTGGGCCACCCTGTATGTGGGAAGGCTCTAAACTCTACCTTCTGGGTCATAGCTTGTGACGTCCATCCTTTTAAAGCCTTTTTTGACCCGGAAGGCAGAAGAGATATATTCCATTGATTCAAAGGATCTAACAAGAGGATCCTGGCTGTTGATCCTTAAACAATGTTTTGGTTTGAATGCAAATGTTCTAATTTCAGCTGTTTATCTTCTTGACTACATGAAATGCAGTATAAACTCTGCACTGACTGAAATGGTGTGACTTTTGCACAACAATTGCTGTTAGTAATGCACTTTACAATGAGGATCTGCATTTTTATATACATAAAAGACTTTCCATTAAAGATATCTGAGCTATAAATAAAAACGGTGTGTGAAGGAAATCACATTTGAAAAAAAAATCTGGACTTTGGATCTTCCCAGCATTAGAATTGCAAAGACAATGTAAAATGCTGGCAAGGTACAACCGATCAATTCCACCCAAGCATTTACCTCCAGTCTTGTGGTGACACTTTACATAGGTCACATTTGATGCATTGCAAATTTCAGAAAGAATAAAGCAAGGTTATTGACATTCAATGATTTCTAAAGCTGACAAAAGATGCTGCAACAGCATCTGCTGTCTTAGCAGTTACAGGAGCACCACCAGATGTGTTGGTAATAATAGAAAAAGATAGAGACACCGTTTCTTAAACAGTATTGGGGGTAAAGGTGAAGAGAGTGTTTACCTTTTATTTTGATGAGGATTTGCTCTAGTATTCCCTTTCCTGATTTCTAGTTTAGGTAGCAATCCATTGTCGTATCTTGCAAGTATACAGAAGGATCCAAGGACCACCAGAATCTGTAAAATATAATGTGTGGTTTACACCTTCCAGACTCCACATGCCCAGTTACCATGCCCAGTGACTGGGATCTTGAGCACTATAGTCCTCAGAAGTAAACATTATCAAGCTGTGCTAAAATCTCTCTGGCATTACTTCGCGAACGAAGATTCTTTAGAAGGATTCATCCCGTGCTCCCCACAAGAATGCTGATGATTTCATTTTCGGAGGTTGGATGTGTCCTTCGAGCCTGTGCAATGGATTTTTCTGGTGGAGCGCAGTGTGCACAGAACTGGCCTCACCCTTTAAACCAAAGGTTCATCTGCCAGGGCCTAGCAAGCTGGGACAGTGGCAGCGAGATCCTCAGGTCGTAGGTTTGGTTCGAGTTTCCTTCTCTAGATGGTTGACCTTACAGGGTTAAACGAGCACCATCTGCCCGGGTTTGAAATCAGAGTTTTTCTTTTCCTAGGATGGTTGCCAAAAGGCTAGAGAGCCCATCCTGCCCTTTGACGCTCTTTGTCAGACCCTTCAGTTGTGACCTGTCTGGCATGGGAGGCCCTAACTGTGGCTATTATGCCACCGCCAGCATAGCTCACAACTTCATTAGGGTACGCAAGCCTCTCCCCCACGACAAGGGGGCGCCAACGGAGAGGAGTTAAGAGGAGCTAAGATACTTATTACATATTCAGCTCTGCTATGCAGTGGGGACTTCCTTCTCATCTCTGTGATGGCCAGGGAAGTCCCTGTAGGAACAATGTTTGGGGCCAACTCAACACCTAGCACATCAGATTGGTCCTGTTATATGTGCTAGTGTACATGTGCCCTAGGTTTCTTCTTAAAAGTTGTTGATTTGTGGCCTTCAAGTCATTTCTGATCTATGACAAGCCTAAGATGATTTACCATAGGATTTTCATGGTACTTTTTGATTTTCCTCTGATGCTGAAAGAGTGTCACTTGCCCAAAGTCACACAGTGATTTCATCACTGAGCAGAAACTTGAGCCCTGGTTTTCCAGAGTTCTAGGACAGGTCTACACAGGGCCAATTCTTTACAATCTGGACTAATGAATGTTAAATTGGCCCTGAGATGGTTTTGACTACTATCCCCTTAGCTATTGCAAAAGCAGGAGAGAGAAGTGGTAGACCACTCATTGCAGCAATAGGCATGCCATGTCTAGTGTTGGTTGCTCATCACCTTGAGTGGTGTTGGATGGGGTACCAGAGCAATGTGGGAGGAGGGAGAGGACAAACTGTCTCCTACTTCCTTTTTTGTCTCCTACTTTCCACCTCCCTTCTGCAATTGCCTTGTTGGTCTGGCCAGCATCATTCCAGCCAATCAACACTAGCCATATTGTGCTTGCTGGCTGCTATGACAAAAAGAATGGGAGATGGAAGTATGGCATCATGTGTCCATAGGCTGCCTGAGTCTGGAGAACACGAGATGACCATGTAAACTGTTGTGGCCATTTCTGTCTCAGAATAAACCCAACTTCTTAGACTGACCCAAAATCACCATTTATCTCTATTCATGGGGTGTATTTGGAGAAACCTGTGACTTTGGTTAGTGGTTCAAGGCTACATTAAGCAGCCTTGGATCATATCATTTAACAGTCACAGGGCTGATTTTTGTCTCCTCAGGGTAATTGGGTCAGTGTAGATGTGCCTCTACTCCAACACTGAAAATGCTACAGATTGATACACACTCATATTACAGATATTTTCAGAACGGTTTGTGAGGTACACACACACATAGTTGAAGTGTGTGATTATGGAATGATCACACACCATTTGGATATTGTTGTGACTCAAGTATGTAGAAACTCAAAACTATGGGAAGGGTTTGAGGAATATTTACAATCTTCTGATTTGAAGTCCCTGATACTTGAAACATCCCTAAAGAGAAAAGGGTTGCAAACCACTAGTAGGTGGTAGAAACTAGGGAGGAAAAATATTTTTGTTGGAGATGAGATTCTTGATTAAGCTTCCTGAGACTTAGTGTAAAATAAATCATACATTGCCTTAAAATGCATGCATTTTTAAGGCTAACTTTGCATATCAGAGAAATGAAATATGCAGAAAGCCATCCATACAGTTTAAAAGGTACGTTTCTAAATATGTACAATTGAAAATACATGAACACACACTTTAATCAGTGGAGTAAACTCACAAGTACATGCGTATATTAAATTTATTTATAATATCAGAAGCAAAACAAGGGTGCAGTTGTAAAATGTATTTTAAAAACTTGGTATTATATTAAATGTCCTTTGATCAGTAGCTGGCCACTTGGAATGCCTCTGGTGATGCTATAATAAGGTCCCCCATTGTGCATGTGACAGGGCTCAGACTACATTGTAATAGGTGGTCTGTGGTTTGGTCTTTCCCACACTCACATGTCATGGACTCCACTTTGTGGCCCCATTTCTTAAGGTTGGCTCTGCATCTCGTGGTGCCAGAGTGCAGTCTGTTCAGTGCCTTGCAAGTTATCCAGTCTTCTGTGTGTCCAGGGGGGAGTCTCTCATTCAGTATCAGCCATTGATTAAGGTTCTGGGTTTTAGCATGCCACTTTTGGACTCTCACTTGCTGAGATGTTCCTAGGAGTATCTCTGTAGATCTCAGAAAACAATTTCTTCATTAAAGGTGTTGGCATGTTGGCTGATATCCAAACAGAGGATGGGCCAGAGATGTCACTGCCTTGGTCCTTTCACTATTGGCTGCTACTTTCCAGCAGATGTCAGCTGGTTCAATACAGGCTAAACAGTATAATTTCTCCAGTGGTGTAGGACATAGACATCCTGTGATAATGTGACATGTTTCCTTAAGAGCCAGCTTACTTGTCCGAACACATCAGCCGCTACGTCCCACCTCGTAAGTTAAGATATCCGGAGAGGCCCTGCTCTCGCTCCCGCCTACTTCTCAAATGCAGTTGGTGGGGACGAGAGATAGGGCCTCTCGGTGGTGGCTCCCCATCTGTGGAACTCACTCCCTATTGATATACAATCAGCTCCATCCCTCCCGGCATTCAGAAAAAAAGTGAAATCCTGGTTATGGGACCAAGCGTTTGCACATTAGCACGATACGGCACTTTAGATTGGATTGAAATGGCAAACCGGTGGACAAGACCCAATGTTTTTTATTATGGATGGAATACTGTTTTTAACTGATGTGAATGTATATGATGTATTTTAATGCTAATTGTATTTTAATGTATTTTAATGGTAGCTGTATTTTAATGTATTTTAATTTTAACTGCTTTTGGTTTTATTATATGTTTACTGTGTGGCATCAAATTGTTGCCGTTGTTAGGCCGCTCTGAGTCCCCCCTGGGGGGTTGAGAAGAAGCGGGGTAGAAATGGTGGAAATAAATAAATAAATAAATAGGTCAGAAGCGACCAGAAGCGACTTGCAACATATATATTAAATAAGGTGTATCAATGGAGGCATTTTATTTATGAAACATGCATATCAAAAAATAAGTGTGAATTTCCACACGGAAAGACAAAAACACAACCTTATAACTGACACAACAAAAATAGGTCAAGAATGCAGGAGGGTTCAGAGGAGTGCAAAGAATCCAACACAGAGATGTTTATTTTTACACCCTTCGGTGGGATTTATGCTGCATCTGCACTGTAGAACTAATCCAGTTTTATACCACTTTATCTACAATGGCTCTGTGCTATAGAATCACAAAAGCTGTAACTTTACAAGGGATTTTGTCTGCTATGTCAAAAAGTATTGTGCATTACCAAACAACAAATCCCAGGATTCCACAGCACTGAGCAATGACAGTTAAGGTAGTGTCAAAGTACATTAACTATACAGTGTAGATGCACCCTAAGGCTGGTATTTCAGTGACATTCACATTATGAAATGAGTTAAAACAGGAGGCGATGTGATAGCAGGTAATATCTTTGGATTACCTAATTTGCTCAATAATCTTGGGATTTAAGTTCTTATACGAGGTATTTAAAATGCCCACTAACACTTTTGAGAAATAATTCATGGGACCCATTCAAAGAATGCTAAAGACAAAACAGCTGGCTCACTTTGTTTTTTAACACCATTTAGCGTCTCAGGTTAAGTACTTGATGGCATGGGTTTTTTTTTAAATTTCTTTTCGAAAGTGTGACTCTCATCTAATGGATGAACTGATTATCATATTGAATATATAATTGTGTGCATGGAACATATTTTACAACTACTGCTTAATGCATTCCATTTCCTCTTTTCATCATTTTCCTTTGAGGCCTTCTGAGCCAACAAAATATTTCTGGTTGTTAGGCTTAATGTTTATGCAATTAATTAGACCATACATTTCAAGAGACACCTAGAGTGGGCAACAGGTAGAGTAAATTTTAGAAATGCTGATATTTTATTTCAGGAAATACATCCTCTGCAATCAAAAAGTATCTTCAATTTTTTGGTGACAGATTTAAAAATGAAGGCCCTGATTTTCCGCATAGTATCCATATTTCTTTGGTCCTGTACTTATGGGAAACAGTCGGTTACTGCAATCCAAATACTGATAGTATAGAGGTTTGGAACCCAAATTAGATTACAATAGAAACAGTAGATCTGAAAAGTAACAATGAACCCATTAATCCAAATTTGACTCTTATTATCAGATTTGTGGTTTTGGATTGTGTAATGATTTCTCCAGGTTGAGTTACACTGCATTAATATTTGTCTGTAAGTTAACCATGTTTTGTCCGCTAGCTCTTTCTTGTGGAAGACTTCTGTTGGGGAGACCCATAGTGGGGTATACCTGTAGAGTCTTGGTTTATACCCTTACCCTCCCCCCCCATAACCCGTTGTGTCACTCTTGCACTCCCCTAACCCCAAAGACCTAACCCTCACTCCCTCTTACCCACCCCACTGCTTAATTTCCAAAACAATGTGAGATTGTATATATGTCTGTCTTTATTGAAAAACAATAAAAATATAAGAAAAAAAAAGAAAAAAAGAGTTACACTGTGTTGCTTTTGTTGTTTTGACATGGTGATTTGGGGGCACCTGTAGGGCACATTTATAAATAGCCCTGAAAGTTTTCTCATTGCCATAAATGAGAGCAATAATGATATGAAATCATAATGGAATTTCATAATTTCAAATTCAAAACAAAATTGCGCCCTTGCCAATTTTTCTAAACACTTAAGACACGAAACGGGGGCCATTCAAATTTGGTAGTTCATCATGAAACTGATTTTTGGCATTTCACACACTTCTACTTTCTGTGTCACATGGGTTTCAAGAAGTACTTTATTTTTGTACTTCTAATATTTTTGATTAGTTTGATTTGATCAATTTAACTGGATAATTTGTTCTGGTTTGTTCTAGACAGAAGGAAGAAAACTATTTGTAGAGAGACTACATTGAAATAATATAAAAACTGCAAGCCCATCTAGCTAAAGAAGCTGCCCAGAAAGCAGTTAACAACACAACGGGTGTTCCAAGCATCTAACATCCAAGATCCGGGACAACTTACTATAATTTCGCTTCACTGAAGGAAAAAAAATCTAAACATGGAAAAACTACTAAATATTGAGAAAAACACTGAAAAAATATAAACTACATTTTAAAAAAGAAAAGGAAACTTTGAAACTTATGTACACAACAAATGCCAGGACTAGCAAACAGTCCTAGATTACCTATTGATTTAAAATACAAAAAATTTAGCAAAAGTTAAATAAAAAAACCCGAATCAATGTTTTATAAAACTTGAGGGAAATAATTTTCAACACAGTACAAACATTTAAAGCATTCCTTTCTTTAAATTTGTAATTTACTGTGGAAAAGCTCAGAATATCGCTACTGTTGTAGTTAACAGTAGGGATTGTTAGCTGAACAAAGAACCATAATTTGGATTATAAAATTCTTGCTTTAATAAAAATCTTTAAACACTGAGAAAAAAACCTGCTTGCTATTGTTTCTCACATTTTAGGCAGCTGTGGACGTACTGTACGTAACTAATAAGAACATAAGAACATAAGAAGAGCCATGCTGAATCGGGCCTCAGCCCATCTAGTCCAGCATTCAGCCAGTGGCCCACTAGTTGTACACAGGGATCTCTAGCAAAAAGGAGGGCAAAACCCTCACCTTTATGAGTCCAAAATGTGTTATCAACATAGAGGTCTGCTGGGTATCACTCCCCTGCTCAGCCAGCAGTTGCCCTCTATGAACCCTTTTATGATCCAAAATGTGTTTTGAAAGGATCAAAAATTCCTGGAGTAGGCCTATGTTTCTGTTGATGACCATAGTGGATTTTGAGTGGGAGAAGGGGTGGGTCCTTGTTGGATCTTTTGTCTATGTGTGTCTGCATAAAGATATTTATCAATCCATTGTTCTTTATTTTACTTAATGGAATCACCCATTTCTCCAGTCATTTCTTCAAATAGCTCCAGGACAACTTTCTGATACCTCAGGTTCTGGGGTTCTACCTGAATACACACATTTATAGCAATAAAATTCTATGCCATCTTAAAATATGATTGCACCATCTAACACTAGAGTTTTGTCACTGATTCCTCTTGGGAATCTGTGGCTACTGAGCCATTGGAAGAAAGGAAGAAGTAAAAAACAGAGTGATGTTCAGTTTTACCACAGCTCTTTAGTTTTATTAACACCAGAGTTCCATTCACACAGAGTAATGGCTTCCTGTAAAATCTCTGTAAAGTTTCTATTTCGAGCATTCGTATAAGTTAGATTCCCCATAGGTTTCACTCCTATTGTTACTTGTGTTACACTGGAAGATGAACAGAGGGATTAACTCCTTGTTTCCTTTTTTCAACTTCAATTCAGCATGGTGCCCTTTTCAACAGATTTTCTAGGTTGAGAGCCTGGTCAGCATGAGCCAACTTGGCACATGCACCAACTTGGTTGTGTTTAGGAAAGACAAGATGGAGAAGATGGGCTTGCCATGCAGGGATAAAGCACTCCTTAAAACTGGCTAGCCAACTTTTGTTTAAAGACCTCTAAAGAAGATAAGTCCAAAGAAGATAAGTCTGAGACAATTTATTTCACTGCCAAACAGCTTTTGCCTTCAGGAATTTCTTCTTGATGTTTGAATGAATGATTTCCCCCTTGGAATTTTAAATCATTCATTCATGTATTAGGTTAGGCCAGTGTTTCCCAACCAGTGTGCCGTGGCACACTAGTGTGCCATGAGCGATCAACAGGTGTGCCGTGGGAAATTGGAATCTCCAATACCCTTTCTTCCCCCTCCTGCCGAACACTTTTTCTTCTCCACTCGGTCTCCCTTCTTCCCAGCCTCGCTCTGCTTACTTTGCCTCACTTTGCTCACACTGCCGCTTCTGCGGGAGGGGGGAGGGGGGAAGACGTGACTCATGCAGGCGCTACTGCAGACTCACCCCACGTCTTCCTCCCTCCCCTCCACAGTGCTCTCTGGATATAGGTGAACTACAACTCCAAAACTCAAGGTCAATGCCCACCAAACTCTTATAGTATTTTCTCTTGGTTATGGGAGTTCTGTGTGGGAAGTTTGATTCCATTCAGTCATTGGTGGAGTTCAGAATGCTCTTTGATTGCGGGTGAACTATAACTCCCAGCTGTTGAGCAAGACCTTCATGTGTGTCTTTGTGCCATTCCTGCCAGGATATCTATGTTGTGTTCATCGAAACAGGCCCAGGTTTCACACTGAGTGTATAAATACATTTAAAAACATATTAACTATATGTATTATGGCATTAGAGTGTCATTTTGTGTCATTTTGGTTGGTGGCGTGCCCCAGGATTTTGTAAATTTAAAAAATGTGCCGCGGCTCAAAAAAGGTTGAAAAACACTGGGATAGGCTGCAATTGTATGTTTTTAATTGTTAAATTGTTATTATATGTTTTTTCTGGAGGGGGGTTGACTTGTTGCTGTGTTGTATTGAGGGCAGAGACTGCCTGTGTAAACCGTCCCGAGTCGCCTTCGGGCTGAGAGGGGCGGTATAGAAACGTGACAAATAAATAAATGACAAATAAATAGGTCCCTTCTACACTGCCATATAATCCAGATTATTAGATAATCCACATTATCTTTCCTTGCTTATTTGCATATCTGCAGAGGTCAACTATCTCCAAAGGAGATCTTTATAAATAAGTAGAAGGATACTCTTCTGGATGTTTTAGAACATATTTTTAAATTCTAATATTTTGAAGAAAATTTCTGAGAACAAAAGAGTTTCTCGTTTGCAAGAAATTCCCATTTGTGTGTTAATGGGAAGAAGAATAGTGAAGGAAGCATGATGGTATGTTATCTCACACACTACATCACTTCCAAAATTTGCATGTAAGGAAAGTATTTTAAGGAAAATTGGATACAAGTAAGTGGCAGCTCAACTCAATGACAAGTACCTTTACTCTGAATTCTTTTAAGGGTTGCACATTTTTACATCTCATGAATTTAGGATTATGACACAACATGAAAATTGGACTGTGTAATTGACACAGCTTGCAGGGAGATAAAGGGCAAAGAAATAAACTGGATATAGTGCTTCAAATGATTGAGACATCAGTGCACCAATGCGACAATAGTGTTATTCTAAGAATATTTGAAGATATATACCCTTCCTCACAAATTCTCCTTTATCATCCCAGAAAAGTATGATGCTCAGAATGGCATAGCATTTGGCCATGGCTGTTAAAATTGTGACAAACTGCATTCATTCTACAGTATAGATCAGTGTTTCTCAACCTGAGGTTGGGACCCGGGGGTGGGGGGTAGATGTCACAAGGGGGTTTCAGAGGGGTCACCAAACATCATTAGAAAACATTTCTGATGGTCTTAGAAACCCCTTTGGCAGAGAAGGCTGAAAATTTCTCCACCTGTCCTCTTCCTTTTTGGAAAAAGACGGTAAATTGTCCCACCAAAAGCCCTCTTCTGCTGTGATTGGCTGGCCTCTTAGCTGGCCTCTCAACCAAGGGAGGACTGTTTCTGAGACTCAAAGTGGGGAGAGGAGAGCAGGCATGCTGTACGCATGGCAGCGTGATGTGCATGTGTGGTTGAGGGAGAGTGTGAGGCTGGAGGGAAGCTTGCGCCAGCGAGTCACTTCAAGACATTGGGGTTCTGTTTGGGAAGTTTGGCCCAATTCTATCATTGGTGGGGCTCGGAATGCTCTTTTAATGTAGGTTAACTATAAATCCCAGCAACTACAACTCCCAAATGACAAAACAAATCCCCCCCAACACCACCAGTATTCAAATTTGGGTGTATCGGGTATTTCTGCCAAATTTTGTCCAGTGAATGAAAATACATCCTGCAGATCTGATATTTACATTACAATTCATAACAGTAGCAAAATTAGAGTTATGAAGTAGCAACAAAAATAATTTTATGGTTGGGGGTCACCACAACATGAAGTACTGTATTAAGGGGTCATGGCATTAGGAAGGTGGTTATTATTATTATTCTTATTCTTATTATTTCAAACCTCTATACTGCCACTCTCCAAAGGCTCGGAGCGGTTTACAAAGTTGGGTGAATAATAAAACACAGAACGTACAGAACAAAACAATACAATAAGGGGAAAGTGGGGAGATCTACAGATAAAGACAGAGGGAGGGAGAGAGAGCAATGGCTATGTCCATTGTAAGCAGGTTGTCAATTAATGCCACCTTAACTCAACCGTCAAAAGGAGGGAGTTTTGGGGGGTCCAGCAAGTCATAAAGAGTCCTTAGCTCAGAGAGGAGATGGTCAATTTTGGCCTCTGGGTCCATAGTTTCTGGCACAGGTCTCTTGGTCACCAGGATGTTCTTCCGGGTCTGGAAGCTCATTGAGGACTGTTCTCGGCGCCTGTAGATGGAGCTCCAAAAGGTCCTGGTAGGGAACCTCCTAGGTGACCTGGGCATGAGGGTCCTGGTGTTCACCCATTCAGGGGGTCTAGTTGGAGATCCAGTGGTCTTTCAGACTCCATGAGTCCTGCAGGGCACTCCATGGATTGCCAGCCTGCTCCTAGACTGGCCAGGCTGGGAGGGCTTCCTGTGCTCCCCGGAGAGAAACACTGATATAGATGCAGCTTGGTTCTCTGTACAGGATTCCTGATTACTCTCCAGTATGGAACACATATTTTTCTAAACACTTTACAAAGTTAAGAAATATTGTTCAGTATGACCTATCGGCTAAACTCTGAGCATGTTCATTGATCTCTGTTGGAAATCCAGAGATCAAGGAGGAACGGAATATCATGAAAAAATAGCTGAACCTCAGAATCACATTATACTGCACTGTTTTGTTTCAAGTTCCTCTTCTTTCTATGCAACTTTTGCAAGACAAAGTGCTTAATGCCAGACCTGGGCCTTATGCTTATTGGAAAGAAAACCAATAAATAGAGTTAATAACAATCAGTGAAGCAGATAGTTTTACTCCTTCTCCTAGACAGTGTTCTTGCATTTTTATAAATATGCTTGATTCTTTTTTGATTAAATACTAATGACTAATTAAGGTACTTCTACTAGAAATAATGGACAATTTTGTTGGAATTATTATGCCAGCTTTCTAATTAGCTATTACTTCTTAAATATGGATTGCCCAGGACAGCCACTAAGAAAGCTCCCTGGAACATAGAGGGTTTCTTCCCAAAAGGACTCTGTGCCACAATGATAAATGAACATTTAATTTCCTAGTGCAAATAAGTGTGAAATTAACTATATACAAGACCCATTTTTTAAAAAGAAGGACACAGTCTTTTACTCATGGTTTCTATTTAAAGTTTAGTGAACAATCTGCTTAGAATCTGGATTGGTATGTGATTCCAATCAGGTTTAAAGAAATGGCCTTCTCAACATTCAGGTTGATGTTGGGAACTGAAAATTGGGGAAAATACACTTAATTTATTTTGAGATGTGCTGTTTACTTTCCCAGCTTTTTCTCCATTTTGTTCCTCTGCTCTTTCTGAGTTGTTGTCTTGCTGAGGGTGAACAAATTGAAACTGAATCCAGACAAGACAGAGGCACTCCTGGTCAGTCGAAAGGCTGAACAGGGCATAGGGTTACAGCCTGTATTGGATGGGGTTACACTCCCCCTGAAGACGCAGGTTCGCAGTTTGGGTGTGATCCTGCACTCATCGCTGAGCCTGGAACCCCAGGTTTCGGCGGTGACCAGGGGAGCATTCGCACAGTTAAAACTTATGGGCCAACTGCGCTCATACCTTGGGAAGTCTGACTTGGCCATGGTGCTCCGATTACATTCCATATAGATTACTGCAATGCCCTCTACGTGGGACTGCCTTTGAAGACTGTTCAGAAGCCTCAACTGGTCCAACGGACAGCAGCCAGATTGATAACAGGAGCAGCACTCAGGGAGCGCACAACACTTCTGTTGCACCAGCTCCACTGGCTACCAGTTTGCTACCGGGCACAATTCAAAGTGCTGGCTTTAGCCTTTAAAGCCCTTAATGGTTCTGGTCCAACTTACATGTCCAAACACATCTCTCCCTATGAACCTTCAAGATGCTTAAGATCATCCGGAGAGACCCTGGTCTCGGTCCCGATTGGTGGGAACGACAGGGCCTTTTCAGTGGTGGCTCCTCGGCTTTGGAATGACCTTCCTTATGACATCAGATCAGCCCCCTCCCTCTTGACATTTTGCAAGAAGGTCAAGACCTGGCTATTTGACCAGGCATTTGCAGATGTAGTATGATTACCAAATTGAGACTTACGGAACACCGACGATGCAATTGGATACTGATTTAATAACGAGACTCTGATATTGTGTTTTTAACGTTAAGTGCTAATTTGTATATGATGGAATTGTGTTGATAATTGTTGATATGTTTGTCTTGGGCAGTTCTTGCCATTTGTACACTGCCTCGAGTTGCCTTCGGGCTGAGAGAGGCAGTCTAGAAGCAAAGTAAATAAATAAATAAATAAATTGTCAACACAATTCAGACTTCTATGTAATGCCACTACTGATAATAAATGCATATGACACCATCATAATATTGGAACAAGGTGAATATAGGTAAGACTTTTTTTTTGAAACTACAGTATTTCCATTACTGATTATTTTCCTTTGGGTTCAATCAGCTCATTCCGAATGCATAGAGATTCTTTTAATTGCTGCCAGAATCTGTATTGCTTACATGCTGTGAAATGATCAGATCTCCATCTGTTATGGGTTGGTAACAAAAGCAACAAAAATATTTGTTCTGGAAATAAGGATTCTTATCAGATAAGAAAGGTTTCAAAATAGTGCAAAGGTTTTTTTTAAATATTTGGAGCCCTTTCATATTTTACTGGCTTTAACAAAGTCCGTATTATATGGTACAGCAATATAGAGCAATCTTCTAAAACTTTAGGAACACAGTAAACATTTTTGTTCATTTGTTTTCAAAAGAAAATAATCATCTAAACTTGGATGGCCAGCATAAGGAAAAATAAGATCTGATCCAGGCTTCCACAGCAGTCAATAAGACTTCCAGCTGCTCGTGAAGCAGCTACACTGGCTCTCAGTTTGTTTCCGGGTGCAATTCAAGGTGCTGGATTTAGCCTATAAAGCTCTAACTGGTTCAAGTCTAGCCTACCTGAGGGATCGCATCTCCTCCTATAAACCCACATGAGCCCTGAGATCATCAGGAGAGGCCCTTCTCTCAATTCCACCATTGTCATAATACACTTCACCCTCCAACAAGTTGGGGGGTGGAGCAATTTTGTGTCCTCCCTTCAGAGAAGAGATTGGTTAAGTTCGCAGAACATTCTTGAAGGGAGGAGGGGCTGGCATAGTGTGGTGCCAGCCCCTTCTCCCTCATTCTGCAAAATGACATCGCCCACCACTCCCGTCCATGGACAGTATAATAATGATCGTCAAATAGTTTAACATTTGGGGTCGGATAGGATTTCGCCCACGAGGGTTTTGCCTATCCTATACTGTCATCTTAGGGGCTAGATGGAATGGTCAGCAGGTAAACTAGCCAAGCATAAATAGATTAGTTATTCAAAGGTTTGTATACACTCAAGGCACCCCTTAAGGGTGTGGGACATTCTGCAAACACTCACCTAGAGATTAATTTTAGGGTTGAGGTGAAGGTGAATGCCCCAGGAGTGGGGAGAGTCTGGTCTCAAAATTTGAGAGAGATTTCTCCTGATGTTTCCCTTGCGGGTTGCCCGGGTTTAAATCTACAGGGGACCCAGGTAGCACGCGTGAAGAGCTGAGGGGTAGACTTTAGAAGACGCTACCTCAGGTTACACACACCAAGTTGAACTGACACTTAAGAGTTAGTTGAGTTATAAGTTAAATAGGTAACTATTAATAAAAGTTGCCCAAATTTGAATCCATATATTTTGTGTCTGTCTTTATTTCGGGGGGTTGGAAGACAATTGCAATTGGTGGGAACAAGAGAGAGGGACTTCTCTGTGGTGGCCCCACAGCTCTGGAATCCTCTTCTTAGAAGGATGTGATCAACCCCCTTCTTACTGGCCCTTTGGTAGCAAATTCAAACCTTTTTATGGGACCAGGCCTTTCCTGACGACCTTGGATAGGCAGTGGGCAGACAGCTCTGATAATGTACATTCTTAGACGCTACTTTAGACTTGGCAATATTCTCATATGGCCAAAAAGAAATGGAGTTATCTAGGAGCTTAACACAATTGTTTTTTTTTACAAAGAACCCCAGTGGTCTGAGGTTTAGGGAATTTAAAAAATGATATTCATTGTGATGTATTAATATGTCTAATTATAATAGGTATTGTGTGCTATCTGTTCGTGTGGTTTTTGATTTTTGGTGGATATTTGTGGCACATGTATACATCTTATGGGTTTGTCATATAACTTGGAGAAACAAACTATGTAGAAAATAATTAAAACTCTAATTTGAATCCTGTTGGTGACATACACAAGTATGTTGCTATATTAAACCTGCACATTTTTTTCATGGTTCTTGTGGACAACAACACCCAGCCCCTCCATCTGCAATTACTTCCATAGTCATAACCTTTCTATTTGGTGTCATGGCAACCCTTCCATTGCCATTCAGTGGCTGGGGAAGACAGAAGCAACTAAACAATGCTGAAACAGCAGGATAAAACACAAGAAAGTAAAAACCGCCTTCTGAAACCTCAAACCAGCTCTCTCTTCCGCTCTCTATTTATCTGTGTGTTCGTGTGTCAGTAGTATTAAATATCTTCCATCAGGTAGCTGGTAAAACTAAGAACCTTGCACCACACAGTTTTCTCTCAGTTTCTCTGTGCTGCCGAAAACAGAGTCCCACTATTGAGGTCCTTAGTTTTACCAGTTACTTGACAGAAGATAATTTCCATTATAGAAGACCAGAAGGGCACAGGACCTCAATGGTAGGGAATGAAAGAAAACGGGTTGTCCACTCCCCGTGTGATGAGGTTTTTTCTCCCATTAATTGGGCATCCATAGAAGGGATACCCAGAATAAGATGTGTGGATTAGCAGCACAATGCTTTATTTTCTGTTAGTATGAGGGTTGAATGAAACATAATACCTCCACCTTTGTAACTCCTCAGCAGATGGCAGTATTGCTATGCAGCAGGTATTGGCTTGTCCAGTAGACTCTCCTCTACAGTTCGATTTTGGCAGGAAGCCTTAGAATGAACGGTTGTGTTGTTA
Organism: Anolis apletophallus; assembly: GCA_030556195.1. Classification (NCBI taxonomy): domain Eukaryota; kingdom Metazoa; phylum Chordata; class Lepidosauria; order Squamata; family Anolidae; genus Anolis; species Anolis apletophallus. The sequence goes on along the minus strand of JARBWK010000014.1, from coordinate 30,605,968 downwards.
AAGTATGGAATCCTGTGCAGATGGTCAGTCAATGCGACTTAAACAACGTGCAGTCATTGAATTCTTGACAGCAGAAGATGTCACCCCAAAGGAGATTCATCAGAGAATGCAAGTTGTTTATGGTTATTGTGTTGATGTGAGTACTGTGTGTTGTTGGGTGAGTAAGTTTAAAAATGTTGAGGTGGGAACATCTTACTTAACAAACAAACAAACAAAGAGTTGGACATCCTGTGACAGCAACCATCAAGTTTCACAAGCGAAAGGTTGACAGATTGATTCAGGACAATTGTCATATCACTCAGAGAGAAATTTCAAGCATAATTGGCATTTCACAAGAACTTGTGGGTTACATTATTGCTTTTCTTGGCTATTGGAAGATCTATGAACAATGGGTACCCAGCATGCTGACATCTGAAATGAAAGTGCAGTACAGCTGAACTTCAGAGACTGGATCTCATCACTGTACAGCATCCTCCATACAGTCCAGATTTAGCACCGTCTGACTTCCATCTGTTCCCAATAATGAAAGAAGATCTGTGGGAACATCATTATGTTTCTGATGAAGACGTTGAGAGAACTGTGAGAGAACTTGGTTGCAGAAACCAAGTGTTGACTTCTTCCATGACGGCTTCAGAAAACTTGTTCATTGTTGGCAGAAATGTATCCAATTGTCTGGTGATTATGTGGAAAAGTGAACAGTGGTAGTTAAAGAGCACATTCTGATGATTATTTCTGTGTTTGATTTATTAAAATATTCCCATCCAAACACAAGTAATGAAGGTGGAGGCATTACTTTTCATTCAATCATCGTATAACCATTTATCAACTTTTTTATATATATAAAAAAGCAGTCTGCTGATAATGAGCACACTTGAAAAGATATACAGCTTTTATTAAATTGGGAAATGATATGGAGAAAATGGGTTCAAAATATTGCAAATTCTCTTGCAAGATGAAACAAATCAAAATTCCTCACTATGTACAAGGGATATCCGGAAAGTAAGGTTAAACGGTTTTTAAAAAATACCAAGAATGAATATATTTTAATAAAACTTACATGGCTTATAGGATAGGTATTACATTATTTTTCCACTTAATCAGCATTCACTTCAATACATGTTGCTATCCATGGGAATACTTTTTTTATGCCGGTGTCATAGAAGTCTCCCACCAGAGGTTGCAGCAGTAACAGAGCTGGAGCTGAGAGTGAGTGGCGGAGGTAAAGCTAAAACTGTGTCTTGGTTGGGGGAGGGGTCCCCAATCTGCTGAGCCCCCCCCCCCCCAATGACCAAGTGCGCCCAGCCCTGGTGGGGGGGAGGAAAAGATGGAGGAAAGAGGAGGAGGCGGCGGCAGCAAAAGCTGCTCAGCAACAGTTCCACAAAGCAGTAGTTCTTCTTCTTCCTCCCTGTCACCTTCCTCCTCCTCCTCTTTCTCACTTTGATGGCAGCATGTTGGGCTGGGTGCACTTGGTCATCAGGGGGCTTAGCAGCTTGGGGATGCCCCCCTCCCAGCCTCTGCTGCCCACTCCCAGCTCTGTTGCTGCTGCTTCCTCCGGTGGGAGACTTCTATGAGACAGGCATAAAAAAACCTGTCCCACGGATGACAACATGTATTGAAGTGAATGCGGATTATGTGGAAAAATAATGTAATACCTATCCTATAATCCAGGGGTGGGCAATTACTGGCCCTCCAGGGGTTTTGGACTTCAACTCCCAGAAATCCCAGCCAGTTTACCAGCTGTTAGGATTTCTGGGAGTTGAAGTCCAAAACACCTGGAGCGCTGGTAATTGACAACCCCTGCTATAATCCATGTAAGTTTTATTAAAGTACTAGCTTGGGGACCCGGCGGTGCCAGGGTTATTTGAGGAAGGCATTGTGTGCCAAGGTTGGTTCCTATTAGATGTTTATGTGGCTTGCAGTGGTCTCAGGAACTTAGTGAAGGTACTGCAAGTCCCATTGGCCATGGTCCATCCCCCTCCAAACAGCACCAGAATGTAGAGTGGGTCATGGGGGCTGTGTGTGTCACATTTGGTCTTGAGCATTCTTTGGATGAAGGTTGCAGTGGTCTCTGGAAGTGAGGGAAGGTACTGGAAGTCCCATCATCCATGGTCCCCCGTTATCCAAACTGCACCAGGATGTAGAGTGGGTCATGGGGGCTCTGTGTGTCAAGTGTGGTCTTGATCAGTCATTGGATGAGGGTGGCAGCAGTCTCAGAAAGTGAGTGAAGGTACTTCAACTCCCATCATCCGTGGTCCGTCCCACTCAAAACCGCACCAGGATGTAGAGTGGGGCATGGGTACTCTGTGTGCCAAGTTTGGGCCTGGTCTCTGATTTGTAGGGGCTGCAATGTTCTGTGGGGAATGAATTGTGTGAAGGTAGTACAAATCCCATCATTTGTGAGCCATCCTGCTGTAAACAGCAGCAGGTTTCTAAAGTGGGCCATTGGGCCTCTGTGTGCCAAGTTTGGTCCTGATCCATCATTGCTGTGGGCCTCAGTGGCTGACTGCCTGAGGCCTTTCCTTTTTCCGCTGAGTCACTGTAGAATGTTGGAATGTGGTTGGCCAATCGGAGTCCTTTATGCAAATATCATTTCAGTGGCAGCCAATCCCCTCTATCTGGGGACGCGGAATGTTGGAGTTCTGAGGCTGGCCAATCAGAGCCATTTATGCAAATAATCCCACAGTTGCAGCCAATCAAAACGCTGGCACATATTCTTCCCGTCGCCCGCAAACACTGACTTTTATTATATATAGAGAAGAGATACTCATTCTTTGTATTTTGAAATAATCTTGTAACCTTACTTTCCGGATATCCCTAGTATGAACGCTGACATCAGATTGGACCTGGGGTTTCGATAAAAAATTTAAGTTGTTAACCTGGCATTGCTGGGAATTATCATAAAATATTTTTATTAAAACAGGCTTGTATATTAGTAACAGGATACAAATCAGTGTGATGGAGGATCTCCCCAAAATGTTAAAGCAGCCCCATTTCCTTTCCTTTCTTCTCTTTCCTCCTCTCTTTTCTCAATCATACACATTCTATATATGCTATTTCTCTTTTGGGGAAAAATTATTTTCCTGATTCCTCTGAGAGGCTTTACATTTCTTGAAATTTATAGCACTAATTTACCATGCATGGGTGGTGAATAGGCTGCAACTCTAGGGATCTGTTACTAAGTTCTTACATGACGGGATACACACAACAGTTCAAAATGTCCCCAGAGGCTGTAAAGATTACCATCCCATGATGTATGGTATCTGAATTCAGGGGATGCATGAAATATAGCACAAGCCATTAGCTCCCGCTTTTCCCCAGACTCCAAAGGAGAGGAAAATGAGTTGTAAGGAATAGTTATGAATGCCAACTTATATCGGAAGCTTCAGAGGAAGAATTGGCTTGCTACACAGGAGGCATTTCTATCTGATGGTATCAGCTCCACTATTATTTATTGTTCCCCAAGGTCTCAGAAAGAGGTCACTTACATGATCTTGACTGAATCCCTTTTAGCTAGAAATGCCAGGACTGCACTGAGGCCTCCTGAATGAAAAGCAAGTGCTTTGCTGGGCTTTGTCCTCTCTTCCCATGCAAATCTACATCCAGAAATCCTGGCTGAGTTTGTGAAAGGAGTAAAAATTGTGCAAAAATGAGCATACAGTATTCTCAGAAATAGTGTTCTCTTGGCTTTTGTGTGTGTGTTAAATCTATAATTAACCAACTTCTGGCTACTCTAACTCTGGAATATAGATATTAGGCTTGGATATGTCCGGTTTAAAATTATTTGAAATCGTTTTAAATTCGTATAAAAGTTAATTTAATTGTTTTTGAACCACATGCTCCAACCCGGAAGTATAATTTCCTTACCGAACCTGGGGGTCTCCATTTTTGTAATTGTCACATAATTCAGGTAATTACGTCGTATGGCTTCTTTGCCCTTAGTAGATGCATGTTCACATTGGATAATGAAACCACCTGCTTCCCTTTAGCCAATCAGCCCCAAAAGGGGGGAGGGAAGGAGGGAGTGGTTTGCACTCCCTCCTTTCCTCCTCTCCCCTCCCTGCTGACAGGCAACGCAGTAATGCGCGGTGCTTCTCTGCCCCAAGGGGGGGAACGCGTGTTTTTCCCATCCAGGGAAGCAGGAGTGGAGGAGCACCCCCCGCCTGCTTCCCTGGATGGGAAAAACACGCATCACTTCCAGGGGGGAGGCAGATGTGGGGTTAAAGTTAACCTCCTCCTCCTCTCCTCTGGCAGGGGCTGTGTGTATGCGTGCATACACGCGCATCACTGCCAGGGGAGAGGAGGAGGGGGATTAAGAGTTAACCGCTTGATTTGCCTGTGCTTTTAACAGTGTCAGTCAGTCCTGTTTCCCTGCTTTGCCCAATTAAGAATAATAACAAATTTTGTTATTAATTACGTTACAATTAAGAAATTTTTGGAATTTTTTTTGTAGGTATTTCTTTTACTAATAACCCCCCCCCCCCTCATTTGTAGTTTAGAAACAGTTTTTTTATGGATCAACCAACCCTAATAGATATATTCCCCATCATTTAAAAAGAGTGAAAGAAAGATGGAGAATATTACCATTAATCCTGACTTTTCTACTTTCTTGTCAGCTATTCAGTGCTTCTGTTTACACAGTTAGATATTCTTAATTTCCTGTACTGCTTGTGATAAAATGGGAGGTTTTACCCTGAACTGTAGAAACTTACAATAGATGCGATCCATGAAAAAAACACAATCTTTCCACTTTTACCACACTAAAGTTTTGATAATGATTTTGTGAAATATATTTCTCTTTTTGCTTTGAAAGTCCACCTTGCCTGGACCCCAGAGGATAAATATTGGACAGAATTATTGATCCATAAAAAAGAAATAGATATATGTTTGTGCCTATGTGTGATAGACAGACATATACACATAAATATAATCTTGTTTTGAGGCCAGTGTTCAATGTATAGGGCTGTAGGTGCTCAATCATTTTCTTCTTGAAGGAAGAAATGGGTAGCCCAAACAATTTTCTTTCTGCTGCAGGGAAGACTATGAACTCGGCAGTTTTTGAAAATTATTAGGAATGATTGTATGTAAAGCTCACTTGTGGGTGTTTTGCAAAAACAAAACAGTATTTCTGTACAGAAAATTATTTCCTGTGCAGAAAATGTATGGGATTTCTTCTTTGCAACATTTTAATGTGACCGTTTTATGCAGAAACAGAATTTTCTACTTAGGGAATAGCTCTTTCTTGTAAGACATAAAAAGCTGTTTTGACCCATCAATCATCTTCAAATTACCCCTTTCCTGGCAAAAGAAAAAGAACAAAAAAGAGGGTGAATTGGAATTGGAATTGGAATTTCCAGGTTTTGTAATTCATCTTTTAGAACAGATCATATGCCTTCTCTGCTCCTATTGTATAACATAAAAAATAGAAGGGAGTGATTCTAGATCAAGAACTTAAGTCTTCAGGGCCTTGGTAACCCTTCTGTTGGGGCTGCAAAGATGAAGAGAGATGGATTTGCCTTTGATTAAACAGATCACTAGATAATTTTACCCTCAACCCCCCCCCCCCCCAGCCATAACCCAATATCTGCACTTTACCACTGTTCCTTGCTCTGTAGAAATAGTGTTCTATTCCAGTGTTTCCCAACCGGTGTGCCGTGGGAAATTGGAACCTCTTGAATCTTGAATAAGCCATGCCCCTTTATTCCCCGCGGGCCAATCCCGTCACGGTGGCCTTGAACTTCCGCCCAGCACCAAGATGGTGGTGGCGGAGGCGCCAGGACCGGAAGCGCCTTCCCTGAGGGGACACCAGTGGAGCAGAAGTGCCTCGTCTGAGGCAATGCGGCGGCGGGTGTGCCTGGCGGTGCTAGGCTTGGCGGCAGGCCTGGCGCTGGTCCAGCTGACTGGGACGGTGGAGCCCTTGAGCCTGAGCCTGGCCCTGGCTGGCGCCGTTGCCTCTGCCTTCACAGGCTTCCTCTCCTACCTGCGGCTCTAGTGCCTCTTCGCCCACTGCTGCCACGACACGGGGAATAACGGGGCCCGCCTCCGGGCAGGTACATGAGCGGCCTACCGGGCCTCAGAGACTGTGACATGATGTGTAAGGAGCCTCATGGGCTATATTATTATTATTATTATTATTATTAACTATGTATTAACATAATATTATTTTCCATTTGTATATGCTATTATATTGTTATATTATTAGTATTTGTCATAGTCATGGTGTATATCGTTATTGACTATGAGAGTAATGATAACAGTCAGGATTAACTCCTGTGTTTTACTGATAATATATTGTATGTACCTATAATATTTATATTATTATAATGTAGTACAAGAAAACACTTTTAAACATAATACAATATTGAAATTATATATTTTATATTACATTATAATATGACAGTGTAATGGTATAGTACAATATAGTAAGTTAGAGTGTCATTTTGTGTCATTTTGGTTGGTTGTGTGCCCCAGGAATTTGTAAATGTAAAAAATGTGCCGCGACTCAAAGAAAGGTTGAAAAACACTGTTCTATTCAACATTGCCCTTCTAGCCCTAACTATCACCTGGCTCCTGCACTTTTTCCATCTACCTTGTCCTTGCAACTTCAACTTTATTGCACAAGCCCTTGACTGCCAGAGTTTAATATTTGATTACTATGTCAGTCTACGAGTTGATTGATGATGTGATTTTATGTTGTTTTATGTTGCTTTATGATGATGTCATTATAAATTTTATTGTGCTATGTTTTAATTCTATGTTTGACCGGGCTTGTCCTCATGTAAGCCACCCTAAGTCTGTTCGTGGAGATGGTGGCAGGATACAAAAAATAAGTTTTTGTTATTGTTGTTGTTATTATTATTATTCAGGATCAGTTTTGATTATTTATTCATTTATTTATTATTTCAGCTTCTAGACCGCTCCTTCTAGAAGCTCGGAGCGGTTTACAGCAATATAAAATACAAACAGAGAATAAAACAACAGGGTTAAAACTACAAAATTGATCTAAAAGTTATCACTAGCACTACATAGAATTAAAACTACGCAACAACATAACTACTTTATTCAGACGGGAATGCTAAACGGAAGAGGGCCATCTTACAAGCTCTACGGAATGCAGGCAGTTCTCTAATTCCTCTAACTTCTTCTGGTAGCGTATTCCACAACGTTGGTGCAGCCACCGAAAATGCCTTTTGTCTTGTTGTTGACAAACGATATTGTCAAATAGAGGGGACACTGAGGAGATTTTGTTTGCCGGAGCACAGGGATCTCTGGGGTAGATATGGGGAGAGGCGGTCCCTTAAGTACACTGGCCCAAGACCATACAAGGCCTTGAAAGTTAGAACCAAAACTTTGAAGGAGATCCAGTACTCAATTGGTAGCCAGTGCAGTTACCGCAGTATAGGTTTAATGTGGCTTCTTGCCGGGGCTCCGGCGAGAAGACGTGCCACAACATTCTGCACTAGCTTGAGCTTCCGGGTCACCCTCAGATGTAGGCCAATGTAATGTAATTATGAAATTATGAATGTCCATAAATTCTAATCCCCAACAGTTATGAAATTGTAAATCCATTTTATGATCTTTTAACTAACGAATTAAAAATTAAACATCACATTTTGCTAAAAACTGATTTTGATTTTTAAAAATAAAAAAGTTATCATTTTTTGGGGGGAGGAGAAAGATATGCAATACAAGGAGCAGAAGGAGGAAGAGGTAGAAAATTGTACTAAAATCTTGAATTCAATGAAGGAAAACTTTTCATGTAACAAGTATGGAATACAAGAAGAAAATAAGAAATCATTTACATCTCTACCTTACAGTATCCCTACTTACAGAAAGATCTGAATGGCAGTGACATTCTGATATTTGCCAATGGTCAAAGTAGGAAGTGCAGCAGTCGGGGAACGTGCAGAGCATACTTTTCAGTTTAATACACACACAAACACACTGCAATGTCAGTGATTGATGTATGGGCCTATCTCTACAACTCCATCTTTTCAGAAAATTATGCCCTTCCTTCTACTTCACTTCTAATGCCTGAAAAATGAACTGAGTCAAATTATCAGAACAACTCTACTGGCAAAATGCACTGCTTAATGCTCATGTGCCAAGCGGTTTCTTTTCTGACAAGATATGTGAGAAGAGGATCTTTAAAAAAAAATAATAATCTGTTAATGCTAAGATGGGAGCCTTTGGGAAGATACAGATGGTGTACAAAAACAAAAACAAAATTGTGTTGCTGGGATATCTGGGGAAATATTTTGATGATTGTTGAATCATCATCTGTGTTTTTAATATTGGTCTCTTCAGTACAAAAATAATGAAGGTACCAAAAAATAATGAAGTGAAAACAGTCTATTATCCAGCAGGTGTGGAGGCCATTTTTATTATTCCCCATGAGCATATTTGCTTTATGAACCTACAAGGCAGAAAATAAGCAGAAATAACACTGGGAGATCATACAAGGCAGCACATTGATTCCCTCTAACATGTCCTAGTTTTATGTTATATGCTGATTTATTTAGTAATTTATTAAGTTAATATACTGCCTTCCTGCCACACTATGGCACTAGGGGAAGCTAGCAACAGCAATGTTTCATTAAAAACAGGTTGCAAACAGGAAAAAAGTTTTTTTTTTAAATAAAAAAAATAGCCCATTAAACTGTAATATAATTGAGCCCTACAACAACAGCAATGCAAAATGGGATCAAAATTTATGGGGGTTTCAGAGCCTAGATGTAGAAGCATCTCAACCAGATGCTAGAAACACGTGTATATAAGTTATAACAATACAGATTTTAAGAACTGTTCTTCATATTCTCTTAAGAGGTTAGGTGACATATTTTAAGTGTTTTGATTGTGTATTCCCACATGGCAATAGGTAGACTGGATTGCTCTTGTAATCTCTTCCATAATTCTATGATTTTTTTTGATGAAAATGTTGTAATTTATTTATTTATTTATTTACTTTATTTATATTCCGCTCTTCTCATCCTGAAGGGGACTCAGAGCGGATTACAGGTACACATATACACATCTAGACAAACATATAAATGGACATATAAACGAACAGAGGCAAACTCTGGCCACCAGGGGGAGCTGACGCAATCCTCATCTCTCAGCGTTCCAGCATCCCAGCGTCCCTTGTTGCTCCTTCCGCATTCCTGAAGTTCTTTTAATGGCCTCATAATTCAGTCAAAATTTGCCTCCCCACTTAATGTGGTACCTTTATCTCCTACTTGACTGATGCAACTGTCTTTTGGGCTGCAAAGGGCAACAGCAGGCTACATTTAAAGGTTGAGCACCCACCTCGACCCGGGCAGGCCTCGAACTCATGACCTACTGGTCAGAGTGATCTTATGCAGCTGACACTTAGCCAGGTGCGCCACATTCCCGGTATAATGTACCGTAAACAGCCTGATTATGAATCTGGTTGAAGTGTTCAGGTTATCTGTTTGTCCTCCATGGGCATTATATAAAAATAACTCCTTTCTCAAAAGTTGACAAATGTATCACTCTCATTGATTAGACCAAGCGGAGGACTCTTCTAATAGTACATGGAAGGTGCAGTCCATGGAATAAGAGAGGCACATCCAAAACAGTTTAGGGCAGGCATGTCCACTTACAAGAACTGCATGAAAATGAAACTAAGTTACTCTCACCTGCGTGACATCTTGCACATCAAAACCATTGTCTTTGGGGCAGACCTTGCCTAGGTAATCCCAATCTAGAAGAAGCCATAGCTGTTGGTTGAGTCCAAGATGACCGAAGTAGTTTGTCTAGATTGCAAGTGACAGAAGTGGATCCATGAGTAATGTCAAGATATGTACCCACTTTCTCAGGGGAAACTAAACTCCATAAATAATGCAATTTTGGGTGTAGAACCACCAATACACAGACTTTCCAATATATAAGGGTTCGGCCTGAATTTGCTGTGTCACATCTAATTCATTACAGCACCCAGACACCATGAGTTGAGCTGAATTATTTAAGCATAAGTAGTATTGTTCTCAGGGGGAAATGGCGCAAAATTGTGGTGGCACAATGGGTTAAACCCTTGTTTAACCTTTTTGGTCACCTCACTCCATGGGAGAGTGAGGTTATGCTGAATGAAATGAAAACAGATGAGGAGATTGTAGACGTTTTTTCCAAATATTACCAGGAGCTATATAGGGGAGAGAATATCGAGGGAGAGAAAATACAGCAATACCTAAATAAACAAAACCTAATACAGATTTCAGAGGAAGAACGAGAAGATCTTAATGGAGAAATAACCCTAGAAGAAATTTATAAAGCAATAGAAGGTCTAAAAAGTGGAAAAGCTCCAGGCCCAGACGGGTTTACAGACATCTATTATAAAACTATGAAAGTAGAACTAGCCCCCTATATTAAGTTGGTAATAGACGAGGTCCTAAAAACAGGAGAGATGCCCAAGTCATGGAAAGAGGCGGAGATTATAGTTATTCATAAAGAAAATAAAGATGAAGAAAGGGTAGAGAATTATAGACCTATATCTCTCCTCAATTTAGATTATAAGATATTCGCAAATATTTGGGCCACTAGATTTAAAGTATTTCTTAATAAATGGATCTCACAAAATCAGGCTGGATTCCTCCCAAGACGATCTATGAAGAGAAATATAAGGCTAATAATTAATCTGATTGAGTATCTAGACAAAAACATCGGTCTAAAAGCCGCCATACTCTTTCTAGATGCAGAAAAGGCCTTTGATCAGCTTAACTGGGGGACCATAGAACGTCTCCTAGCAGAATTGGATATGGGGTTTAAATTTACAACTGCAATAAATGCAATATACAAAACCCAACAGGCAAGTGTAATGGTGAATGGGTTAAAATCAAAAGGAATTACGATGAGCAAAGGAACAACACAGGGGTGTCCGTTGTCACCCCTGATCTTTAACTTTGTGCTAGAAATTCTATTGAGAGGAATACAAAAGGACGAGGAAGTAAAGGATATATCTGTTAAGCATAATAAATATAAAATTTTGGCGTTTGCAGACGACCTGGCCTGTATGATAAATAATCCATCTGAAAACATGGGTAAGTGGATAGAAAAAATAGAAGCTTTTGGGGAGATATCTGGTTTCAAACTAAACAAAAAGAAATCACAAATGTTAGTTAAAAATATAGACAACCAAGAAGGGAGAGAGTTAGAAAAAAAATGGAATCCCACTAGCAAAAAAAATCAAGTATTTAGGGGTAGAGATGACAAATAAAAACTGTCAACTCGTAAAAAATAATTACGAAAAATGTTGGAGGGAGATTAAAGAGAAACTTGAAGAATGGAAGAAACTAAACTTCTCATGGTTAGGCAGAACTTCCCTAATTAAGATGAAGATATTCCCCAAGTTAAACTTCTTTTTTCAGACCTTACCTATCTTTAAAAACTTGACGCTACTTAGGAAATGGCAATCGGAGCTTGCTTCCTTTATCTGGAGTGGGAGAAAAGCCAGAATTAAACTAAAGTATCTAATAGCACAACCACAACTAGGAGGATGCGGATTCCCCGATCTAGCAAGTTACTATGAGGCAAATTGCCTGGACAATATAAAACCATGGCTTGAAATAAAAGACAAAGAACTCTTAGACCTTGAGGGCTGGGAAAATAAGGGGGGGGGGGTGGCACTCATATTTATTTTATAATAAGTTAAGTACAGACAAAACCTTTAGGAACCACATTATAAAAGCGCCTTTATTGAAAATCTGGACAAAATACAAGGACATTATTTGTAATAAAACCCCACTTTGGGCATCGCCGGCCAAGGCCCTCTTAATGACCAGACCAGGAATGGATAAAGTTATAACCTACAGAGACCTAGTAAAAAAAGATAATTATAATTTTTGTTTAAAAACCCAGAAGGAATTAGAGGAATTTAGCCTGGGCTGGTTCCAATATAACCAGATAAAAGCAAAATTTCACAAAGACAAAGAATTAGGATGGGAGGATACCCCCACTGCTTGGGGGGAAACCCTCTTGCAGGCACAAGGGAAAAGAACTAGCAAATTATATAAACTTATTATTAGAAATATACAAGAAAAATGCCCGGCACTAGACTATAGAGAAAAATGGCATAAGAATCTAGGATATACCATAAGTCAGGAGAAATGGGAGAGAATGTGGGAAAATAATCGGAATTTTACATGTGCCAACTCTCTGAGAGAGAATTTATATAAAGTAGTATATAGGTGGTACTTGACACCCGCCCAGATAGATAATATATATAAGGTGGGTAACGATTCTTGCTGGAAGTGCTTGACAAACAGGGGTACATTTTATCATGTATGGTGGTCTTGTGGTGAAATTTCGAAATACTGGAAAAAGATACACAAATTAATGGAAGTAGTAACGCAAAAAAAAATTGTGTATAACCCCGAATTATTTCTTTTGAATATTCCAGAGGGAAAGGAGATGGCCAAGGGAACAGAAAGACTGTTAATTTATATAGCGACAGCCGCCAGGATTACCCTCGCAAAGTATTGGAGGGAAAAGACGATACCGGAATCAGAGGAGGTGCTGCACAAACTATTGAATATAGCGGAAATGGACAAACTGACCCTACTTTTGAGAAAGGGTCCGATAAAAATATTCGAAGAAACGTGGAGCCCGCTGATTGACTATGTCAAAAAAGAAAAGAACATTGCCTTGAAAGGATACTGGATCTAAATCTAAAAGGCTATATTATAGCCTAATGTATATTCATAATTTGCTACTCTTGGGTGAAGTCAACCAGTTTGTTTTAAAGTTAGTTCACGTTTGTATATGTTCGGATGTAAGTGATTGTCCCCCTACCCGTCCCCAGTGTCCCCCCCCCAGTCCTCCCCCAGGAGCCAATGGCAGTGTGAATGTATGTGTTATGTTTTGTTATGTCATTTTAACCAATAAACTCTTTAAAAAAAACATTGATGTATGAGACGTCCATATATAATTAATATTGTGCCTTGAAAAAGCTGTTTGTGAAATGGTTTGGCTGCTATTGCAGCATTCGCATGCCGTTGGCCGTTTTGTCAGAATATCTGCATTTGCTCAGGGAGACGCCTACCTTGCGATCCCAACGTCTTGTGAGGCATTCGCCATTGGATATATCTCTTCATTTATTTGGATTTGACTCTTACCTTTACCCTTTGCGGACTGTAAATTTGTGGATTTAATATGGATTATTCATCTTCATTGGATACGGACCTTTTTTTGGAATTACCTTATCCATCATACGGACTTACAAACAGACATTCTTCTGTGTATTCTTCTGTGTGGACTATACCATTGGATTACTCCAAGGACTTTGGTATCTTACCTTGAGCCTAAGATCTCTTCAGTCACATATGTACATTTGTTATATGTTATATTGTATACTTGATTACAGTTCACCTTTTTGATAATTACCTACACTGTGTTGTTACATTAAAACCTTGTGCTGGCAGGACTAAAGACCGGCAGGTTGGAGGTTTGAATCCTGGGAGAGCGCTCATGAGCTCCCTCTGTCAGATTATTGTACCCTAGGCTTGACTGGACCTTAGTAACCTACTCACGATACAGTCTCTGCGGTTAAATGCTTTATTTAGAATAAATGATTTAGAAAAGGCAAAAGTAAGAATCAAACTGGAAGCAACAAAACAAGAATCAGTCTTTGGCTGCAAGGCAAGTCTCTGGAAGTTGCAAGGACAAGGTCTCTGGAAGTTGCAAGGACAAGGTCTCTGGAAGTTGCAAGGACAAGGTCTCTGGAAGTTGCAAGGACAAGGTCTCTGGAAATTGCAAGGACAAGGTCTCTGATGCCGCAAGGGGTAATCCACAGGCCCAATAGCCTGACTTGGTAACAAGGTCCCCACGGCTAGGAAGACCTCCCTGGTCCCCTCTGTGGAGCTTGGCAAGGTATTTCAAAAGTTGGCACGAGATGAAGACTGAAGTCCTGCTTGGACCTTTATAGGTTTGGAGCTACCAAGCTCCGCAATGCGCTGACTTCTCCTGGGCCTTCCCACGGGAATAGAAAGGGAGTCTTTCGCTTCTCTCCTATCTGCAGACTTCTGGAATTCCACCTCCTTAGCTGGGACAGCTGTGGAAAAGGGAGGCTGAGAGCCGCCTCGGCTCCAGGTGTTGTTATCTCTATGGGAAAGGGCCGCGCTGCGCTTCTCTCTGACTCGCTGGGGCCCTGTTGAGGGAAACGGCTGAGCCTGGCTTTCTGGCCTCTCTGCCTTCTTGCTAGAGACATGGCGGTGGTTTGGTTCACCGGAACCAGGCTGTGGTGTCACACAGATCTGGATTCACATGCCGGGACATGAGAGAAGCCCCCCACAAAGATGGTAAAACATCCAAACATCCGAGCATCCCCTGACAATGTCCTTACAGACAACCAATTATCTCACACCAGAAGCGACTTACAGTTTCTCAAGTTGCTCCTGACACATACACAAAAGGGGGGGAAGAATATGAGAAATATTGATTCAGAGATATATATATATATATATATATATATATATATATATATATATATATATATATATATATATATATATATCCTGCCTTCCTTCCCTTCCTAAAGTAGAAATCATAAAAATGTAGAAAAATATCTAGTGCGCCTATCAACAACTAACTCTTAACTTTCCTCCCCAGTAAAATATTACCTCTTTAAGAGAATCACAGCTATCCAGTGTTTTAAAACCTTATGAGTCTTAGCACACAAAGGTAAGAATCTTCAAACACCCTTGACATAATATTACAAAATGTACAAATGGAAAAATTAATGGAAATAAGATCTCAGTATTTAGAAAAAACTTAACTTAAGCAGTCAAACAGATTAGCCATGGTGTAGGGGTTTTCCCCCACATGAATGAAAATAAATACAGATAAAATAAATTACTCTTCTATGCATCTTACTCATTTTTTAAATATCGTCTGATCAAAATAAAGACAAACAAGCCTGTTCCCCACCTAAACTGCTAACCTCAATCTTTGTGTAAGTGCCATAGCTTAACTGTTCAATATTAAAGCAGGTACTTAACACATTTAGGATTGACTGAAAGTGTTTGGGAAGGATAAAAGCTTAGCAAACTAATTCAGGAAGATCATATTTATCTGAGCCAATTTCTATAGCCTGACATTTCATGATTTACTTCTAAGCTGTTAAAACAGCTTAGTAAACCTTTCTCTTCATGGTTTGTCTGATTTTCTACATATGCTGCTTAATCCTTTCTGGGGGGAAATGTTCCTTTCCCTTCCTTAATAATTAAAATTGAAGCAAACATTTTGTATTTGGACTATGATAAACCTCAAAATGTTTAAGATTAGAATAGATGGTGAACTTCACCAAAGTCAGTGTGGAATGAGAGAATATCACATTTGGAAAATGAATGAATGTGGAAGGCAGGCAAGCAGGTATAGAAAAGACTCGATTTACAGGGCCAGTTCAAAACTACGTGATATGGCTAGTGTAGACTCATATAATGCAGCTCAATGCAGTTATATACAATAATACACTTTATTTATATTCCGCTCTTCTCACCCTAAAGGGGACTCAGAGCGGATTACAGGTACACATATGTAAGGACTCGCCCATTTTAGCTAGGCTGAGGCCTGGGTAGCAGTTTGGCATCCCTGGTAAGATAGAATAGCTAGGAAAGGGGGAGTGGCTTGGAGCTGAGAGAGAGAGAGAGAGAGATGCAGGGGAGTGGCTCAGAGTGAAGGGGAGGGGCCAGCTGACTTAGGAGGGGAAAAGTGTAGCTTTTCAGGGAGAGGGGACTTGGCTCTTGCCAGAGCAACATCTGAGTCCGTTGTGAGCAGTCAGCAAGACAGGGAGTGTCTTAGATAGCTGACAGGAGAAGTCTGTGGAAAGCTGACCGGGAGAGTCAGAAGCAGACTTAGATTTCTTAGGTTAAGAGATTGGCTCACACTTGGGGGACAGCTAACTAGGGAGCTCTTGTAGGGAGTTAGTGTGTTCCAGAAGCCTGAGTGGATTCTCAGGGAACTAACTAAGACCCCTAACAAAGATTAGTTGGTTGAGGAAACTCACTACTAGTTTCAAGATTAGAGTGAGGGAGTATTTTGGCAAGCTGTGAAAGACATTCCATCGGTCTAATCCTGTATCAAAGTTTAACGATACATGTTTTATGAAACCACCAAGCTATTGTACCTTTCTCGACAACCACTTACGCTTCTGTGCCTTTTATAGCTGTTAGTTCCATCAATAAACCTTTTCATTGTTAACTTTTAAAGAAAAGCCTCTCTTGTGCCTCATTCCATCTAGCAATGAATTAACAGCTCCAGTGTGGTGACAGGTCCCAGTCCTTGTTAGTATAAGAGCCAAGGCGGGTGTGGTGTGTGTGTTAACTTTACAAAATCCTAAAGGCTATTTTAGGTTGGTGGTAGCCTTACCAGTGGCTTAAGCCACCAGGTTGTGACAACATACTTAGCAGACAACCCCTGCCATTTCCACATACACACATATAGATGAACAGAGACAAACTCTGGCCACCAGGGGGAGGTGACGCACTCGTCATCTCTCAGCATTCCCAGCGTCCTTTGTTGTTCCTTCCGCATTCCTCAGTGTTCCTGGAGTTCTTTAATGGCCTCATAACTCAGTCAAAATTTGCCTCCCCACTTAATTGTGGTACCCTTATCTCCTACTTGACAGATGCAACTGTCTTTCTGGCTGCAAAGGTCGACAGCAGGCACCCACCCCAACCCGGGCAGGCCTCGAACTCATGACCTATAGGTCAGAGAGATCTTATGCAGCTGACACTTAGCCAGCTGCACCACATTCCCAGTTATACTGCATCATATGAGTATACTTAAGAGTTTCTGAAACTGTGCTTCTTCAGATGTTTTGGAATTCATCTCCCACAATTCCTAACAGCCAGTAAAGGTTTAACTTCTTAGTTAGCAGGAGGAAAAAAGGAACTAGGAGAAATTGCAGAAGTTCTATATTCACATACAGCTAAACTTGTGCAGGCTCTTGTGTAGTAATTTGGCAATAAACACACCTCAGTGATAAAGTTTTAAATGAGAACATCTACCTTAATAGGAGAAGAAGGAAAGATGCTACAGCTTGTGCCCTGTGTAACGAGTCACCCTTCTCATCTTCCATCTGAAATCAATTCTTACATTGCGGCAGCAAACACTGCCTCATCTATACATCATTTTTCCAAAGGATGCTCTAGAGAGGACATAGATCAATATGAATTCATTTTTCTGGTAATGGAAAATATTTGAACACATAGAAAAGTTCAGAGGATGACATGTTTTTGCTTCTCTTCAAACTGCAGGACACAGGTAAAGTTGCAGACCAGTGTTTATATTTGAACAGCAAACTTAATCACGATGGTCTTACCATAAAATATGCATTACAATGCAATATTTATTATAGTCCATAGACCCATCAGTAAACAAACAACTGCTAACAAATTATTCCATCTCAGGAGAAGTTTATTTTCCAAGATTAATATACACGGTTTCAAGTAATACAGTGTTATCTTGCTATTTTGCAGTTCTCTTATTGCGGACTCGTTGTTTCGCGGATTTTTAAAAAATATTAATTTAAAATATATGTAATGATATTTTGGCTGTTTTGTGGGGCTTTGCCACTGCCACTCTCCAAGGTGCTTTCCCTCCTCAGTCTTCCCTCCCTCCCTCCAGCCTTGAAGAGCCCTTCCTTCCTTTCCTTCACTTTAAGTTTATAAAGACTTAAAATAATGTATAACTACTAAAATAATGTATAAATATTAAAATAAATAGAGCTTCTCTACATTGTGGTTTTTCACTTATTGCACAAGGTCCTGGAACCTAACCCCAGCAATAAGTGAGGGAACACTGTACACCTATCCAAGGTTATTTTCTTTTTTAGCCTTGTTACCATTTTGGATAGCTAGCTGTAATCCAAATTGGTTCACTGTTCACATGATTCATGGTCCACACCAGCTGGCACCACCTTCTACTTTTCACTGGGAAAAGAAACAGATTAGCCCATGCCACCCTATTGTTTCTATGTCCACTGAGTTCCAGATCATCTTTTTCTTATTCCTGGTTGTGCAGGCACCTTGCCTCTGTTTGTGTTGTCTTTCTTGTTAATTGTATAACCAACGTTGAACATTTGCTGTATGTGTGTTCTGTAAGCCACTCTGAGACCCTTTTGAGGTGAGAAGGGTGAGCTTAAATAAGGAATATAAATAAATAAATTGCTGTTGCCAGTAAAGGTGCCTGAATACAGCCAGCTTTAAAGAGCTTTGTGGTAACCGTCCAACACTGGCAAGTAAGGCAATAGTCCAGTAGAGCTGAACTGGTTTTGACTCTACTGGACAGTCTGGACTCCAGTGGGAGGAAGACAAGCAATGTAGCCATTCCTGGGACTTGTTAGGAATATTGCTTCTCCAAATCAGCCTCAAATGAAATAATAATAATAGTAATACACTTTATTTACAGTATATTCTGCTCTTCTCACCCCGAAGGGGACTCAGAGTGGATTACATTACACATACGGCAGACCGTCCCTGCCGGCTGACATACAATTACAAACATGTGCAAACAAACATGTGCAATTAGAAGGATTTTTTTCCCTCTTCTGCCTGCGTCACGGGTGTGGTTGCTCCATTATGTCACAAGGGGGTGCTGTTGCTTTATCCTCAGATTAGAGCCTCTGGTTCCGCATTCCACCTCTGGCAGCCGATCTTCCTTATTTTATTCAGGTGTTGTAAAGTCCTTATAAAAATTCTTCCCCGCTGAGCGGTTCCTATTCATCTACTCACAGCTGGCTTGTTTTCAATCTGTTAGGTGGACAGTGGACAGGGCTCACAGCTGGGTGTCCAGATCAGCCGTGAATCGAACATGCAACCTTCAGATTGCAAACACAGCTGTTGTTACCACTGTGCTATCTCTCCGGCTCATGTGGAGCCTAGTCGCTTGAATAACAGAGAGCAAGCTTGTTCCCACCTCAATATGACACCCTTTCAACTATAATTTCTTTATTTGCGGTGTTCGTATACCACCCTTCTCAACCCTGAAGAAGGACTCAGGGCAGTTCAATGCCATCTGTAAAAATATATATAAAACATCAAAATTGCTCCTCCCCTGATAAAACAGTAAACATTATTAAACACAGCATATAGAATCACATATCGCACAAATACATGAAAACAAAGTTATGTTCCCTCTTATCCTTCTTGTCTTCAGGCTAAACATACATAGGTCTCTAAATGCCCATCATAGCATGTGGCTTTCAGACCTTTGATCATTTCACTTGCCCTTCTCCGGACATATTCCAGTTTGTCAATATCTTTCTTGATCATGACAAAAGCATATTTCGTTTTATGCTGTTACATCTTCCTTTACAGCAGGTTATCTAATCAAACTATAGTCTTCATTTTAAACCATAAAAAGTGTCTTAATTTCAAGTGTAGGAACAATGTATAACAAAGATATTCATTGTTCAATAAACAGATTTTAAACCATTAAAAGTGTCTTAATTTCAGGTGTAGGAACAATGTATAACAAATATATTCATTTTTCAATAAACAGATTATGTGGTAGCAGACCTAGAAACTAACATTAATCACCATCAATTATCAGAAGAGCCAGAAACTGAAAGTGGCTTTTCGAGAACCATCCTTTAATATGGGAAGCAAGGCCTGGATGTTACTGAAATGGATAAGAACATGCATAAGAAAAGAAACAAAGCAAGTTATTTATTTATGAAACTACTGAAAGAAAATTAACTGAGAATATTGAAAAGTGAATAAAAAGTCATTAAATTACTAGAAAGAATTTTGACATAATTTAGATTTAATTGAGAAATTAAAAGTCACATATCTTCGATGTAGAAACTGAAACACTCTCTGATGATTCTGCAGAAGCTGATACTAAAAACAAAACAAATATCGACAAATACCAAAAAACCAAAATCTGTCTAGGAGAAAATATTAATATTAACCAATAGGTATTTTAAAAATAAATCAATGTCCCTGTGCATTGTCACATATATATTTGCTTTCTGTTTTTGCTCTGTGCCTTAAATGAATTATATTTTTAAATGTGATAATCACTTCAGAAGTGATAATTAGTTATATAATAATTTGTACACGTTATGCTATTAGATATTGGACACAAAATGATTAAAACAATTAAAATGATGTACTTTATGTTGTGTCCAGTTCAGAAAACACTTCATTGACTTCAAGAATCCCAGGATATGCAGTTCTCAAGACTTTCTGATAATATCTGAAATTCTGGTAAAGCTAATTATTTTCCAAGAGCCAAAAGCCCACATAATTCAACTTTCTCTTTCTCATGATGATGAACATGATGCCAGGTCACAAACAGGGCATAAAAATAGGGGTCACACCTTGTTGAGCAAATATTATTTGCAAACATATCACCTCTGCTAGTAAGGATAATATATAACTGCCAAGATTAGAAGCCATTCGGACCTGTATTCTCTAATAAACTCCAGTTTTTATTCATGAAACACAATAAACCAGCAACTGTGAAAGTACTCAGGTCAATGGTTCATAACCTTTGGTCCTTAGAAGTTTTGTATTTTAAATCTCAGGACCCAACTGAGCCTATAGTCAGGGACTCTATGTTTTGAATTCACAGACATCTGGAGGACTAAATATTTCACCTCCACGCCATTTGGCAAGAAAAATTGTAATTAGTACCACTGAGCTGTTCTTAACGGTCTCAAGGTACGTGATCCAAATTGTTGGGTCATCATCATCATAGGCTTGTGGCCGAATATAATTGTATTCCATGGACAGAGTTTTGGCAGTGGGTTCACAAGAGACTGTTGCAAACTATTCTGGTTCTACACGGTCTTTCACAATGAAGAAACACATTTCCAGATAGAAGGTGATCAAGACAAGGGTTTGCTTGGCACATTTCCCCCTTTCACTCTATATTTATGCCTCTACAAAAACCACAGCTCAACTCCAATTGGTATGCTCAAGGGCTGCCCAGTTCTCTCTTAGTGTTTATTCCATATTTTTGTAGGTTAGCTTTAAGCCCATCTTTAAATCTCTTTTGTTGTCAACTGTCGCACACCGGCCGTGAACCAGGGCCCTTTAAATATTCACACAACCACGGCTGGAAATAACAGTCTATTTATTGAAGTAAACAATGTCCCAAAAAATTACAGTAAACATGAAAATAGCCAAGGCAAAAAGCATTCAAGAAAATCTCAGGAAATGTTCCTAAAGCCTCTGGCTAATTAAGTTGTAAGGTCTCTGGATATAAATCCACTAAGAAACAACAGAACTTAAAACTAGGATAGTCCCAAAAAAGGCAAGCTCAAAGTTATGTCATGAATGACCAAAAAATCATGAAATTAGGAGTTCATGGAACTGCTTGCAGTCAAATCCAAAGTTGACCAGGAACTGAATTTCAACCTTTAGAGGGCTAATAACAAGATCTCAACATTCTAACATTTCCCTCCCTTTTCCCTGGGAAAGTAACAGCTGCGGCAAGAATCAGCAAGCCAGGTGTTTCAATTCCCGCCCACTGGACTCTCAGAAAAACTAAATTCCCTTAACTGCTTTTCCAGAGTTTCATCACCTTGGCCCTGCACTGAAAATCACACAGATCCCTGCACACCACCACAACCCACAACCCCTGAAGCCACAGAAGCCACAGGCCCAACATCAACCAACATTCTGTTTTCCGTTCTTGACCTGAGAGTAAAGTAACTGCTTTGTGAGATGGTGATTGGACATTCAGACAATGTGGTTGGTCCAGAGAAGTTAATGGTGGAGAATCATTGTTTTAGTGCCGGTGGGCTTTGCTTCTTTCAGAACACTGAGATTTGTCTGCCAGTCTTCTCAAGAGAATTGCAGTGTTGGATAAAATATCATGCACCATAATGAATTCATACATGTAACTGTTCTCCAATGAAAGTGAAAGGAAGTATAATCTGGAATCTGATTTTAATTCCAGAGGATAAACTCTACTTGGCAATCTTACGCAGTCTCTCTCATGTTGTGGCATCACATATCTCAGAAAGACAACATTAACATATGTATAGCATTGGTGAAATACATTTTGCTGGGATAGATTTTAAAAATCTTGGGTGATGAAAAGGGCCACCTAGCTCAATCTCCTTCAATACACATAGCTAAACCATTTGTAAAGGATGTCATAAGAACATAAGAACATAAGAAGAGCCATGCTGAATCGGGCCTCAGCCCATCTAGTCCCAACATTCTGTGTCACACAGTGGCCCACTAGTTGTACACAGGGATCTCTAGCAGAAAGGAGGGCAAAACCCTCACCTGCTCCCGACCCCCACAACCAGTACCCGGGGAAAATCCTGCCTGCCTCCATCAACACATGTCTATCAAGCATCTATTTGATTTTTTAAAGGTGGAATCTCTTTTCTCTTAACTTGAGCACATTGTTTCATATTCTAGTCTCTGGGTCAGCAGAAAGCAAGTTTGTTCCACTGTGTCCATGGCATCCCTTCAAATATTTAAAGATAGCTATAAAGTCACATCTCAGTCTAGCAGCTAAGCATTTCCAAGTCCCTAAACTATTCCCTTGATTTTCAGACCTTTTAATATTTTGATCACCCTTCTCTGGATGCATTCAAACTTTTTGAAATCTTTCATGACAAGAATGTAGTACCCTGTGTCATTCCATCAGGACTGGGATCTGTATAACTACCGAATTTAGTTCTCAGTGAAAGCATGTCCCATGGTGTTCTATTCCAAGATATGTCCTGACACATCTTAGGCAGTTTTAATCCAAACACGTAGCAGGGGGACTCCTACAGCTTCCTGTGGGCTGCAGCAAGGCCCGAAACAGAAGATAAATGGGAGCAGGGAGGTAGAAAAGGCTGGAAGGTCTTTTTTCAATTTCAGGTTATGACTTTTGGGGGATCCTTTATGGCTTTCCCCCCAAGCAAAACAGTTGCTCCTGGAAATATGACAATTAGGTTCTGAGCTTTTTAAAGGAAAGGTACTTTTTAAAGGAAAGGAAGGAGGACCTTAGGGGCAATAGGCCGGAAAAAGGTCCCAAGTGCAAGATGGAATCACCCTAAACCAGGGGTGCTCACACTTTTTCAGCATGCAAGCTACTCTTAAAGCAACCAAGTCCAAAAGATCTACTTGCCCCCGCCGCCGTGCGCTCTTGCCACCACGCGTGCTCCTGCTGCTGTTTTTCCCCTGCGCAGTGCTTCTTCCGCCTGCGGGGCATTGCAGGAAGGAGAAAGCACGAGGCAGGGCATCCAGAGGGAGTGCTCAGCCCTGCCTGTCTCGCCGGCAACGGAGGCTGCACAGCTGCTTCTGGTCGAGAGAGAGGCAGGGCGCTCCCTCCAGAGGCCCCGCCTCGTGCTTCCTTCTATGCCCCGCAGGCGAAAGAAGGACCACGAGAGCGGAAGCCAGCAGCAGGAGTGCACGTGCGCACAGGGTGTGCACGCGCATGGCAGGAGCGCCCCATCCAGCTGGTGAGGCCCGAAGATCACCTGGAAGAGGGCCAAAGATCCCGAGCTACCTAATGAGCAGCCCTGCCCTAAACCAACATGCACCAATAATCATTTCTTAATAATTTGCACAGAAGACAAAACTGTTGCTTCCTGAAGACTATGGAAATGATACAACTGATGCAGTCTTGATGGGAGCAAATATACTCATATGTCAGTCAATTTGTAGAGAAAAAATAATTCACTTGTGAAAGCCAACTTGCTAAAATAAAATTTATTCAATGCTAATTTATAAAGGCATAACTATTTAACTGTGAAACTGGGCATGCAGAACCATTTCACTCTTTCAAGAATAGTATAAACTGATTCATGTATTCATAACTTCTCTCACATGATTAGAATCACATGAAGGAGAGTGAGGACAGTTCCATTAGCTTCACCTTTTCCATCACCAAGGTGACCGCGCCACTCATGAAAACTCCCTGTGTCATTAGGACCCTGATTTTGAATAAGAAAGTCACCCTCCAATTTGTAGAGATCCGGGGCGATTGTGACAGCAGGACAGAACTATCAAACTCCCATTTTTCCTTCCAGTGTCAAGACAGAGGCTGTCAGCTGAATTAATTCAACTCTTCTATGTCTTCTAGGTATTGTATTACATAAAGGATTTTGTAACTCTAAGCAGGAAGGCAGATTAAAATAGGGAGGTCGCCGTCAAGGCCAAATAACCCAATTTCTGCCTCCTGTCCATTCATTTATTGTATTTCTATTGAAAACTTGAGAATGGGTGGGAACAGGGACAAGGAGAAATAAAAGAAGAAAGTTTGACATAAAGTCCCACCATGACTTATAAATGATATACAGCATTTATAGTAAGTTTATAAATGAATGCTTGCAAAGAATGCTATTTCTCAGCTGCGTGCAGAAATGACATTTACTTGCTCTCAGTTATGAAACACAGGGTAACTATTACATTGTTTTTATTAGTTAAAGCCTCAGGCTTGCAATATCACTGGTTCTATAATCATGACCATGAGAAAGGCTTCATGTCACTCCAACAGACGAACACCAAAGGAATGATGCTCATAGACAGTAATGTGTGAGAAATTTAATTCACGGAGGCCTTAAAAATCTGATTTACCTAGCTGTGCTTCCTGGAATAAAGAAATGTGCAGAACTTGCAGTTACAAATCCATTCATTTCTGTGCTTTTGATCAGTTACGAGAAGAAGAAAAAAAACCTCGGTTGAACTAGTATGGAACAGACATGGAGGTGGGAATAAGTAGAAATCTGTGGAAAGGTACTTGACACAGCTGCTTATCTCTACTCATAGGCTGGTACTACAGTTTCTCGCAATTTTTGTTCCCTAGTCATAAAATTAAATATCCATTTCCCAAACTGATATTTGACTTCAACAATTTCATACCATTACATTGGCTCCATCCTGTAGATCCAGGGAACTGCAGTTTTGTGAAGTATTTGGAAATATCAACTAGAGAATTCTAATCCATTTTTCCTGAGCTATACAAATACTTGCCAGCAGAGAATTCCATGAACCCCACAACTCTACAAATAATTTGAGGGCGGGTCAATAAGTCAGCTACTTTTTGAATTTCCCGCCTCTTAACTGAAAGGGCAACACTGCTCCTGTCAACAGGCATCTGTCAGTTGACTCCTGTCAAAATTTAAACAAGCTATGTCATTTAGTTTGTGTTTGACAGCCATTGATAGCAGACTACTGTGTGATTTGAGGAGAAAATGGAAAAAATGAATTTCATGTGCTCATTAAGCATTATTTTTTGCAGAAAAAAAATCACTCAAACCAAGGCAAAGCTTGATAAATATTATGGGGACTCTGCACCATCAATTTCAATGGTAAAAAATTAGTTTACTGAATTTTGTTGTGGCCGTACAAGCACGGAAGAAGCCGGACGTTCTGGACACCCAGTTGAGGTCTCTACATCCAAAACAATTGAAAAAATTCACTATATGGTATTGGCCAATCAGAGATTGAAAGTGCAAGATATTGTGGAAGCCATAGGCATCTTGCATAGCTCAGTGGTTTCAATTTTAAATGATCACTTGGGTATGAGAAAGCTTTCCGCAAGATGGGTGCCACGTTTGCTCACAATTGACCACAAACACAATCATGTGACAATTTCGCAGTAGAGTATGGCGTTGTTCAACCACAGTATGGATGACTTTTTGCACCGTTTCATAACCGTGGATGAAACATGGATCCACCACAACACACCAGAGACCAAACAGCAGTCAAAACAGTGGGTTTCTCAGGGTGAATCAGCACTAGGCATGGATTAGAACCCAAAAATCGCAATTCTAAAATCAAAGGGGGGTTATTAGTAATAGAAAGACTTACAAATTTTTTTCCAAAAAGTTCTGAAATGTAACGTAATTACTAACGAAATTCTAAATTGGTTCTAAAGTCTGAAAAGCAGGGAAACAGGACTGACACTGTTTTAAGCACAGGCAAATCAAGGGGCAACATTTCCCTTGGTTTCCTTGCAGGGAGATATAATGCATTAATATATTATTAGTATTATTATTATTATTATTAAATAAAATAGTCAAGGCTTGCTTCTCCAGAGCATTTATTAAATTTAAATAATAAATTCTAATAGTAAGAATGTAGTAAGGGTGATGGTGACCTGGAGGGTATGAGGAACGTGCTCTTGGTAAACTAGAACATGCTCTTAGGTTTATAGTTAGAGCCCTGTCAATTTTACAGTATTTCAATCCATGTCTGTTATCAATTATGTAAGGCCACAAGCACTCTAGTGCCCTCAAGAACAAGCAAACATATTATTACAATTATGTCAGGCCCAAGTTGTTTCTATAATTATTTTAGTATTATTATTACTTCGCTGCGTCTCCCATTGATTTTGAGAGCTGTTGTTGCTCTTAGACACCTTAAAGTCATATGGCTTGGAATGACTGCATGGATTGCTGTTATTTCCCACCAGAGCAGTACCTATTGATCTACTCACATTTACATTGATCCCAGTGCCATCAATAACAAGTAGGGCCCTTCTTCCAGGAAATTAGAAGGGGTAAATATTATTAATATATTTATTATTATTATTATTAGAATTAAAAATGCCCAGGGCCCTTCTTCCAGGAAATTAGAAGGGGTACATATTATTAATATATTTATTATTAGAATTAAATAATGCCCAGGGCCCTTCTTCCAGGAAATTAGAAGGGGTAAATATTATTAATATATTTATTATTATTAATTATAAAATAGTTGCCTACCTTCTCCAGAGCTCTTTTCACTGCAGCTTTCTCCCCATTCATTTTCCCATAGCTCTCTAGGAGGTTTGAACTCTATGGCTTTTCCTTGAATGTGCACTTTCCTGCTCCTCTCCGGGCTGATTACAACCCCTTCGGCCATTGTTTCAGCCTTCCTCACGTCCGTCTCGCCGGCCCTCCTATCTAGGCTCCTTTCCCTGCAGTTTAAAGTGCTTTTTCCTGAGTCCTCCAGCCGCTCTAGGACTTCCGGTCTGGATCTCTCTATGGTTCCGGCTGGTTTTCTCTTCCTCCAGGAAGGCCTTTCAGTTAAAGTAGGCCTCGAGCATGGAAAGGCCCCATCTGACTGTGAGTAATGTCTGGGATTTTGGATTTTGGATTTTGGAGGGGATAATAGGGAGCCTTCCGAAATATTTAGAATTCTAACAAAATTTTGGGCCCGGGGGTGCGAAAAAGAAAGTCCACTTCCGGGATTGGCCTTGCGATCCGTAAAAACTTGAAAGTCCCATTACATATGAATCACTTACGATTTCTTTTAGTTTTCATAACTTTTTTCTCATGCCTAATCAGCACCAAAGAAGGCCAAGGTGGGTTTGTCAGCCAATAAAGTCATGACAACCGTTTTTTGGGATGCACGTGGTATAATCCACATTGACTACCTTCAAAAGGGTAAAACAATCAATGGCGAATATTATGCCAATTTATTGGGTCAATTTAATGAGGATTTGGAAGAAAAAAATGACCGCATTTGGCAAGAAAAAAGTTCTTTTGCACCAGAACAAATGCAAGGGTGCACACATGTGCAGTTGCCATGGCAACAATCCATGAATTGGGATCCCTCGTCTGCCCTATTCTCCAGATTTAGCCCCGAGTGACTATTTCTTGTTTTCAAACCTGAAGAAATGGTTTGGTGGAAAGAGATTTGATTCCAACAATGAAATCATCTCACAAACAAATACCTATTTTGATGACCTTGACAAATCTTATTTTTGGAAGGGCTAAAAAAATTGGAGAAACATTGGACAAAGTGTATAGAGCTCAAATGAGACTACGTTGAAAAATAAATAAATTTTTTTATCCAAAAACCTGTGTTTTATTCAAAAAGTCGTGGACTTATTGACCCGCCCTCATACTAATCCATAAGATGGAAGCTTGGTAACTAAACAAAATCAACCCACTATCATTGTAACATAGGACGCTGTCTGTCTCTGAGTTGTTCAGAAGAGTTGGGCTTCCCCTTCCAGCCATGCTTAGAAGGGGAGAACTATTTGCTCACCCCAATTAAGAGATTAAGTTAAGTGGTAGAGCAAACACTTTTGATGCCCACCCCTCTTGACTCTAGCATTGGAGCAAAAAACGTTAGCCTACCCTCCCATCCTACAGCAGTGTACCAAGGGGTCACTTTGAGGCCAGGTAGAAATTTTTCCCCTTTAATTGGTTTTTTTTGTTTACCCTACACTGTTGAGGATACTGGATAATTAGCATTATATGGGGCCATTAAATAGGTTGTCATGTGGTATATGGAGACACAAGTTACATATCAGTGTGCACTTAAGGCACCCATTCTGGTGAAGGCGAGGAATGGGAACATCCACCATTAAACAGAAATGGCCTTGGAGTTGCTGAGGAATTATAATTCCCGAAGTTTCTCCGCTTGGGTTTTTAATACTCTATACAGCTCCTTAATTGGTTGCCCTGGCTATGACTTATGGTGAATTATGCGGGGAAACCCAGGTGTCTCGTCCAATGTCAGCTAAGGAGTGGGTCTGGGATGGCCATTGTTTCTGCTTAAACAACATCAAGTTCAAACCTCCACTTTTGGTTGGTTGCGGTTCATGAAGAAAGTTAAAATAGGTAGCAATTTAATAAAATTTACCCATATTTATCCCAAAACAGTTTGCTGATCTCGTTATTTCATTGATGGGTGGGCAAAAGTAATTCTACAATTCCATTTATTTATTTATTTAGTTACTATATTTCTATACCGCCCCTCTCAGCCCGAAGGCGACTCATGGCGGTTTACACATGGCAACCAGTGCCCACAATATAAAATACAATTAAAAACAGTTATATACTAACAGATAAAAACAATAAACAATTTAGCAATTAAAATTTAAAAATACAATTCCCCAGCATCTCATTATTAAAATCGTTTTCCATCGCATCATCAAATCATTCCGTGATCACAATTAAATAGTTATATTTCATCTGCAAATGCCTGCTCAAACAGCCAGGTTTTAACTTTCTTTTGAAATGTTAGGAGGGAGGAGGCTGACCTAATTTCCCTAGGTAGGGTGTTCCATAGCCAAGGGGCCACCGCTGAGAAGGCCCTGTCTCTCGTCCCTGCCAATCGGGTCTGCGAAGAAGGCGGGACCAAGAGCAGGGCCTCTCCAGATGATCGTAAGCGCCTGGATGGTTCATAGGGAGAGAGGCGTTTGGGCAGGTAAGCTGGGCCAGAACCATTTAGGGCTTTAAAGGCTAAAGCCAGCACTTTGAATTGTGCCCGGTAGCAAACTGGTAGCCAGTGGAGCTGGCGCAACAGAGGAGTTGTGCGCTCCCTGAGTGCCGCTCCTGTTATCAACCTGGCTGCTATTCGTTGGACCAATTGAAGCTTCCAAACAGTCTTCAAAGGCAGCCCCATGTAGAGAGCTACCACTTTGATCAGAAAACGTCTGGAGTAACCCTGTGTCCAATTCTGACCACCACAATACAAGAAGAATAT
Source organism: Anolis apletophallus (assembly GCA_030556195.1). Taxonomy (NCBI): domain Eukaryota; kingdom Metazoa; phylum Chordata; class Lepidosauria; order Squamata; family Anolidae; genus Anolis; species Anolis apletophallus. The sequence continues at coordinate 30,576,575 of JARBWK010000014.1, read as the reverse complement.
CGATGTGTCCAGAGGATCAAAGGTCCGGAAGCTAAGTCCTATGAAAAATGGCTGAGGGAGCTGGATCTGTTTAGCATGGCAAAAAGAAGTCTGAAAGGAGATGTGATAGCCATGTTTAAATATTTTTAAAGATGTCATATTGAAGTTGGATCGGGTTTGTTTACTGGTGTTCCAGAGACTAGGAACACGGAGCAATAGATTCAAACTGCATGAAAAGAGACCCCCCTGAATATTAGGAAGACCTTTTTGACCACAAGAGCTGTTTGACAGCTTCCTTGGAGTGTGGGTGAGTCTACTTCTTCGGAGAGTTTTAAACAGAGGTTGGGTGACTATCTGTTGGGAATGCTTTGGTTGTCTTTTCTTTCATAGCAAAAGGGGTTTGACTGATTGGTCCTTGGGGACTCTTCCAACTCTGTGATTTTATGTTTCTACATTTCTGGATTGTTTCTAGATGTTCCTCATAATGCCCTTTCCCAGCCTGCGCAGTGGGCGGGGGAAGGTTATTACCGCCTCCCAAGAAGACAGAGGCGATTGGTTGCCTTTGTGGAATGTTCCAGGGGAGTGGGCGGAGGCTGGCAACTGGTCTTGCCAGCCCCTTGCCTCATTCCTTCTGGAAAAGTTGACCCACCACTCCCGCCCAGTTTGACAGTATGGTGGTCGCACTAGGGGCCGGGTAGGAACTTTTTCCCCCTCTACATTTTTAGGGGTTTTTTCACCTACCTATACTGTTATTAGGGGCTAGCTGGGATGGCGGTTTTCAAATAGGCCAGCGTAAATAGTTTAGGGAAATCCAATTGATCCATGTACACTCACACACTCCTCAAGTTGTTTGGGCCGATGCACAATTGCACTCATCTGGACGGCAGTCCAAGGGTGAGGGGGATACCATTGACTCAGAAATTTGAGAGTATGGTATTTCAGATGTGTTTTCTGTGTTTCCTTGGGAGTTTGCCCAGTTCTGTGTTATAGGGGATTCGCTACCTGTGTTATAGGGGATTCGCTACCTTGGCCTGGCCGCTCCTTGTTCCCTTGACACCTAAGTTCAGTTAGGTTAAAGTTAAATAGGTAACCTTAAATAAAGGTTGCCCAAATTTGAATCCAATTATTGTTGTCTGTCTCGTTATTTTAAGGGTTGGAAGGTAATAAGAGAGCCTCCGTGTATAGTAAAAGTTCTCTCTCTGGGCTGTTCCTGTTCATTCTAGGAAAGCGATCAAGGAGGGGACAGGTAGGCATGCTGTCCCTTCAAACATTTGGTGTATTTCTATTTGGAATAGGGCTATCAACAGGTCTAAGTTTTTAATAGAAAGCTTGTGGAACACGGATAGCATGATAGGCAGCCTATTGAGGACATGAGCCATAACCTAACATCAAGCTTGAGTAAATCTGGCAGATCTCAGATAATCCCATTTCTGTTCTGAAGATTGGAAGAATGTATTTCTTTGAAAGCCATGTGAAAGCTCATCTGTTTAATTTGTTTGGAGGCTTAGTCAAAGAAATGCTGAGTACACGGTTCAGTGATAATTAAAATCACTGATAGTACAGACACACAGTGGACACAGGATCAATTTAAAAAATACACTAATCATACACAGTTCGAAATTCCGTTTCACAGCGGACTTACTCAATTCGAAGTGAAGCTAATCAGAGCTGTGCAGTGATTTGATTTCCACTGGCACAGCACACAATATTTTCAAATGAATAAGAAATATAACTTCCCTGTTTTATATATGCAGTATATTTTACCATTTTACATAAGAAGACGGTTTTTCATCACCGTCTTTCATGAACGCCAGCCAAATCTTTCTCAAACAGTTGTCTGATGTCTATAAAATCTAGAGATAGAGGGTTTAAAAAATCTGAGAAGATGATCAGAAATAAAAATCTCTTTGGGATTTAGGAAAAGTCTATTGGCTTTAAGGTATATTTTGGAGGGATATAGCTGTGCATCGAGTGAGTTTCAGACTTTTGAAGTCCAGCCATACCAGCACACTAAGAGGATTGCTGATCCAGTCGGTTTGAACACCACATTATCTAACATTTTCCCAGACCTGTCTTGTCCTTTTTAAAAATCTTTTTTGAGTTTAAACAAACATGGGAGAAAGGAAATGGGATTTTCCCTTGGTTTGCAGACCACAATTAGCAACATTTTATGATTTATGCTTGAGTATATATTAATTGTAAGAAAAAATGGAATTAAAGCAGGAAGATCTATTATTCTCAAGCTAGTAGCCTCCAGAGTTTGTTAGACTACTCTCCTTACTCTTGAGGAGTGATTTTGGACCGAGACTATGTTATGGGCTCCCTCATGGTGCAACAGGTTAAATCACTGACCTATTGAATTTGACCAAAAGGTTGCCTATTCAAATCTGGAGAGCGGGGTGACCTCCTGCTGTTAGGACCAGCTTTTGCTAACCTAGCAGTTCGAAAACATGCAGTCATGCCGGCCACATGATCTTGGAGGAGGTTATTTTAACTTCGGCTTTGAAATTGAGATGAGCACCAATCTCCAGAGTCAGACATGACTAGATTTAATGTCAGGGGAAAACCTTTACCTATGTGTTATAGTTGCACATCACCTAGCCCTATGTCAGGTTGTGGAAGTCTGTTGTAGATATTTCTGATTTATGGAAAACAACTAGCCAGGAATGAGCTGATCAACTTGTCTTTATACAACATTTCAATTATCTCCAGTTCAAATTGCAGTTGAAGATTTTCCCTCTACTGAGTTTTTCCCTCTATCGAGTCCACAGAAAAATCTGTATTCACTTCCATGCGCTATGGGCGGTGAAGGTCTTAGTTTTTGGAATCCTGTTGGTGACACACTGAGAAACCTCCTCCACAGGATACAGGTTCTCAGATCACACTATCATAACTGTATACTAACTAAGGGGAGGGAGGGAAGGAATGGAAAGCCATCCAAGGTGTACCTGATCTGATCTGTAGTTCTACAGCTAAGAAGAAAAAGTTGACCTCATTTTCCTGGACTTCCAGTGAATGGTTGATGATCCAGGAAGGTCGTTCCAACTCTCCCTCTGATGCGAACTGCTTAGTTACCTCTGACAGCCTACACTAACCAAGAGGGATAGAGAGTAGATCCAACACTAAAACAGGGACATCATTCACCTCCGACACCATTACAAAAAGGAGACAGAGAAGAGCACATTGCACTAGGCCAGTACAGGTTAGTTCTGTTATCCCCAGGTCTTACCAAACTTGTCATAGGTCTGGTGTGAAGACTCACAATAGATATGCTTTTCTAGATATTATCTAGCATGAATTACATTCCAAATCCTGTTTGAGCTTTCACCCCCTTGCACCTCTTGATTGTACCCCTTGGGTGTAGGGACCATTTTTCATGCAGATGCAGGCTTTTCTGTTGTATCCACATGCAGGTTATCCCCACCTGCAACTTTCTTGATATACTTGACTTGCATATATGCAATTTTTTTGCCTTCAGACATTCTTCCTTCAGTAGAAACCCATGTGGGCAGCCTTGCCTACCCCTTAACTCAAGACCCAATTGCACATTCTGGTGACTCCAACTAAGCAGCAGTATCATAGCTAAACAGTACACCTACACACACACACACACACACACACACACACACACACATATATTTCAAATTTATATACCGCCCCTCCTCGAAGGCTCAGAGCGGTTTACAAAATACAAAATACAACACACAACAAAATAGCAAATACTCATGATACAACAATAATTTAACAGTTAACAATTAATGAACCTAATCCGCAACACAGAATTCTACCATGGGAAGACCAGCGGCCTATAGTTCACAGTAAGGCTGGCACAAGTCCGTGGGGCCGGGGTGTAACTAAAGTCCCATGGTGGTAAATGTAGTTTACCCTCTGGAAGAGAAGACCTAAACCCTCTAACTGATTCTAAGGGCTCAAGAGCACATCTTTTAACATATCTGCAATGACAGCATCTTTAGGTACATCAATTCTACACATTTCAGGCCTCTTCAACCTGTGGTCCTCTAAGTCAGTGTTAACCTTTCTTGGGCTCAAGAGCACACTTTTAACATTGCAAAAGCATCTTTAGGTACACCACCAACCAAAATGACATCAAAATGACACTCCTAACACAGTGTTTCCTAACCTTTTTTGAGCCGCGGCACACTTTTAACATTAAAAAATCCGGGGCACACCACCAACCAAAATGACACAAAATGACACTCTAACACAGTAAAGAATGGCTGGGGTTGGTGGCCTGCTGGGGAGCAGCTGCTGGCAGTGCCAAAGCCGGGAGGGGCGGAGCCAGGCTGCACCATGCCCCGCCCCCTATCCCCAGCTTCACCTCTCCCAGCAGCGGCTCCAGCCTTGAGGGGGCAGTGCCAAGTCAGCGGTGCCAAAGCCAGCACAATGCTGGCTTGGCACTGTCCCCTCAAGGCTGGAGCAGCTGCTGGGAGTGCCGAAGCCGGGGAAGGGGGCAGAGCCAGGCCGCACCATGCCCCTCCCCCTCCCCCCAGCTTCAGCTCTCCTACAGGCCGTGCCATGCCCTGCCTCCTCCCCCCAGCTTCAGCTCTCCTACAGAGGAGGAGCATGAGCAGTGGATGGGCTTCAGTAGGCGGGGCTCCTCCACACGGCTTCAGCGAGCAAGGGGCGAGAGTCATGGTGGGAGTCATGGCGGATTGGAGGCTCGCTGGGGAAACGGCCGAAGGAGGTGGTGCCCCGGTCCCTTCTTCTTTTTCTTCGCCACTGCCCGGCCCTTTCTCCTCCCCCAAGCAGCAGGAGTTCGGCAGGAGGGGGGAGGAAGGGGGGCAGAGAGCTTTTCTCGCGGCACTGCAGGAGGTCCGTCATGGCACACTAGTGTGCCACGGCACACTGGTTGAGAAAGACTGCTCTAAGTATTCTGGACATCAGCCCCCAGAATTCCTAATCATTGAACAAACTGGCTAAGTCTTCCGGAAGTTGGAGTCCTGCATGATAAAGAAAAATATGCATGGTCTATAAGGCCCCTTTCAGTGCTATGTTTTTGTGATTCTATACAGCTTACAGCACACTAGAAGATGCGTAGGAAGATTATTCAATGTTATTTGGTTGAGTTCATTGTAGCAGACTCCCTCAACAAAGCTTATGTATAGAATTCTTTCTTGGCTGCCAGGGCAGAATGAACTTCAAAACCATATATCTCCTTTAAAAATACGTGTCATACTGGAAAGTTTCATTGTATCAGCAAGGAATAATAAAAAGATTTTGAAAATCTTCACAGACAAAAAAGCCAACATGATTTCTCTTAGGAATACTATATCTAACAGGGGCTGTTACTTAGGGTTCCTCAAAGTTCACTTTTTTGTGTTTTCCACATATAGATCAAGGTTGACGGTGGGGGCATTCTTTTTATTTTGAATCTAGCTACATATTCTTAATGCAGCATCATATTCCAAGTAGAAACAAACTGATGGAAGTGCCAACACTGTTCTCTCTCTTTGGAAGTTTGGGCAAGCAAAAAGTAAAACTCAAATTGAAAGATGAAATTTATTTTTCATGTCAACACATATGCATGTGCTATATGTAATTTTATATAATGCTTTTTAGTAATGTTGTGTCTGAAACAAGTCTGTGGACATTAGACTATCAGAAAGTAAAGGAATCATTATCTCAGCCACCCCGTGGACCATTTTGATTTGTTTTGCAGTATTTTGGATTTCAGAATTGAAGATAAGGGGCACTGAACCTGTATATTCTTTGGCCCTGACAAAGCCATGGTTTGCATAGGAAGTTGGGCTGGACAGCTCTTACTTCTGATCTACCCATGTTCCTTCTTGTAGGAATCATACAAACCTGAAATGCTGATAGACTGCAACCTCTGGCATCCTTATTCATGCTGACTGGGAGATAGTCTAATAACATCTGAAAAAATCCATGATTCCTACCCCCTTTTTTGCTGCTTTTAGCCCCATTTTGAGAGGTAGGTGGAATATAAATCAAATACTGATTGATTCCACAGTTGTGCAACTGGTGCCAGGGTCTTGAGGTCACCTGTTGTGCCATGGTCAAATTGCTATTCACCAAAGTCAAAAGAGAAAGAGAAAGCTATGTACATGTTTGACAAACAAAGTGCCTTTAATAAGGTGTTATATTTCCATACTTTTCATTCCTTGACTTTTAATAGCTATGTTTTTAATTGCTTTTCATTCAAACAATGGTTTAATTATATTTTAACTTTGGATTGATGTGTGCTTTATGCTGTATATGTGTCATGCTGCTTTGACTCTCAGATGGGTAAAAAGGCAGAATATAGATTGGGGATCTCTTATACAAAATGTTTGGAACAAGAAACAATCTGTATTTCAGATTTTTGTGCATTTTGGAATCCTTGTACATACATAATGAGATAACTTGAAGATGGGACCCAAGTCTAAACACAGAATTCTTTTGTTTCATATACACCTTTTACATATGACCTGGAGAAGATTTATTACAAAATATTGTTGACAAGTTTGTGCATGAAACAAAGCTTGTGTACACTGAACAACAAGAAAGCAAAAATTACTATCTCAGTCATCCATGTGGACATTTTCTGAATTTGGATAAGAATACTCAAATTGTATAAGTAACGTAAAATAAATACATGAATCAAGGAACATGAAAGGCACTGCAGACTACTTCAACCAGAGAAGTCAGACATAGCAGAGCACCCTATGAGTCAACCTGGACATAGCATAACACAGAAATGCTGAACCACTCTAACAACTACAATGTCAGGCTACACAGAGAAGCAATTGAAATCCAAAAGCATGTGGACAATTCAAACAAAAAGGAAGAAACCATAAATATCAACAAAATCTGGCTACCAGTATTTAAAAACTCTAAAATTATACCAGTAAATAAAGAACAACACTCAAGCAGAGGGGAACTCCAGATAAGAATCAGCTAATCACCTCTCAACAAAGGATTCCCCCAGGCAGAAACAATCCACACCTAAGAACTGTCAGGCCATCAAATGCTAATCAAGGTAGCCAATTGAAACATTCACACTTACCTCTAATAGACAAGAGTTCTTTCTCCCACCCTGGATGTTCCACAGATATATAAACCCAACAGACCTCACAACCTCTGAGGATGCCTGCCATAGATGCAGGTGAAATGTCAGAAGAAAATGTTTCTAGAGGATGGCCATACAACCCGAAAAACCTACAACAACCCAATGATTCTGATCATGAAAGCCTTTGACAATACATTAAAATAAAATATATCTGCACTTCAGATATGATTGAGTATGTGTATGATTGAGATCCTCAATCATACACATCATGTAAGAATTGTTTTGATCGCTGGTGTAAAGCCAGTGTGGTGTAGTGGTTTCAGTGTTGGACTATTATTCTAAAGATCAGAATTCAAATCCCTGCTGAAAACCTATGGGTCACATTTATCATCAAATGCCTCATCTGAGAAGCATGTCTGGTCCAGTCACTGCTGTTTTTCCCAGAAAGTTTTAGAGTAAGGGTTTGGCCCGAGCCTGACTGCTTGTATCTTTGCATGAATGCCAGTTACTGCTTGACATTTATTTTGGGTTTTGAAAAAGCACGACAGAGTGCGAAACGGAGTGGGATTCCTGTTATTTGCTTCCGTCAACCCGGCTCCTGCATAACATATCAACTTCACGGATGGCATCTATGCCTTTACTGACTCTACTTATATTTTGAATTTCTACTTAGAATGAATTCTTACTTGGCATGATCACCTTGACTTGGGATTTACAAAATTAATTTTGTTTGGGACTGTGAATCTACGAACTTCATTCCGTTGGACTGAGTTAATTCGGACTATACTTTGGGACTGAGTCATTGAACTATCGATACCGGATTATGGACTCTATATGGAACGCCCTCCCGGCTGAAACCAGGGCCCTGAGGGATCTACTCCCATTTAGGCGGGCCTGTAAAACCCATCTGTACAGGTAGGCCTTTGGAGAGTAGGCCCGTGTACTTTGGGTACTGTGCTGGCACCTGTTGCTGCTCCGTTTGTATTAGTGCCTGTCCTGCTATTGTTTTAATTGCTCAATTGTTTTATGTTTTAATTGTTTTATGTTTTAATCCTGTTTTATGCCCCTGGCTTTGTGAGCCACCGCGAGCCCCCGGGAGTCGGCGGCATAGAAGCCTCAATAATAAATAAATAAATAAATAATATATTGAACTGGGACTGAGTTATTGAGATTTTCCATACTGGATTATTGACTTTATATACTGGGATTGCATTGACTGAACTACATAAACTGGATTATCTACTGTTTGTGTTGAAACCACAGCGTTTCCATGCGTACAGAGTAAAGTGATTATAATTGTGTAATGGAGTGTAAGTTTTTGACATATTGAAGTTGATTATAGACACATATCGCATATAACAGATGGTGATCTTTATTATTGATTACTTATATGTCTATACAAGCCCCATAGTAGGGTCCTGTGTTTTTGCTAATTCAATTGGTCATACCTTCCTCCATGATGCTCCTTCTTTAGATCTGGTTTTCCCTTTAACCTTAACTATCAGTTGCATTCAGTTAGCATTTTGTGACCACTGAACATGCTGAGTCCAGCAATTGGCTATTTAGAAATTGCTATGTTAGAAAAGTTTTTTTAAAAAAAAATTAAGATATTTCTGCAATATTTAGAGATTTTTAATGCCTCTTGTGCACAGGAAGGCATTATTTTAATGCCATAAAGACTCACACTTTCTTCTGAAACAGGAAAAAATGCTCACAATGAAGTCTCGTAATGTATCATGACGTGCATAAATGTGGCTAAGAAGACTAAAGAAACAAACAAACAAATGCCAACCTTAGTTATTTGTGTCTTATTTAATTTAAAAATAAATAAATAAAAGCCAACCAAAATTGAATTGATGGTGAGGTATCCAACAGGGTGGTGAATTTTCATTAGAAGTGAGTCTGATTGGATAATTGAAACATATTGATCTCTGAACATCTTGAGAAGCATGGGGTGATATCTGACTAGAAATCAAACCAGACTCAGGCACATGTATGACCTGTAAGAGCACCATTTAACTAAACTGTGAGTTTGATGTTGGATGCTGTGGCAGTCACTCTCAACCAGCAATAGGGGGTCTAATGGTTCTGAACAACACTACAGAGTGTAATAAATCATGCAGAGCGTGAGCTATAGGATGCAACTTGGACTGAAGTCTACTAAGGTGTTAATAAGTTGCTCTCTTGTAGCAAAGATGCCTTTCAACCTAAAAAATGAAGATAATAAGTTAGTTTGTCTTTGTGCAGCTAGATATTTTTTATATAAAAAATAACAGTGAATGAAAACTGAGTGTGAAACAACAGGAACACACCTGGTTTTCATCATTGCTAGGGGGGAAATTAAATATCTCCCTTCTGCTACCTGGGGCCAATGGCTGGTAAAGAACAATAGTGTGATTATTTTATTTTAAATGCTTGATCCTATCATATGGAATCCTGTAATTTGTAATTTAGTAAGCACTGGGGTATTGTGGTTGAGAATTTTAAATGTCCCCTCCTTCAGTCATAATCCCAAGATCACACATGGCAGAAACATGACATTTTAAGTGAAATAATACTATAAGACTACTAAATTATGATATCACAAAACTGTAGTGTGAATAAATGTATTCTCAGAGAACATACTGGCTTTTTGCTAGCATTCTCAAACTTGGTCACAACACAATCTTGGGAAAAAGCTGTGGAATAAATTTTCTCATTTCTAAAAGTACAATAAGTATAATAATGGTATTGATTAGCCCTTAAGCCATATCACAATACCAAACCAAACATCGAGGCTTGATAAGACTTGATTGCACTCTATGTAGTAAGTTAAAATAAGACACTTGTAACAATACAGTAAATAAATATGATAAAACCGAGTTTGTGTGTGTGTGTGTGTGTGTGTGTGTATATATATATATATATCCTTATCAGCCCTACAATTTCCCCTGATCAGCCCCCCACATATGTGATTCTCAAACGTATTGTTTCGCTTAAATACAGAGCTGTTTTATATGTTATTTTTGGATCTTGGCCACACGTAAAATACGTTGTTCTGATGTGAGGTTCCCAATACATTTGTGAGGGCGATCTGGCTGCGACATCTGTCACCCCATTGATCGCCAGGATTGATTTGGCTGATCTGTCTGGCTAGGCGGGTGTCCACTTCCTCCCTCACGGCTCCATGTGTGTCCCTCCCAAAGTTGTACACTCAGTGGAAGAGGACGACATCCCAGATATAGAAGGAGTGTATCAAGTCTTCGGTCCTGGGTACACGATAGCTGTGTTCCCCTGCTAGAATCTTGTTTCCAAAAGCAAATACATTTCCCCCCGAACATTTTTCTTTTACTATTTTACTCACTTTTACAATTTTTGCTCTTGCCCTCCAGTTTTCTTGGCACACCCTGCTGACTTCTGTTCTGAAATTCGAAACAGATTCTTTACTGGTTTTTTTTTTTACTAAGCAAACAGTTTTAGTGATAAGTGCTAAAAGTTGCTAAGTTAATGCAAAACCATACAAAATCAAACCCTTCTACAATTTTGCAGTTTGAATTCTTACCCTATTGGTGAAAGATTTTTGTTTTTGGCTTGGAGCAGTTCAAGTTTCTTCTTAGAGCTTCTAAGACCAGATCCTTTCCTTGCTTAGGTGAGCTTTTTTTCTGGCTGCTGATGAGAACTCAAACTTTTTATGGCTGCTTTTAACTTTTTGTTGAGTGGGCTAAATTTTCAGATTTGTCATTGTAGTTTTAGTATAGGTATCTACTAAATGTCATATTTAGTCTTAGAGTTAGTAGTCACTTGGAGGGGCCTGTACCACACACATAGGTAGTAGACATGAGAAAAATGAAACGGAAATTAAAAGGATTCGTAAGAGATTCGTATGTAATGGGACTTTTGAGGTTTTACGTATCGCTGCCCCGAACCAGGAAGTAGACTTCCTTTTACGGTCCGTGAGGCCAACAATTTGCGTTAGGATCGTTAGAAATTCTTTAGTATTAATTAATTAATTATTGTACTACTCACTTCTCCCTGTCTTCTCCCCCTCATTTCCTTCCCGCTTCATTCAGCTCAGCTTCTTATTTTTCCCGCATTTCTATGGGGAACTGGAAGTGACGCTGCTGTTAGGTAGGCAATGCATTCTGGAAAGTGTAGTCCTCCAGGCTTCCCCCCCTCCTTCTCTTCCCCGTTGCTCTGCTGCCATGCATGCCCCATCGCAGGGGCCTGCTTCACACACACACACGCGCGCGCGCGCGCGCTTCTCCTCCTCACTCTCCCGGAGCTCTCTCAGATGCTCGCCCCCCTCCCTCCCTTCCCTTTGCTCTGTCTTGCCCCATCACAGGGGCCAGCTTCAGCCCTCCAGGTACGTGTTTTGGACTTCAACTCCCACCATTCCTCACAGCCTCAGGCCTCTTCCTTTTCCTCTCAGCCTGGGCAAACTTGGGCCCTCCTCCTCAGGATCGGGGTGAGAGAGGCAGCGAGGAGCGAGGGGGGCTCCTCCTCCTTTCTTTTGCTGCTTCCAAGAATAGAAAACCCCCTCCCACCCACCCATACACTTTACCACCCACCTTCCTATTTGGAGAGTCCCATCTAGAATTCAGTGTGGTTTATTAAAGTTTTTAAAGAATTTCGTTAGTACTTAAGTTACATTTCCGAAATTTTTGGGAATTTTTTTGTAAGTCTTTGATATACTAATCAAAAAAAATCCCCCCCCCCATTTGATTTAAGAATCGCCATTTTAGGATTCTAAAACATGCCTAATAGGTAGGTATTCTCATATCCATCAAGACTGGTCATTTCTGTTTTGCAGCCATCACAGCACTATTGGTTGTCAGTTGCCTAAGCTCTTTTTGCACTCAATTTGGCCAAAATACCAAAAAAAGCATGACTAGACTATATCATACTGATTCATAGTTTCTCCTATAGAGCACTACTTATTCTGTACAATAATATTTTATTGTTTTAATTAATGTTATATTTATTGTTTTAACTGTTGTTATATTGCTTTGTTATATTTAATGGCATCAAATTGTGCCAAATGTAAGTCGTCCTGATTCCCCCTTTGGGGGTTGAGAAGGACAGGGTAGAAATACTGGAAATAAATAAATACAGCTGTTTTGACTGGATTGGTTCTCTGAGGAGTCCTGATTCTACTTTTTCCTCACTGTCTTCTAGCATGCCAAAGAGCCTTACTAAATATTCTGTCTTGCTGGTATTGATCAATAACTACTATGGGGGTTAAGACATGGGCTTTGACTAGGGACCACTGTCTAGTGAGATCCAATGTTTGTGTATATTATAACCTACATTTCTCCTGAGGAGATGTGTCTCTAGTCTGGCAGCATCCCTATAGCTAGATGCAGTACATGAACGTGTCCTCCAGAAGACCTAGAGAATGATGTTGCCATGGTGCAACTGACTATACGGACATAACTAGATACTTAATTCTAGGTGACACCACACACATGCTATACTGGTCACAGCATGGCCATGTTGAATGGTGGGAGACACTGGTGGGTTTAAGGGAGGTGAGAGTGGAAATTGTGCCATAATTCTGTCCAAACATAATTTGATGTAGCTTAGTGTCTTTGCTTTGTTGTTACCTGCAGCAGTGGTGCTGAAATACAAGTAAGAGCAAGTAAGTTCAGCCACAACACCCTTCTCAGTTCAAAGACAGACATTTAGGTCATACTGCTACCTGGTGCTTTGCAAGGAAATACCGGTACCTTGGTGGCATATTTTAAGTGTGTGTGTGTGTGTGTGTGTGTGTGTGTGTGTGTACACACACACACGTTACCTTTAAAACAGAGAAAATATTTTTCAACTATCTGTATTATGTTTGACTAGAGTTATCAATCAAATATACTTTTTTATGTAGTCGTTTGGAAAAATTAAACACACAGTTATCTGCACAGGAGAGAAAAAGGAGTAAAGGAGATAAGACCCTTTGAATGAAACAATAACTTCAGGCTACAATTATCCGTATCGGCTGCATGCTTATGTTCCTATGTTGTTCAGATAAGGAAGTATTTCCAACACTTTTAATATATCACCTTCAAAATTACCTTGATTAAGATTTACTACAAACTAGGGACACAATCCAATGCCAAGTTAAGAACACCCAAGTGGTTGACTTCTGTAAATTTAAAACTTACTTTTGTCTCTATTGGAACGGGGCCCAAGGGAAAATGAGGATATGCTATTTCTAGATAAAAACAGGGTAGCATTTGGATTTGGGGATATATGTGCATCTAATTACTTACTGAAATTTTTCACACAATGAGGCTGTAAACATAAGGTAGTTTTAGCCTCTAATTTTCAATTTGGCTACAGATTCATTTGAAAACCCAAATTATTACAGAAAGTTTTTTAACACTTTGCTAATATTCATGTAAAATTTGAGGAAGGAAGGAAGATTTGGACACAAAGAAAAAATATGGAACAATCCACATATTTTATTGAAGGCAGGGGGAGGTTTCTTCAGACAAATAAGTATCTTTATACATTTTCAGAAGACTAATGTTCTGTATAAATTGATGATGATGACGATTATAATAATAATAATAATAATAATAATAATAATCAGGACCTCAAAATCGAACTGCAAAGGCTCTGGCATCAACCAGTACAGGTGGTCCTAGTGGTAATCTGCACATCGGGTGTTGTGCCAAAAGATCTCAGTTGGCATTTGGAAACAATAAACACTGACAAAATCATGATCTATCTACTACAAAAAGCCACCTTACCTGGATCTGCGTGCATCATTCGAAAATACTTGGGAAGTGTTCACCTTGTGATTTTGTGATATGAAATCCAGCATATATATCTCACTAGCTGTGACATACTGTGTTTTTGTGTCAGAATAATAATAATACTAATAACATCTACAGAACAAGCTTTAACTAAAGAGATTAAAGAAATGATCTGCAAATCTAAATGCTAAATTTTTTAGAATTAAAAAAAACCCGAAATATCAGAAACAGGAAAGCTTGGAGAAGATAATGATGTTGGGGAAAATGGAAAGAAAAAGGAAAAGGGGCCAACCAAGGGCAAAATGGATAGATGTTATCCTTGAAGTGACTGGCTTGACCTTGAAGGAGCTGAGAGTGGCGACGGATAACAGGGAGCTCTGGCATGGGCTAGCCCATGAAGTCGTGAAGAGTTAGAAGCGACTGAACAAATAAACAGCAACAACAACCAAAGAACACAAATGTTATAGAAGTTACAGTTTTTGCACTTGATATTGCAGTGAGTTCAAGTTATTCTTAGCTGGATAGGTCCTATCTCCAGAAGGGATGGGTATTCTGGAGAAGACAAAGACTGCAGAGAGGGATAATGGTAACTGGTGAGCAATAATGGACCATTTAGATTAGGAAGGGTAGGTCACCATTAGAAGATGGGATTTTCCTGTCTCCTTTCAATGGAGCAATGGGGAGTTGAACCTGGTTTATCAATTTCCAATCTATCTTAAATGAGATTATTGTATTTGGCAGATGCTCCGCTGCTGATCAGAAGCTGAGCTATTATCTTAGTTTGGATGTTTGCCTGGGGGTGACTTATCTGGAATTTCCTGTTCCCACACGTGTGAGCCTGCTTTTGTGCTGGGAGGATAACCAAAGCTCTGACTAGGAACTTATTTCACCCTTATGGTACCTTGGGTACAGAGTGATCTTTTAGGCAGACACCAACTTTTGAGTTTTGGTCAACAGTGATGTACAATACCAAATGCTTCCCTTAATGTGGTTTCTATGCAGGGTTGTTAGAATCAGGGTCTGGCCTGGAATCACCTGTTTTTATGGTTAGGTTACATGTTTCAAACTCAAGACCCACAGGCCAAATCCAACCTTCCATGTTCTTTTATGTGGACCTCCAGATACTGAACTCCTTCTCCTGTATTCCTCATCATTAGATATTTTGATTTGAGCCAATGAGAGTTATGATACAGTAACATCTGAAAGACTTACGTTCATTCTGTTTATTCAGCAAAGTGGGATTCAAATTTAGATACAAGCTTGACGATGTGATGTTAGACTTTAAATGTCCTTTAATCGTTTCACAGCCTCAGAGCTTCAAATGCTGTTGGGTTGTAATTCCTATTATCCCTAATCCACATGATGGATAATCCAAAGTGATAGGAGCTGTGTTTCATAACATGTGGGGACCCAAACAGGATAAATACTAAAGAGCACTTACCCCTATGTCAAAAAGTTATAGTTGGCCTTCTGTAGCCCCAGAATCTCCGTCCATGGATTCAGCAGTTCTTTGAAGGCAACCATAGACTGATATGGCCATTGGTGAAAATGAGTTCAGCACCCCTAGTTTAAGACATGAGGGTGCATATTTGTCTAATTTTGATGGAATCAACTTATATGCAATTTTGTTACAATTTTGCAAGGCTTAATTAGTTTCCTAGAGCAACTTGCAGCAACTTTCTAAGTGTTTATGTATTTTGTTAGGTTTCTCTTTCCCTTCCAGTCATTGTGATATCAGGGCGCCCCTCCCCTCTCTTCTACATTCACCTTTAGACTAAATTCAATGTTTGCATCTCCCCCAAGTAAAGGAGAAGCAATGTTTTCATTGCATCTTGACCTGGGAATGGGTCCTTTAGGTATATGTTTTGGAATGGGTCCAAATTTCTAATTGAAAAAGTCATTCTGTGTCTGTATTTGAATAAAAATCTTGAGCAATTGTGGCTGGAACTTAATACATAATGCTTAATGACATCACCAGGGACCATCCCTGGGTCTTAGGTTTTGACCTAGAAACCTCAGGGCTTGGGATAATACTGACCTGGCAATGCTATTTCTGAGTGCCTTAGGGCAGAGCATGGAAATGGCCTATTTGAAATCCAGGTCATTTCCTGTCGTACAGTCTCTGCTGTGTGATGTGAATCTTTCTAGGTCCTTGGACTCTTCCCATAACAATGGAATGGTATGTGTGTAACTTAGCACTAGTACTTTTGGTATAGTTTTCTACAGCCCCCTTGGCAATTTCCTTTTTGTATATTCCTTTCTAAGTTCACATTTTTTAAAATTTCCATTTGTTCTCAATGTTGGGCTTGTGATATTTTTCCCCACAGTTGTTAAATGAACGCCTCACAGCACTCCTTGGATGTTTTAAATATTAAGTTTATACTTAATACTTCCAATTCCTGGATTTATGTTTCCTTCTTTCCCCATTCTACTTTATATTTTTCTACTTCGGATATACTATGGAGAAGTCAAATGAAGGAATATTGTTGCTTTGGCTCTTATTTATAAAGTTATCTGATGCTCTTTTCCTCAGCATATGGAAAGTGAATGAAGAGATTTGTGATAAATTTGTGGAAAATATTGTTGAGGAAGAGAGAAGAAGAGAACCACACCTATGTGAGGGAAAGTTTTGAAAACCATCTGGAGATCTTCCAAATGTGCATTTTCATAATAATTAGTAAACTAAATAGCTATTGGGTATCCCATAAATAATGATTAAGTAGCTATTTCATAAATTGTTTTGTAGCATATCAAGAATATGATTTAATACCACCTTTTGGTCCAAAGTAGAGTGGAAAATAACTTCAGTGTGCAGATGAGTAAATCCCATTCTATATCTAGTTAATAAATTCCCAATAACTCCCAAAGCTGTAACAATAACATTTTGTCTGTTTGTTTTTGTTTTTATTTGTCATCAAGTCAACTTTGAATATGGCAAACATGTGTATGAGAGACTCCAAGGTCATCAACTGCCCAGTTCAGGTCTGCCAAATTCAAGGCTGTGGTTTCTTTGATAGGATCAAGCCATCTTTGCTGTGATCTCTCTCTTTTTCTACCACTTTCACGTTACCAATATCATCTTTACAAAGTAGGATAGCTTCGGTTTAGTCAACTTTGTTTCTAAAGAGAGTTTAAGGCACATTTTTGTGTACACCCACACACATCCTGTGGCTTTCACCATACCCTAACACCAATAGTAACAATAATATCAGAACCAGCCCTAACATGGGGAAAGTGAGATGGGTGTTACAGAGAGTTGATTTTGGGTGGTGTGGAAAAAACTGAAATACTTGATTTAAGAATTGAGTAGATTTTGGATGTCATGAAAAAATAGTGTCAGGTACAGGAAGACCTGTTTGTGAAATTTCTGTTTCATGTGACAACATAGCTTGTTTGGCTTTGAGATACTATATAATCTGAGTGGTGATCAGGAGCATATTTTTTCTGCCCAGTGTGCAAATATCACACATTCACTGAAAGTCAATATGCACAAAAGCATATAACTATATACACATCTGAAAAGAACCTACCTTGAGATATTCTGAAATGAACAAAGAAGGAGGAGGAAAAGGAGAAGAGGGTGAAGAATGAATCCCAGAAGGAAGAAGAAAAATATTTCTGAGGGTACAGAGACATCAGGTAACATCGAAAACTTCATCCACGTTGCAAAGGGAAATGAAATGCTAGTAAGTAGTCCTACCAATGGGCAGGATGAGGAAGGAAGCAATTGAAGAAATTACCCTGTGTACACAGAGAGTAAGAAAGATGAAGTTGAACTTGTCATACAAGAAGATTAATATGTCTAATAGGCATTGTTGTAACCTAGTAGCATGAGATGACATTATTTGAACATGGCAATTTAGTTGTATAATTTAAAAGGAAGAGACATGTGGGAGTGGTAAAGCATGCAAACACACACATAAGTAACGTATTTATTTATTTATTTATTTATTTATTTATTTATTTATTCAGGCTTCTATGCCGCCGACTCCTGGAGGCTCGCGGCGGCTCACAAGAGCCAAAGGAGCAATAAAATACAAGATAATAAAAACAGTAAAAACAGTTAAAATAGCAGTGGCAAAATAAAACAGTGACATAATTCAGCAATAACACACTTAAAGATACACGGGCCTATTCGCCAAAAGCCTGCTTGAACAGATGGGTTTTAAGGTAGATTAGAGAACATTTCAGTAAAATGTATAGTAATAATAATAATAATAATAATATTTTATTTGTATTCTGCCCTGTCTCCTTGAGGAAACTCAGGGCGAATTCCAGCATAACAATGGCAAACACTCAATGCCTACATAAAACACATGATACTAACATAAAATCCCAGAAAACCCCCACATGTAAAATTAACCTTAAAGCCTGACATCAAATAAATTAAACTACATGAAATCAGACAATCATTCTATCTATATAAATAAACATGTAATGTTCGTTTATGGGATGAACATAACTCAAAAAGCACTTGACGATTTGACACCAAATTTGGACACGATACACCTGTCAGGCCAACGAGTGACCATCACTCATAAAAGCACTGAAACACACAGCAGAAAAGACTTAAAAAGCAAAAAAAATACATTACAACGCATGCGCAAAACCATATATATACACAACCATATATACACACACAAAACACATATACACAGACTGAGCCACAGCAACGTGTGGCAGGGGATTTATAACATAAATCTAAACAAAACACCCACATTAGTGTACAACAGGGGTGCTCATTAGGTAGATCGCGATCTACTGGTAGATCTCATAGGGCATCCTGGTAGGTCGCAGGCAGGGGGGGGAGGAAGGCTCAGTCCTGCCCCGCAGGCTCCCGACGACGCCCAGGTGCAGAAAGAGGTTGGACTGGATGGCCCTTGGAGGTCTCCTTCTACTCTAGGAACCTATTGTTGTTGTTACTATTATTATAGTAGTAGTAGTAGTAGTAGCAGTAGCAGAGGCTGAATGAATATTATCATTATTATTATGAATAAATTTTGGGGCTTATTATACTCACATTTAGTTGAATTCAGTCTTAAAATATGTTATATGGCTCTCACTGAAATAAATTTCGAAATATTTTGCTTTTATGGCTCTCATGCTGAAAAAGTGTGAGCACCCCTGGTGTACAACATCCAGCAAGGGTTCACAAAGGAGGAAGAAACATCAATTATGTTATATGCTCTAGAACAGTGCTGTCCAACTTCTAACCGGGCAAGGGCCGGATTCCAGGTCACTGATGGTCTGGGGCCGCCCGGCCCTGCCCCGGCCCCGGCCCTGGTCACGCCCCCGGCCCGCCCCTGGCCATGCCCCCAGCCCCGCCCCGGCTGCCAGGAAGCTTTGGGAGAGAGGGAGGAGCCACACGGCACTCCCTCCCTTCCAAGGCATCCTAGCCACAGATGAAGCTGGCGGTTTCGCCGGCTTCAGCTGCTGCCGGGATGCCTTGAAGGGAGAGAGGCGCCGCGGGGACCCCCCTTGCAAAGCATCCCGGCAGCCGCAGAAACCGGCGCTGGCTTCAGCCGCTGCAGCGATGCTTTGCAAGGGAGGGGGTGCCGCCGGGGGACCCCCCTCCCTTGCAAGGCATCGGCGCCGGCGAGAGAGGGAAGAAGAGGGCGGTGCAGGGAGGAGGAGCTAGCCCTCTTCCTCCTTCTTGTACCACCCCTTGTCCCTCTCTCACCGGCACCGATGCAATCGGGCGGCGCGGACAGAGGGACGGAGGGGGCGGTGCAGGGAGGAGGAGCTAGCTCTCTTCCTCCTCCCTGCCCCGCCTCCCCCTCCCCCCGGCCGCCATTTTTTTAAAAAAAATTAGATTTTTTTAAAAAAAATTAAAAATGGCGGCTGGGGGCATAGCTGGGGCTGTGCCCAACAGGCTGGGGGGCCGGATCCGGCCCCAGGGCCGCCAGTTGGACAGCCCTGCTCTAGAAAGCCAAGCCACATCGAAGACTTGAATAATGTCTTCCCAGAACAGACCATCAAGCTTTGAAATATACTACGAGTCATTGGTATCCATTGGGATTTGATTTCAGAATTGCCACCCTCACACCCCATGGATATCAAAATCTGTCTTTGCTGAAGTCTCAGTCATTATATACAATGGGGTACTGAAGTGCCATCCCTTATATAAAGTGGCAAAATCAAGATTTGTTTTTGGGGATTTGGTTTTGAAAACATTTTTTAAGCTGTGGATGACTGAATCTGCAAATACAAAATCCAAGGGGATTGGAGTAGCAACTGTACTGGCAAACATTAAAATAAAATATTTTTCCTTTTTAAAAAACCCAAAAGTAATAGATAGATAAGTTCAAAATTTAGATGTTGGAGGAAGTAGGTTTGGCCTCCTGACTTCAGATTTATGAAAGTTGCAAACAGTAAGTACAGCTGCTGGTATCTATTTAAAACAAACTGATGAGGAATTTTGACAATCTTGTCACTGCATTCAACTTCCGTTACAGACAGGCAATCAAACCCCAACTGACGCCATCTGGTTCTTTGTCTCTTCTCATGACTAATGATCACAGAGCTGGTACCTTACCATTGGGCCAGTTTTGTTTTACTTTCTTAGCTTTTCTTTCATTGATGTAAAGTAATGGGGAAGGCAGGCAGAATCCAGACAGCTGCATGTGGGCAACACACACCAATGAAGCCTACCGAGTTGTGTACAGTGTTCATTGCATTCCATTTCCACCAAACTAAACATACACGAAAAGAAAATTTACACTTCATTTATTGCCACAAGCAATATGAAGAGCAGAAAGCAGGATGGAACAGCTTCCTGTGAGGAAGGATAGTCTTGTTCTGGTTTGATGCTTACACAAAATTACTTATATATTCCCCACACCCTGCTTCTCATTAGACTGCATTGATCCATGCACATGAGGAGTTATTATTTTTTGTACATTTTATATATATTTGAGAAAATCACAGCTCTCTTTAAGTGGCAAAAACAACACATCAGAGACAGAGAGGAAGTGTTTCAAACATAGCCTCTTTCCTGATTCTTACTCGCAAGAAAAGTATATTTTCTTGGAAATAGGGATATCATTTAGAAGACAAAACCAGCTTGTTTTCTTCTGCTTCAGAGACTAGAACATGGACTAATGAATTCAAATCAGAAGAAAAGAGAACCCATCAACCATTATGAAGAATTACCATGTTCAACAATTGAATAGAGTTGGAGATCTGTAAACAGATGGATATTTTTCGGAAATAGTTTACTCGTGTATATGGCAGGATATTGGGTTAAATCACTTTTGTGGTCTTTTCTAGCTCAACGATTATACTATTTGTAATTTTTACATAGAAGAATGTTCTAAAATGTTAACCCTGTTGCACCTCAGATCGTTGACAGCCCCCCTAGATCACACACACACAGGCGGATGCAATAAATGAACTTTTATTTAGAATAAAGGATAAAGAATAGTCCAAGGAAGTAAGAATAAAGCAATCAAAAATAGTCCAATAAAGTTCTGTAGCTGCAAGCCCAAGCGGCTTAAATCCCAAGGAAGGCAAAGTTCCAAAACAAGGCAAACCGCTCCGGCGGTCAAATGTGGTACTTGAGGCAAACCGCAACGGCAGTCAACATGAACTTAAGTCCGTACCGCTCCGGCGGTCGGCTTGAGCTTGGAGACTTGAACGTGAGACTTGATCAAGCTGAACGTAGCTTCAGGTCTGACTAGAATCCCCTGGGCAGAAGCTAATAAGGAGGACTAGTTTTGATGTGCCCATCGCACCCCCTTCCTCAAGCTCCATGTTTTCCTAGAATCCCTAATACTAGCCCTTCGGTCACATTCCATCTCATTAGCAGACCCAGGTGCATTACTATGAGAGTGAGAAGCAGGAAACTCCCTTTCTCCGGAATGCTCATCTGGAAAGGGAGTAGAAACTCTCTTTTGGGAACCAAGGCCGCCTGGTCTCTCATAGTCTGATTCAGAATCAGCTTCCATGGAATCCTCAGTAAACTCATCTGCAGTCCTATATCCCTCTAGCCATTCATCATCCCATTGCAAACTCTCGTTTGGAGACCCATACCCATCTGGCCATTCATCATCTCCAAGCTGACCCTGATCAGCTGGGACCTGACCCTGATCAGGGGGGGGCGGTGCCTGACTCTGACCATTGGGCTGACTAGGCTGGAACACCACAAACCCCTCGGTTAGGTGGAATGATTTGGATGTTCCTTGGGCTATTTCTTTTGCCACCTCGTGTGGACCATGGACTGTGTGAACAGTGAACCAATTTGGATTACAGCCAGCTATCCAATGTGGTAACAAGGCTAAGAAAGAAACTAACCTTGGATAGGTGTAAGTGTTCCCTCACTTATTGCTAGGGTTAGGTTCCAGGACCTCCTGCAATAAGTGAAAAACCGCAATGTAGGGATGCTCTATTTGTTTTAATATATATACATTATTTTAGTAGTTATACACTATTTTAAATCTTTATAAACTTAAAATAAAGTGAAGGAAAGGAAGAAAAGGTCATTCAAGGCTGGAAGGAGGGAGGACTGAGGAGGAAAAGCATCTTGGAGAGCAGCAGCAGCAAACCCCCACAAAACAGTGAAAATACCATGAGATATATTTTAAATTAATATTTTTTGAAATCTGTGAAACAGCGAGTCCGCAATAAGTGAATCGCGAAGTAGTGAGGGAAAATTGCAGTACATTATAAGGAACCCATAGATCTCTAGGCCTATATGTTCCAGGAGGGATATGGAAAACTATCGTACCACATCACTCCAGACCTACAGTGATTGCACTGGCTCCCCATCGAGTACCGGATTGCCTTCAAAGTGCTGGTGTTAACATTTAAGGCCTTGCATGGCCTGGGGCCAGTGTACCTGAAGGACCGTCTATCCCTGCACGTTCCCCAGAGACCACTACGGTCCATGGATCAAAACCTATTGAAGGTTCCATCACTTAAGATCTGTCGCCTGTCCTCGATGCGGCAGCGTACTTTCTCTGTAGTAGTGCCTACCCTTTGGAATGCCCTCCCAGAAGAGGCTCGAGCAATAACTGATCTACAGGCCTTCCGGAGGGCCTGCAAGACCAATATCTTCAGACAGGTGTTTAACCTTTAAGGCTGTTAAATTCCACTCTTGCCTCAATCTGTTTTATTATGTTTTTAACTATGTTGTGATTATGTTGTTCACTAGTGTGAACCACCCTGAGCCTCCTTGGGAAGGGTGGTATATAAATCGAAATAATAAATAAATAAATAATAAAACTTCTATTTGTCACATATTTATTTATTTATTTATTTATTTGAAACATTTATATTCTGCCCTACTTGTCCCGCAAGGGATTCAGGACAGAGCACAACCTACATACTAGGCATGGTTTAGAACCCAAAAATAGGAAATCGGAAATCTAATGGGGGGGATTTTTTTTGATTAGTAAAAGAAAGACTTACGAAAATTTTTCCAAAAAATTCTAAAATGTAACTTAATTACTAACGAAATTCGTTAGTAGTTCGTATGCCAGAGCATGCACATTCCAGATGGTTTTGGCCTACAACTCCCAGAAATCCTAACAGCTGGTAAATTGGCTGGGATTTCTGGGAGTTGTAGGCCAAAACTTGAATAAATCACACTGAATTCTAGATGGGACTCTCCAAATCGGAAGGAGGGAGGGAAGGAGGGAGGGAGGGGGTATTCTATTCTTGGAAGCAGCAAAAAGGAGGAGCCCCCTCGCTCCTCACTGCCTCTCTCTCACCCCGATCCTGAGGGAGCGAGGGCCCAAGTTTGCCCAGGCTGAGAGGAAAAGGAAGAGGCCTGAGGCTGTGAGGAATGGTGGGAGTTGAAGTCAAAACAAAACACCTACCTGGAGCAGGCGGGAAGAGAAGGGAGGGGGAGAAGCCAGCAGGAAAGAGGAGGGGGGCAGAGAAGCATCTGGCCCATGCGATGTGTGTGTGTGTGAAGTTGGGCGATGGGGCAAGGCAGAGCAACGGGGAAGAGAAGGGGGGGGAGACGCCAGCAGGAAAGAGGAGGGGGCAGAGAAGCATCTGAGAGGGTGCAGGGAGAGAGAGGAGGAGAAGCGTGCGTGTGTGTGTGTTGGTGCGATGGGGCAAGGTTGGCCGGGGGAAGAGAAGGGAGGGGGGCAAGACAGAGCAAGGGGGCAGGGAAGAGAAGTGCAGGGGGAGAAGCGTGGAGGACTACACTTTCCAGAATGCATTGCCTAGCAGCAGAGGACTACACTTTCCAGAAGTTCCCCATAGAAATGCGGGAAAAAGAAGAAGCTGAATGAAGGTGGGAAGGAAATGAGGGGGAGAAGACAGGGAGAAGTGAGTAAGTAGTACAATAATTAAGAATTTATTACGATCATAATGCAAATTGTTGGCCTCAAGGACCGTAAAAGAAAGTCTACTTCCTGGTTAGCTGCCGTGATGCGTATAAACTAGAAAGTCCCATTACATACGAATCACTTACGATTTCTTTTAATTTTCATAACTTTTTTCTCATGCCTACTACATACAGCAAACATTCAATGCCAGGACATAAAATCATAAATATACACAAACATTGAAATCATAGAATCATAGAGTTGGAAGAGACCTCATGGGCCATCCAGCCCAACCCCCTTGCCAAGAAGCAGGAAAACGGCCATCTCTGTTTAAAAGCTTCCAAATAAGGAGCCTTCACCACACTCCGGGGCAGAGAGTTCCACTGTTGAACAGCTTTCTCAATCAGAAAGTTCTCCCTAATGCTCAGATGGAATCGCCTTTCTTGTAGTTTGAAGCCATTGTTCTGCATCCTAGTCTCCAGGGCAGCAGAAAACAAGCTTGCTCCCTCCTCCCTATAAATTAGTTATATCCACTTTAAAATCAGTTGCTTAAAAACCATCTCAGGACACCACTCTATTATTGCCTCATTGCAGTACCCCTAAGGCTTGGTCCCACAGCCAGGTCTTCACCATCTTTCTGAAGGACAAGAAGAAGGAGGTCTGATTTAATATTGCTAGGAAGGAAGTTCCATAGCTGGGGGGCATTCACTGAAAAGGCCTTGTATCTCATCCCTGACAAACGCGCCTGTGATGGTGGTGGGATCAAGAGCAGGGCCTCCTCTAAAGATCTTAGTCTTCATGGTGGTTTGTAAAGGGAGATGTGTTCGGATAGGTAAACTGGGTCAGGGCCATTTAGGGCTTTATAGACATTTAAGCAATTGTAGATTATCTTGGCTTAAGAGGTATAGGTTTTGATTCTATTTTGGGGAATACGGGATATATGTGTTCTTTTTAAACTTTAGTCTGATCATTTACTAAAACACTGTTGGTTTTGGTCCAGCAATCCTTGCCATAAGTCAAAGAGCTGTAAGAAGGAAATAGAAAGTCATATTTAAGTAGTGCCTACTGATAAAGCTCAATTTTTCAAATGAAAAATATATCTAATGTGGATGATCAAATGCATAGTTGACAGTATTTGATCACGAGCACAAGGGAGCCATTTGTTTTTCTGAGAGTTCAACAGTTGATATAAATAAGGCAGTATCATGTAGATTTTCCAATTTGGTGCAAACTGCAGTACAGTTTCCTATGTGAAATATTTGACTATGGAAAATTGGTTGGCAAGGGTACATTTGTCCTTTCTAAAAACAAATAATATGCACAATTGAAGTCCCACAGAAGGGAAGGCAGAAAAGTAATGCAGTCTATTGTTTTCTTCCCTACCAAAAATCAAGCAAGCATAAAAAGTGTGTCTCAACTCTAAGGGTACTTCTTCTATGGTCTTCTATTGGGCACTACAGTTAATCGCAAGTCTCCAATATCATTATCAATGGCCGCAAAAATTGTCTCTACCAAAATGGTAAGTTGCTATAGAAAATTCCTTTTTATGAATTTGCATCTGATATATGTGACATCTTTTAGTTGAAAATTTGAAGGAGCTTTTGAAACCATAAACAAACCCAGAGCAGGCATGTGTCATAATGTTTTAGGGAAAAGGTAAATGTAAAGGTTTCCACTTACAGTACATCAAGTCCAGTTGTGTCCCACTCTAGAGGTTGGTTCTCTATTTCTAAGCCGAAAAGCTGGCGTTGTCTGTAGACACCTCCAAGGTCATGTGGCTGGCATGACTGCATGGAGCGCCGTTACCTTCCCGTTGGAGTGGTACCTATTGATCTGCTCACATTTTGTAGCACCCATGGGTCCGCCCGGGCCATGGGGGAGGGGTGATGCACCGGGGGTCCCGTTGGCATTGGGACCCGCACAGGCTGAAAGGGACTCGGAGGATGAGTTGGAAGGCCCAGAGCAAGATTGGTCAGCAGTGCCTTTGCTCAGTCCACCGGCAGAGAGTTTAGCCTGGGATTTCGAATGGGAGAATTCTCCCGGGGAAGGAGCGGACCAGGTGGAAATGGGAGGCAGCGAAGCAGATAGCAGAGATAGTTATGAATTCCCAAATGGCCGAGGTTCCCAGGAGCTGGCCGAGCAGCAGATGGAGGCTAGCGGATGGGAAACTTCGGGGGAGGCTGCTTCTCAGGAAGATAGCGATACTAGGCTGGAAGAGCGGGGCCGTTCTCATAACAGGCGCAGGGACATAGAGGAGGGCAGGAGGAGCTGGCATCTGTCCCTAGACCGTCACCGTTCGGAAAGTAGAGACTGGAGGCGCCGGGCCCTAGATCGTCGGGGGTCCCGGCCGAGGGATTAAGTACGGCCCCGTGGGAACTGATCCTCAGTTCTCCGGCCACGTCTATACTGAATAGGCGCGAAGCGGAGTGGGACCACAAGCCCATAGTGGTCATCAAGCCTTGCCTTGCCTTTGCCTTGTTTCCTGAGCCGCAGTGGTTTGCGGCACCTTGCCCTGGTCCTTGATTCGCATTGGATTGCGAAACCTTGTCCTGTTTCCTGATCCGCATTGGGTTTGCGGAGCTTTGCCACGCTTCAAGCTTTTTGCTACGATACTTTGGACTATTTGCTTTATACTTTGAACACTTGCATATTATTGGACTATTTACCTTTCGAACTGTTTTATATACTCAATAAAGTAGTTAGCCTTTGCTACGTCTCCGTGTGTGTGTTAAAGGGGCAGTTCTAAGTCGGCGATTGTGACAGTTGGCCGGAGAACTCCTCGAACCCCTTTCGCACCACGGGACGTACCAGGAACCGCAGGCAGCGCACCCAGGCTCCCATCGTCCCCACTGTCGCCATGGCTAACCTGACTGATGCCCAGGTGCAAGAAATGCAACGAGAATTGGGTGAGCTGCGGACCCGGGCCGGACGGCACCCGGGGGTGAGCCCACCCGGCCGCTTCAGTGGCAATCCGGCCCAGGTGGAGGTTTTTGTGTGCCAAGTGGAACTTTATTTGGAGCAACGCCCCAACGAGTTCGCCAACGATCGAGCCCAGGTGGTTTTTGTTTTCAATCTGCTGGAGGGGTCTGCGGCAACGTGGGCCACCGCGTTGATCCGGGCGCAGTCCCCCCATACCAACACGCTGCGGGCTTTCCTGGATGCGATCAGGGCAACATGGGGGGCCCCGGTGAATGAGGAACTCGCTGAGAGGGATCTGGCCCGGCTGACGTGTAAGGATCTCTCCCTGTCCCAGTACATCTCCCGTTTTCGAGTTCTGGCTTCCCAGACGCAGTGGGGTCTGCCGTCATTGCGGTATCACTACATTGCGGGACTGCCGTCGGAATTGCAACAGGAGATGATAAAACATCCTCGGCCCGCGGATCTGGAGGCTGCCATCACCTTGAGCCTTCGGATGGAAGCGGGACTGCAGACCAGGAGGCGGTGGGACAAGGGCGTTTTGGAGAAACCAGTGGCGCGGAAGGAAGGGGCTGGACAGTTTCAACCCCGGCAATTGCCAGTGCCGGCCGGCCCGGATGACCCAGAGCCCCTGCAGTTGGGTACAGTTCGGCCCAAAGTAGACCAAGCGGAGAAGGCACGGCGTCAGCGCCTCAACTTGTGCTGGTACTGCGGGGGCTGGACATTTTTCTAAGGAGTGCCCCAGAAACCGCGTGGCAAGACCCTCGGGCCTCTGCCGCCCTCGGAGGGGCCCCAGTGGCCGAAGAAGCCATTCAGGTGACGGGGGAAGGGACCGGCCGGGTGTCTGAGGGTTCGCTCACTTGGCCGGCGTCGCTAACCTCCCCTGAACCCAAGACTGGACAATTGTTCCTTGTAATGGTCAGTTTGTGGTCGCCCGAGAAGGGGCCGATGATGGTCCATGCCATGATTGACTCGGGAGCGACCAACAACTTCATCGATGCGGACTATGCCAAGTCTGCCGGATTAAATTTTCTTGATCTCCAAGAGCCCAAGGGCGCCCAAACCATTGATGGGAGAGTCCTGAAAACAGGGGCTGTAACTCAGTATACGGCTCCTACCAGGATGTGGACTAGCTCCCATAAAGAGGACATTTCTTTCCTTGTGACCAAGCTCCCAGATTTCCCCATTGTCCTGGGCATTGTGTGGCTCGCGCTCCACGACCCCCAGATCTCCTGGGCTAAGAGGCAGCTAATTTTTCTTCGGACCATTGCCAGGGCCACTGCATGACGGCCCGGGCGTGCCTGGCCCAAGAAGTGGAGAATGTGGCCACCCTGCCCAAGAAGTATGCCGGATTTTGGGATGTCTTCAGTGAGAAGGAGGCGGAACGCTTGCCTCCGCACCGGCCCTATGACTGTGCCATTGAACTGCAACCGGGGGCTCCGATCCCGCGTGGAAGGCTCTACCCTCTCTCGGAACCAGAGCAACAGGCTCTCCGAGATTTCCTGGATGAGAACCTGCGGAAGGGGTTCATTCGGCCCTCCCAATCCCCGGCTGGGGCTCCGATTCTTTTCGTCAAGAAGAAATCGGGGTAGTTGAGGCAGTGCAATGACTACAGGGAACTCAACAATATCACGATCCCGAATCGCTATCCCCTGCCCTTGATCCCCGAGCTCTTGAGCGGATGCGGGAGCTAAGGTGTTCACTAAACTGGACCTGAGGGGGGCTTACAACCTTGTCCGGATTCGCCAGGGTGATGAATGGAAGACGGCCTTCCAGACCAAGTGGGGCAGTTTTGAATACCTGGTGATGGGATTCGGTTTGTGCAACGCCCCTGCCTGTTTTCAACATTTCATGAATGACATTTTCCGAGACCTGTTGGACCGCTACCTGGCGGTCTACCTCGACGACCTGCTGATTTTTTTCTCCGGATCAGGCGACCCATGATCGCCATGTCAAGGAAGTGCTCCAGAGACTGAGGGCCCACGGGCTCTATGCTAAGCTGGAGAAATGTGCTTTTCGACTTGCGTGAGGTGGACTTTCTGGGCTACCGTATCTCTCCTACGGGCATTGCCATGGATGACACCAAGGTCCAAGCCGTGGTTGACTGGGCACCCCCCGCTAGCAAGAAAGACATTCAAAGATTCCTGGGCTTTGCCAACTACTACAGAAAGTTCATTCCTGACTTTGCCAAGTGGGCTGATCCGATCACCCAGTGTTTGCGGGGAAAGGTGCCGTTCGGTGGACTCCGGAGGCCGATGTGGGGTTTCGCAAGTTGAAGCAGCTGTTCACCACCCAGCCGCTTTTGCAGCACCCCAACCCCGCACCTTTCATCGTCAGGCCGATGCCCGGATGTGGCGGTGGGAGCGATCCTGCTACAGCCGCAGGGGACGGACTTGTTGCCCTGTGCCTACTATTCCCGGCAGCTGACGGCTCCGGAAAAGAACTACACCATTTGGGAGAAGGAACTGTTGGCCATCAAGGTGGCTTTCGAGGTCTGGAGACACCTGCTTGAAGGGGCCAAGTTCCCGGTGGAGGTTCACACCGACCACCGGAACTTGGAGCATCTGAAGTCCCAGCGCAAATTGAACCAGAGGCAACAGAGATGGTCCCTGTTCTTTGAGCGATTCAATTTCCGCATTCACTATGTGACCCCCAAGCAGACCAAGCAAGCTGATGCGCTGTCCCGAAAGCCGGAGTATGTTCGTGAGGACGACGGGCCGTCCGAGGCCCGGTTGCTTAAAGCGGAGAACTTTGCGGCTGCTCGGGCGCTTCCTGTCAACCCCCTGTGGCTCCGCCAGCCCCTGGCGACAAGAGACCCTTGAGCGTACGGGTCCAGGCTCGCCAGCGGACCGACCCGTGGGTGCAGGAGCAACTGACCAAGGGGCCTCCAGCCCCTTTCCAGGTAAAGAACCGGGTCCTTTACCACCGGGACTCTGTCTATGTTTCCCCTGGGCCCGAGCGGGAGGACATTCTCAAGCTTTGCCACGATAGCCGGGCCGCAGGCCATTTTGGGCTTTTCAAGACTCTCCAACTGGTCCTACTGGACTTTTGGTGGCTTAAAGTGCAGAGGGATGTGGAGGACTATGTGGGCTCCTGCCCTGTGTGTCATCGGGCTAAGAACCAGGGGGGCAAGCCGGCTGGTTTGCTCCAGCCGCTTCCGACCCCCTCTGCCCCTTGGAAGATTATTTCGGCCGATTTCATCACTGACCTCCCCAAGTCCAAGGGCTTCACCACGATACTGGTCGTGGTGGACTGTTTCACCACGATGGGTCACTTCATCACCTGTGTGGTGGTGCCTACCGCCACAGAGACTGCTGATATGTTTGTGCACCATGTGTTTCGGCTGCATGGACTTCCCCAGAGCCTGGTGACTGACCGGGGCACCCAATTCACTTCCCAGTTCTGGAAGGCCGTCCAGAAGCTGCTGGGGATTGATGTGCGGATGTCCCCTCGGTTCTACCCGCCGGTGGACCCTTCCGGAGATGTTTCCGAGGCTAAGGATTGGCTTCGAGAGCTCACTGCACTCCAAGACTTGCTCCGTACTCAATTGGACCAGGCGAAAGCTGACTACAAGCGGATGGCTGATCGGCGGCGCCAGGAGGGCCCGGACATCCTTGTGGGGGATAAAGTTTGGCTCTCCACCAAGAATTTGCCCACGCAGCGACCCAGCCGCAAGCTGGACGCGAGATTTTTGGGTCCCTACAAGGTTTTGGAAAAGGTGGGGCCTGTTTCCTTCAAACTACAACTCCCAGCGGACATGAAGCTCCACCCGGTGTTTCATCGTTCGTTGCTCCGCCCGGCGAAGGGGGTGCGGCCTGACGTGACGCAGCCGCCTCCTCCCCCCTGTGATGCGGGAGGGCGGGGAGGAGGTCGAGGTGCAGGACATCTTGGATGCCCGCCTCCGTTACAGGAAGTTGGAGTACTTCATTGACTGGAAGGGTTTTGGCCCGGAAGAACGTGCTTGGGTCAAGGCTCGAGATGTTCACGCCCCGGAGTTGGTGGCTCGCTTCCACCGCAACTACCCTGACAAGCCCAAGCCCCGGGGGCGGCCCAGGGGGGGCCCTGAGGGGGGGGATAGTGTAGCACCCATGGGTCCGCCCGGGCCACGGGGAGGGGTGATGCACCGGGGTCCCGTTGGCATTGGGACCCGCACAGGCTGAAAGGGACTCGGAGGATGAGTTGGAAGGCCCAGAGCAAGATTGGTCAGCAGTGCCTTTGCTCAGTCCACCGGCAGAGAGTTTAGCCTGGGATTTCGAATGGGAGCATTCTCCCGGGGAAGGAGCGGACCAGGTGGAGATGGGAGGCAGCGAAGCAGATAGCGGAGATAGTTATGAATTCCCAAATGGCCGAGGTTCCCAGGAGCTGGCCGAGCAGCAGATGGAGGCTAGCGGATGGGAAACTTCGGGGGAGGCTGCTTCTCAGGAAGATAGCGATACTAGGCTGGAAGAGCGGGGCCGTTCTCATAACAGGCGCAGGGACATAGAGGAGGGCAGGAGGAGCTGGCATCTGTCCCTAGACCGTCACCATTCGGAAAGTAGAGACTGGAGGCGCCGGGCCCTAGATCGTCGGGGTCCCGGCCGAGGGATTGGTACGGCCCCGTTGGAACTGATCCTCAGTTCTCCGGCCACGTCTATACTGAATAGGCGCGAGCGGAGTGGGACCACAAGCCCATAGTGGTCATCAAGCCTTGCCTTGCCTTTGCCTTGTTTCCTGAGCCGCAGTGGTTTGCGGCACTCGCCCTGGTCCTTGATTCGCATTGGATTGCGAAACCTTGTCCTGTTTCCTGATCCGCATTGGTTTGCGGAGCTTTTGCCACGCTTCAAGCTTTTGCTACGATACTTTGGACTATTTGCTTTATACTTTGAACACTTGCATATTATTGGACTATTTACCTTTCGAACTGTTTTATATACTCAATAAAGTAGTTAGCCTTTGCTACGTCTCCGTGTGTGTGTTAAAGGGGCAGTTCTAAGTCGGCGATTGTGACACATTTGCATGGTTTTGAACTAGTTGGCAGAAGCTGAGGCGAACTGCGAGAGCTCATGCCGCTCCCCGGATTTGAACCAGCGACCTTTTGGTCAACAGGTTCAGCATCTCTGCGCTTTACCCCACCTCGCCACCGGGGGCTGTTTTGCTTATTTTATATGGTGTCTGACTTTGCCTACATTCGATTGACTCCTACCGAAAGTGTCATCTCCTGCTAAGTGACTAATGAGACAGAAATAGGAGAAAGCATGCCAGAAACTCCTTGTAGGAGTCACAGTTTTTTGAACATGAGGTGGCATCAAACATTTTACAAAGAAATTTCAAACTGAATTCAAACAGGCATCCTTAGGAGAAACAGAACTAATTAAATGAAATTTGAAATTTGAAATTGGAGAAACAACTAGGTAACCTTAAATGGACAAAACTTTCCGTTTTGTTCATTCTGAACTTCAATCAATCAATCAATCAATCAATCAATCTTTATTACTTGCTTACTCGCCCTCAACCAGCGGTGCTCTGGGCGACATACAACATAAAACCAATAAAATACTTTAAAAGAATTACAATTAAAACTACTAATCAAACGCCCTGCCAAAGAGCCCAGTCTTTAGTGCGGCAGTAAAGCATCTCAGTTCGTGCATGGCTCGGATGTCGGGTGGAAGAGAGTTCCATAGTTTTGGGGCGGAGGCTGAGAAACCTCTCCGCCTAGTGACCTCCAGTGAACTTCTGGTATTCATTTTGAAACTGGACAGAATTAACCAGCGTTTGTGTTTAGTGGGTGTAGGAGAAAATGAAGCTCATCACTTACTGATTAATTTTGGGGAGTAAAACAGATTTTATTATTTTAAAAAATTATTTGGGGAGGGTGAGGGAATTTCCTATACATTCTTACCTTAATATGCATTCAAACTGTCCAAACGAAAGCTTAAAGACCCTGGGAGGCCGCATCAGGTTCGCAACCCATAGTTTGGGGACCCCTGCTCTAAACAGTAAACAGCTGTGAATCACAAGTATAACTCTTTTAGGAAATAAGTTTTCCTCCTCAAATATTCAACACAATTCTTCGTATACAACAACTTCAACCTGGGCATGTTGATATGATTCTTTTAGAACTCAAGAATAAGATTATAAAAACACATTAGCATGAGCTACCAAACAAAATCAAGCCCCTTTGTTCTCATATATCTGGAAGTAAATCTGTCAAATCAGAAATAGTCATGCTGCTTGCAATTTTGGGGGTTTTGTTTTTGTTATTTGAAGGACCGGTAGTATGTATGCACTGCAGTTCTTTCTGAAGTCCTCTTTAGCTACCTAATTACAGTCTTCAGTATTTGTGCTGTCAGTGAATGGGTTCACAGTATGCAGTCACATTGGTCCTTTTCTTGATTTTCAAAACTTCAATTATTGCTCATAAAAGCAGATCTTGTTCATGGACTACAGGCTGTGAGAACCACACAATTAAAAACCTCCAGGGATTCTACTTTAATTCAAAATAGAGTCCCGTGGCATCCAAAAAACTCTGTACTCCACAAAAAGATTGAATAGAAAATGTCAACAATTAGGCCAACTTCACATCTAAGAATGTTAGTAGTCCTATAGAGAGGGTATTCAGACTTATCTGGGATTTTACAAAAAATTGAGTGCAATTATTAAGATTTAGCATTGTGAGACAAGAGTTCAACAACCTCAATTGTCTTGTATCTTAATGTATGAAACATACAAAAGCATAATTATGACATACCTCTGTGGCCTGTATACAATATAAATGCCATAAGATTATGAAATATTTGATTGCATCATGATTTAAAAAAAAAAAGTTTCTAGGAAACAGTTGGAAAATAAATTCTGCTTTTTTTGGCTGAGAAACATCTACAAACATATTCAAGACATTGTTGTTCATCACATGGAAAATGGATTGTCTACCCAATATGAAAACCGAATTCTAAGGAAGGATAAAAGTGTTAATAAATTCAATAATCATTGATTTTCTCCCTTTGCTAATTTTGACTGTGTCGTCTCTAAGCACATGGCTGCCTATTCTGCATCATCCACATGGAGGGATGGACAGTTGGCCCAACTGCAGAAAGCAGACATGGATGGGGGGAGATTTGAAGGCTTCCATGAAGGAGACTAGACTTTGTGGGACTTGTTGACTTCACTGGCCCCAATCACATGACAGGGGTGGAACTGCAGGCTATTTAAGACTGCTTTGCTCCCCTGCCATCCTCTTTGCTTTGTACTCTGAGGTTTGGGAGGGAGCACCCTCAGGATGGCCTTCAAGAGATTGAGAGGTTCAACCAAAGAATTTTGATGGCCTTCAAGATGTTTGGTGCCGCACATTCTTGGAGGTGTTGAGTGGGTGACGCCTGACCAACTGACAGTTCTCACTAGGTGGCTAATACTCCAGATTAAATCCCCTTAACAGTGTGGGAGAGAGCACCCTCAGGATGGCCTTCCAAAGGATGAGAGGTTCAGCCAAAGAATTTTGGATGGCCTTCACGATCTTTGGTGACCATATGTCCTTGGAGTTGGTCAGAGAGGTTGGTGCCTGATCCACAATCTTACAGATAAAATCTCTTTTAGAATGTTTTTTCCTTCTTCTGGTTACCCACAAGCTCTTATAAATAAATAGGTCAGGAAGCGGTAGGCATGGTTTTAGGAACCCAAAAATAGGAAATCGGAAATCTAATGGGGGGATTTTTTATTAGTAATAGAAAGACTTCAAAAAAAAATTTTTCAAAATTTTCTTAGGCTTCGGGCCTCACACGCTTACTGAAGGCACCGCAGCTGCATGGGCGATCACGCAGCTCCAGTCGGGCGTCCCCACAAGTGGCCACGGCGGCGTTCCTGGAGGCTATTAAGACTACTTGGGGAGATCTAGTAAACACCGACTGGCGAGAGTGGGAATTGGATCAAGCTGTCCATGAGAGATATGCCTTTGTCTCAGTACATTTCCCGATTCCGTGTGTTGGCCGCTCAAGTGGATTGGAACCCTCCGCCTTGCGTTATCAGTACGAGCGGCCTGCCGGAGATGCAGCAGAGATCTTGAGAGGGGCTACCCGGTCTGCGAACCTGAGGAGGCGATCACCGTGAGCATACGGGTGGAGGGCGGAATGTAGACCCGAAGCGATGGGACAAAAGGGCCCGGGGAACGACCAGGGGTGCGGAAGGAAATGGGAGCCAGCCAGTTCTCATTCTGGCAGTTCGTGCCGGCTCCCCAGCCCTTGGATAAACCGGAACCCATGCAGCTTGGGCATGTGAGGCCAAAAGTGGACGCTGCCGAGAAGGCCCGGCGCCAACGTTTAAACCTGTGTTGGTACTGTGGGGGAGCTGGACATTTTTCTAGAGAATGCCCCCAGAAGCCACGCGGCAAGACCCCCCTGGCCTCGGTCGTTCGAGGGCCCCAGGGGGCCGGGGGAAGCCATCCAGACGGTGGGGGAAGGGGTCGGCCGAGTTTAAGAGGGTTCGCTAATCCTCGGCCGCAGTCACTGCCCTTCCTCCAGAACCCCAGACTGGACAATTGTTCCTAGTGATGGTCTCCCTCTGGTCGCAAGAGAAGGGACCGATGATGGTCCATGCCATGATCGACTCGGGGGCCACCAACAATTTCATTGATGCAGATTACGCCAAGTCTGCTGGATTACAGTTCCATGATCTCAAAGAGCCCCAGGGCGTCCAGACCATTGATGGGAGAACCTTGAAAGCAGGGGCCGTGACCCAGTACACCGCCCCTACCAAGATGGACAAGCTCCACAAAGAAGACATTTCTTTCCTTGTCACCAAGTTGTCAGATTTCCCGGTAATTCAGGGAATTGTCTGGCTGACTCTCCATGATCCGCAGATCTCATGGGCCAAGAGACAGTTGTCATTTTCATCTAAACATTGCCAGGAACAATGTATGACTGGCCCGGGCTTGCCAGGCCCAAGAGGTAGAGCAAGCTGCCACGCTGCCCAAAAAGTATGCAGGGTTTTGGGATGTTTTCAGCGAGAAGGAACGTCTACCCCCCCACCGTCCCTACGATTGTGCCATTAGGTTAGAGCCGGGGCTCCTATCCCCGTGGAAGACTCTACCCTCTCTCGGAAACAGAGCAGCAGGCTCTCCGAGAGTTTTTGGACGAGAATCTGCAAAAGAGCTTTATCCGGCCTTCTCAGTCCCCGGCCGGAGCGCCCATCCTGTTTGTCAAGAAGAAATCGGGGGCGGCTCTGTAATGACTATCGGGAGCTCAACAAGATCACGATTCGAACCGCTATCCCCTGCCTTTGATCCCCGAACTGTTGGAGCGGATGCGGGGTGCCAAGGTGTTCACTAAACTGGACCTGAGGGGGCCTATAATCTCTGTGCGGATTCGGCAAGGAGACGAATGGAAAACCGCATTCCAGACCAAGTGGGGCAGTTTCGAATACCTAGTAATGGGATTCGGTTTGTGCAACGCTCCCGCCTGTTTCAACATTTCATGAATGACATTTTAGAAATCTGCTGGATCGCTATTTGGCAGTGTACCTGGGCGACCTGCTAATTTTTTCTCCGGATCAGGCGACCCATGACCGCCATGTGAAGGAAGTGCTTCAGAGACTAAGAGACCACGGTCTCTATGCCAAGCTGGAGAAATGCGCGTTTGATCTACGGAAGTCGATTTCCTGGGCTACCGCATCTCTCCCACGGCATAGCCATGGATGATACCAAGGTCCAAGCTGTGGCAGACGGGGCGGCTCCAGCCAGCAAAAAAGACATTCAAAGATTCCTGGGCTTTGCCAACTACTACAGAAAGTTCATTCCTGACTTTGCCCAAGTGGGCTGATCCCATCACTCAGTGTTTGCGGGGAAAGGTACCGTTCCGGTGGACACCGGAGGCGGACGTGGGGTTCCGGAAGTTGAAGCAGCTGTTCACCACGCAGCCGCTTCTGCAGCATCCCAACCCCCGCACCACTTTCATCGTGCAAGCTGATGCCTCGGATGTGGCAGTGGGAGCGATCCTGCTACAGCCGCAGGGGACAGACCTGTTGCCCTGTGCCTACTACTCCCGGCAGCTGACGGCGCCGGAAAAGAACTACACCATTTGGGAGAAGGAGCTCCTGGCCATTAAGGTAGCTTTTGAAGTTTGGAGACATCTGCTGGAAGGGGCCAAGTTCCCGGTGGAGGTCCACACCGACCACCAGAATTTGGAGCACTTGAAGACCCAGCGCAAATTGAACCAGCGGCAACAGAGATGGTCCCTGTTCTTTGAGAGATTCAATTTCCGCATTCACTATGTGACCCCAAGCAGACCAAGCAGGCCGATGCATTGTCTCGGAAGCGGAGTATGTCAGCAGTGGAGAAGGGCTTCCCGAGGCACGGCTGCTGAAAGCGGAGAACTTTGCCGCCACTGGCGCAGTCCCTGCGCCAGCCCCGGGGGTTTCCCCAGCCCCGGGGACAAGAGACCTTTGAGTGACCGTATCCAAGCCCGTCAAAGGAGACCCTTGGGTGCAAGAACAGTTGCTGGGGGGGTGCAATCCCTTTCCACGTCAAAAATGGGGTACTTTATCACCACGAGGGTGTTTACGTTTCTCCGGGCTCGAGAGGACATTCTCAGACTTTGCCATGATAGCCGGGCGCGGGACACTTTGGACTGTTCAAGACTCTACAGTTGGTACTGCGGGATTTCTGGTGGCTCAAAGTGCAGAGGGGCGTGGAGGACTACGTCAGCACTTGCCCTGTGTGCCAACGGGCCAAGAAGGCGGGGGGCAAGCCGGCCGGGTTGCTCCATCCGCTCCCGACCCCTTCCGCTCCTTGGAAGATGATTTCGGCCCGATTTCATCACCGACCTGCCCAAGTCCAAGGGGTTCACCACGATCCTGGTCGTGGTGGACTGTCTCACCAAGATGGGCCACTTCATTCCTGTGTGGGGGTGCCTACTGCCAAAGAGACTGCTGATATGTTTGTGCAACATGTGTTTCGCTTGCATGGACTGCCACAGAGTTTGGTGATGGATCGGGGCACCCAATTCACTTCCCAGTTCTGGCGGGCTGTTTAGAAGTTGCTGGGAATTGAGGCACGGATGTCTACGGCTCATCACCCCCAGACCGACGGGCAGACCGAAAGGGTTAACGCCATGTTGGAACAGTATCTGCGGTGCTATGTAAACTATCAGCAGAACAACTGGGCGTCCTTGTTGTCCTTGGCAGAGTTTGCCTACAACAATGTGACGCAGGAATCCATCAAAGAGACTCCTTTCTTTGCTAACCATGGCCACCATCCCAGGTTCTACCCTCCTGTAGACCAGTCCGGAGAGGTGCCGGCAGCAGAAGATTGGCTGCAGGAGCTGACTGCAATGCAGGAGATGCTACGTACTCAATTGGACCAGGCTAAAGCGGATTACAAGCGGATGGCTGATCGGCGGCGCCAGGAGGGTCCTGAGATCCAGGTCGGGGACAAAGTTTGGCTGTCTACCAAGAACTTGCCTACGCAGAGGCCTAGCCGCAAACTAGATCGAGATTTTTGGGTCCCTACACGGTGTTGGAGAGTGTGGGGCCTGTGGCTTTCAAACTACAGCTTCCAGCGGACATGAAGCTCCACCCTGTATTTCATCGTTCCCTGCTGAGACCGGCGAAGGGGGTGCGGCCTGATGTGACGCAGCCGCCTCCCCCTCCTGTGATGCGGGACGGGGAGGAGGAGGAGTTCAAGGTGCAGGACATCCTGGATGCTCGCACCAGATACCGGAAGCTGGAGTATTTGATTGACTGAAAGGGTTTTGGACCGGAAGAGCGCTCTTGGACTCCAACTCGAGATGTCCATGCCCCGGACATCGTTGCCGGTTTCATCGCAAGTACCCTGACAAGCCCAAGCCTCGAGGGAGGCCTCGGAGGGGCCCTGAGGGGGGATAGTGTAGCAACCCAGTTCTCTTTTTGTGCCTGGGGGCAGGGGCAGCACCGGGGTCCCACTTGCATTAGAACCAGCGGCAGCTGAGGAAGATTCTGAGGGAGGATTTGGAGGGATTGGAAGAAGGGGTTAATGAGTTAGCTGGGCCTTCTTCTCCCACAGAGTCTGGCCTGGGATGATGGATGGCCTGACCCGTACGAGAATGTGGAAGGTCAGAGGGATTCAGATAGCAGTGATAGCGAAGGCTATGAGAAACCGGGGCTAGGTTCATAGGAACGAATGTGGGAAACGGAGGAGGATGAGTCCATGGAAGCACAAGGGGAGTTTGATTCTCACGAAGATAGGGAACCAGGTGCTTGGAGGCAAGGTCGAAGCTTTGATAGGAGACGGAGCATTGAGGCTAGCAGGAGGGGCTGGCACCACAGCGTAGACCGGCCAAAGGGGCGAGGCCCGAAGCACAGATTGGAGGAGAAGCCTAGGCGTCGGGGTCCTCGCCAAGGGAATTAAGTATAGGAACCGTGGGAACGGATCCTCAGTACCTCGGCCACTTCTAACCTAAGGAGGTGTAGCGAGGAAAGGACCACGGAGCCAAGTTGCGGCTCGTGCCTTGCCAAGAAGTTTCTTGGACCCTGTTTGAACTCTGCCTAGTTTCTTGATCCGCTTGGTTTGCGGAGCTGTTTCCAAGCCTTTTGCCAAGACCTATGCCTTTGGATTTACTACGGACTCTTTGCTTTTGGAACTGAACTTTTATATCTTATGGACAATTGCCTTTTTACTTGTTCCTTTTCTACAATAAAGATAGTTAGCTGATTACAGTGTGTGTGATTAAGGGGCCGGCCGAGTCCTTGCATTTTGACAAATTCAAACCGAAGTATTCGGACTGTGGTCCCTTCTCAAGCTGTGAAAACTGCAAAAGGCTCTTCTCTATGAGCCGGGGAAAGCCAAAAAGCCCTGGCACAGCGTTTGCTGCCTGGGTGCACACACATACATATTCTTTTGGGGGGGGGGTTTTGCTGCAGAATCTTCTCTATGAGCCCGGGATTCTGCAGCAAATCCCCCAAGAATATGTATGTGTGTGCACCCAGGCAGCAAACGCTGTGCCTGGGCTTTTTGGCTTTCCCGGGCTCATAGAGAAGAGCCTTTGCAGTTTTCACAGCTTGAGGAGGGACCACAGTCAGAATACTTCTCGGTTTGAATTTAACCTCTTCTTATACCCATTGTTATTACTGCTGTATTATTGCATGTGCATGGAATGTAGGTATATGACCAGTTGGATTACTTATAATATTAGGCACTTATAGTAGCATTCATTCTATTATACATTAGGTTGGTTTCTCACCCCAATACTCTTTGATGCTTTAGATCCTGGCAGGCAGGAGAGGCAGGGAAGCCTGGAAAAATGTAAACAGAGGTTTACAGAAGTAAATCCACAAAGGAGGGCACTTCCTCCAAAGTGCCCTCCTTTGCAGATTTACTTCTGAGTAAACCTCTCTGTTTACATTTTTCCAGGCTTCCAGCCGAAAGAAGGAGCGAGTTTAGGGCTTGCCTTGCCATAATACTTATTGGCAAGGGAGGCGGGAGGGTGGTGAGAGAGAAGGAGGATGCCCCCCCTTACGACCTAATAACGACACTTAAGAAAATCCTGGCCCCCGAAGTTCTATAAAGAAAGTCCACTTCCTAGTTGGCGTTCCAGATGCGGAAATACTCAAAAGTAGCATTTCTTACGAATTTCTTACGAATCATTTCATTTTCATAACTTTTTCTCATGCCTAGGAAGCGGCCTTTAGATGCATTTTCTTGTGTCTGGTTTCTTTATTTCGTAATGGGAATTCAGCAATTTCTCAGATCAATTCATGTCATTTTTGCACATGTTAATCCTCAAGTTTTTTCATCATGTTTTGATATTAATGTAGGTTTATCCAAATTTTTTAGAAGTAGAAAGATTAATTGTAGACAAATCACATGCATATCCCCTGCACTGTCTTCTGTATGTGGAATGTAGAGGGTGTTGTCTTCAGGTGCATTGGCATTGTAGAATTAATGCAGTTTGACACCACTTTAGCTGCCGTGGCTCATTGCTATGGGATCTGAGATTTGTAGTCTGGTTAGTCCAATTCATTTATAATCAGTGGAAATAGACTTGATATTTGATACAATCATAACATATATAAGAAGAACTCAACAGTAATGGTACAGTAAGCCTATAGGATGGGATACTTAACTCTTGCACCCCCACGCACACGTTCCCTCTAGTTAACTAGGACAATATAAATACATTTCAAATAACAGAAAAAGGGAAAATTCCCAGTAAAGTGCATACACTTCCAAGCCTTGTGTGTGTAGTGCTGTATACACTCACAGAGTCCTCAGTATCGCATATACACAATATCATCGCTGATATCCGTGGTCAAAATCCCCAGCCACGGCTGGATATCAGCGATGATATTGTGTATATAGAAATAAACTGCAACCGGGCATATCCTCTGGATAATTCTGGGCTGCCACTTGAGAAAGCCTCTTTGGGGGCGAAACGGTCCTGGCCGGTATATCTGTACCGTCGCGGCCCTCCCTCCCCACTTGAAACCAAGATCATTACATCTGTGACGGGTTTACCAACATACCCGATAATTTCCAACACTGCCTCGAAGCCGTTACTTGATGGCTGCGAGCCAGTAGGTTGAGGGTGAATCCGGCGAAGACGGAGATCTTGTGGCTGGGTCGCCCGGGTGATGTTAATGTCCAGCTTCCGAGCCTGACGGTGCGGTGTTATGCCCATCGCCTTCCGTAAAGAGCCTGGGGGTCCATTTTGGACTCCCAGCTGACCATGGAGGCCCAGGTCTCTGCGGTCAGCAAAATCGCTTTTTTTCATCTGCGACAGGCAAGGAGGCTGGCCCCCTATCTCTCCCGGAACGATCTGGCCACGGTGATCCAAGCCACAGTCATCTCAAGGCTGGATTACTGCAACGCGCTCTACGTTGTCCTTCCTCTGTCGGTGACCCGGAAGCTCAGGCTAGTGCAGAACACTGCCGCCCAGCTCCTGTCTGGCACGCCAGCTGGCGCCCACATAACACCTGTTTTGCAGGATCTGCACTGGCTGCCAATTGAGCACCGGATCACCTTCAAAGTGTTGGTCCTCACCTTTAAGGCCTTACACGGCCTGGGGCCAGCGTATTTGAGGGACCGTCTCACCCCATATTGCCCTCCGAGATCACTTCAGTCTGAGGACTCCAATCTCCTGGAGATACCTTCAGCTAAACTCGCAAGGCTGACTGCTACCCGCGGAGGGCGTTCTCTGTCATAGCACCTACGCTGTGGAACGCCCTCCCGGCCGGAACTCGGGCTATGAAGGACTTGCTCCCGTTTAGACGGGCCTGTAAAACATACCTGTTTAAGCAGGCCTTTGGTGAGTAAGTCCTGCCCATGCCCCGCCATCTATTCGTTCTTCTGAGGATGATGTGCTGTTCATTGTGTTAACTGTGTTATTAATTACTATACTGCTGTTGTTTTTAATTGTTTTTAACTGCTTATTGCCTGTATTTTACTGTGCCCTTCGGCTCCTGTAAGCCGCCGCGAGCCTCAGGGAGTCGGCGGCATAGAAGCCCGAATAATAAATAAATAAATAAATACTTTTCCATTTGAAAGGATTATAATTTAGTTCAGCCTTTTGGGTCCTTTTGGGCACCAACAGAATCCCCTCTCCAACGAAACAGGGGTGTTCTTCCTACACACGCGGCTCCGCCTCCCTCTACAGAGGGATTGCTCCACCATTGTGCTACGGAGCTCTCTCTCCCTCGCCTCCGCAGCTTGGATTTTCTATGGAACTGCTTGATCTGAAATGTATGCGATACTGAGGACTGTGAGTGTATACAGCACTACACACATGAGGCTTGGAAGTCTATGCACTTTACTGGGAATTTTCCCTTTTTCTGTTATTTGATATGTATTTATATTGTTCTAGTTAACTAGGGGGAACACATGCGTGGGGGTGCTAGATTGAAGTAGCCCGTCCTATATGCTTACTGTACCATTACTGTTGAGTTCTTCTTATATATGTTATTTATTTATTTATTATTTCGCATTTGTCTGTGCCCCCCCCAACGGATCGGGGCGACTTACAACATTTAAAAAAAAACAATTTTCATAAAACACAAAAGCCACAGTAATAAAAATAAGATGGAATTACAATTAGAACAGTTGAAACAAGAAATGGAGTCGCAGTGGGCTGACAGCTAGGTGGTGCGAGCTACAGTTTAGCTAACTTCGAAGGCTTGTTGGAACAGCAATGTCTTAACTGCTCTCCTGAATGGGAGGGGGGCCCTGGGTGGCACGGATGCCGGTGGGCAGTGCGTTCCACAGGGTTGGGGCTGCAACAGAGAAAGCCCACCGACGTGTTGCGGACAGATGGTAGGTCTTCACATTTGGGATGACCAGGAGATTTAGCTCTTCGGAGTGCAGTGATCTGGTGGGATAATATGGGACAAGGCGGTCCCGCAGGTACACTGGCCCCAGACCATGTAAGGCCTTAAAAGTCAGGACTAACACTTTGAAGGCAATCCGGCATTCAATTGGGAACCAGTGCAGTTCGAGCAGGGTTGGCGTGATGTGGTGGCCAATCGGGACCCCCGCCAGGAGTCGCGCTGCGGCGTTCTGCACCAGCTTGAGTCTCCGGATTACCGACAGAGGAAGGCCAATGTAAAGAGCATTACAGTAGTCCAGCCTCGAGATGACCGTGGCTTGGATCACTGTGGCTAAGTCACGCCGGGACAAATAGGGGCCAGCTTCCTCGCCTGGCGAAGATGGAAAAATGCTACCCTGCTGACGCTGGAGACGTGGGCTTCCATCGACAACAGGGGGTCCAAGGTTACTCCTAAGCTCTTAACAGAGGGCGACGGACATAATGTCACGCCGTCCAGGGTTGGAAGCTGAACATCCCTACAGGCTGGAGGACCCATCCACAGGATCTCCGTCTTTGCCGGATTCACCTTCAACCTACTGGCTCGCAGCCATCCAGTGACGGCCTCAAGGCAACGATGGAAATTATCGGGTACGGATTCGAGGCTGCCCTCCATCTTCAAGATAAGCTGGGTGTCATCAGCGTACTGATGGCA
Organism: Anolis apletophallus; assembly: GCA_030556195.1. Lineage (NCBI taxonomy): Eukaryota > Metazoa > Chordata > Lepidosauria > Squamata > Anolidae > Anolis > Anolis apletophallus. The sequence goes on along the minus strand of JARBWK010000014.1, from coordinate 30,532,692 downwards.
CACCAGCCCAAAACTACGCACCAGCTGGGCAAGTGGTCGCATATAGATGTTAAATAAGAGGGGGAGTGAATAGCCCCTGAGGAACCCCGCAAAGAAGCGGGGAACCCCGGAGACATCCTTGCCCCTCCTCACTGTTGTAGCTGGTTCCGGAGGAAGGAGGTCACCCATTAAGGGCTGTCCCCTAACTCCGGCCCTGGCAAGGCGGTGAGTCAATAGATCATAATCGACTGTATCAAATGCCGCTGTGAGGTCCAATAACATGAGCAGCGCCCGATCCGCCCCTGATCCAGCTGGCAGCGCAACTCATCCGAAATGGAGACCAGGACCGTCTCCGTCCCATGCCCTGGACAGAAGCCGGACTGGAAGGGGTCTAGCCAAGCTGCGTCATCTAGGAAGGACTGCAACTGCTCCATTGCCGCCTTCTCAATTACCTTGCCCAGGAACGATAAATCAAAAACCGGGCGGTAGTTGAGGGGACCGTTGGATCTAATCCCGGCTTCATCAACAATGGAGAGACCACCACCTCTTTAAACCCTCTGGAAATACTCCTGGGCTAGGGAAGTATTAATTATATTCAACAGAGGGTTTCAGAATCCCTCCTGGCTGGCTTTCACCAGCCAGGACGGGCACGGATCAAGGGAACAGGTGGTCGGGCGAGCTGCAGCAATAATCCTATTGACAGCTTCTGCATCCAGTGGCGTGAACCGGTCGAAGGTGGGCCCGGCAAGAGGCCACGGAGTCTCAAGTTCACTAACTGTATCAATCGTGGACGGAAGGTCCCTGCGGAGGGCCGAGATCTTGTCTGCAAAATGGTAGGGACCATCATCAGAGACCTAATTATCTTGAACAATTGTGCTAGGCGTGAGCTCGCAGACGCAATCAAGGTAGCGTAGTACGATTTCTTTGCTTCCTTGTTGGCTTTCTCACAAGCATCTTTGAAAAGCTTATAAGTTGATTTCGAACCTCTGTCACAGAGTTTCCTCCACACACTCTCTAGCCGTCTCTTCTCCCGCTTCATCGAACGTAACTCCTCAGTGAACCAAGGCACCCGATTCCCTACGGAGGCGGAGAGGGCATCTAGGGGCGACCTCATTGAGAGCATTGACAGTTTGATGTTCCAGGCGTCCACCAGCTCATCGATGGAGGCACTGACAGACTCCAGATCCCTTAGAGCATTCAGGAACCTAGAAGGTTCCATAAGTCTCTTTGGGCGAACCCAAATTTGTTCGGTGCCCTTGCAGGGCGGGGGAGCCAGTTCTATCCGGATTCTCAGGGCACAGTGATCCGACCATGGTACTTCTATAATAGAGGCTAGGTTCACTTGGACGCCTGCACAGAAGACTAGATCCAGGGTGTGACCCGCCTGGTGTGTGGGTCCGGAATCACAGAGGGAGAGTCCTAGTGTTGCCATGGTCGACACACTAGGTCTACTGCTGAGGTGAAAGGAGGCCGTGTCAGCATGGACGTTGAAGTCCCCCAGGACAATGAGCCTAGGGAACCTCAACGCCCACTCTGACACGGTTTCCAGCAGCAGGGATAGGCTTTCAGCTGGTGCGCTAGGCGCTCGGTACACCAAGAGAAAGGCTATACTCTCCTGGGAGTCCCACACAAAGAAATCAAATCTAACAATTCATACATTCAAGTCTTGTAATGTAGACAATTTTCTTACAAGTAGATCAATTAAATCATATTGTATGCATTAGTCTTCAATGACAGTATGAACATTCCCCAGTATAAACCATAACATAATGTTGTAACCTTTCTTTGGCTAATAATTCATAGATTCTGATGTGTCTGTGTAATATCCCTCCCTAAGGTGACATAATTAGCAACCGATAATATGGATAGAGCCTCCAAGTATGTTAGCTTGGCAATGGACTGAAAGCTTCAGGTTTGGATTCAGTCAGCGTTTTAATCCCTTTATATCAATTAATGCTGGGCTCAGAGTAGCCTAGTTCTATATTATACAGCTCACTGAGTCTTCGTTGTGTCTATACAGCAGTGCGGGCGCTTGTTGGTCCCCTCGCTGGATGCGGGAGTTCAGCCCGGTGTATGGATGTGATGCGAATCCGCCTAACTGTAGTGCTTCTTGGCCCGTCGCCTCAAAGTCCATTCCTTGTTGCTCGCTAATGGGGCGTTCAGGGTTAAAACCTCCCGTTCCGGGTACTTTACCGGCTGTAGGAAAGAGGGGTCTCTGGTTACGGTCAGTGTTGGGGTATGTCCATGGCGGGCCTGGATTCTTCTCCTCCCGTCCTTCAGCGTCGTCAACTCAGCTACGTTGGAGCGAGGATGAGCTGCTTTCTTAAGGGCGTATGCCCCAGTTAGAGACTGCAAATGCAGCCGCGGCTTTTTTACTTTTTTCCAAACCGCATCTCGCGTCTCGCTTGTGGCTGGGCAATTTCTGTCTCCCTCCTGATGTGGGGATCCTTGCCTACGGCAGGGCTTCAATGGGCACCCGTGGGGGGCCGTTTCGCGTCGTTATGAACGTCGCTTCTTCAGGGCAATTGATGTTGGGCCACAGACCATTGCAGCGGTGAGTTCCAACTATTCCTTCTTACTTTGACTCTAAACAGAATGCATAAAAAACTGTAAGAGCACATTCCATGGCATGGATGGTGATAGATACTCCCCAAGTATACATGCACATACCTTTTCCTGGTTCAGTGCTTCTCTTCACTGTAGTGAGTTCCCAGGGGCTGGAATCAGCAATGAGTTAGCAATCTGGCTTCCCTTAAATAGGGTGTAGCTCATGTCTCCTAATTAGATTAGGAGGCTTTGTGGACTTAAAGGGTCGTTTAACCCTGTAGGGTCCTCAGAGGAGAGGCCAACGGATTCAACCCCTGGGGCATTCAGCGCAGGTACCGACCTGAGAGATAACATATCACAGGAGAACATAGCTACCCCACACATCCCCCCGCCTCCCAGTTCTGCTCTGGTGAGTGATGACATAACCAGGGGGGACCGACTCATGGAGGTAGATCTCATCACCATCCTGGAGCCAGGTCCGGTCACACAAAATAAATCAGGTGTTAGCTCGGAAACAAAGTCTTGGATGGTGGCAGTCTTGTTCCTAATGGACTGGGCATTCACTAATACCAGAGTAGAAGGGGAGGAAGCTGGTAGTCTGGCAGCAGTGTACTTTGGGATAGGACGAGGTCAGAATGGGCCAGAGTCCGTTTGTGACTCTGGCGGATTCTCTCTATTGGCCTGCGCCTACCGCCATATGTCCCATTCCCACAGATCGTTGGAATCAGCCTCCTGGTCACTAGATCTCCTTGAGGTGTTGTGGGTTCAGCTTCTGACAGACCCCTTGAAAAGGGGACAAGGAGAGGTCGGGAGGTGGGTCAGGTATGTCCGTAGCGGGTGACTCCTTGACTCTGGGACCCAATCCAGTTGGAGCGGGGGTGTATTCAGTCACTCCTGGAGAACGGATAGGGTCTGCATGGGAGGTCCTTGGGATAGGACGCTCAACCTCTGGGTTGGTCGCCGAGGGTGGTCGAGGTGGATCAGGTGGCTTTTGTGGAGGATTGAGCTCCCTGAGGGAGTGAGTTACTTTACTGACCCTCGTGGGGGCTGATGGGTGGTTTTTTGTTCTCCTTTGGGGGTCGGAGAAGGTGGCACTTCTCAAGGAGATGTAGTTAGCCCCCCAGAAGGTTCTGGGCCTGTGCTTCATCTGCCTTCGATGGGGATTCTTTAAGGCCCATTTACTGCAAGAATCTCTATTAGGAATTCCCAATAGCTTGTCATCATGCTCCACAGTTGTCTGTTGGAGGTTGCTTGCTTGAACGGAGCCAGGTGCTTTTCTGCTTCCCTCAAGGGATGGTGCTTTAGGTTTTGGGGCTGCCTGTAGAGTAGATGGGCAGGCAGCGGAGGGGGAGGAGGGCAGGCAGCACTGGCTCCTCCTCTGGCCACGCCTCCGGCCACGCCTCCACTGTGATGGAACCGCCTCTTGGCTATCAGGGGGAAGAAGAAGAAATGGTGGAGGCTTCGACGCCATCTTGGAGGAATCTGGTCGATCGGGCGCCATCTTGGGGGAAGCTGGCCTGATGGCCCCGGCCCCCGGAGCCTGTAGCAAGGCCGCCCGACGCCGGGGGCGAGCTCCCGGGACCGTCGCCAGGACGGCAGAGACGTCCAAGTAGGGTGTAGGGTTCACAAGGGGCTGTGCAGACAAAGGGCAGTCTCCCGGTCCCTCAATTGAGCCGTCCCCACTGGGCACGCGAGGTGTTCTCTTCAGGGGTCGGACAGACCCCGCTTGGGTGTGTTGGAATTTTCCTGAGTCTCCTGCTTGGGCTTCCTCCTGGGGGGACCCGGAGAATGGGCCTCCTGGTGGAGCCCTGGGGATCTCCCTGAAGAGCGCGCTCGTCGTTATGGGCGATAAGGGTTGGTGGCTGTAGCTGGAAAAGGCAGACAGCATATCGCCCAACCTTCTCAGCTGGGAGACCAGCAGATTGTATTGTTGAAAAATCATACCCAGGGAGAGGCAGGTATGTCCCTGTGAAATCCTCCACAGATCTTCTGGCAAGATGGTGGGTGGGATGGAGTCCAGGCCGCTCTGGCAGGTGCACCCGATGGCATTTGGAAAAATGTCAGTGCTCTCCCCCACCGAGGTTCTGGGGGTTCTGGGGGGACCTGCCACAGCAGTTTCATGCTGGAGGTCAACCCCTTCCAAGTGGGGGTTAACCCCTGGGCTGGAGGTCGGTGCGGCCTCCAGCTCTGGCAGCTTCGGTTGGAGCTCTTCTGCAGTGCTTCCACACACCGGCGCCATCTTGGATCTTATGACTGTATTGCTCAAATATCAAGTCTATTTCCACTGATTATAAATGAATTTAAGTATTTACAGACTGTTGTCTTCTACCACTGTGTGTTTTACAGTTACCAGGTTTAGCAAACATTGTTTAGCATAGTCTGGTTAGTCACCAGGATTCCTTGGCAGAGAAGGGTAAAGACCTTGTAAAACTACAGCTCCCTTGCTTCCATAGCATTGAGCCATAGCAATCACAGTGGCGTCAAACTGCATTAATTCTACAGTGCATATGCACCTTTAGGCAGTAATATATCTGCTCATGGATACCATCTTGAGAATAGCTGGAAAGTGTACTGCAGTTGTCTTTGCGGCCAGATCAAATCCTTTAGGAAATCATTAAATAAAGTTATTTCAAGCTTTATAGAACTTCTGCCTCAGCTTTATCTGCCAGTCTTAGCAACCTGTCAGACAATACATTTGCTTGACATACTCCTGAAGCCCAGCTTGACTGACCTCCATCTCACTGAAAGCTCTGTTGATCCTTGCCTGAATGGCTGTCAAGTCAGTGATTCTTTTGGCTGCCCATTCAGCCCACCAGCTGCAATCCTAGATAGAATTCTCCTTCAAGAAGAGCTCACGTCTAAATCTGATCATCATCAGCCCTGCTTTTGATATGTGAATCATGTCTATTGTTTATTTTCTTCAGTCAGAGACTTGTTCTTGTCATTTTTAAAAATGATTTTTATTAGTGAATAACATAAATGACATTAAACAAAACACTTAATGGAGACACACATAATTAAAATATATTATGCATATCTAAGATACTGGTTTTTATACAGTGAGTGGGTGAATATCGTAAAAAGGAAAGTGGGAGTTTAGAGACAGAAAGGAATGGAGAGTAAAGAAGAGAGAGAAAAGGAAAACACAGCATCGTGATGAACATACACTTAAACATTTTTCCTTATCATTTTTTTAAGTCCTGAAAATTTTAAATTTTTAACAAATTGTGGAAAGTTGTGATTTTGATAGGATTTTCAACTGCTAAATATATTGTCAGTTCTTGTTGTACATATATCATATACTGAAAGTATCCTATGCATATTGGAAACTTGTTGATCCCATGCAAATCTTCCGCAACAAGGCTTCATTGCATTTCAGCAACATAGCGAAAGATTTGTAAAGTTACAAAACATAGACCATGATGTAGAATCTCAGACATTATTTTTACTTCATGTTCCCATGTACTGTTAGTACATTCTCACTATACAAAAGCAATGAACACAAAGTTTAAGTATATTAAAAGCTGACAAATTCTCTCCAATGTAACTGTTTTGACCTTCAGTGTCTACATGCTTTTTAAGCATTGGAAAGGAGTTTCAATCAGCCCAAGGCCAGTCAAAATGTATTTTCTTACTTGTAAATCTGAAAGCTTCATAAAGATTTAACACAATTGTATGGCAAGTGAACAGCAAAAAGATTGTCTCCCTATCTTCCAGTAATATCTATCTGACTGTTTTTTCTGAATAGATAGAAGAGTATATTGTATGCCAGGTTATTTCACTGGTAAAAAATAGTCCAACAAGATTTCTTCCAGTTCTGATTTTTTCATATATTTCTCTATATTGCAAAGTGATATCCTGTAGTCCTAATTCTCATCCAAATTGATTCCTGTAAGCACTGTATCTGTTTTGTTTGGGTTTTGCTATTGGTTATAACCCATTTCTCAGTCTCAAGCATATGCAAATGAGATCAATCTATGTGTAGAAGGAATGGAAGAGATGGCACTCTCCACTAAGAGAGTCTCCCCATCACTTTTTCTATTGATCTAGAGCTAGGATAATGTTAAAGATGCACAGACACTTACAATTCATCCACACTACTCAGAACACTATCTGATTTGCCTGCCCATCCCTGAAATAACGAGACAACACACAAATAAGTTTGAATTCAAATTTTTGGGCAAATTTTATTTAAATGTTACCTATTTACTTTATGCCTTAACCTAAACTAATAGGTGTCAAGAACCTGGTGAACAAAGCCGAGGAGGTATCCCAGCTGGCTATACCCCTCGGCTAACTGGGGCGAAAACCTAGCTTCCCTGGTAACCAAAAACGGGGCAACTGTTAAGGGAAGTGAACAGAAGTCTTTTCAAACATGTCGATATCAGACTCTCCTATTCCAGGGCCATCAAATCTTACCTCACTGATTAACTAACTTTCCGATGAGTGTTTTTGCAAATGACCCACCCCCCTAAAGGTGGGGGGCCTTGTGTGAACACCAACTTTGTATTTTCCTATCTATTTTCCGATAAAGCCTATTTATATAAACCCACCACACTATCTAACTCCTAAACAGTATAGGGTTAGGCAAAAAACCTTCTCAGAACATGAGAAGGGAAACATTACTAACCAGCTCCGGCTGGCAACCATACTATAATGTTAATGGGCGGGTGTGGTGGGCCGAAGCTCAGGTCTGAATGAGGACCTAAGGGGCTGGCCAGCCCTGTGCTGGCCACACCCCCTTCTCTGGATGGTTTCATTTGGAACCATCCATTCTCTCATTCGGTGGGGTGGAGGCAAACTTCTCTCTTCCCCCAACCTTATTGGGAGAAGAAAGTCCTTAAGGTGAATTCTTCATAATGTTCATGAATCTCTGCCTTATCACCATATCTCTGGTCCATATGACAAGTAATGGCATTGCAAGGCATGGTCTTAAGGAAATGAGGAATGGAGAACAAGCATGGCAAATTTGCCCAGGCAGCTAGAGCTTTCCAATATTTTCTGAGTCCATGGCAGCTGTATAGATTTGGACAGTTTCCTCCCCTGGAACACAGACCACCTACTTTAGTTGCTTTTGCACTAGGTCCCTTGGCTTTTCTTCTTATGGTTCTCAAGAGGGATTCAATAAATAGAACAGATGTAATATGATGGCCTATTTTACAACCTATCTCTCTGTTTCTAGCTCCATTCTTCCAAGGTTGGACAGTTAAGAGAGTGATGGATTCTCATTCTTTATGAGTCTTCAAACAGAAATTGATTGGTCTTCACACAGAGAAATTAGCTGGGGTTGGGATGTATGGTGTGACGATCATATGGTCTTTACAATCTTTCCCAACTCAATGATTCTAGGAAAAATTGGAAGATGCAATATACATCACCTTGTTTCTCCTGTATTTGAGTCCTCATCTCAATTCTTTTCTCTTTTGTTCCTTTATCGGCACAAAATTATTGGGAGTATCTTTCACTTTGTGAAATCACAATTCTGGATATAATCCAGCAGTTTTATAAAATGTGCAAGTAGAAAATTCTATATAGTTATGAAATCCCGTGGGTCTACAGATCTTTAAAGAGCCAGGATTGTTTAAGCATAATGAAGATTTCATTCAGAAGTGGTGTGTCGTACTTAACAAATGTGCCTTGAATTTAATTATACTTATTATAGATACTTCCATTAAAGCTAATTTACAACTTAATTGACGAGTGGATAAAATTTTTGAAAGATACAGAATACCTAGTGACAAAAAGATAGGCCATCTCCTTGGCAGAAAACTTTTGCTCTAACATAGCCAAGGATAATTATGTTGGCCTAGTGATTGTGATTATATAACAAGGCTTATCCTTAGCTACTATGTAAGTTTGAAATTGTTTTTTCCCTCTACTGGAAAGACCAATTTTGCAAACCTTTGAACCTAAAGTCAGCTGAAATTGTGATTCAAAGTCACACTTTGATCTGATAGATATGCAAAAAATATGGCAATGCTCTGCAGTGTTTGGGTATTTAGAAAGTGGTTGTTAAATATGTGACCTGACTCCACTGAAAAAAATGCTGAATGAAATAAACGTTCTCTTTTAAGATTCAGTAGGTGGTTTATTGCTCGAATTTTCTATAATGGAGAGATGATTCTGAATGTACCATAAGTGGATGTTTCTATATAATATAGAGCAACACTATGTAGTGGTTGCTTGTCCCACTTTCTGGAGAAAATTACTTGATATAGACAAGATCTCTCACTGAAGGGACATTTAATTACAAATAACCGGCTAAGATTGGGAAGCATTAATTATCTCAAGGCTTTTGCAGCTTGATTACTTTCTGATGTGGAATAGCTTCCTAGTCAGACCTATTCAAATCAAGATGCCTTTGTTTTGCTTTTGAGACCCAGGAGAGATTTCCCAGAGGAACATACTCTGAAGCCTTTAAGAAAGTGAAACAGGGATGCTCAAAGTAAGAGTGACAGCTTGAGGCTGAGGATTTGGAGGATGAAAAACACTTGATTTTTCTAAAGCAAGTAGCTTTGTTGTTCTAAGACAATAGGCAATGTTTGTAAATAGGAGCAAAAATGCAATGGTGTGAAGGAAATAAAAGGCCTGCAGTGAAATTGTTGAATATAATTGATACTCCCAACAGGAAGTACTGAATCCGATGCTACCAATAGTTCATTAAGTTCTAGCAACGTAGACTAGCACTCACCCCATATTTCTACCATAACTGTACAGAATTAATCTGGATCCTATAGAACCTGTTCTGTCCAATAAGCTTGAGCATTTATTTTGAAATTGTGATTGTAATGGGAGAAAGAAAGTAGGGTGTGGTATTTATTTCCTTGCAGTCCTAGCAAGTGAGACACAAGGACATGGAACCGGGGAAGGTGGGGAGAAAGACACACAGCACATGTTTCCCTGGAGGAAGTGCTGCAATTTTATTGCAAGTTAGGCTTAACATGATTATCAGAATCACTGTTGTATGTAAGCCTGTGATTGTCTGATGATTATGCTGATTTTCATAATAGGAAGGAGGAGGATATCTATGTAGATCATTGTTTCCCAAACTTTTTTGGCCTACTGCCCCCTTTCCAGAAAAAAAATACTCACCGCCCCCTAGAAATTAATTTTTAAAAAATGTAATAGCAATTAAACAGAAAGATATATGTATTAATGCAGTGGTTCTCAACCTTTCTAATGCCGTGACCCCTAAATATAGTTCCTCATTTTGTGGTGACCCCCAACCATATTTTCGTTTCTACTTCATAAATAATTTTGCTACTCGCTGTGCCGCCGCCGGAGAGGACTCTGAGGGGACGGGCATCTGTGGCCTGAGGGGACGAAGAAATGAGACCTGCTCTCCCTGTGAAAGCCCCGGGCTCTCCTGCTTCCTCTGCTGCCTCCGCCAGGGAAAGACGCGTTTTTTTCCGTGGTGGCGGGGAGGCTCTGCCAGAGGACATGGAGGCCTTTGCACTGCAGCCTTTGCTTCACACTGAACTGCGTGTGGGGGTCAAATTGAAGGGGGCAGGGCCAAAGAATAGGGCCGCACGACCCCTCCTAAATGGCCAATTGTTCACTGCCCCCTTAAAGGGGTTCACCACTCCCCAAATTCCCTTGAGCCTCCCGCCGCCCCCTTGGATCGCCTCACCACCCACCAGAGGGCGGTACCACCCACTTTGAGAATCAGTGCCGTAGATGCTTCTGAAGGGAATGGGGATGTTGATTAGGTTTCTGGGCCAGGGTCTAGGGATCAGAGGCCAGAGAGGCCTGAGTTGCTCAAAGGGTCTGAATGGAGTTTAAAATACAAGTCATAGGTTTGAGTTTCTGCAAGAGGATTTTCAAGGTCGCGAGCTTGGGAAAGGCTTTGTGCTGCAGTTCTGTGATCAGTTATCTAGGGATGAAGTTGATGTCGAACTCCCACGTGTAGAACTTAATGAGGGGAGTGAAGGCTTGAACAGGAAAAGATGTTTCAGTCAACAAAGACAGTCAGTACAACAATTAAGGCACTCGGCTAGATTCCAGCAGAAGTTGGAAGTGAAACCAAAATTAAGAAAGAACCCCTTTCTAGCAGTTTGGGAATTAGGGCAAGGTTTATAAGTGACTAGTGAGAAATATTGCATCAGTTGAAGCAATGTTGGATTCACGTCAAGTTCCCAGTGTCAAGGTTTACCTGTTTCTTGGTTATTCTATGGATTATGCATTTGTTCTGTTCACAGATTCAAATTCTTTTGCTTTGTTTATGAATTCAAGTACCTAGGTTCATGGATGTCTCTGGACTTTTTATTCCTGTTTCTTTTGATATCAATTGGATTACATTTTACTGTGGATTATTTTCTATTACTTTGAGCTTCTTATAGTCTTAAACTGCTTGCTGATTTTACCCAGCTCGTGTAGTGTATAAAGTCAGAGGTGATTCTGCTCTAGAGTATGACAATCACATGAATCAGCCCACTATCTGCTAACCAATGTCTCTCTCAGCCCAACTGCTAAGCAAATGTTGGGAACACTGGGATTAAAGTATCCCGGGCCTGTCCAACAGGCAGCCCGTGGGCCGCACACGGCCCACCAGCCCCTTTGATCCGGCCCTCCTACCCTTCTGCATTAAAATAATAATTTTAAAATTCCGATTTTTTAAATAAAAAAATACAACCCCCCCCCCAAAGTGTGCATGCACGCAGCAGCGCAAGCACCATCCTCGACCTCCGCCCCCTTTGCTCTGCTCCCCATGGCTCCGCCCTCCCTCTTACAGCGTCACGCCGGGCGGCAGAAGCGCCGGGTGAAATCGCCCCCATGGGCGACCCCGCCCCCGCGATCGGCCCCGCCCCAGCGATCGCCCCCCTGCGCCCCCCCAGGTGTTCAGTCACCAGAATTCTGGCCCTTGGGCCGGTAGAAGTTGGACAGCCCTGAAGTATCCCATTGTAATGTGAACTATGTACTATGCTACAGCCATCTTAGAGTGAGACTGGTTGAAAAGAGTCCTAAATTAGACAAATGGCCTAAGTACTTGGAGGAGTATCCTCCATAATTGAATCTGAACTGATGGTAAAATATGCCACAAACAGGTCAGTGAGTACAGACATTGACCTTTTTTAAAAATCAAAACTCACTTAAACTGCAGTCAAGCAAAAGGAAAAAAACCCAGACACAACTTGTTCCAGTCAGGCAGACACACCTTATTTTGTGGCCTGATGGGGTAAATAAAAGTCCATTCAGGTTCAAATTGATAACACACCTCTGAGAGCTGATGCTGTTTACTGCTTTCATTCTGAGCTGATCAGCCACCTTATATGGAGATCTTTTCTCTCCCAAGTATTGCAAAATATATGGCATGGACCTATCACAAAGCTACACACTAATGGGCTGAGAACTCAGCATTATTGTTACAGGTTCACATTGATCTCATATTAGTTGAAAAGTCAAAGTAATAAAAGATTATTTAGTTGGGGACAGATGTAACTTTGTAGTCTTTTGATATTTTTTTTTAAAAAATTCATGACTTTGGCAATGCAAAGAGTGATGCTGAAGTAGTGGTCATGATGCATAATGACTGTAACACTAAATCCCTGACTAAATCCCTGCCCACATCAGCCATAGTAAGGAGAGAGCATGAACTGAGGGCAAATAATCTGACCTTACCTAAAGCTATTTCCAAATTAAATAATTGTGCATTCAGATTTTCCCCTTTGTTTTCCTCAGATATTTGCTGTCTTTTTAGACAAAAAAATCTGGTACCTGCTAAAGTGTCCAATCAACATATTTAAGGCTGTGGAACATTACTTTTTTATTGCTGGACTTTAGGAGCCTCAGCTATATCTTCAAAATGTAAATTTGAAAGCTTTCATCTATATTTATCATCATTATCATCATAATTACTACTACAGGATCCAAGTTTAACTGATATTGCATTTTACTCTTTTGTAATATCGTCTATTCTGCATTACTGAAATAAATCTCACATTTCTTTATTTTGCTTGTGCTTCAAAGAAGCTTTTACTTATATGTAAGATTTTTTTTCTGTAGAGTTGAGGAAGGCGATATGGCAGTCTTGGTGGAAATCAAATTAACCCAATGTAATGGATTTGAGCTTCCATAACATGTAGCTGCAGACTGATTTATTTGAATATAAAAATCCATTTCTGATATATTTTATTTGGAGGGTGAGTCATGGAGCATGTACTACATAAGAGGATCAGCCTGGAATTTGTAATCTGATATTTTGTATTTTCCCATATCTCACTGGTCATTTCAATGACTATAACTTAATTAAGGAATGGGTGCATTGATCATAATGGGAAAGGTTTTGTCTTAAGTAAAAGTCTTCTAAAGTTTTATGACCTTATTCCAAGGCAGAAGGGAAGACAGGGAAAGTGGAGGAAAGCATCCTTAATAATGGGGATGTGACCTAGGCTGGCAAGATCTGTCTTCAAGGAGGGCCAGCCATTCCACTACATTTCCCTGCTGTAGAATTCCAGCCTGATGGGCATCGACAGACCCCGGGGGTGCCAAGGCAGGTGCCAGCTGACCAGGGGCAAAGTGAGAATGAGTTAGTTGACCAGGGGCAGAGTGATGATGAAGATTGGCCAGATGGGTATGGGTCTCCAAACGAGAGTTTGCAATGGGACAATGAATGGCTGGAGGAATATGGGACTGCAGATGAGTTTAGTCAGGATTCCATGGAAGACGACTCTGGATCAGACTATAAGAGGCCCGGCGGCCTTGGTTCCCAAGAGAGAGTTTCTACTCCCTTCTCAGATGAGCATTCCGGAGGAGTTTCCTGCTTCTCACTCTGATAACAGTGCAGCTGGGCCTGCTAACGAGTGGGGATTCAACAGGAGGGACAGTATCAGATCTTCGAGGAGAGATTGGAGGAAGGGGGTGCGGTGGACGCACAAGAGTTAGATTCCATTATTAGACTGGTCTGAAGGGGGTTTCGGTAGACCTGAAGCTACGTTGAGTTTGAGGACTTGGGTCTGGGATCTCCGGTTCGTGTTCAACTGCAGGAGCAGTTTGCCTTGGCTTTGCAACCTTGCTTTCTATGGGACTATTGCCAGCGTTCTTTGCCACCGTTTTGGAACTTTATAGAATTGCTTTTGGAGTTTGATTTAAGCTACTTTGCATTTATCGTTTTATCTTTGGACTATCCTTTATTCTAAATAAAAGTACATTTATTGCATTGGCCTGGTGTGTGTGTTTGGGGGAGCTCACTACGGTCTGAGGTGCAACACCTGCTTTAATCCACTTCCATTTGTTGCCATCTATCAGGAGTCAGGGGAACACCCATCTCCTGAAAAAAGGACTACAGAGACTGTATTTGCATGCTGATGAGAGAAATTTCAATGCACAGCCACCGGAAGTGGCTATGCATCGTGGAAAGACCTCTGAGGAACTCCATTACACCAACTTGAGAAGGTGGTCAGAAAATGGGAGAAATTAGTGTGCAATAAGATCCTTAATAACTTTTAAAAAATAAAGCTACTGATTACTTGGCCAATTTAGGGGATTCTAATACAAAAAAAAGAAACAATCTGAAACTAGGATCTTCATACCAATCTCTGCTTTTATTTTGCTTTTCTTGTGTTCTTCAGTATTATTGCACTAAATCAGTTTTCACTTCTGTGCCTCTGTTAGTGCTAGAGAGACAACAATTCTGAAATAGAGGTATTCACTATTCGTTCTTGTCCATGGTTCAATTGGTTATTCAGTTCCAATGACAAACCAAGCCAATTGCTTCTGCCCACATTCATTATAAGCAATTGGAGTGAAGGAGAAAGAGAAGGGATGTTTGCAGTCAATAATCATTGCGTGGTGCTGCTAACTATGAGCAGGAGTATGGCTGGAAAATTTTAGCTGGGAACACAAGAACACACTTTGGGCGCTTCCAGATAGCATAAAAATGCAGGTTTAAAAACTGGAGGGAAAATCCTTGGACCTGACAGCAAGTCCACACAGACCGGTCAATCCTGGAAATGATCCCCTACCATCCTCACACCTTCCTTCAACTGTCAACAACTATTGAGTTTGGGGAAAATTCCTGGTGGGAACCTTTTAGAAATTGTGTTCTCCTTTTACTGTTTATCTGTCGCATTCAACATGTTCAGCAGGGTGAGGCTGCACCAGAATTAATGCTATAGTATTCTTTAACAACTTCTACAAGCCATCCCTTTTATAGCTACCTATAATAACAATGGCAATTGTTTACCTGTCCGAACGTATTCTCCCCTATGAACCGTCAAGAGTGCTAAGATCGTCTGGAGAGGCCCTTCTCTCGGTCCCACCACCTTCGCAGGCGCGTCTGGTGGGGGCGAGGGACAGGGCCTTTTCTGTGGTGGCCCCCCAGCTGTGGAATTCCCTCCCAAATGAAATTAGATTCGCCCCCTTCCTCCTGACTTTTAGGAAGCGGATGAAAACGTGGCTGTGCAATGAGGCCTTTGCAGAATGAAGGAGGAGATAGTGAAGCGACTAAAGTTGCCAACCACTTGATATGGACTAAATATATGGATTAAGTTGGCCTTGATTTTACTTTGGTGAAAGGCTTTTTAAATGTATTTCTGGTATTGTATTTTATTGTAAATTTTATTGTAAATTTATGATGTTTTTAGATTTTAAATGTTAGAATTGAATACTTGCTGTTTGCCGGTCTGAGTCCCTCTTCGGAGGTGAGAAGGCCGGGGTATAAAAGTTTTTAATAAATAAATAAATAGTCATCATGCAATATTCAATAAAATTAAATCATTTATTTTCTTTCCATGTAAAGTTGGACACAGACAATAACTGAACAGAGTAACCTGTTATCCTATCATCTTCTGTTAACAGTTCCCTGGATCCAACCCATAGTTTTGTGTTAAAAAAAACTCACAGGCTATATAGCAGAGTCATCATAGAAGAATAGCAGCAGTGATGTACACAAATCACATTTGTTCATGGTAGCTGTCATCACTACAACAGGAAACATGACAACTTTGGAGAAGGTGATATTTAATGGTCACAGTTTAAAAGCAAATAAATGAATAAAAGTAAAACAAAAACTCACACGTTCTCACTGGAGTGTCTGCATAGCTTATTAAATGGTCTTGCAACTTCTGCAATAGCAATGTGTAATGACAGGCAACATCGGAGATGCAGTAATTTCCACCCAGTTCAGCATCACTTTTAGGCAAATTAAGTACTCTTGCAAGCATACTCCTGTCACTTAAGAAAATCTTTAAGCATTTTGTAGCTTTTATTCTTACTGTGTCATTTCCTTTCTGTTCTTTACTCAATATTTTGCAAAAGTACTCCTGTTCCAACAGGAAAAAAGACATAGAAAGGGTAGGGACTGAGAAAATCTAGAAAATTACATGTCTGTGCTATATGCCATCTATATCAGTTGCCACATCAACATCATCTTTTAACTCACTGACATAATTGGGCACAGTAGTAAACAGTGACCTTGAGGTAAAACTCCTCTTTCTGCTTTGAAGATCCTCTATAGCTCCATTGCTCTGAGACTCAGTGAAATGTTTCGTAAAACTATGTCTTCAACCATTACCCCAAACTCAAAAATCAGAAAAGAAATTCCCCATGGTGCTAAGGAGGTGCAAAATCCCTGTGAAAATTTTCAACCGATGTATCAAAACTCTTTTTTTACTCCCTTCAAAATTCCTCTGAAGTATTGCTGGAGCAGGAACCTTCACATTCATCTCTAAGGGAAAGAAATCATTAGAGGCAAAACTTTGTACATCTTGTACAGCTGACACTAAGATCCTTTTTGGGCATTGCCCAGATGGGGATGGTGGTGCATGCAATTCTTTGTTACTCGAAAAGAAAATGCAGCAGTATGAATTATGTTGCAATATTCCTACTAGAAGGTATGGCATATCTATTTTCCAGCATAATGCTTCTCCGAGCAGTTAACGGTCATAAAATCAGATGTACAGATGGGTGATTCTGTCTTGAAGGAAAATCTTTAAGTTATTTATCTTTAGAATATTGGCTGGAATTCACAAAGATGGTTATGAATGCATAACCTGGCTTGCAGTAACAATCCCTACGTATTCAGTTTTGTCTGACTGTTAAAATATTCCAATTCCTACTATCAGATGCCACTGCAAGTGACAGTGGTCTGTCCTCCTGGGAAGCTGGTATTTCCACCACTTTCTTTGTAATCAAACTTTGGCATGAGAGGGAATTTTGGTAGGAAGTCGGCCTCTGCTTAAATGGAGATTGCTCATGAAAGCAGATGTAATATCTCTATTTTTTCCCATTTAATCAGTAGTGAAACAAACTGCCCACTAACATCCTTTCACATATTTACATGACTATCATCTCCTCTCAACCTTCTCTTCTGCAGGCTCAAGATACACAGAGACAGGTTACCAAACAGAAAAGTTTACACATTTGTCCTATAATATTCCATTGGTGTTGGTAAAGCTGCCTGAATGTTGCTTTGAAAAGTCTGCTTTGAACAGATGCAAGAAATCCTAACTTCTCTATCCATAGTTTCCAGAACTGATGTTGCTGTGTCAAAGATGACCGGGGAGGCCCTGCTCTCGCTCCCGCTGACTTCTCAAATGCGGCTGGTGGGGACGAGGGAGACGGCCTTCTCGGTGGTGGCTCCCCATCTGTGGAATGCGCTTCCTAGTGACATATGATCTATTCCATCCCTCCTGACATTCAGCAAAAAAGTAAAAGCCTGGCTATGGGACCAGGCGTTTGCACACTAGCACAAGGCAGCATTTTAGACTGGATTTTAATGGAAAGTTTGATGAATAGGGCTCAATACTTTTATGGACGGAACACTGTGGTTTTTGTTTGTTTGTTTGTTTATTTTTAAACTTAAATGAATGTGTATGATATGTTGATGTAATTGTATTTTAATGTGTAATGTTTTGGGGGGTTTTATATTGTGTTTTATGTGTTTTACTGTGTTGGCATCGAATTGTGCCTTTTTGTTTTGGTTTTTTTTTTTTAAATTCATTGTTTTAATGGGTTTTTTTAAAATCAAATATTTTTTATTGAAAAGAAACATATTTGAACAATTAATCATTATCCATTGTAAACATGCATTATCATAAACATTTTTCTATATTTCCTCTTTCCATTCTTTACAGATTCGTTCATGTTTCTTTTCATTTATTATTTTCTCCCAACTCCTCCCACCCCCCTTCCCTAACCCCCAACCACTTTCCACTCTAAATCTTTATTTTTAACCACGAACACAATTTTTGAAGTCTTTGTGCAATATCTGTGTTGGCTTCACCTTCTTCTACCCATTTTATATATGTTGCCCATTTCTCTTTAATTACTTCTGTTTTGTCCTCCTGTGAGTCTTCTTGGGTTATACAAGCGATAATATCTGATTGGACTTGTTCAAATAGATAGTTATTCCAATTTTCCAAATTCCATTTTTTTACATCTCTCCACCCCCAGGCGATTACTGCTTTTCCTGCTAGAATCATTGCTTTGAATAAATCCTGGTTCTTCGCCGCAATATTTTTATTCCCTGTGGTTGCCATTAACATAAATTCCATGTTGACTTGGATTGTTATCTTGAAAAGTTTCCCCATTTTACTAATTATCTTGTTCCAAAAAGTTTTTGCATTTAAACAATCCCACCACATATGTGCATACCAGCCTTTCCCTGCTTTGCAGTGCCAACACATCGGACTTAGTCCTGTACCCATGTTTGCTAATTGAGCTGGTGTCCTATACCATTTCCAGAGAAATTTCCTTTCTAATTCTTTATATTTTTCCATTTTAATTTTGTTTACCCCCTTCTTTAATTCCTCAATACTTTGTTTTGTGAGTATCCCTTCATTCTGCCATTTGTTTTGTAATGTTCTGACTACATATTCCTCGTCTTTTATCATTGTTTTATATAATTCTCCTACTAGGCCTTTCAATGTCTTCTGTCCTTTCATAAGTATGTTCTCAAATTTATTTTCTTTGCTTAAACATTCTCCATATTTCCCTTGTTTGAGTTTGTTATATAGCCCCAATACTTTTATCCAGTTTTTATTTCCCATTTTTTCTATTATCCTATTCATGGGGATCAATTGGCCATTTATGTCGTACATATCCTTTATGCAGTAATAGCCTTTATCTTTCATATCTTCCCACCATTTATGGCCAAACTCTTTTCCGTATAAACTTTCTAGTGGTGTCAATTTTACTATATCCGGCATCCATAGTGGTTTCCATTTTTTCCATATCTTTAATGCTAGTCTTCTAGGACCTCTTGTTTTTTTAATGGAAGCCTCTAGATTTCCAGTGAAAATCCCAAATTTTCCCTCTCCATTGTTTACTGCATCTTCTATTCTGCACCATTTTTCTTCTCTTCTTACACTGTTTTCTATCAGTGATTTTAGTTGGAACCCTTCATAATAAAATTCCAAATTTGGTAATCCCCATCCTAATTCCTCCTGGTGTGTATAGTATACTTTATTTGAGATTCTAGGTTTCTTTTCACTCCAGATCCATTCTCTAATGGTCCTATCCCAAATTTTTATTTGTTTAGGATTAATTTCTAGTGGGAGAACCTGGAATAGATACATTAATCTTGGAATTAAGAACATTTTTGCTGCTTTTATTTTACTAAAAATATTCAAATTTTTTTCCCTTCCATCTTTTCATGGTCTTAAGGACTTTTTCCCATGCCTCCTTATAGTTGCTCGTCTTCATCTTATCTATGTTTTTGTAGTGTCACCCCCAAGTATTTTATTTTCCCTTTCCCCCTGCCAATTTTGGTTATTCTATCTATTCCCGTTTTTTCTAATTTATTTACTTTGAAGTACATAATTTCTGATTTATTTATGTTAACCCTCAATCCTGTGTTTCTCTCATAATCATTTAGTATAATTTTTAATTCCCTTATTCCATCTAGGGGGTTGGATAATAACACCAACAGATCATCCGCATAGAGATTTAATTTAGCCTCCAATCCCCGACCTAATTTACACCCCTCAATCCTTGCATTGTTCCTTATTCTATCCGCCAACACCTCTATTCCTAAAACAAAAGCAATGGTGACAGGGGACAGCCTTGTCTTACTCCCCTTTGAATTGGGAATTCTCCTGATATTCCTTCGTTTATTCTAACTACTGCTGTTCCTTTTCTATATAGTTCTTTGGTTGCTTTAAGAAATAGGTCCCCTACTCCAAATTTCCTCATAACCTCCCACAGAAATTCATGATTTATTGTATCAAAGGCCTTATGTATGTCTAATTTTAAAATAGCTAGTTTCTTATTTTGCTTATATTCCATTATATTTATAATATTTCTAATTGGGTTCCCTATAGATCTACCTTTGACAAATCCATATTGATCTGTTTTTATTAATTTTGATAATACTTTTTCTAATCTATTGATAGAATTTTCGTGAATATTTTGTAGTCCTGGTTTAGTAGACTGATTGGTCTATATGATCCCGTCTCTTTTGGGTCTTTTGTGGTTTCGAATAACTATAATTTCAGCCTTCCTCCAAGTGTCAGGTGCATTCCCTATTTCAAAATATTATTGAATAATACATACAATTCAGGGCTCAGAATTTCTATGAATTCCTTATAAAACTCCGCTGTATATCCGTCTATTCCAGGAGATCTAGCTTTCTTTAATTTTTAATTACATCTTTTATTTCCTCAATTGAAATCTCCGAATTTAATAATTGTTGCTCTTCCTCATCTAATTTTAAATTTATTTCTTCCTCTAATTGGCCTTTCTTGGTTTCACTGTACAACCCTTGGTAGAATGTAGCAAAAGCTTCTCTTATTTGAGCTGAATTATATGTAAGTTTCTTATTTTGCATCTTTATTACCTTAATTCTCTGTTTTTCTTTCCTATCTCTTAAATATTTTGCTAACTTTTTCAATGAGTTTATTCTTGGTCTTTGGAATTCATTTTTAACTAATTTCTCTCTTTTCCATATTGTAAAGATATCTAGTTCATCTAGATCTTCCTTCAATTTCCGTATTTGAACTTGGGTTTGCACCTTATAATTAACCTGTTGTTGTCTTTGGAGGGCTTCCAGTTCTTCTATCTTTTCTTTTCTCTTCCTAAAATTTTCCTTTTTTCTTAATTTTTCTAGCAAAATGAGGTGGCCTCTTATTACAGCTTTACCTGCATCCCATATTATACTTTCTGACGCTGAACCCCTATTTTCCTTAAAATAATTTTTGATTTGTTTTGTTATGTATTCCTTATCTTCTTTCCTCCAAAATATTGAACTATTATATTTCCAATTTTTATTTCTAGGTTCTGAATTAATTTCTATTTCAATTTGTATTGGGGCATGGTCTGAAATCCAGATCCCATGTGTTAATATATTTCTTATCTTTAATTCATTAGATTCCCTCATCATAATAAAGTCTATCCGTGTGTATTTTTTTATATCTATGGGAATAATACGTAGGCTGGGCCTTTTGTTGACTATTTCAAATGCGTCTCTTAATCCCCATTTATTTAACTTAACTGTGTTATGTTGAGTTATATCTAAATTGAAGTCCCCGTCAAAATAGTTTCTCCTTCATAGAAGTTTTGAGTTTCTTCATAATTTTTTCCAAAAATTGTCTTTGACCCTGGTTTGGGCAGTATATATTTGCTATTGTGAATATTTTATCCTCTATTTTAGCTTTTAAAAATATGTATCTCCCTCGTCTATCTCCTAGTTGATCCAAAATCTTAATATTCATGTTTTTCCTCATTAGGATAGCTGTTCCGCTCGATCTTTTAGTTCCTTCAGCTATAGCAGCTGTTTCCCACAGGTTAGAACTCAGAAGTGATTTCTTATTGTTTCCCCCATGAATTTCTTGAAGGCATAAAAGGTGAGCCCCTTCTGACCTAGCCAGACTTTGTAATCTGAATTTTTAACCTCTCCTACCTTTCCGGCTAGTCCATTTACATTTACACTCAAAATACTAAGAAATCCCATATTCATTCAAAACAAGTTTCATTTTGTGTACGTGGAAATTAATTTTAATTATACTTTGTGGTTTCCCTTTCCCCTATAAGGCAGAGATATGGAATAAGGGAGAAATCCTCCCTGTCTCTCCTTATACATTGGGATCTTGCGTTTCCAAAATTCGCCTCCCCTCCCCTGAGTTTTTATACAATCTATATCAAACTATACTTAGTTTTCAACTCATTCAGCAAAATCAGTCTTTACTTAACTTCAGTAAAGCTATACCAGTTAACATATATCACATTTAACATTTTTCTACTCATTAAGTAGCTCCTGTGAATTACTTGGCCGAATTCTTCTTCTTCTTTTTTTTTTTGCAGAGCAAGTCCTTCGGGACTCCGGGAGGATCCTTGTCCTGGGTCCTCCTCCTCCTCCGTACTGCTTTGCTCTGTATCTCCTAATCCCATCTGTATCATCAACTTTTCACCTTGTTCTGGGTTTTTGCAGTAAATCTTTTCCCATCCTTGTAGATTATAATTGAAGCAGGATAGCCCCAGGTGAATTGAATACCTTTTTCAAACAGTCTCTTTGTGAAGGAGCCATTTTTTTCCTTTCTTGTATAGTCTCTGCAGAAAAGTCTTTTCTCACTATAACTGCATTGTCATTATATTTCAATTCTTTTATCTTTTTAAGCTCCTTGTAGACCTGTTCTTTCTTCTTTTCTGTGGAAAAAGCCACCACAATTTCCCTTGGGTGTCTATCATTTGCTCTTGGTCTGTAAATCCTGTGAGCACGCTCAATGTCTGTCTCTTTAATTGATATATTCAAACTGGTAAACCAGCTTACCAGATTTTTTTCAATGTCCTTTGCCTCCACCGACTCAGGAATTCCCAAAAGCTTCAAATTACGTCTCCTCATTCGGTCTTCTTGTCCAGCCAGTCTATGAGTGAGTTCTTTGATTTTGCTTTCATTTTCTTCTGATCTCTTTTGGGCTTCAAGGGCAGTTTTTTTAACCCCCCGAACTTCCTCCTTTACCTCTTTAATTTCTTTTTGGACCGAGCGTATATCATTTCTAATATTACTCTCCAGTGCAGCTAGAGATTCACTAATCTCTTTACTCAGTTCTTGGAGGTTCTTCGCCATCTTTCTGCCTTCGTCGGGCTTCCAAACAAACAGAGACTCGTCTCTTATCTCTTCCCAGGTCAAAGTCAGCTTCTCACAGAAGTTTCTTTAACCTTATGGTGCCCTGCACTCAAGAGTGACGAATTGGTCTTTTTGTTTGTTTTCTTACCCGTTGAATGAGCTATAAATTCTTTTTTTCCGGGGGAGAGGAGTCTTTGGAGCGTCCTATTCCTTTTGACGCATGCGCAAAAAGCCGAATTGTGCCTTTTTGGAAGCCGCTCTGAGTCCTCCCTCGGGGGTTGAGAAGAGCGGGGTAAAATGCTGGAAATAAATAAATAAATAAATGAATAAAGATCCCTGGAAGTTCTTTCAAAGATTCTGTGTACATTTTCCTGGCATTTTCACATATACTGTTGCAGACTACAGAAAATGTCCATATCTACTCTTTGTAATGTTTTGCTGAGTTGAAGGGATGATGACAGAAGTGGTGTAGTATGGTTATTACAAATTCAGCATTTAAAACAGATAAAAGAAGCTTGGTGTCAGGCCTCAGCCTGGCTCCATAGTTCAGCCAGACCAAAGTAATGTCAATTCCAGGACATCAACTAGGCCTGAGAGCAAACCTCTGCATGAACCTCTGTGTCAATCAGTGGTCAAGGGCAAGCACAGCCTTTTCTCTTCCCAGGTCAATAAGAAGAGCTGGTACGGTAAAGACGGGTTGCCTCCCCAGCTCCCAGGTGCAGTTACTAATGAGCAGACATTCCTTCCCGTCTTGGAGGGCAAGGGAGGGCCAGGCCCACAGACTAATCATGGGAAATAGTTACGACGCAGTGTGCGTCTTCAAGGAAGAAACCAAAGAAAACCTATTTAAGCTGCTTCCCGTTGGCTCTCGGTATCTCTCGCCAACGTTCAGCTTCCTTGCCAAGCTCCATGAACTCAAGCCTGGGCCGGTGGGCCTTCAAGTCCTCGTACTGAAGTATTTGCCAAGCCTTTGTTGCCAGAGACTTATCCAGGATTTAGCCCATTGGGGCATCAAGACTATTTCTTTATTCATTGAACCTTGTGGTTACTCTTTGGACTATTGCATTGCAATATTGGATGCTGAGCGCATCACTGGATTATATTTTTATCTCTTTACTTCTTTTCATTTATTCTAAATAAAGCATTTAATCACGGCTGGTCTAAAGTGGTTTACTGAGGGATCCTTCAGGTCTGAGGTACAACACTTGGGAAGAAGTCCCACTGTTTTATAGAGGACTCTCTTTTGGTTCTTCAAGTGTTCTCACCACCACACTGTACAGTTCAACAAAATGTAAAACTGCATCATGTCACTAAATTCAACAGTTTTCACAAAGCAGCAACAGGTGGTGTTGTAATTGAGCCTTCGGCTTCTACTGCTAGTAGTGATAGGGAAGACGCTGGGTCATTAGCATCAAGCAGTAGTATGGAATGGGGTGAGGCTCTGTGTAATCAAGACTCTGCATCTGGGAGAAAAAGGACTGCTAGTGAATCCAGTCTTGAAGTTTTGGAACAGAGAAAGAAGATCTGGCAAATACTTAGAGCTCCTTCTGATTCAGAAACTTTTGAAGATTTCTCTGGGAATGAAGAAAGGCAGTCAGAAGAGAGTGATGCCAAATTAGACTGGACATTGGTTCAGGAAGTAAGGGATGTATGTAATGAAGATTCTAGTACTGATACCTTTCTGGGTTTTGATAGCGATCAGGATTGGCCTTCTGAAACTTTAGAAGCAGAATGGGATAATTTAAGTTTCCAGGATCGTTGGGAAACATTGGCTACTTGGTCTCTGCATCACGACAGGTTGTTTGCTCTTGGTTCAGGGAAACAGTCTTATTTTTTTTTCAACAGTTCCAATCTGATTACACACAGATTATATTGTACGTTGACAGTGTCTGACAGGTGGAATGCTGCAAGCCTTTACTAAGGCTAGATTTAGTGAGTGATCACTACAGTGGATGTAGATAGCCATCTTCACCATTACCAGCTGCTGCAGTGGTTCCCAATCTGCTGCCTTCTTGATCTTCAATGTGAGGCTTTTTTCTTTTTTGCCATATACTCAAAAACATTCAGTTGCTTTGATAGACGTTTACACATCTTCTGGAGTCAGGTGAATGAAATCAAATACCAACAGCAACAGGGTTTTAAGGCTCAGAATGGCAATTCAAGCTAGCAGACTATTGCACAGTAAGACAGCTGCATTTGGAATGACTCACAGCCACTTTCATGCCTTCCTTTTATACTTCGGTGGGAGGAGTAAGAAAGCAAATGTAAGAGAGAACACTAAAAAGAGGAAGATCAAGAGAGCAGTTATGTGACTACTTTCATATGTTTTTATTTATTTATTTATTTATTAGTTCAACTTAATATACCGCTCTCTCTGGAGCCCAGAGCGGTTTAAATATGTCCTGAACTATTAAATATAATTAAATGGTTAAAAACAAATGAAACTAGGGGTCAACATTGTGTAGGATGTGGGCAAGAGAATAGTCTTATATGTGGTATTGTGTTTGATATGTGTATTGTGTGTATTACATTTGTAAATTTTAATAAAATTAAATTGAAAATGTAAAAAAAAAAACAAAAAACAAATGAAACTGTAATGAAATCTATAATTGTGTTCAAATTTCAGGAAACAAATGTTGATTAGAATCAGAGATACAGCATTTTGAAAGCTCTTTTATACATATATAGTTGATCTGAGTCCGGGATATAAAATTTTAAATAAATTAAATAAAATATATTTTCACTTTTAATTGGAATATTAAAAAATCAAGATCTATGACCCACACGTATTTCTACATTTTTAGAAACTACATAAAAATACATTTAGTCTGGTACTTAGTTACTGAAAAAAAATTCTTTTGGAGAAATTAAAGTATAAACTTTTAAAGCAAGCACAAATTATTATAGTTGCAATATATCTGGAAACATCGTTAATGGTATTTAAACTTCAGTTTTTCCTTGTGAAGTTTAACCGGGGAGGGGCGGGAGTGTCCAATTTTGGTGTCAATTTTGGTGGACTACATTGTCTTCACATCAAAACTGTTGATTAAACATTTGCAACATCAAAACTTGGTTGCTTCCACTATGTTGGTTATTGCTGCTATTGCAATGTGTTTGGTTGTTTATTCATTCAGTCGCTTCTAACTCTTTGTGACCTCATGGACCAGCCCACGCCAGAGCTCCCTGTTGGCCGTGGCCACCCCCAGCGCCTTCAGAGTCAAGTCACTTCAAGGATACCTTCCATCCATCTTGCCCTTGGTCGGCCCCTCTTCCTTTTTTCCTTCAATTGGGCCAGAGGTTTAGCACAGCGGTAACAACAGCTGCTAGAAGATCAACCAAACGTTACAGGTTCGAGACCCCGGGCTGGCTTGGGCAGCCAGCTGTGAGCCCTGCCTCTGTTTACCTAAGCAGTCGAAAACAAGCCTAGCTGTGAGTAAAGAAATTAGGGGCTACTTGCGGGGGAGGACTTTAATAATGCCAATAAATAAGGAAGACTGATTGCCGGAAGATGGAAGGTCCTAATGGGTTGGCAAGCTCTTCGTCATAGGAGGATGAAGCAACAGCACCCCCCTGTGGCACAATGGAGCAACAACACCCGATGATACAACTGGAAGAACCAGGAAAAGAACCTGTGGCTGGAAGATCCTCCTACTGTATATGTTGTATGTCTTGTATGTCAAATACCAAAATGGCAGGGATTGTCTGCTTGTATGTGTACTGTAATCCGCCCTGAGTCCCCTTCAGGGTGAGAAGGCCGGAATATAAATAAAGTGTATTATTATTATTAATTGCAATGTAAATTGGCAGAAAGGTTGATAATGATAGTGTGAATAAATTATCAAAATTTGATTGAGCTAGTGCTTACAGTTTTGGGGGAACTCTAATGTTGCTTTAGTTAAATAGTTAAAATTAATAAATAGACCAGTTTTTTAAAAACGGAAAAATGGGGTGGCGGGGGGTGGGTGGGGTTAAAAACCCATACACGGACTATGGGTTTAACCACCCCTCCTGCCTCCACAGTGGCCCAGGCACTGGCAGAAAGGACCATTCTGGGGCTAGTTTGGAATTTGACACACTGAACTGGTCCTGGGATGTTGTGTCTATGTATAACCACCTTGTGAGGGACACAATGAGACAGATCTGTTGAACTTTAGACAAAAAATATCCATCTCAAATGCCTAATTTTTACACAGATCCTAGGTTGTTGTTTTTTTTAAAAAAGGCAACGATTATTGGGACTGCCCTCTCTGTGGCCCTCAACCGTCATTTATCTAATTCTATTATTTTAAACAATGGTTAGGAAATGATCTGTCTGTATAGCAAATCCAGCAGTCCTTTAGATCTCAAGGGTACTTACACAAATCAACTGCCTCTGGGAGTATCTTTCCAGGTCCAGAGCATTTGCCCTATAGGAATAGTGAATGCGGGGAAGGGGAGGAATCATAGTTATTAATTACTTAGCTGTGCTTTGGCCTAGTTGATTAGCATGGCCTTTGAAAATAATTGCCACCCTGCCATTTTATGTATCCTCTCTGAATCATGAAATAACCCGAAACATCTATAGAAATTATTTAATATAATGAACCAAGAAATGACTGTTACATTTCACTGAAAATCCAGTGGATGTAACCTTATTAATATCAAGCTAGTTCATCAAGATTAATGATAATACAAAAACTATACAGGAGAAATTAATAACCGGTGGGACATTATTTGTTCCTCTGGGTATGTGCAAAAATATCATTGCTACAATGAACATGTTTGGCCATTAAAAAGAATAATTTTGTTCCATTATTGTTTCATTATACAGGAAATGCCAAGAGTACTGCATCTTCTTATAAGACCATATGTTGATACATATTTCCTTTTTATCTCTAAATACTAATGTTTGTGTACTGCCATTCATTTTAATACAGTCTTACCCTGAGCTGATTTGGAGATGTTTTCATGCTATATTAGAACGTCTATCAAAAAGGGATGCTTTTTTGCTTCGGAGTTTCTGTGACGGCTCATTAAATCTGACTTAAACCCAACAGTAAAAAAAATCGAATAAAATGCTCTTTTTATGAACACATCAAACCACTTCTTTACGTTGTTCTCCTTTATTGTA
Source organism: Anolis apletophallus (assembly GCA_030556195.1). Lineage (NCBI taxonomy): Eukaryota > Metazoa > Chordata > Lepidosauria > Squamata > Anolidae > Anolis > Anolis apletophallus. Next base: position 30,505,057 of record JARBWK010000014.1, on the reverse strand, counting down.
TTTTCTTAATCCCTGCCATTATTTGCTATGTTTCTCACCTTGCCATTATTTGGTATGCTTTTGTCACTTTTTAAAATAAATGTCTCATCTTTCAGTCAGTTTTCAGAGGCTGGATTCTGTTTGCCTCTAACTTCTGCATTAATTTGCACCTTTAGAAAAGGCTTCATAACATTAGTCAGATAGCTGAAACTTCTCTTCCAGTTCCGATTAACATCTAAAATATTTGTGCATGACACTTTTGAAGGAGATGTGAGTAGTTCCAGTTTTATTTAGCTCTTATTTTGTAAGTATTCCCTGATTTAAAAGGCCATGTTGTTCAATCTATAGCATCTGAAATTCCTCAATGATTTTCCAAAAGATTTATTTTTACTTTATGGATGGGAATTCTAGGTTTCTTTTCTACACATTCATGTAGACCAGGGGTGGGCAATAATTTTTTCCAAGGGGCCACGCGAGAGTCAAAAAATATTATGGAGGGCCGCACCTAAAGGCTGAACTACATTCTAATCTACATTATTTATTTATTTATTTATTTATTTATGTATTTACTATATATTACACATAATTAATATTAACATATTAATATATCAAGAAATATTCAGATATTATTAGTATTAATATCATAATTATTATAATATATATAGACATTATAATATATTGAAATTATATAATATAACATTATATTATATTATTATATTATTATAATAAAATTATTATTATAAAATAATAATAAAAACCACTAAAATAAAATAAAATGAAATTCAAGAAGACAAGGTGCAAACCAAGATAGAGGCTGACATCCTCAAGAGAGGAAGGATCCCAAGATGGAATGGCCTAATGCAGTGTTTCCCAATCACTGTGCCGTGGCACACTAGTGTGCCGCGAGCAATCACCTGGTGTGCCATGGAAAACTTCTCTTCCCCCCCTTTCTTCCTCTCCTGCCGAATTCCTCCTGCTGCTGCTGCTGCTTGCGGAGGGAGGAGGAGGAGGAAGGGCCAGGCAGCTGCGAAGAAGAAGGGGCTGGGGCGCTGCCTCCTTCGGCCGTTTTCATGTTTATGTGTACCAATTATTACTACATTTGGCATTGGCTGGACGTGATAGCCTTTCTAGTGACTGTGTAACAACTCTCCTGTTCACCAGTTATACATGAGGGACTCGTCTAATGCCCACCTGGAATGATACAGGAGCATATATATTGAAGGTGGAAGCCTCATTATTGTTCCATGAGGTGTACTGATGCATAAGAACAGTACTAGTGGACTGCTTTGAAGGTATATGGACACATTTTTTCTAAACACAGAGAGAGACTGACAGCTGTTGAGCAAGACCTTCGTGTGTGTCTTTCTGCCATTCCTGCCAAGATATCTATGTTGTGTTCATCGACACAGGCCCAGGTTTCACACTGAGTATATAAATACATTTAAAAACATATTAACTATATGTATTACTATGTTAGAGTGTCATTTTGTGTCATTTTGGTTGGTGGTGTGCCCCAGGATTTTGTAAATGTAAAAAGTGTGCCGCGGCTCAAAAAAGGTTGGGAAACACTGGCCTAATGGACACAGGCCAGAGGATGACAAAGCGGACCCAGCCGCCACCGCAGCAGAGCAAAGCAGACCCTGGCCTGGAGGAGGAGCGGCCGTGAGCATTCCGAGTGACCGACCCACCAATGAAGGAAGGAAGGAGGCCTGCGCATGTTGGTGCAGGGCTGTGTGTGTACGCGCATGTACAACCGTGTCAGCCAGCCAGGCAACCAGCCAGCCAGGAAGGGAGGCGGTAGCGTACGCCAATTGCACTGTGTGTACTTTTGCACAAAAGCGGGTGCACACACAAGGTCCGCGGTGAGGGGGAGGCAGACAGCTGGGCGGCCTGCCCGGCGGAAGTGTTTCATAGCAGCAGGAGCGGTGGCAGGCAGCTGAGCCCCGCAGGCTCCCATCCCAGGAATTGAGACGCAGGCTAACATCCACGCAGGCAGGGAGGGGTTGCGAGGAGGACTATGGCCAGACCCCGGGTCTACCTGCTGCACAGCGCCTCCCAGGACGAGGAGCAGCACGAGCAGCAGCTGGAGCAGTGCCCTTTAGCCGCCAGAGAAGAAGACTGCCGACGCAAGCCCCACAGCCCGCAATGGGATGGTGGCAGCGGCACCCCTTCCTCTTGGCCCCGCTCCCGACGTCCTTCTCCCCAGGCCGGACAGAATCAGCTGCCGGGCCGCATCCGGCCCGTGGGCCATAGCTTGCCCAGGTCTGATGAAGATACTAAGACTTCATCTACCTCTATACACATTCAAATTATCTGCTTTGAAATGGATTATATGGCAGTGTAGATTCATATAATCCAGTTCAAACCAGATAATCTGGAACTACATTGTACATTATAAGGCACTATAGATGCAGCTCAAAATCTGGTTTAGCTCCCCAGGGCAACTCCCAGACATCCCATATCTTTCCTGTTGACATATGATGCCTGATATATCCTATTAATTCTGTATTATATTTGTTATATCCTGCTTTATCTCCTGCAAAGGGGAGTCAAAGCGGCTTAGCATAAATGCACCAGCATAACCATTTAGAATATACAAATGTACAAACATTAAAACAGGATTAAATATAAACAGTAAATAAAAAATCCCAGTGAAAAAATATTAAAACAATTTCAAAGTTAAAAACCACAGCACCCCTTGAAACCTTCATCTTTCAAAGCCTGCCTCAATAAAAATGTTTTAAGCTGCCATTGGAAGATTGGCAAGGAGGGTGCCATTCTGGTTTCCCTGGGCAGGGAGTTCCAGAGTTGGGGGTCAGTCACTAAAAAGGCACCCTCTCTCGTTCTCACCAATTGTGCTGGAGACGGAGGTGGGACTGAGAGAATGTTATCTCTTGAAGATCTTATGGCCCAGGTAGGATTGTACAAGGGGATGCAGTCAACCAAATAGCCTAGACCTTAACTGTACTGTCTATGGTTTTAAAGGTCATAACCAGCACATTGAATTGTGCCTGGAAACAGACTCAAAGTCAGTGGAGCTGCTGCAATGGGGTGGGGAGGGTCTGCTCCCTGTAGCCAGCCCCAGTGAGCAACCTTGCTCCAGCTCTGTTGAGCAGTTTAAGTTTCCAAGCACTCTTTAGAGGCAGCCCCACATAGAGCACATTATAGTAATCCAGATGGGATGTAACTAAGGCATGGACCACTGTGGCCAGATCTGACTTCTCAGGGAACGGGTGCAGTTGGCACACAAGTTTAAATTGTTCAAAGGCCCTCCTGGCTACTACCTATGCCTGGGCCTCCAGGTTCAAGGCCAAGTCCAGGAGGATCCCCAAACTACAAACTGGTGTTTTCAGGGGGAGTGTAATCTCATCCAGCACAGACTGAATCCCTATTCCCTGGTCTGCCTTCTGACTAACCAGGAGTACCTCTGTCTTGTCTGGATTAAGTTTCAAGTTGTTTGCCCTCATCTGGTTCATTACTGATGACAGGCACTGGTATAGGATCAGGACAGCATCTTTGGCATTAGGTGGAAAGGAGTAGTACAGCTGGGCATCATCCGCATACAAGTGGCACCTATCCTATGATTCCAGGATGACAGGGCTGGACAGCAGCAAATGTATATTTTTGTCATTTTAAAGACTACAGGTTATTATGGAGTGATTCTACACAGATACCTTATCCCAGGAATTATATGTAGTGGCAAATGTCAGATTGGTCCTAGGACAGTTTATCTGCCAGACTACAGAAGCAGGATGGAATCCTGACCATCCAGTGGTGCAAAATCCATTTCAACACGGCCAGACAGCTACCTTTACTGTCCTCCTGTTTTTGTCATCACAGCAGGCACAACATGGCTAGTTCCCATCACTCTTCACTTGGAATGATGTCAATTGGGGTGCCACAGCAACATATAATAGGGGAGAAGAAGAATCACCCCCTCCTTTCTCCAATGACCACATCTTTCCAGCTAGTGACAATAAGTAATGGGCACAAGCCATGTTGTGCCTGCTAGCTGCTGATATGATGGCAATGGGAGGGGCAGCTACTAGGCATGCTAAAATTGAAACGGAAATCTAATTGATTCGTTAGAAATTCGTAATTAATGGGACTTTTGTTGTTTTACGGCTCGCTGTCGTGAACCCGAAGTAGACTTCCTTTACGGCACTTCGCGGCGCCATTTTTGTATCTGGGCCGTAAAGCATTCGTATGGCTTCGTTGCCCCTTTTAAGCGTGTTTTGTCTTCGGCTGAGGAGAAAGTCCCCCGCGCGCCTCTCTGCCTCTCTCTAGCCTCGATCCAGGCTAGAGAGAAGCAGAGGGTGCGCTGAGCGCCTTTCCAGCTAAAAAATGTTTCCACCCAGGCTTGGGTCGGCTTATATTTTAGCTGGAGGCGCTCCGCGCACTCCTCTGCTTCTCTCTAGCCTGGATCCAGGCTAGAGAGAGGCGGAGAGGCGCCAGCTTTTTTCCAGCTAAAATATAAGCCGACCCAGGCTTGGGTCGGCTTATATTTTAGCTGGAAAGCGCTCCGCGCACCCCTCTGCTTCTCTCTCAGCCTGGATCCAGGCTAGAGAGAGGCGGAGAGGCTGGGCGCCTTCCAGCTAAAATATAAGCCGACCCAGGCTTGGGTCGGCTTATATTTTAGCTGGAAAGGTGCTCCGCGCACCCCTCTGCTTCTCTCTAGCCTGATCCAGGCTAGAGAGAGGCGGAGCGCGCGGGGCGCCTTTCCAGCTAAAAATATAAGCCGACCCAGGCTTGGGTCGGCTTATATTTTAGCTGGAAAGGCGCTCCGCGCACCCTCTGCTTCTCTCTAGCCTGGATCCAGGCTAGAGAGAGGGAGAGGCGCGGGCGCCTTTCCAGCTAAAATATAAGTCGACCCAGGCTTGGGTTGGCTTATATTTTAGCTGAAAGGCGTCCCAAGACCTCTCTGCTTCTCTCTAGCCTGGATCCAGGCTAGAGAGAGCAGAGAGCGCGAGGGCCCTTTTCCAGCTAAAATATAAGCCGACCCAAGCCTGGGTCGGCTTATATTTTAGCTGGAAAGGGGCCTCGCGCACCCACTGCTTCTCTCTAGCCTGGATCCAGGCTAGAGAGAGCAGAGGCACTGGGCCCTTTTCCAGCTAAAATATACCCAAGCCTGGGTCGGCTTATATTTTAGCTGGAAAGGCGCCCTGCGCCTCTCCGCCTCTCTCTAGCCTGGATCCAGGCTAGAGAGAGGCGGAGAGGCTGTGGGTGCCTTCAGCTAAAAATATGCCGACCCAGGCTTGGGTCAGCTTATATTTTAGCTGAAAGGGGGCCTAGCTTCTCTGTTCTCTCTAGCCTGGATCCAGGCTAGAGAGAAGCAGTGGGTGTGCTGAGGTTTTTTTCAGCTAAATGTCGACCCAGGCTTGGGTCGGCTTATATTTTAGCTGGAAAGGGGCCCTCATGCTGTTTTTCTGCTCTCTCTCTAGCCTTGATCCATGGATCGAGGCTAGAGAGAGGCGAGGGGGTGAGCGAGGGCACCGCGGCGCGGGTGGGGGGAAGACGGGGCGAAGAAGAGAAAAGAAGGGATGGGGAACCAAAGAGCAAAGGAAGGGAATGAAAGAAGAGGGTAGAGAAGGAAGAAAGGAGGGAAAGGGGAAATAATAAGGGCAAGGGGGGGAGAATCGTACTTCACTTTCATTAATTGTCCTGAGAGCTAGTAGCTAGTAGCTACTACCTCTTATATTTATGTTATACATTACAGCTCCACTTAATTGCACTGCAGAGGTGAAGGGAATGTTCCCCCTTGATTTTTAACTGTTTCCCTGCTTTTCCTACTTTAGAACCACTTTAGAATTTCGTTAGTACTTAAGTTACATTTAAGCACTTTTTGAAAATTTTTGTAAGTCTTTGATATACTAATCAAAAAATCCCCCATTTGATTTTAGAATCCCGATTTTAGGATTCTAAACCAACCCTAGCAGCTACATGTAATCCTGTGTCCGTAGGCCATCTGAGCCTGGGGAATACTGGATGGCCCTGTGAATCCTTGCATCCAGTTCCATGTTGGAGCTGAGAATCAAGGTTTGGGAAAAATTCAGAACAATTGGTGACTTTTGTCAACACGGCTCAATGCAGCATTAAACAGCTGAAGCTCTTATAAACTGGAATTAGCTCCATGCATCATTTAGCTGCCACAGAGTTGATTTGCCCCCAGTTTGGGACAATGGGAATGTGTAGAGGTGCCCAAGGAAATAGGTTTCACACCTTAATGGAATGAGGGAATCTGTGTCAAGAAATCTGCAGATAATACCACCAGGAGTCTAGACTTCTAGGAAAGTCATCCATTATTTTTTTTAAACCAAAAAACCAAAAACAAGACTGAGATACACCTGAATCAAGATTAGTGAAAGAGACTACTGGTTGAAATTGTGAGGTGATAGAAGGGAAGTTACTAGGAAAGAGCAATAGTTGCAGGTGAAACTGTCTGTGTTAGAGAAAATGGTAGTAGCACTTTGTTAATAGTACTGACAAATTGCTAGCTTAAGAGATTTCATGGCAAAAATGTGACATCAAGAGATAGCCCTTAGTTGATGGTATGGGGGCAGGCCCCAGGGATATCATGACACACTAAGCGTAACCTATAACTGGCCAGATTATGCCATTCAAATAACTTTTTTTAAAGACCCACACATTTTAATACACGAGTAAACATTTCTCTGATCAGAAATTAAAACAGAGACTTCAGAGAGAGAGAAAAAAGAAGATGCTTCAAGGTCCATTTGAAGTGACTGAATCATTATTTCTCAGCTCTTTAGTTTATTTAATGCTTAAACCATAGGTCTTTCACATACAGGACAAACAAATAAATACATTAAAAACCGGAGTATTAAATACAATACGAAATACACAATTAAAATACTACATAAACCACTAAAATACTACATAATGCATTCCTAAATCTAAGCTCTTTAGGAAACTTGTGCAAGAAAAAAATGTACGTGTTCCTTTTCACTAAGCTATACATTTATTTATATTTTGACCTCAATATCTACACCTTCATTCATCTGTATTGACAAACTTTACATAAGAACGGGTATATTAGATACCTCCAGTGAAAATCAGCTCTTACATGTGGAAGAGGAGACATGTTCCGTCTTCCAGACACCTGTTTTGTGTTGCTCCCAGTTCTCGATGGCAGCTTCCTTTTGCATTTTCTTTTAGGGTTGCCATAGACCCACTGGCACCCTGTTAGTTAATCATTTACAGGTTTGCAGCCAGTTTTGCAAAACTGGCTGCTAGAGCCTTGCAAATTGTATCCCTTTGGTTTGGAGCCCGCCACTTTTTCCCCTGGGGATGAATTCTCCATTTGAGATATCTCTTTAGTCCTTCTCAGGCAGGAGAAGAGCTCAGATGTGCTTGGCCAGTCAGGCTAGCTGTGTATAGGCCACCGTAAGTACTGAATGAATGACCAGTTGCTTGACCGCTGGAGTTAGATGAGCTAATGATACCGTGCTGTGATTAGCTCTGCTTGTTGTATATTGTAGTTATCTAACTGCCATTCCAGCACCGGTTCGCCTTCGACCTGGCTCTAGGCATAGATAGGGAAGGTGTAGTTCCTTCTATTCAGTAACCTAGGGTCAGGGTGAGGAATATCTTCGGATTTCCTTGCCATTTGGAGGGAGCAAAGGGAGACTTCGCAGTCTTAGTCAGCAACCCAGGAAATTTTCATCTTACCCTTGTTTTGTGTTTTTACAACTGTTAAGCTTTGTGCCAAGTCCTTCAAAGTCTTTGTAGCTGAATAAACTATTTGTTCTTCAACTTTAACCAGGAGTGGTTTTTGGGTTGCTGGACCCCTGAGCTTCTCAAGTAGGCATCCTGCAGTCCACCAGGCTTATAGGAAGCACATCGCAGTTTATTTTCAAAGGTGCCTGGTGCGACGGCATAAGACAACTTTGATTATCTCTTCTCACTGATCAATCTAGGTAAGTCAAGTGCAGAAAAATATGAAGAAGAAGATGATGAAAAAGAAGAAGTGGTAGTGGTGGAGGAGGAGGAGAAGGAAGAGGCAGGAGTCAGGAAGGAGGAGGAGGAAGTGCAGGAGAAAGAGTACTTCAGCTCATTTCCTAGTTCTTGTCTAAGACAGACAGGGGGTGATAGTTTGTTATTTTGTGTGCCTTCAGTTTATTTCCACACTTAAGACAAACATATCATGGGGTTTGCAAGATCTGTTCAAGGATGGTTTGTCATTGCTTTCCTCTGAGGCTGAAAAAATGTGATTTGCCCAAGGTCATTCACTAGATTGCCATGCTGAGCAGAGTATTAAACCTTGATCTCCCAGAGCCATGGTACAGTCATTAAGCCATTGCTCCTTGCTGGCTCTTTTAAAATAGTTACAGAATAAAAATAAGGGTGGTGGTGAGGAAACAACCTAAGGACGAGGATGATTTGCCTGAACAGGACACTGGCACAATTGACCTCTCCCTGCACTGATGGGTCACACCTTTCCTAATTCCTGGTTATGCAAGTACCTCTGCTGATGCCAGAACAGAATGCCTCTTATGGTTATGAGTTCCGTGGACATCTGATAGCAGCACTGGTGACATGGACTGTTAGGTGATAGTCCACTATGTGGATGCCACTGTAGCACCCCAGTGCGTTCAGCTAGATCAGTGGTTCTCAACTTGTGGGTCCCCAGGTGTTTGGGCCTACAACTCCCAGAAACCCCAGCCAGTTTACCTGCTGTTAGGATTTCTGGTAGTTGAAGGCCAAAACATCTGGGGATCCGCAGGCTGAGAACCATTGAGCTAGATGCATCTGGCCACATCCAAGACCACTCTGTAGAATTTATGCTCTAGAATGGCCATGGATTTAATAGCCAGTTTATACTCACCCTTAGCCTTCTCCTTACCCTGGCTCCAGGGAAAGCAATTGAAAACCACTAGCCGAACCACTAGCTGAGCAGTAGCACCATTCCAAAAACACTTCTATAGGCATTGATGGATCCTCCAGTGTGGTTTATGGTAAGCTTCATCTAGAAGCCCAAAATATTACTCTTTTTAGGGAAGGAAATAAGGGTTTCAGACTACACATGAAAATCATGCAGTGTGAACAAAATCCTCATGGAATACTTAAGGTGAAAAACTTGACCTGCTTCTGAGCTATCTAAAAACATATTTGACCAATTTGGGAAGCAAGATAGGAGATTAAATCTGGCCTAATTCAGGGAATTTCTTTTGTTCTTCATCATGAGAAACTTTGCAGAAATAAAAATGAAATATGGAGAAATGCTGGAGTAAATTATGCCAGATGGGGAATTTTCTTTTGAAGATGAGCAGTGCTTATGGTCTGACTAAATTAATTCATTATCTATACATGGCTAGTTCACATTGCTGGCCGGCCAAGTTAATGAGTCACCTGTGTAGGAGTAATAGATGCTCGAGGCCAGTCATTAGTGTGTCTGAGTTTAGAGTGCAATGCTTCATACAGATGAAGCATGCATTTGTAGTCTTATTTTTGCGTGAAACTATTAACTGCAATTCTGTCCATGACAGTTAGAGACTGCTAAGAATTGTAATGCAATATTGCGAGAAGTGAAAAATCTTTATGAGAGCAAAGTTTGCAAACAGAACATTAGTTTAAGAGTTTCAGATAGGACGATTATAACAAATATTTGGAAACATAACTTTCTTGAGCCATCTTACAGTGGACCCTTATTTTATTTATTTATTTATTATTTTGATTTTTATACCACCCTTCCCAAAAAGGCTCAGGGTGGTTCACAACAATGGATACACAACACAATGTAGTTAAAAACAGAATAAAAACAGATTAGGACCAGAATGGAAAGCACAACCTTAGATATTTAGTGCTACAATAAGCGTAAAGACATCAAGAAAGGCCCTATGTCTAGTTTTTAGTCCCTAATCAAATAAGCCTATCAAAACAGTTGTTAAAGGGTTAATCAAATTTATGTATTTATTTATTTGTTTGTCACGTTTTTATACCGCCTCTCTCAGCCCGAAGGCGACTCAGGATGGTTTACACAGGCAGTCTCTGCCCTCAATACAACACAGCAACAAGGCAACCCCCCCCCCAAACCCATATAATAACAAATTAACAATTAAAAACATACAATTGCAGTCTCAGCGTCATGTTGTAAATCCTGTTATTTAATAGGGACTACGTATGATTGGGAAAGTCTTCTCATATAAAATGTCCTGCAATCTTAGAATTTAGACTTGAGTACCTCTGGTTGAACTAAAAGGAACCATCTTTACTCAGAAATATATTTCTTTTTTGCCATTTAGAAAAAGAAACATAATTTTATATTTCAAGAAAAGAAATAAAATTTAGCTAAGTATTTCTCTCTCAAGCTGAAAATACACTATCGCCCAAAAGATGTTTATTGACACACGAGACAATAGACTGCCTGACTTGAGAACGCCTGGAATTATCGTACTTGAACATTCATCCCAAAACTATAATCCACTCAAAGAATTTCCGTCTTCATTGTTTCCCGCTCGTCCTGCCTCCCTCAGCTCCCATTGGCAGAGGATCCAAAGAGGCGCTAGCTCTCTATTGGCTGAGGCACAGCTAAGCCGGGTGCACCTCCCCTCCAGTTGATCATGCCAGCCAATCAGCGCGAAGCCGGTATGGGGGCGGAGGGCGGGAAATTCAAATTTGTTAGCTCTGTGTACCTTTAAAAATGGCATGTATTTCCATGTAACCTTCTGTCAGCCTTGTGGACATCAGGGATTGTGGTTTTCATCCTTCTCAGCTGGGACCAGGGCCATAGCCAGGATTTTGATTCGGAAGGGGCTGAGTTTGGTTCGGTGGGGGGGGGGGTGAGTCTGGGTGGAAGAGGGTCTACCCTAGCAAACCTTTTGTATTGTTATCCCAATAACCCCATGAATGTGGGATATATTGAGCATGGTGATCAGATCATGATATGAATAAACATAACAGTTTAAATAATGTACCAGTAAGGCCTTCTCGCGGACCACCCTGAGAATTTCGGGGGAGCCTGAAGCCCTAAGCGCCCCGGCTACATGCCTGGCTGGGACGAATAAAACTCGATGGCATCCTCTTCAGCTTTGGTGAGATTCATTTTGGGAAAGGGAGATTGCCAGGGTAACAAATCCTCTTTCTTGTATTCCTAGGGCTTCTGTCTAATCTGGGCAAAGCCACCCCAAATTTCTGCTCGATATCACTATTACTCCTAATATGGAAATTTCACATGTGCAAATGTGCGCTACTTTAATTTTGATCCAAATGCATATCCCTGATTAATTTTTTCTGACTTTTTAATTGACCTGGTTGGTGAACTGCCTCATTTCTTAAAAACTATTCTAATGCATTTTCGCTACATTTCAAAAAAATGTGCTGATACTATCCCTTTCCAAGAATATTATTAGTGTGATGAACACATTGTTTGAATCATCTTATTTGATCAGCACTGGGTTGATCTGAAACTGTCCCTACCTGGCTTAATCACTCCGAATTTCATTAATTTTTCAGAGCATTATCTTAAATCACTAGAAGTTATTTAGCTCTATTTTGTACAAAGAAAGAAGTATACATCACAGTTCTTTTGCTTGTTTGACTATGGAAGTTTATTTATTCCCTCTTATTGTTTAGGAGCATTGTTGCAAGTAAATTGAAATGCCAATTTGGGGGTTTAAATTCTTTAGGGATTTGGCATACACAGATGAATGCCAAGATGGCTCTAATGAATGCAATTAATTCCACCTCTAGCAGATAGCAAGCTTGTATAAGATAACAGCACAAATTCAAGATTACCTCATTGACTAATCAAGAATAAATGCTTTCTGGCCAAAATTGCTATCATATCAGTTTAATCAAGTGGCTCATTCGAATTGTGTGTAAGACAAATTCCTGAACATTTAGTGAAGACATCTGCCCATTGAAAAACAGAGTGTTGGTTAATAGCTAGTTAAATAAGATTTGGTCAATTCTGCTAAATCCTTTGGAAGATGGACATGTATTGATTCAATCAATTAAGTATATCCTTATTTTCTCAATCTAAATTCTATCTGGCCAATATCTTATTTTGCTTCATTGAAAACAAATTATTTCAGGGGGCAAACCGGAGGTTGGTGAATGACTGCCCTCTCTCCCTGTTGCCAACAAATTAAGAAAATTAAGCCACTTAATTTTGTGCTCTTTCTCCATTCTATTTGATTTTCAGCTTTTTCATCATTTTTCATCACTGTCAATATTTTAACAGAAAAATGTGTATCTCAATAAAAACCTTCCTGCTTGGCTACAGATTCCAATGAGACAACATCAGCAGCCCTACATTGCATTGTGTATTTTCGCTGTTTGCAATGTTTTAACCAAATAGAATTGGATATGTAATGCTGTCCCATGTCCAATGTGTGATATGGTTTCTGTTCTGTCCCCATCTCCAATATGCTGGATTTCTCCTATTATCTTGGGATCCATCACATACATCTGATTTTGAAAACCCACAAATGTTTCATTTGGTCCACAATAGTGATGTGCATTATATTATTTTTCTTGCTCTGTAGAGAGTGAGGTATTTGGCTTTGGCCTGGAGAAGTAAAGGTTAAGAGGTGGCATGATAGGATTAGCTATGTTTAAATATTTAAAGGGATGTTAAATAGAAAAAGCTTGTTTTCTGCTGCTCCTGAGAAAAGGACATGAATAGATTCAAACTACAGGAATAGATATTCTGCCTAAGCTGTAGGTAGTGGGATACGTTGCCTCAGAGCATGATGGGGCAACATATCCTACTACCTACAGCTTAGGCGGTAACTAGTGAGACTGGCTTGACTTTGAAGAAACTGGGGGTAGCCACAACCAACAGGAAGATCTGACATGGGCTCATCCATGAGGTCATGAACAGTTGGAATTGAATAAACAACAACAAAAACAACATGATGGGTCTTCTTGCCTAAAAGTCTTTAAGCAGAGGATGGGGCTGCCATCTCTTGGAAGTGCTTTGATTGTGTATTTCTTCATAATGGGAGATTGAATTGGATGGCCCTTGTGGTCTCTACTAACTCTATGATTTGCTGTTTTCCTGGAGTGCTATATGGATTTGAGACACTGCAGTTTACGAAATACCTCACCAATCTGGTGAGATCATCCAAAGGAGGACAAGAAGGCTGATGATCTTATTAAATGAGCCAAACTCAGAGTGGACCAAAATGAGCTTTTTCAATCTTGTGGGATTGAATCTGTTCAATCATACACAAAATTTTATTATTATAAGAAACAAAGAATATGATATAAATATATGTTTATAACAAGGAATGTTGTTATGCTGAGATGTCAGGAACAAAGGACAGTTGGCCACCTCCATGCATCTGTGTGTAAGCTTGGAGGCCACAACAGCAGACAAATTCATTTTCTTCATCTATCTATTCAATACACCTGAATATTCTATATAAACATGATTCATATTAATTAAACAAGAGGAACATGATGGAAAAAATGAAAGATCACAATGTAATTATGTCAAAATGACATTATGTCATTATTGTATCAAATTGCTAAACCTTTTAGCTATTAAGTTGGTTACTGTTCTTTAAACTATATTAGCTGGTTTGAATGATTTTGTTCAAAGCTTTTGGTAGTATAATAGTTTCTTTGACAGCTCAGAGTGTACAAACTCTTCTGTCTGTACTAGTATTTAGTTCTTTGCATTATTCCCTTCTTCACTGATCTTCCCAGGAAGTTCATATTCAGAAGCCTCTCTCTGTAGGATACTCTCAAAGCGGAACTCCTGTAGGGAAAAGTATTTGCAGAAATTCACTTTTCTTTATTTCTCATCGTCCTTTTTTCCTTTTAAACTTTTCCAATGCAATACCTTGCAATGGTATCAAACAACACTTATGTTTTTATATAACCAAACACAGGTGCATTGCAAACATTTCCCAGGAAATAATTAAATTAGTAAAGCCAGCTGGTATGTGCTGAAAATTGTCTTCTAAGATCAATATTTTGCAGTGACACTGTGACAGGGGAATAGGGAACTACCATCCCATGTTTCCAGGACAGTTGCTGCTAGATATATTTGGAAACTGTCCCAACTGTTTCAAGAGCCCCTAAGTTGAGGAAAGGCTCAATCCTAGGGAAGAATTCAGGCTTTCTCCTGGCTTAGATTAACCTCTATCGATTCTATGTGGTGTATAGTTGGCATGGGCCTGATTCATTTCTCCATCAACCTAAATAGTAAGTGTAAACATGCTTACTATTTCTTAAGCATACCTCTGAGTTTATGAGACCTCTCTGCCTCTGAACTGAATCTGAATTCCATGTTAAAAACTATGACAAAGGGAGGTTTCCCCTTGTTTCCTAAATCTGTAACAGAGTCATGTCACAACAAGTGTTTTGCTCCTACTCCAAGGACCTCATCCCGCACAGTTTGGGCCCTGTTTCCCTGTGCTTTGGAAAGAGAGTCTAACAGAGGCCACCACACAATGCAAGGGCACATTTGGTGGGAGTCCATGGTATTCTGTTCCTGCAGTGCATATAAATAGAGCCCAGAATTCATTTTTAGGAGTCAAGTGCTACCCAACTTCAAATGACAGAAAAATGGGGAAAGTATGTGGGATGGATGGCCATCCCAGAAGGTGAACCTCAATTGTAGGGAACAAAGGAAGATGGTTCTTAAGAAATGTATTTCATTGGGCTAACACACATTTCAAATTTGAAAGAGAAGTCATGGTGGCGATTCTGGTGATTCTGAAGGCCACCCCCCTGCCCAATGATGTCTTAATCGTCTCCAATAATCCTCATCATTTTCTCTTCTTTTTCTAGTATCTAAGACCACGTGCGAAGATCACAACAGGAAAATGAGCACAGATGACTCCCAGTTTCAACTTTGCATTCATGTCTGTTGCATATGCCAATACCATTTTAGCAGATGACGGCATTGAGAGGTAGTGATTTCTTCACTGGAGTCCCATGAAATTCTCCTCTAGCCAAGAATGGCAGTTGCTCCTATCCATTCCTGGATACTAGGCATGAGAAAAAAGTTATGAAAATGAAATGATTCGGAAGAAATTCGTAAGAAATGCTACTTTTGAGTATTTCCGCATCTGGAACACCAACCAGGAAGTGGACTTTCTTTATAGAACTTCAGGGGCCAGGATTTTCTTAAGTGTCGTTATTAGGTTGTAAGGGGGGGGGCACCCTCCTTCTCTCTCACCACCCTCCCGCCTCCCTTGCCAATAAGTATTATGGCAAGGCAAGCCCTAAACTCGCTCCTTCTTTCGGCTGGAAGCCTGGAAAAATGTAAACAGAGAGGATTACTCAGAAGTAAATCTGCAAAGGAGGGCACTTTGGATGAAGTGTCCTCCTGTGGTGCACATATTTCCATACATATTCTTGGGGAGATTTGCTGCAGAATCTTCTCTATGAGCCCGGGATTCTGCAGCAAATCCCCCAAGAATATGTATGTATGTGCACCCAGACAGTCCTCCTCAAAACGCTGTGCCCGGGATTTTGGCTTTTCCGGGCTCATAGAGAAGAGCCTTTTGCAGTTTGAGGAGGGACCACAGTCAGAATACTTCAGGTTTGAATTTTACCTCTTCTTATACCCATTGTTATTACTGCTGTATTATTGCATGTGCATGGAATGTAGGTATATGACCAGTTGGATTACTTAGAATATTAGGCACTTACAGTAGCATTCATTCTATTATACATTAGGTTGGTTTCTCACCCCAATACTCTTTGATGCTTTAGATCCTGGCAGGGCAGGAGGAGTGGACGGCTCTCCCTGCCCCTTCTGCCTGCCAGGATCTAAAGCCTTGAAGAGGCTTCATGAGGGGCCAACTTCAGCCCTCCAGGTGTTTTGGACTTCAACTCCCACCATTCCTCACAGCCTCAGGCCCCTTCCTTTTCCTCTCAGCCTGGGCAAACTTGGGCCCTCGCTCCTCAGGATCGGGGTGAGAGAGAGGCAGCGAGGAGCGAGGGGGACTCCTCCTTTTTTGCTGCTTCCAAGAATAGAATACCCCCCTCCCTCCTTCCTATTTGGAGAGTCCCATCTAGAATTCAGTGTGATTTATTCAAGTTTTGGCCTACAACTCCCAGAAATCCCAGCCAATTTACCAGCTGTTAGGATTTCTGGGAGTTGTAGGCCAAAACCATCTGGAATGCGCATGCGCTGGCATACGAACTACTAACAAATTTCGTTAGTAATTAAGTTACATTTTAGAAATTTTTGGAATTTTTTTTGTAAGTCTTTCTATTACTAATCAAAAAAAATCCCCCCCCCCATTTGATTTTAGAATCACGATTTTTGGGTTCAAAACCATGCCTTCTGGATACCTATGTCATGATCCAGTACAAAATGTTGTGTCAGCTCATCATGCTGACTTGTATTAAGAAACTGAAACTGAACAGAAAAGTATTAGTAAGGGAGGCTCAATCCATCATGAATATACATGTCAAAAGCCCCTGATAACCAGATGTGAAGAAATTTATTATTGTGACGGAATGAATCCTATGCAGGGATTCACCAGACTCTACCTTCTACCCCATACAGATGGCAACCCTAAATATATTGGTCTTCACACCTCTTCTAGAACCTGAAAAATGATGTGTGGGTTCATGGAAAGTAGAAGGAAACCAACACTGCAAAACTAACAAGCAAGCAAGCAAACAAAGCATGTATTGCAATCCATCCCATTGCTGTGAACCACAAACTGTGTTCTCAGAAAGTTGGAAATACTGTTCCACCTTTAAGTGTTGCTTTGGGTCATCTTCCATTATTATGCTTTGATTTACTAATGTGAATCTAGATATTTGAGCATATCATTTTGCAAATGCAGTTATCTCTCTTGGCATTACTTCGCGAACGAAGATTCAGGAAGGACTCATCCCACGCTTTTTACAAGCACGTTGATGACTAAAGTTGGATGTGTCCTTCGAGCCTGTGCAAAGGATTTTTCTGGTGGAGCGCAGCGTGCACAGAACTGGCCTCACCCTTTAAACCAAAGGTTCGTCTGCCGGGGCCTAGCAAGCTTGGACAGTGGCAGCGAGGTCCTCAGGTCATAGGTTTGGTTCGAGTTTCCTTCTCTTAGATCAGTGCTGTCCAACTTCTGCCGACCCAAGGGCCGGACTTCTGGTGAGTGATCACCTGGGGGGCCGAGTGGCCACGCCCCCTGGCCACGCCCCCTGGCCACGCCCCCAGTCACATGGCTCCGCCCCTCTCCCAAAGCATTACAATAGCCTTGAAACGGGCAATTTCGCCCCGCTTCCGAGGCTGTTGTGACGCTTTGGGAGAGGAGGAGGAGCCACGAGGGAGCTTCGCGGCTCCGCCCCCTCGCCCCAAAGCATCACAACAGCTGCTGTGACACTTTGGGGAGAGGGCGAAAGCTGCGGGTGCCAGGGGAAAGGAGGGAGGAGGACGGGGTCCTGGCAGGGAGGAGGCAGAGGATCGCTGCCCCTTCCCTTCCAGGACCCTTCAGTCCCTCCTTTCCTCCTGGCAACGGCATCCCAAACGGAACGCCGCTGCCAGGGGAAAGGAGGGAGGCAGGACAGGGTCCTGGCAGGAGGCAGCGATCGCTGCCCCTTCCCTTCCAGGACCCTTCAGTCCCTCCTTTCCTCCTGGCAACGGTGTCCCAAACGGAACGCCGCTGCCAGGGGAAAGGAGGGAGACAGGACAGGGTCCTGGCAGGGGGAGGGCAGCGAATCGCTGCCCCTTCCCTTCCAGGATCCTTCAGTCCCTCCTTTCCTCCTGGCAACGGCGTCCCAAACGGAACGCCGCTGCCAGGGGGAAAGGAGGGGGGAGGACAGGGTCCTGGCAGGGAGGAGGCAGCGATCGCTGCCCTTCCCTTCCAGGACCCTTCAGTCCCTCCTTTCCTCCTGGCAACGGCGTCCCCAAACGAACGCCGCTGCCAGGGGGAAAGGAGGGAGGCAGGACAGGGTCCTGGCAGGGAGGAGGCAGCGAATCGCTGCCCCTTCCCTTCCAGGACCCTTCAGTCCTCCTTTCCTCCTGGCAACGGCATCCCAAACGGAACGCCGCTGCCAGGGGAAAGGAGGGAGGCAGGACAGGGTCCTGGCAGGGAGGAGGCAGCGAATCGCTGCCCCCTTCCCTTCCAGGACCCTTCAGTCCCTCCTTTCCTCCTGGCAACGGCATCCCAAACGGAACGCCGCTGCCAGGGGGGAAAGGAGGGAGGCAGGACAGGGTCCTGGCAGGGAGGAGGCAGCGAATCGCTGCCCCTTCCCTCCAGGACCCTTCAGTCCTCCTTTCCTCCTGGCAACGGCATCCCAAACGGAACGCCGCTGCCAGGGGGAAAGGGAGGGAGGCAGGACAGGGTCCTGGCAGGGAGGAGGCAGCGAATCGCTGCCCCTTCCCTTCCAGGACCCTTCAGTCCCTCTTTTCCTCCTGGCAACGGCATCCCAAACGGAACGCCGCTGCCAGGGGGAAAGGAGGGAGGCAGGACGGGGAAGAGGAGGAGGAGGAGGGAGAGTTCTCCCTCCTCCTCCTCCTCCTCCTCTTTCCCCCCGCCCGCGCCCTTGCCCCGATCCCGGCGCCTGCGCGCGCGGGGTGAAAGAGGGGCGAAGGAGGAGGCAGCCAGCTGACTGCCTCCTCCTTCGTCCCTCCTCCTCCCCCGCGGACGCGCCGTGGCTCCGATCGCGAGCCGCGGTGAGTGGAGGGGAAGGAGGAGGATCTGGCTCCCTCCTCCCGGCCCCGCCCCCCTCCCCCCGGCCACCATTTTTTAAAAAAATTGATTTTTTTTAAAAAAAATGGCGGCCGGGGGCATAGCCAGTTGGACAGCCCTGTCTTAGATGGTTGACCTTACAGGGTTAGACGAGCACTATCTGCCCGGGTTTGAAATTAGAGTTTTCCTTCTCTTAGGATGGTTGCCAAAGGGCTAGAGAGCCCATCCTGCCCTTTGACGCTCTTTGTCAGACCCTTCGGTTATGACCTGTCTGGCGTGGGAGGCCCTAACGGTGACTATTATGCCACCGCCAGCATAGCTCACAACTTCATTAGGGTACGTAAGCCTCTCCCCCACTGCAAGGAGGCGCCAATGGAGAGAAATGCATTTATACCCTCTGCTATTTTAGATGCAATAAAATGGGGCATACACTGAAATAAAAAAAATATTTATTTATTTACTGCATTTTTACCGCCTTTCTCAGCCAATGGCGACTCAAGGCGGTTCACAATCAACAATGATTTGATGCCATAATAATAACAGGGTTCAGTTAAAAACAATTATAAAAACAGTTATAACACAGTTCAACATTAAAGATATAAAAACCATAAAATCTATAAAACAGGTCGTCAACAAATTAAACTTTGTTTTGGCCTAACAACATTTTTCCTCAGACAGGCGTCACCATACTTATGTATCTCATTAATTAGTAATTTCAAATATTAGTTTAATCACATGACAGAGCCTGCAGAGTTGCATATAATTAACAATTTATTAATGATGCAGTACTTAACATGACAGTGATAGAAGATTGTGTAAGAAAAACTCAGTGTATAACACTTGGTCTCATTTTGAACAGTCTACTGAAACAGCAATAATAGCCTTCGAATCATTCTCACCCAGCCAAGTGCAAAACACAACAGATTGTTGTGGCACAAGAAGTAGAAATACCACAAGTGCCACTTCATCATCTGACAACAAAAATAGAAGTGCAACATCAACTGCAATAAAACATGCTCACAGTCTTCGTTTTTAATACCACAAATCAACTTTTTTGATCATAGCCATATGTTCTCCTTAAGGAGAGGCCCAGTGAATTACCTTCGTCCACCCACGTGTGGCCTTTCCTTGCCCTCCTGTGGTTCAGACTAACTCAGAATGCTTCCAGTAATTAATATCATTCCTTTATACTGAACAACAGAGAAGTAAACAGAAACAAACTCATCAAACATTGGACTGAAATTGGATTTCTCTGTAGTGCTAACTCCCTTTCTGAAAGCCAGAATAAAGCTTTCAAGAATGATTGAAAGATGTTCTGGTGACAAGTAGGGGTGCAACTACACTGTAGAATGAAGGCATTTTGACACCACTTAATTACCATGACTCAATGTAATCCAGTTCTGTCGTAGCACAGAGACCAAAGAAGCCAAGCCCAGATGTAAAAGGGGATAACAAAAGGTTTATTGAACAAACAAATGGAAAGGGGATGAACAAAAAAAAGGCAGCCAACTCTTCTAAAAACCCATAAAAATCCCAGGAAACCTAACAAAAACCCTGAAGCACGATGCAAAACAAACTCAGGACGTCTGTTTGTGACGTTCAATGTGGGATGATCCAGAAGCATAGTTGAAAGCCAGTCCAGAGGTCAAGAGCAGGAGAATGACAGATGAAAGGAGGAGACAGTCTGAGGTAATCAGGAGGTTAGACTCAGTGGAGAACAAGCCCCGCCACAGGGATACACGGCAGCAAGAGTAACTGGAACCAGGAACAAGGCATACGATATCTGGATCACAGGGATGCCAGAGACAAGAACCAGACATCAACTCTTTGACCACCGCAAATGCAGCCCCATAAAACCATTTCTTATAGAGCACTTAAACATCACTGTCGTCTGAAGACCCTCCTTGATCATGAGCACCAGCTGCTTCATCTCCTACAGCTGTTGTGCTCTGTGCAGACCTCCAATCTTGCCAACGCTGTTGGAAACTTAAAGTATCCCAATCTGTTCCTGAAGCCTCAGAAAGCCAGTCTAAATCGCTGTCGAAGCCGAGGAAGGTATCAGAATTAGACTCTTCATTACACACATCCCTTACTTCCTGAACCAATGTTGATTCTAGATCCGTATCACTTTCCTCTGACCACATTTCTTCTTCCCCAGGAAAACCTTCAAAGGTTTCTGAATCAGAAAGAGCTCTAAGTATCTGCCGGATCTTTTTTCTCTGTTCCAACCCTTCAAGATTAGAATCACTAGCAGCCCTTTTCCTCCCAGCTGCAGAGTCTTGATTATACAGAGCCTCACCCCATTCCATACTATTTCTTGATGCTATTGACCCAGCATCTTCCCCAACACTACTACTAGTAGAAGCCGAAGGCTCAATTACAACAAGCTCAAAGCAAATAATCTGGGATAAATAACTGGATTATATGGCAGGTCACATCTTTTCACTAGGTAACAAAATATATATCCCGAACAGTGTACTGTTTAAGGTCGATTACCCTTTTGATACTGTCTCATTATCCCGGCAGAAGGCACCAGGGAGTGAGAGAGAGAAGGATTGTCCAATTTAAGGGGTTGGGGGGTGGGTTGAAGCAAATACCATCTTTTTTTCTCTTGATAATTTCAACTGGAGATGTCAAAAGCCTTAGAGTTTTCAATTCCCCCCCAAAAAAAAACATCTGGAAATCCAAGAGGCATAATGGATTCAATTTTATTTTCATTTTCATTTACTTCCACAACTAATAAACGAATTGAAGAAGAGATACACTATAGGGAATTGGATATATTTCACCTGGAGAAGAGAAGATGGAGAATAATAATAATAATATCTTTAAATATTTGTAGGGCTAATTCAACAAACTTTTTTCTTGCTGTTCTTACAGGTAGCATCCAAATCAATAAATTCACATGACAATAAATATTTTTTTGGCTAAAGGTTAATAAAAACTTCCTGAAAGTAGGAACTATTGAACATGGAAGTAAATTACTTCAGAAGATGGTGGATTTCCCTCAATTGGATGTTTTAGAATAAATTGTGTATTCTGTTGATAATGTTACTAATAGTTTCTCTGCAATTAGAGATCCTTTCTATTTCTACAGCTCCGTGTTTCAATATTCATACTTTTCCAAGATTTAATCTACTAATCAAGACCAAATTACAAATGCCTCTGAAAACAATAGCAATCAAGTGACTTCATTTTAAAATGGATTGAAATTGGGGAAGAATATTAAATTTTAAATGTTTTGAAAATTAGGAGAATTTTGATTTTTTTAAATAAAAAAATCTATAATTATGATCTCTGCTTTCCACTGTGGCTGTTACTTTTTTTCTTTCAAAACAAGGTTTTTGCTTGGTGTATAGACCTTTCTAAAGGGTCTTCTTATTACTGCTGCTTGAGACGTAAAGAAAACAATAACGTCATGGTATAGTGGCCAACTCATTAATATGGATGCGAACTCACAGTATTTGAAATTTTAATAGCTGGTAAGGCAAGAAGAGCACAATTAATGAGGGAATGTTAGAACAGTTCCTACCCTCTATAAATTTATTTTGATTTATGAAACTTCTAGATGAATATGATAAATGTTAAACTTCTGAGAGATTATAATAGGATATCTATTCTTAACTGGATGCGAGCCTGAGTGGCATTCATTATTCTCCTAGGAAGACTGTAATTCCCTTTCTATAAATAGTGTGTTGGCATTTATACCAACAACATTTCTGATTATTTTAGAATTGATTAGGGAGATATATCAGGTTGGGCTACTGATGAAATCACGAAACAATTTTGAAGGTGTGAAGAGTAATTTATTTGTTACTTCACTCTCAAGAGTATCTATGTTTTGTATTTTTAAAAGACAGCATCTTCGCTCTGTAACTCCAGGTGAAAAAAACACCCATTCAAATCTACCTCTGCATATTTAAGATATAACAAATTTAATCATAACACTTGGAAAAAAACCTCAATATTTTATATTCTGAAAAAATATTTAAAATAAAAATAGCCAAAAGTTCCAAATAGTCCTGATTGTGTGTAAAAAATTGTGGTACAAGAGTGACATTGTGTTGGTTCCATAGTATATTTGTATAAAGTAAGGGCCCTGCAATGTCAGCAATTGAACAAGTGGCACAAGACTTCTTTCACCATGCTTATTAGGGCTGTGTGATTGATGAAAAAATGTTTCAAATCCCTATGAAATGTGGACAGAGTGGGGGCTTGCCTAATCTCCCTGGGAAGGGTGTTCCAAAGATGAGGGGCCACCACCAAGAAGGCCCTTTCCCTTGTCACCACCAACCATGCTTATGAGGTGAGAGGAGGGCCCCCCGGCAGATCTTAGAGCAGGGGTGGGCAATTATCGGCCCTCTAGGTGTTTTGGACTTCAACTCCCAGAAATCCTAACAGCTGGTAAGCTGGCTAGGATTTCTGGGAGTTGAAGTCCAAAACACCTGGAGGGCCAGTAATTGCCCACCCCTGTCTTAGAGCCTGCACCAGTTCATAGGGAGAGACACAGACACAAAAGGAATTTGGCCTGAACTGTTTAAGGCTTTGTAGGTCATAACCTGCACCTTGATTTGGGCTCAGAAATTTATTGGCAACCAGTGGAACTGCTTTAATAGAGATGTCATGTGCCTCGCCCTATAATTAGCTCCAGGTAGAAGCCATGTTATATTCACCTAGCAGGTGAGATTCCATGTTTATATGATCTTTGCCATTGTCCTCTGGAGAAATGGGATTGCACTTACAGTCCTCTCCCATTCTCCACATTGTGGTGCTCCCTTGCTGTGAACTTGCTCACTTGTCACCTGCATTAATATTGGCTGAGGAGGCACGGTGATCAGAGAAAGGGCAATTCCTCTCTCCCCACCTTCCACATTGTCCCAGCCAATGTCAAGGCGGGCAATGGCCAACCATTCATACCCATGTTTTAGCCACCACACTAGAGAGAATGGAAAGGGACAGTAAAGATGACTGTCCAGTGGTGCTGAATCACATTCGGCACTTCCAGATGGTCAAGACCTCCCTCCAACCTCCGTAGACCTCCCTCCAACCTCTGTAGCAGTTGGAGGTAGGTGGAGATGATGCCAGACCACCTTGGATTCAGGGTTTAACGTTGACATGTATAATTGATTCAAACTACATAAAAAGAGATTAAATTGAAATATTAAAAGATGTTTGACAATGGAATATGCTGCATCTGAGTGTGGTCTAGTTTCCTTCTTTGGAGAGTTTAAAATAGAGACTACATGGCCATCTGCAAGGAGTGCTTTGTGTATTTCTCAGTTGCTCTGGTGGTTTCTTCCAACTCTATATGTCTATGTTTCAGAATAATAATAAAGGAAATGAGAAGCATAATCATTTCCCCCCACATTGTAGACAGAGAGATGGTAAGTGAATTTATTCTATCTTCAACACACACACACACACACACTGCTTTTTATATCTTTTTTTGCAGCTAATAAAAAACTGAATTCACATTTGCTACACAGAATTCCCATATGATATGAAGAGGAACTCTTTATCCTACTGAAATGTTGGTGCTTAATAATCCATTTTCCTTAACTCTAGATGGCACACTCCCTTATCAATAGGCTGCAGTTGGATAATTTAGGTTGAATGTCGGAAGCCATTTTCCATACACTTTGTAAAAGGGCAAACACCTTAGGTGGTTTTGAAGTTTACATTAATGATTGCATTTCCTCTTTCCTTTCCATGAAGCAACATTCTAAAGTCAAACTCTGTGGGGAGCAATCATTCCCTTAATAAAATCAAAGAGATAAGCCAATCCTTATCAGTGTTTGATTATTTGTTCACTAAGTACCCATAAAAACATGTAGTAGTAATTGTTGTAGTTCAGTTTACATTTAATCTCATTTTATTTCATTTTATTTAAACAACCTTCACATCTTAGGCTCAGCATTGCTGGGGGAATAATACATTGATTAGTAATTTATTTCTTTGAAACCACAATGGTTACTGCATTGTGAAAAGTAATGGAAACCTTGAAAAATATGTACCAAAGGTTTACAGCCATAATGAAGAAAATCCAGAGATTACAGATATAACTGACATAATTATGTCTGCAGTTCGTTGCCCAACCAGTCAAAATAAAGAGACACATACAAGACATATGGATAAACTAAATAGCTAATTGTGATCTAGAGCAAGGCTGCTTAGGTCAGGTATAATCTACTCCAGTGTTTTTCAACCATTTTTGAGCTGCGGCACATTTTTTACATTTACAAAGTCCTGGGGCACACCACCAACCAAAATGACACTCTAACACAGTAATACATATAGTTAATATGTTTTTAAATGTATTTATATACTCAGTGTGAAACCTGAGCCTGTTTCGATGAACACAACATAGATATCCTGGCAGGAATGGCAGAAAGACACACACAAAGGTCTTGCTCAACAGCTGGGAGTTATAGTTCTCCCGCAATCAAAGAGCATTTTGAACTCCACCAGTGATGGAATTGAATCAAACTTCCCACACAGAACTACCATAACCAAGAGAAAATACTATAAGGGTTTGGTGGGCCTTGGGTTGACCTTGGGTTTTGGAGTTGTAGTTCACCTATATCCAGAGAGCACTGTGGAGGGCAGGGAGGAAGACGTAGGGCGAGTCTGCGCAGTGGTGCCCACACGGGTCACATCTACCTCCCCCCCCCCCTCTTGCAGAAGCGGCAGTGTGAGCAAAGTGAGGCAAAGTGAGCAGAGCGAGGCTGGGAAGAAGGGAGCCCGAGTGGAGAAGAAAAAGTGTTCGGCAGGAGGGGAAAGAAAGGGTATTGGAGGTTCCAATTTCCCATGGCACACCTGATGATCGCTCACGGCACACTAGTGTGCCATGGCACACTGGTTGGGAAACATTGATCTACTCTCCGCTCTAGCATGACAAGGGTGAACCATCCCTGAACTCAAAGGCAAGTTACTCTATCAAGCTTGTTTCCATCCCATCCCATCCCATCAAGCCCTAAAAGAAAGCCAGTCATGTCCAGTCCCAAAAGGTTGTTTTTGGTTCTATCCCAAGTCCTATGATTCAATGAGGAAGTTGAAAGAACTGTTGTTCACTGAAATGTATCTATGGCTTGTAACCAATTATTGAGCAAGGGTTAACTTTCAAGTCACTGCTTTGTTCCTTTCCTCCACGACTCCACTTAATAAGACCTTCAAGAGCTTTTACAGATCTTCTAAAAATAATACACTTGTCATATCTTTTTTTTTGGATAGTTGTAGTAGAAGGCTGTTTGGAGAGGAACTTGGGATCTTCACTGAGAATTAATGTAGCTTGATGCCATTTTAATTGTTGTGATTCAATGCTATTGAGTTATGGAATTGTAGTTTGGTGTAGTTTGGTTAGGTACCAGCAAAAATCTAAAGATTTACAACTACAAGTCCTATGATTGATAGAGTCGTAGAATCGTGGAGGTGGAAGAGATCACAAGGGCCTTCCAGTCTAACCTCCTGCTATGCATGAAAATAGTATCAAAGTAATCCCAACAAATGGTAATCCAGCCTCTGCTCAAACACATTCCATAGCATTAAGACATAGCAGTTACAGTGGTGTCAAACTGGATTGTTTCTGCAATGGAGATGCACCTACTGTTCTCTGAACAATGAGAACAATGCCCAGATAATGTTAGAGAAGATAGGCACTAAACACTTGGTCATTCATTGACAGCAAACTCTATGACAATGACACTCATAATATGCCCTGGTTCTGGACTCTTGGACCCCCACCTACACTGCTATAAAATCTAAATGCAGATTAACTGCATAAGACTCAATTATACAGCAGTGTATACCCATATAATCCAGTTCATTGTAGTTCAATCTGCATTATATGAATCTACACTGACCATTATAATGCGGTTCAAGATTATATGGCATTGCAGATGGGGCCTTGAACTTTTCCCTCTGCCTAGCTTGGTTTCATTTGCTGTTATATTATTTTAGCTTCTTGAACCCTACCTGATAATTTCATTCTCAAAAAGTGTTGAGATATGTGCCAAGCAATGTCCCAAGTCTGTTGTCAATACATTATGTATTTTCCTGTTTTTTGTTGGGTTTTCTTTTGGTATTTCTTAACATATACATTTAGAGTTACCCTTTCTTCTGTATATTTGTTGCACAAGAGCCCTTAAACACAATTTCACCACAAATCACACTCTGTCCGGATAATCCAGTAAGTAAAAGTTTATTCAGAGAAGTGTATGTAAAATAGGCAAATCTAAAAAGAAGAATCAACGTTCAAAACGTTGTTTCCAAGATAGCCAAAAGTCCAAAATCCTTTCAAATACAGTCTCAAAAGTCAATCAACAAAAATATCCATAAACATAATAGCATGAATCCAAGGCAGGCACACATGAAATAGAAACAGGAACAAACTTAGAAACCTGAATACAGGAATTCCAAAAATTTAGGACCAAGAACTGAGAGCTGTTCACCTGAATACAATGTTGCTATCACAATGGATTGTACCAACAGAAACCCACCTAAAAGGTCTCAATCCCTCCCGTGACATAATTTCTGGGAAAAGTGAGTCTGCCTCTGTTGTACACTCTGTCTCCAAATTTCCAAGCACCTCTACCTGGACAAACATTCATCTCCCACATTTGTCTCAGACTGCACTTCTGGCAGATTCTCATAAGAACTGATATCATTTTCTCCAGTCTCATGGGAAGTTCCAGGAGATTCCAAAACAACTCTCTCCAGGCCACTTCTATCCTCCTCTGGGCCCTCCAAATCTATCCCAGCATCCCCTTCCTCGTCTTCTGATCACTCAGAATCTGACCAGGCTACAACAATATTCATCTTGATATCTTTCTCGGCATTACTTCACGAACAAAGATTCTTAGGAAGGACTCATCCCACGCTTTTTACAAGCGTGTTGATGACATAAAAGGCCAATCTGAGATAGGCAAGTTCAGTTGCAGAAAGCACAGCAGAAAGTCTCCTTGGTTGATGTTGTTTCTAAGTTGCGGTTCTTTCTTCATTGTTGTTTCTCTTCGAGACCCGTTCGCCATGTCTTCTCAAAAGAGGCCGCAGCATTGTGGATAGTGCATCTCCATGCCTCCCGATGTGAGGTGATCAATCTGGCCGAGCCTGAGATGTTGTTTCAGAGAGTCCTTGTATCTCTTTTTGGGGGCGCCTCTCTTGCGCTGACCCATGGCGAGTTCACCATAGAGTAGTATCTTTGGGAGGCGGTGGTCCTCCAACCTAAAGACGTGCCCTGCCCAGCGCAGCTGTGTTCTCAATAGCATGGCATCAATGCTGGTGATCCCTGCTTGCTCAAGGAAAGCAACATTCATCACATAGTCAGTCCAGATACATTGGCAATTAACTCAATTTCAAAATAGGCAATGTCTCTTTATTAGCCTCAGGTCATTTATTGCTTGAGTTCAGCTATTGTCTTTTACAGGGCTGTAGCATGAGAGTAAACAGTGATGGCTGGTAACTTTGATGCCAGTTGAATTGTGAATCAGCTTTGGGTTTTGGTCCGAATTTTAAAGAAACTACTCAATATGCTGAAGGGATATTTCAATAGCTTCTTGAAAAATCAGACCAAAAGTGGAATGTCAAACTAATATAGAAGCCTTTAGTTTCTAGTGGATGAAAAGGTTTTTAAAATTTTATTGACATTACTCTTTAAAAAATAAACAAGTACACAATGCTGAACAATGTTCAATGTCACAAATTCATAGTTGTGTGACTCTATCAATATTTATTACACTGAAGCAATCCTATTTCAAGTTGTAAATTCATTCCACTTAGGTACTTGCCAGATTTTGAGCCTAATTCTTTTCCACATGGAAATCCATACATATTTTAGTGTGCAGTTTCCCAAATATATAGTACATTGTCATGCACCTTTCTCTCAATGAATTCATTTCATTAAGGCATGTTATGCACATTTTTAAAAGCATGTGCAAATATTTATGTACATTTTTCAACTGCATCATTGCTGTTGTGCAGAATCCTCTGAAGTGTACATATTTAGGACTGCAAATTGTATTAAAATCTGTAGTCAGTTCTGGAAAGTGCAAATTGGGTAATCTTGCATTAATATTTGAAGGCAGTACATTTCTAACACATTGCTACTTAAATATAACACATAAGATTTCACTAAATGCTTCCTGGAGGCAGTGACTGTTTCCTTTACTAATGTTACTCTCCATTGCACCATGTTCTTGACTGTGCCATATTAAAAAAATAGTTAACACATCACCACTTTATGAGTGATTTGGTTGTATAATCCTGAATCTCTTTGTCACCAACAAGTGGAAGGTGATGGAATAATACATTTTGGAGTCTCCCACCTGGAGCAGAATATCCAATCATTTTTCACTAGGAAAAATATCTCCTTTTGAGATGCTTAATGGGGAAAGATGGTAAATTCTGATTGATATTAGAAGAATGAATGAAGGACACGAGCTTCATTCAGGCCTTGAAATATCAAAGATTATACATTTACAACTCACGTCACCTGCTTTTGCAAGATAATCTTTTCATTCATAATGTTCACTTCAGGGGCAGCGGCCCGGGGTTAATCTACAGTACTTATTTTATCCTGGGACCAGTCAGAAGTGTCAAATGTTGAACTTGCCTATCTCAGATTGGACTGGTCTGAGGAGGAGGGAAACACTTTGATGATGGGGCCTGATACTCTTGAAGTAGAATCTGTTTCTGTAGTTCCTCAGGGAGAAAGTAGTTCTTCTCTGGATGATGGGAATTGCTCCACAGACAAATCTGATTGTAGTGAGACTGTTTCCAATGAAATGCAGCCAGAGGCCTGGCCTGATCCTGGAAATTATGCATGGGAGGAGGGAGAGCCAGGCTTGTTGCTTATCTCTCAGCATCTTCAGTTAAGGTAGGATAATGCTAGCCAAAGGCAATTAAGGTTCTCACAGCATCTAAAAATAAACAAAGAAATGCCAGTGGTAGATCATTAGTGTCCCCATGGAAATGAGATGGTTCCTTAAGCCGGCTTTGTATGTCGTTCTTTGTGAGAACAACTTTGCATTTTCAAGAAAAGGTTATCCTATTTTTCATGAGCTCTGGGATAGAAGATTTTGGGCCTTTCTTTCATGTCATATTTCCTGGTTTGGAATGGGAAAATCATATTTTGTTTATAGCTCTTGGTCTACGTTGTGTGAATTTTTAGCTTTACTTTCTATAGTGAGCTAAGTGGTTTGCTGTATCAAGAATATTATGATGGTAACCTGCATTGGTAACCAGGTTGACCAAGTCTAGGAAATATGTCTATGGGATAGTGATTTTAAGAGTCACAACACTCTCAGAAGCAGCGCAAACAGCTTATAGAGACCAAAAATCATGGTTTGCTGTGGATTACTGGGAAGAATTGGAGCAACGTAGCACTTTGGTTAACTTATTTCAAGACTATGTTAACCCAAATTAGCTTGGTGCATCATTGCCCATCATGGAGCTAATGGTAATTTTTGCCTTCCCTTCAAGATAACTGGACAGTACAGTTATCTTGTTTTTGTTTTACTTTTTAAAGTTGTCAGATACATTTGAGGCATTTAAAACTCCATTGAATTGTGTCTATTGTTCGCCGCCCTGAGTCACCTTTGGGCTGATATGGGCAGGGTATAAATAATGTAAATAAATAAATAAATTTCTTTTTTGAATTTATTGGATGCCCCCTGTAGTCTGCCTCTTTGCTTCTACTACTTTGTGGGGGCCACTAGAGCTTTGTTCACACCAACAGTGGCCTTCACGCCACAGCACTTTATTCTTATAGGGCCAGCTGTGACACTGCTTCTTTATTGCATCAACCTTTATTCCAATCTGGCAGAAATAGCCAAAGCAATTACATTTGGTGTTCTTTTGAAAAACAATGTATTCATTTGAAACTATAAGTCAGTGACAGAGTAAAGACAGCTAAGAATTCTCAGCTAAAATGTCACTCGATGCAATCATATGTTCAAGAACTGTGATGGGAATGTTGGTTGGAAATGCATCTGTGCCATACGTGGGGTAAAACTGAGGAAGAGACAGCTCATTATTCCCCCTCCAATTCAAAGAGAGGTGTCCAAAGACCAACAGGAAGCAGCTAAGTGCTTTTTAATTCTTTCGTTCCTTTTTGAGACCTTAAAAGAAGAATCCAGGATTTTAGAGCCCTTTTTCCATTGCTAAAGTAGTCGAAAGCAATACAGGTCCTTTTCATGTGCTCATTTCTATCTTATCTATTTGCATATACAGCAACCAATAAAGCAATGCACAACCAGTTTTTAAATTAACATTCAAGGATGCGTGTGACCCACAGAGAAAAGCAATAACCAACACAGCTTCTCTGTATATAATTCCATCATTTGATAGACATTTGATAGACAATTATAATACTAAATGAAGATCCTTTTCTTTTATTTGCAGGAAAACTTCTGCACACATCAACTCTGCACAACCTCCGAGCATTTGCAAGCAAGCATTTAAGTTTTTTAGTGAAATGGTTAACAATAAATATGTGCCGAAAAGAATGTTTTCAATAGACAAGTTACAATTCCTCTGACAGATGTGAACTTTTACATAGATAATACCATACTATTTTTTTTCCTCAGTACCGTAAGTACAGTTTTAGCATTTTCAGTTGGGCATATTTACATCAGAACAAAATAGACATTTAATCAATACATTTTAATTTATTTAATTTATAAATTGCTTATATCAAAGGAATCGGTAATTTTATACTGCCATGTTGTTTTTCTCCTTCTATAACTTTATAGCTCTTCTGTTGTAACAGGTGTTGCAGAAACAAAAAAAAAATATTCCCATAATAGGCATATGGTATCAAGGATCGCTTTGAAGTTTCATACATCTAAGATTCCAATTATTAAGTATCATCTTTACTTTTTGTACATTTAAGTATAATTACCAAAAGAAAAAAAATAGGCACTGCAACTTTTAGATGAATATTTATATTTATTGCCAATTTTAGATGAATATTGAATGTTGTGAATTCAAAAATGAACTTATTTACATCTCCTAGACTCATATAGTTATCCAGCAGCTTTCCATTTCAAATCCTCTATTAAAATTCTCATTTCACACAAAAGAAGGACTCATCCCACGCTTTCTATTAAAATTCTCATTTCAGAAGAGAATGTGTGCATTCAGAAGCATGGAAGAGGTAGCATATGAAGGGAAAGGTACCACCTACCCATAAGAGCGTTAA
Source organism: Anolis apletophallus (assembly GCA_030556195.1). Taxonomy (NCBI): domain Eukaryota; kingdom Metazoa; phylum Chordata; class Lepidosauria; order Squamata; family Anolidae; genus Anolis; species Anolis apletophallus. The sequence continues at coordinate 30,473,266 of JARBWK010000014.1, read as the reverse complement.
ACATCCTTGTAAAGAAAGACTAGAAGAAACACCCAGTTCCACTAGTTAGATTAGATGAGATTAGATGGATTATCAAAATCCGTATTAATCTGGGTTTGTTAATCAATCATAGAGTTGGAAGCCATAAATATGTAATCTCAGCACTCCCAATAGATGGTCACCCAATCTCTATTTTAAAATCTCCAGATTTTTACTGCAACATATTCCGATATGTTGTCAGGAAGACAATTCAGGTGTAGGAATCATGCATGTCACCCTAACATGGATGTCCAAAGACTGTGGGAAGAAGGGAGGCTGAGAATCAAGGAGGGGAGTTGAAGAAGAGATAAGGATCATCTGGCCTAGTTTATAATGGGAACGGATGAGCTGGGGTGTTGAAATGTAACCTGATCTGGGAAGGGTGAGCTTCAAAGAGTATATAATGAGATGTTTAAAATAGATTAATAGAATTAGCTTTTTTGTATTCTGACAAGGAGGGAAAAAAAGGCCTGATTCCAGTAATTGCTATTCTGAGTGATGTCTTCATTCCAAGACCTTACATAATCCTACAGTTGAATAATTCTTATTATCAGGATAGTCTTCTTAGTGTTTAAGTGGAATCTCTTTTCCTGCAATTTGAATACATTGTTCTTTGAACAATGCATCTCTGGAGAAGCATAGAACAAACTGGCTCCATCATCAATACGTTATCCTTTAAAATATTTAAATATGGTTATGTCACTTTTTAACATTCCCTTCTCAAAGCAAAACATATCTAGCTCCCTGAACTTCTCCTTATAGAGTATGGTTTCCACAACTTTTATCATTTGGGTTGCCTTTCTCTGATTATGTTCCAGGTTGTCCATATCCTTCTTCAATTGTGGCGCATGAATCTGAGCACAGTATTCCAGGTATGAAAAAAACCAAAATAGAATATTATTATTACTTCCCTGTTGGAGGAAAAGAACAGAGGCAGGGCATTGGGAAACGTCCAAGACCTTTGGTTTGGCCCAGTGGCGTCCTGACAGAGCCAAAAAAGGGGCTTTAAAAGGATGGACGAACTCTATAGGCCCTGGGGTTCCCGTTCTAGCCTTCCCATGCCTCTAAGCCAGGGGTTGTCCAACTGCCGGCCCTGCAGGTGTTTTGGACTTCAAATCCCAGAAATCCTAACAGCTGGTAAACTGGCTAGGATTTCTGGGAGTTGAAGTCCAAAACACCTGCAGGGCCGGCAGTTCGACAGCCCTGCTCTAAGCAATGAGTTCAGGACTCAAAAAGGGTGAACTCAAAACAAGTTTATTTAATAACAACCAGTAAAAATGCTGGTGGCCCAAAAGCTTGCTGTTGGTTGCTAGAAAAGGTCCTTTGAAAAAAGGGATTGCATTCACTTGCCTTTTGCAGAGTGAAGGTGCCTTTCTTTGGTTCCAGGTATCCTGTTGCTCCTCAAATGGTCCTCTGGCACACAAAGTCCTTTGGTCCCCAAAGAAATATAGTCTCCGTTGAAGGGCTGGCCCTTCCTATTACTGAATTTCTTGGTTTGAGAGAGTTGGTTGGCTACATGTGAACGAAGGTGCTTTGTCTGAGCGTTGGCTCCAGATTTCCACCTGCTTCGTCCATGTGCTATGCTTGGAATGGCCAAAGAGAGGAAGTCCTGCCCCTCAGATGACCTCAGAAAGGGGAAGAGTTCAGGGTGGTGATGCCAGGTTGGCACCAAGACAAAGCTCCTCCTCTCAAGTGTCCACATGGCTGAACAATAGGACAAAGGCCTTGTAGGTAAAGGCCAAATAGGTACATAACACAGTACCAAACAGGCCCAGTGGGGGCCGGAACAGGCTCCATTGTTAAGTATGCTGAAGTATAGTTAGGAAATTATGCCTCAAAGGGGCAATGGAGTTTTATTGTGTTCTCCTCATGAATGTACGAATACTTGTCAAACTTGTATGTCCAGTCTATACATTATCTGTGGAGGTTAGCGCAAAATAGGTTTCTGGGTGAAATGACTTAGCTTTTGAGACCTTTCCAGAGCTGTGGGTTTTGGGGTCCTCTTTGGGGTCCCACGGTTGTGATAACATTGTGAAAGAGACCATGCTCTAGCTCTATCATGTTTGAATTACTGTAACATGTTCTATGCATGACTGCTTTTGGGGGGAAACCCCTACAACATCTGATTCAAACAGCTGAATTCCAACAAGACCAGGACTGTAGCACACAATTGCTTTATTACAGCAGTTCCATTGGGTACTTACTTTTCCAGCCATAATTACAAGTGCTGGTTACAACTTGACAAGGGGAGGTTCAGATACAATCAATCTGACAGACCATTTTCCCTGACATGAGCCTGCTATAAAAAATCTTTGGAATATTTTTTCATACCCACAATCCTTACAACTGTATCATTTAGGTACTTAACACAATCTTTTCAGTCTCTAGAATGCCCCTTCTCGGGAAATTAATTTGACCTCCAACTTCCTTTCTATCCATCACCATGGGGATATGTCTTCTCCTTCTCCTGCTCCCTCACTCTGCTCTTTTTCTTCTTTTCCTCTTCCTCTTACCTTCCTCCTCTTCCCCCACTTCTACCTTTTCCTTCTAAATTCCAAAAGACTTACTGAAACTTTTTCAAAGAGTACTGTGTTGCAACTTTTCTATCCTTCCTAATTTTTCACTAAGATGTTTAAAACTGTTTTTAATGCCACACATTCAATTACTTTGTAATGATAATGCTTAAAGTGTTTTGATCCATTATGTACTTCTTTTAATATTGTAAGCAGCTTTGTATCCCAGTCTGAGGAAAAAGGAGGAACAAAAACAAAGGTAGCACTGATGTTGATAACAAAGGATGTATACAAATTTGTTTGAGAGAAACAGGATTACAGAGAGGAAATGTATCTTAAATTTCATTATTGTGACAAAAATGAATGCTTAAAAATACTGGAACAAGACAGAACAAGTTTACAGCTCAAAACATGGAAAATGAGATTGAATTTGGACCTCAACTATTTATTTCTAGTTTGCAATTACCGAATATACTCAAGTATAAGCTGACCCAAATATAAGCCAAAGCACATAATTTTACCATAAAATACCGGGAAAACTTATTGATTAGGGTAGGAAATGCACCCTAGTATAAGCCTAGGGTGAGAAATGCAGTAGCTATTGGTAAAATTCAAAATAAAAATAAAAACCAATAAAGGTACATTAATTGAGACATATAGCTTCTCCTTTCTTCTCAGCACAGGCATGTAGCCAGGGGGGCTAAGGGGGCTTCAGCCCCCCCGAAATTCTCAGGGTGGTCCGCGAAAAGGCCTTACTGGTTCATTATTTAAACTGTTACGTGCATTTAAATCATGATCTGATCACCATGCTCATTATATCCCACATTAATGGGGTTATTGGGATAACAATACAAAAAGTTTGCTAGGGTAGACCCTCTTTCACCCAGTCTCAGCCCCCCCCAAACCAAACTCAGCCCCGAATCAAAATCCTGGCTACGGCCCTGTCTCAGCACATCAACCCAACTTGATGTGCTAAGAGGAGAGGCCACACACCTTTCCTCTCCTTCCCGCTCATCACAGAGATCCAGCTGGGTTGCTGTGCCAAAAGGAGAGAAGACACACAGTTGGTATAATCCCTGCAAAGGGCTTCTTTCAGCCTCATGCCTTCCTGCTAGAACCCTTACTTGAGTATAAGCCAAGGGGTCCTTTTTCAGCATGAAAACTGTGCTGAAAAACTAGGCTTATATTTGAGTATATACAGTACCTTCTTGTTTGGAAGAGGAATAAATAGTACTTCACTCTGTAGCATCTATTATTTATTTACTATTTTATTATTTACTATATTTTTATACCACCCCTCTCAGCCCGAAGGCGACTTGGCAAGAACTGCCCAGCCCACAGATAAAATACATCAACAATTAATAAAACAATCACATAAACATAGTTTTAACAATTAAAATTAAAAATACAATCTCAGCATCTCATTATCAAACTTGATTTCCATTTCATCGTCATCGTTCCTTAGGTCTCAATTTAAGTAATTACGCTTCATTTGCAAATGCCTGGTCAAACACCCAGGTCTTAACTTTCTTACAAAATGTCAGGAGGGAGGGGGCAGATCTGATGTCACTAGGAGGGGTGTTCCAAAGCCGAGGAGCCACCACTGAGAAGGCCCTGTCTCTCGTCCCTGCCAATCGCGCCTGCGAAAAGTGTGGGATCGAGAGCAGGGCCTCTCCAGATGATCTTAAACATCTTGAGCGTTCATAGGGAGAGATGCATTCGGACAGGTAAGTTGGACCAGAACCGTTCAGGGCTTTAAAGGCTAAAGCCAGCACTTTGAATTGTGCCTGGTAGCAGATTGGCAGCCAGTGGAGCTGGTGCAACAGAGGGGTTGTGCGCTCCCTGAGTGCTGCTCCTGTTATCAACCTGGCTGCTGTCCTTTGGACCAATTGAAGCTTCCAAACAGTCTTCAAAGGCAGCCCCACATAGAGAGTGTTGCAGGTTCAGGAATATGTGAACCTCCAAACATCCTCTCCAGTCTAAGAACATGTGGAGTGCCACATATTTCTATTCCCTGTCCTAAAGGCAATATATGAATTGACTGTGGAAATAGCATTGCTTCCTTTTCACTGTGCTGTAGATTTGCCTGCTATGACATGCTGCATCCTTGTTAATTCCTTGCTTTAGGAATTATAAAACATGGATGCAAAGTACTTTGTTTGTTGCCATTTACACTCAGTGTGGCATTTGCTCACAAAAAATCTGCTTTCTGGAAGCAGGGAGCAATGGCATACTGCTTTATTCACACCATGTTTCTCAATTATAGGTGTGTCTGTTCCAATAAATAATTCTGTGGGATTTAAGTGAATTTCCACAAAACAGCTTTTTTCCCTCCTCTGTCCCCCATAATCCATTTGCTTCTTCTACTGTAGATAGATAACTCTCCAGCCGACATTGTATTAAGGTTCCCATTATCAAAAGCCAATAGAGAATATTGTGGCCAAAGGAAATTTCAGGGAATTAATAATTTTTATCCATTGTTAGTGTTTATTTATGCCCTCACTTTCCCCAAACCCATCTTGCTTTTCAACAAGCATTCAAATTAATTGTGGGATTCAGGGGCACCCTAAAGTTAACATCACACTGCACTTTATTAAAACATTTGAACATGCTCCCCATCCATGGCAGTGCTTTCTGGTATGGTGGAAGCTTTAAGAGAACGGCAGCTCATTTCCCTGTGACTATAGTGAATCAGGTTCCTTCCTTACAGAAGAAAAATCAGGTGCTAATTGGATATCTTCTGTTTAATTATCAGTTACTCTTTGATATTATTGTCAGGACAAACCCTGAAGAATGCTTAAGGGAACAAAGGATTTTCATAATAATTTTATTCCCATTCCCGCCACCTTCTATTTAATTTTGACAAAGTTACTGACTATCATGTCAGGCTAGACCAGCAATAAATGAATGCAATTAACATTCCGGTGCGGCGGCCATGAGGGAAGGCACGGTTTGCTAGGGCTCCCGAGCAACCACCCTGTCTCACCGATTTGGAGGACTCAATGAGTCCCCCTCTCACTTCGGATCGAAGAAGTGAGTGACGCGAAGCCAGCAGGTCCCTCCGTGGCCCTGAGTATCTCCCCCCCCTCAAGGGAGGAGATCAGGTGGGTCCGGGGGTTTAAGACCGCGGCGAGCGGATCGAGAGCAGGGAAGCGGGGGAAACCCTGCAGTAACTTCCACGCGCCCACTAACCATCACAAAGAAAAGACAAAGAAAGGAGAGCAACCGTAAGTCTCACCAAAGATAAATAAAAGCCTAAATTCCAATACCGGAGAGAACATCCTTGAAAGAATTGGGTCTAGGTAAGACCCCTACAAATAAAAAGAAGGAGAAATTAAAAGAGAGAGAGAGACTGAGTAAGATCACCGGCAGACTCAGCAACCCCCCCTTCCCCAGCTGGGGAAAAAAAAGAGAGCTAAAAGGGACATTTGAAATCTATTTGCTATCCGGGGGCCAAAAGGAAGACTAAGGAACTAAACTAAGAAAATTGAAATATATTGGAGAAATACGGGAAATAAGGGGATAATTGAGATATTTAATTGTGGTGAATTATCAGGGAAACTGAACTTTTACTTTTACTTAAAACATCAAGAAAACAAGATGGAACTGACCTTGAGAGACTTTGTTTAGTCTGGAGGCTCCCCTTCTTGTCAACATCGAGAGCTGGAGGAAGCCGCACCCCCTCTGGGGCGGAGGGAGACTGAAGACTGAAGACCGCAAGTAAGGCCGGAAACAAGGGTGAAGAAAGACGAGGCTACACCAGCCACAACCATAGAGAGGAAGTTGGAGGAGAGAGTGGCGACAGGAGGGGGAAAAACTAATCAGACGGACCGGGAAGCTAAGGGCAGGAAGCCGGAAGTGAGGTAAAAGGCACCATAGAGCCAACAAATCATAGAAATTATAGAAAACCACAGAAAACACCACCCTCCCGGGCAAAAGAAAAGTAATTAAACAACAAGGACGAGAAGCAGACGAGAGGGACGAGAGGGACGGCAGCGACGACGATCGACGATCGACGGCCAGAAGAGGTTAGGAGGGGTCAAAAGAGGCGGCGATCCTTGAAAGAATTGGGTCTAGGTAAGACCCCTACAAATAAAAAGAAGGAGAAATTAAAAGAGAGAGAGAGACTGAGTAAGATCACCGGCAGACTGAGTAAGATCACCGGCAGATCACCGGCTGGATCCCGGGAAAGGCAAGGAGCAGACGGGCGGCGGACGGAGAGCTGACGGGGCCGACGGACCAGGAAGAGAAGTAGACGAGATTGGAGGAGTTGGAGGACTACTGAGAAATAATAGAAAAGCGCTCAGAGTATATGAATTTATAAAGAGAAAAGAGGGAAGAATCAGCTGTGGTTTTGGGGTGAGAAAGACTGAGACTGGGGCTGGGATTGAATTACAATTGTTGTCTGTACTGGCTACATTGATTTAAGGGAATGGGAAGGGAATTGAAGTGCACTGCCAACCAATTTGTAAAATAATATATGGACTCCCAATTTCTTTTCTTTAATTAATGAAATTGCAATAATCAATTGAGGGGGAAAGTGGTTCTTAAAATAAGTATTGAGAGAAAGAGAGGGGAAACAACTACTTTGATAAATTTGATAAGGGGCATTAATTGAGGTACCCTCTCTGATTGATAGTGACTGGAAAACTACTTGATTGATTGATAAATATAGAGAATTTGGTGGGACGTAAATAATGATTTGAAGACAAATAGTAATTAAGATGAAATACTGATAGTAATGTGTGAAGGAATATATTTGCTACCAGCCTGATTTGTTTGAAAATTAGTATTACTGAGTAAACAAGAGAAATGGCTGCATTTAAAGGAAGCACCAAAGATACTAAAGGACTGCCAAGAAGGGGCTCCTTCTCAGGCCAAGGACCAGAAGAGGGAGGCATAAAAGAAATGTTTAGGGAGATCCAAAGAGATATACAGAAGATATCGGTGAAGCAGGACACACTCCAAACCCTGACAGAGAAGCTGGAAGTGCAACAGAGAGCTACGCAAAACGATATGAACACCACGAAGAAAGAACTAAAGGAGGAATGGAGCGTAATGAAGAAAGAGATGAAGAAAACCCATCAGGAGGTAAAACAACTAAAAACAGACCAGTTGGCAATGGAAAAAACCCAGAAAAAAACCCAAAAGAAGGTGGAAGCCGTGGAGAAAAAGAGTTTCGGTATGGAAAAGACCCAAGAAAGATTGGAGCACAGAGAAATGGAGCATCAGCTTCATTTCAGGAACATCCCAGAATCAGAGGGAGAGGACATAAGAGCAACAATATTATTGTTAATCTCCAATCTGACAGAAACTCCAGAAAGGGAAGTAGATAGAGAGGTGGACAAAGTCTATCGCATTCAAACCAACTACGCAAAGAAGAATAAGACAGCACGTGACGTGATAGTCCCCTTCATCAGGACAAGATACAGAGATGAGATATGGAGGAGAAGCAACATCAATCCCATTAACTATAAAGAAGTTAAAGTGCTGGTGCTCCGGGAGTTCCCTATAACTACATTAAATCGAAGAAGGAAATACTTCTTCCTAACAACAGAGCTAAAACGTCTAAACATCCGGTTTAGATGGGAGAGAATAGAGGGAATTATGGTGACATATAAAGAGGAGAGACTTTGGCTTACCACCGAAGACAAGGCAAGAGAATTCTATCAAAGATTAGAAAAGGAGAAAAAATAAGAACACCTCAAAGCTCAGCCGAAAGAGACAAGCAGAATAAACCTAAAAGGAAAAGATTCAACACCCCCGAGTATCAAGGAGCAGCGTCAGCTAATGTACCAACGCCCGACCTGACAGAAGAAGAAGAAGAAGACGGAGAAGAAGAAGAGGAAGAGGAAGATGAGATTGTAGTAGAACCAATGACTAGTGATTGTAATGAGTAGTTTTGCACAGGAATTGAGGGTGTATTCTAATAATGTAAATGGACTTAACTCACCAAATAAACGAAAACAAATTTTTAAACAAATAAAGAATGGAAATTTTAATGTGGTGGCATTACAAGAAACACATATTAGTCAAAGACACGTTTCACACCTAACACACCCAAAATTGGGACAAGTATATTTCTCCTCAGCGCCAGAAAAGAAAAGAGGAGTAGCTCTATATGTAGACCCAAATATAAAATCTGAATTTCTCTTCAGAGATGAAGACGGAAGAATGGTGGCAGTAAAGATCACGGTTGGAACAGAAATGATTTTGATATGCAACATCTATGCCCCGAATGCCTCAAAAAAGAAATTTACAGAAACTCTGAGGGAAAAACTTACTAACGAACACTGTGACCATTTAATAATACTAGGAGACTTTAATGGAGTGATGGATAAGAAGAAAGATAAAACAAAGAGATCCAAAAAATCAACCGGGGACGACCAAAGCACATTACCAGACAACCTTCTTAAACTTATGAAGGAATATGATTTGGAAGATACATGGCAACTTCACAATGGCAAAGTGAAAGACTTTACCTTCTTTTCTAACCGGCATCAAAGCTGGTCAAAAATAGATATGATATGGACAACAAAATCTTTAACGACTAAAGTACAAGAGATTAAAATAAAACCTAGAGATTTACCAGACCATGGTGCGATAATAATGGTGATAAACCAGAGAAGAGGCACGCGGAAATGGAGGTTAAATGATAACCTGATGAAAGTAGAAGAGGATATTAAAAAATATAAGGAGAGAACTAAAGAATACTTCCAACATAATACCACGGAGGAAATAAGAATACAGACGGTTTGGGATGCATACAAAGCAGTGATGAGAGGTCATCTTATACAACATAATTCGGCAAGGAATAAGCAAAGGAGATTAAAGTTAGTAAAGATTGAGGAAGAACTTATGGCATTAGAGAACTGATTGAAACAAAACCCAGGAAACAAGAAAATAATAAAAAAATTGGGAATAATAAGGGGAGAGAAACACAATTTAGAAATTGAGCAAATGGCAAAGCAAATGAAATATATTAAGCAGAACTCCTTTGAAAATGCTAACAAAGTAGGGAGATGGCTGGCAAGGAGATTAAGGAAGAAAAAGCAATCTCAACAAATCACAAGAATAAAAAAGGGAGAAGAATTCATCGTAGAAGATGAAAGAATAAAGCAGGAATTTCTACTTTTCTACAAGCATTTGTATAAAGAAGAGCAAGTTAAGGAGGAAGAAGTAATGGAATATTTGGGAGGATTAAAACTGGAGAAAATTACTGAGGAGCAACGTCAAAGACTCAATCAGGAGATAACAGTTGAAGAAATTAAAAAAGCAATTAAGAGCTTGAAAAATGATAAAGCACCAGGACCGGATGGTTATACAGCATGCTTCTACAAAACTATGCAGGAAGAAATAGTTATGGTCCTAAAGGAGATAATGAATAAGGCACTTACGGAAAAGAAATTCCAGACACATGGAGAGCAGCGGATATAACAATGATATACAAAGATGGGACAGACCCAGAGGATATCAAGAACTATCGTCCGATTTCACTCCTAAATACAGACTATAAGATATATACGACAATATTGGCAAACAGATTTAAAGAATTCCTAGTAGATTGGATTCAAGAAGATCAAAATGGATTTTTACCCAACCGATATATAAGAGATAATGTAAGAACAATTCTAAATGTGATTGAATATTATGAGACGAACCACCAGAAAGAGTTGGCACTATTGTCAATAGATGCTGAGAAAGCGTTCGACAACCTTAATTGGAAATATTTTGAATTACTTATGAAGGAAATTGATATTGGATTTCAATTTCAAAATGCAGTCGCGGCAATTTACCAATGTCAGAGGGCAAAGATCTGGATAAACGGGAACGCAACTAAAGAATTCCCGATAGAAAAAGGAAGCAGGCAGGAATGCCCATTATCCCCGCTTATCTTCATTTTTGCCTTAGAGACACTTTTAATGAAGATAAGGCAGAACAAAGAATTAAAAGGATTAAATATACAAAAGAAAGAGTTTAAAACAAGAGCATTTGCTGACGACGTGATATGTATTGTTGAAAATCCAAGAGATAATATATCCAAATGGCTGTCGAATATTGAAGAATATGGAAAACTGGCAGGGTTCAGGTTGAATAAGAAAAAGACCAAGATTATAACGAAAAATATCTCAAAATTCAATCAAATGCAATTACAAGAATTGACGGGTATCCAAGTGGTTAATAAGTTTAAATATCTAGGAATTTGGATCACTGCAAGGAATCTGCATTTACTGAAAGACAACTATGTGGAACAATGGAAAAAAATGAAAGAAGAATTAGAACAATGGAAAAGACTTAACCTTTCCCTTTGGGAAGGATCTCTGCTGTAAAGATGAATCTGTTACCAAAGATGTTGTATTTATTTCAGAATCTGCCGATAAAAAGAAATATGAAGATCTTTAATGATTGGAGAAAGGACCTGACTAATTTCATATGGAAGAATAAGAAACCAAGTACAATATAATGACTATGCATAAAGAAAAAGGAGGCTTTGGCCTACCTGATTTTAAACTATACTATGAAGCATGTGCTTTGACATGGGTGAAAGATTGGGTGCTATTATCTAAAAGCTCAACATTAACTCTGGAAGGCTTTGACTTGCGAAAAGGATGGCACTCATACCTGTGGTATGAAGGGGCCAAAATTGAAAAAAACTTCGGGAATCACTTTATTAGATCTGCATTGCTGAAAATCTGGTTAAAATATAAAGATCACATGTATAGTAAGACGCCACTATGGCTGTCACCTCTAGAAGCTAATCAAAGAAGGTTACTCGGATGGACAGAGTGGCCAAAATATCAGGACATCTTGACGTCAATAGGAGGAATATTAGTGATGAAAACACATGAAGACATTGTTAAGATACATCGTAATGTGTTATGGTTACATTACTTCCAAATGAGAGAAAGTTTTAATAAAGATAAGGTTAATGGATTTAGTGCTTTGGAAGGACCATGGGATAAAATTCTTAAGAATGAAAAGAAAAGTATATCTAAAACATACTCTATGCTTTTGGACTGGGCTACAGAGGAGGAGGTAATTAAACAATCTATGGTAAAATGGGCTCGAAATATTGGGAGACCCATCCAATTAAGGGAGTGGGAAAGGTTGTGGACAAAACAGCTTAAAATCACATATGCAACTGACTTAAAAGAAAATTGGTTAAAAATGATACACCGATGGTACATTACACCCAAGAAATTAAATATAATGTATAAAAATATAGACAATAAGTGTTGGAAATGTGATAAACAAGAAGGCACCTTTTTTCACATGTGGTGGACCTGCCCCAAAACTAATGAATATTGGAAACGTATCCACAAGGAATGTAAGAAAGTTCTACAGGTTGAGTTCCAAATGAAACCAGAGTTATACCTGTTAGGTATATTGGACAATGGAATATTCACCAACGAGAATACAGAAAAACTCTTTGTCTTCCTATCAACGGCGGCCCGGATAATATTTGCAAAAACTTGGAAGACAAACTTGTTACCAACAAAGGACCAATGGATAGTAAAGATACTTGAGATCAAAGACATGGACGAACTTACATTTTGGCTGAGACAAAATAATGGTAAAGGAAATATTAGAACAGACTGGCTACAAGTTGCTGAGTACATTAAGATAAACGAGTAAATTAGAGACTAAGACAAATAAGGTGATAAAAGGGATTATCACGATCTATAAATAAGGGCATTTGGGATGCTCCTGATTAATGGATTTGTTATAAATAATTATTGCTAATGGTATGGAATGAAGGCGGAAGTCAACTTTGTCTTTATCCCCCCTTTTATGTTTATTTTCCCTGATCCCCCATGTATGTTTATTTTCCCTTATCCACTTGTTGTGTGTAGAAAATATGAAACCTTTAATAAAAATTTTGGAAAAAAAAACATGTGGTGTGTGTATACATATTAGGTTAAAGACTTGAAGTGTTTTCATCTTTTATCATGTACACATTTACGTTCATCACATTTTGTTCATTCTTGTTTCTGGATAATTTTTTTTTAAAAAACCCAGAATGGTCATTAATAAATGAGTGGCATGAACTTGGTGAGTGAATGTGTTAGACTGGGCAGATTAAAGTTGCTTTGTGTCTTCTGAACAGTGCTTGACGGGGTTACACTCCCCCTGAAGGCGCAGGTTCGCAGCCTGGGAGTGATCCTGGACTCATCGCTGAGCCTGGAGCCCCAGGTCTCGGCGGTGGCTAGGGGAGCTTTTGCACAGCTTAGGCTTGTGCGCCAGCTGTGCCTGTATCTTGGGAAGTCAGATTTGGCCACGGTGGTCCACGCTCTGGTTACATCCCGTACAGACTACTGCAATGCTCTCTACGTGGGGTTGCCTATGAAGACTGCCCGGAAGCTGCAATTAGTCCAGCGCACAGCAGCCAGACTACTAACAAGAGCGGGGTACAGGGAGCGCACAACTCCCCTGTTCCGCCAGCTCCACTGGCTGCCAATTAGCTTCCGATCACAATTCAAAGTGCTGGTGTTGACCTACAAAACCCTATACGGTTCCGGCCCAGTTTACCTGTCCGAACATATTCTCCCCTATGAACCGTCAAGAGTGCTAAGATCGTCTGGAGAGGCCCTGCTCTCGGTCCCACCACCTTCGCAGGTGCGTCTGGTGGAGACGAGGGACAGGGCCTTTTTGTGGTGCCCCCCCCCCAGCTGTGGAATTCCCTCCCAAATGACATTAGATTCGCCCCCTCCCTCCTGACTTTTAGGAAGTGGGTGAAAATGTGGCTGTGCAATGAGGCCTTCGCAGAATGAAGGAGGAGATTGCAAAGCGACTAAAGTCGCTAACCACTTGATACGGACAGAATATATGGGTTAAGTTAGACTTGATTTTACTTTGGCGAAAGGCTTTTTAAATGTATTTATTGTATTGTATTTTATTGTAAATTTTATTGTAAATTTATGATGTTTTTAGATTTTAAATGTTAGCATTGAATACTTGCTGTTTGCCGGTCTGAGTCCCTCTTCGGAGGTGAGAAGGCCGGGGTGTAAAAGTAATAAATAAATAAATAAATAAATAAATAAATAAATAAATAAACAAATAGCTGTTAAATGAATTTAATAAATGATTAATTTCATAGATATCTTTGCCCACTGTTATATCACTGATAAGAACACATTTCATATGCAAAAAGTGAAAGGGCATGTCTACATGGGCAACATGTTGCTGTTTACACCACTCTGTTCCCAGACTGTGTCAGTGGCTGATGCTAAATTTTGACTGTCAGGCTAACCTCAGTTTTGTCCTATTCGATAGTCATTTTGTGTGGCCATAGAGAGGTAATGCAAACATGCCTTACTCCTACAATTAACTGACAAGAAGAAATACACAGGGATGTTAATAGATTCCCCTATGAATTAGTAGAATTAGGAGTGTAAAATCTTTTGTTATCCATAGCATCATTTCACAGTGTTGGTGTTGCTGAAGATTACATTCCTATTAGCAGATGAAGTTCCTTGAGTACATTCACAATTGACTTAATTAAGAGCCATTGATCTAACATGTTACATTAATTCGTTAAACAGTTCTTCAAAGTCAGTTCTCTGAAAATTTACTCATTTGATCTGCCTTATTTTAGGATAGTAATAAACATATCTGAAAAGATAACATTAACAAAAGCTTTTAAAATAGTTAGCAACAACTTAAAAAAATAATGAAAGGGTGAAGCATGAACTGATAAGTTATGTAGTACATTTCTATAAGGAAATTGCTATCTGACATTTTAACACAATGATCCACAATCCATCTAGATCAGTGGTTCTTAACCAGTGGGCCATGAGGATGAAAATCTGGTCTGTGAGGCTCCTACCTCTTTATTTTATTTTATTTTTTCTCCTTTCACATAGCCTGCCACTCCTTCCCTGTTGCTTATCATGGCATATGTTCTGTATCAGAATCTAGAGTTGATGTGGTTTATCCAATCCAATTTTCTGAATCAGCACCCCAAACTAAATTTGACCAGACCAAAAACTGATTCATAATCCTTTTGGTACTAATGTTGGAGAGTGGTCTCTGGTCAAAGTGGTTCCTGGTCAAAAAGGTTGGAACCATTGATCTAGATAGATCTGTCTCTTCTTTCCAATCCACAAAATGAAAAGCTTGTTTTGGAACAAAACTCCCATCTTCTGTTTATCCTAAGAACTTTCTTGCACTAAAAAGAATGCAATATTCCTGAAAATGTAATCAAATTCAAAAAACTTATACATTTGTCTATAGCAGGGGTGGGCAATTATTTTTTCTAAGGGACCACACGAGAGCTAAAAAATATTACGGAGGGCCGCACCTAAAGGCTGAACTTCATTCTACATAATATCAATTGGATTTCTTTAATAATAATAAAGGCACTAAATTGTGTTTTTGATATATTAGTAAGACTGATAAGAGTATATGTTATGAACAATGAAAAAGAGAGGTTGTCATAGGAAAAATGACATTTAGTCACTAAAACTTTACAAAACAAAGGTTAACAAAATGTTTAGGATGCTCCTCATGGGTAGTATTGTGCCACAAAGATTTTTTTGAAGCTTCCAAACTAGAGGATAAATGCATAACCAACAGTGAGCAATGGAAAACCATGGTTAAAAATGACATACATAATATCAGGGAATACATACCCACCCACAGACCCCAACCCGCCTTCACCTCTTCCTCCTCTTCCTCACACTTCCTCCATTGCCCGGCCTCTCCTCTCCTGATCCTCCCCCGCCTCCTCCATGACGGCCACAGGCAAGAGACCCTCAGAGTGGGAGTGTACATGGCGGTGCTTGCGCTGGTTGGCTAGCGCGAGCGCTCGCTCCCGCCTCGGCCAAAGAGCAGGCAGGTCGCCCTCGCTTCCGAGACAGAAAGAGAGAGGGAGGGAGATGAATGGTCAGGCAGAAGTTCATCTTGAGCCGCAGAGAGGGACAGCAAAGGAGACACTCTCCTCCCTCCCTCCCTCCCCCCCCTTTCCCCCATAACACCTGGGATCCACCAATGGGAGTTTGCCTCCCTCTCTGGCGTCACCAGTCTCCAGGAAGAATCTGCCTTTCAGAACGAAGCCTTGAGGGAGGGAGGGCATTCCTTCCTGGGATCTGCGGTCCAGTCCGAATCAGCCAGCGGGCCGCATGCAGCCCGTGGGCCGTAAGATGCCTAGGTCTGGTCAATAGCTTGGAAGATGTGACCTATTTCAAAGTGCGTGTGTCTAAAATTGTAATTTTTATTCTTAAAAAACCTCACGAGACTGAACCGAATGCAGACTTGATCAAAATTAATCTGAAATAAATAGGTGCATTTTCTAAAGTATTGAACATTGGTTTAAATTTAAAAGATATGCTTAATGCACATCACATTCCTAACAGATGCCTAACATATGTTTAAATGTTTGTTTACCTTCTATTTTGCCATCTTGATTGACTAAAGGTGATCAAATCACTTTGCAGGAATGAATCGATGCTTGTGGTGTATATCACAAAATGACAACCATTTCATGGTGATTCCCTGGAAAGGTAAGTAGCACTATTTTAAAGCATATTGTCTTCCAAGATATGTGTGTGGATTCCTTATGAAAAGCTGCCAAGCAGTGACAAATCCCAGAAAAAGAGCCAACAATCTGTTGCAGAAAAAAAAACCCTCTGATATATTCAACAATATCAGATTTACAGTGAGCTGATGCACATTTAATCAGATAGTTTGAGGTGTCACAAAGTTTGTGTCATTTTGCCATATACTTTGGGTTTTTTTTCTGTCAAAGTGTTGGTCTCTAATACTTCTGGTAAACTGTGACAAGATCATAGCTCACAGCAGTAAAGTTAATATACATATGTGTGCAGGCACAACACTCGGGATCTTCACTGTTTCACAAATTTATTCCACACTACCCTTCACATTCTTCTGCAGTAGCAACCTTCTTGGCAGAAAAGAATTATGGAGGGTTCCCTGGAGAGTCAATCAGAGTTGCAACTTTATTTGGCAACAGGGATATCTCTACAGACTGACAATATGCTCTTCCTCCCCATTGGAACAAATTGCATTTTATATGCTTTCAGTTCCAGCCCAAAGAAGCATAAAAAGTTCAGAGACAAATATTACCATAGTCATATTTGTGCTATATATAAAAACAACATGTAAGTCTCTCTATTTTCCATTTGGGAGCATTTGGGATTATGATTCTTCCCACTTGAGAATTTTTTACCTTGGCCTTTTTATTTAAAAAAACCTCCAAAAAGATACATTCTCAGTAAACACGAGAAAAACCTGAGCTATCACCTAAATTATTGCATTCGTAGGGATCATTAATACGATTCAGTTACAAATGTGTAACCCTAGGATACATCTTTGTCAATTCGGGCAACAAACTTATCTGGCAATCTCTTAAATCAGAAAACAAAAATATTATGAGCAGAGAACCTCTATTTGATCTTAATGAACACAGCATAGATGCCTTGCTGAGGTCTTATATATCTTAAGTTTGACAAGTCCTCCAGTGACTTGATCCCCAGTGTATGTCATCATAAACTTCCTTGTAGAAAGAACAATATATTCTCTGCTTTTATTTTGGGAAACCCAGTGAGCAAAACTTAAATGGATTTCAGGACAGAAGATGTTTCAATTCGTCCTCTAGTATGAATAATCTAGTTTGAGCTTCTCATGCTAATCAGATATTTATCAATATGCCAAATATTTTGATTATAAACCCTTCATATGATTCTGCTACTAAACCCTGTGATATTTTCCAATGTACAATAGAGATTCTCTTATCTGACATAAACAGGCCAGCAGAACATCAGCTTAAAAAGTGTTGGATAATACAGAGTCTTTTACTGTTACCTGTCCAATATGGCTGTGGTGTTTCAGCCTGGTGCTCATGTGCATGCTAGGGATGATGGGATTGTTCCTAGGGATGATGGGATTGTTCCTGTAAATGCTGATGATGGGATGCTTAGTGACAATTCTGAGATGCAAAGTGACCTTTCAGATGAGGCTTGCATTCCTGGGAACAGCTCTCTTCCCAGGGCTTCATTAGATGAGAATTCTTGTGTTCGGGACTCTGAAGGTCTTGATGTTGATAACGGGACACCTGGGAATCTTAACAAGCTTCCATTCAACCGCCGAGATAGCATTCGAGAATCTAGGCAGGCTGCCAGCCTCCGCTTTTTCTTGCAGCAGTCGGTTTGCAAACCCGAAACTGATTTGTCTTTATATTAGATTGCTAGGGAAATTGTCTTCAGTTTCCAGGCTTCGTTCAGAATACCATGCCAAGCTTTTTCTTGTCTCCAAGCTCTTGATTTTGCCTAGGACGGTCTCTATGCACGTTTTGCTTCTATGGCTGCCTTGTATTATTCATGGGATTTGCATCAAGCTTTCTACCTTTGCCTTTGGATTTTGGGACTAATTGAACTGTGTGGTTTTACCTTGGATATATTCTACAATTGATCTTTTAACCCTTTTGTTGGACACTATATTTGTTTCAATAAATGCCTATTATTCAGACTGTCTGTTGTGTGTGTGAACTAGGAGAGTGCTCCTTGTCTGAAGCGCAACAGCAGCGCTAGACACCTAGAGTACTAACAACAGGGACTCAAAGGGTTAAGGCAAGGCAATGCCTCAGGACAAAAGCAGCCCAGGAAGAAGTGCCTGGATGCTGAAAAGGAGTGGGGAAATCACAGAGGGAAGGAGGGAGGGTGCTTCTGCTTCCAGTCGTGCCTCTTACCCCACTTTTCTCCATTCTCCTCCCCCTCCCCCTTGTCTTGCCTTTTTCACTTATTGGGAATGTATAGAGAGTTGGAGAGCACTCTTTTATTTGAAGTAAAAATGCTGGAAGAAAAGAAGAGCATCAGATAAGATGGAATGTCGGATAAGCGAGACTCTACTGTATGTATACAACAGTTCTTTAGCTATAACAAAAAACATGTTCATGTTTTGTTATATTTTCTCGGCCATTTATTTTCTTGTGACTGGTTTATTAGTATTGACTAACGTTTTATTTCAGAATATGCCCAATAAAGCCCAATGGAGTCCAGATTTTCAGAGCTACTACTCTGTGACATGGAAAATGTATTTGTTTACTATTTATTTACTATATTTCTATACCGCCCCTCTCAGCCCGCAGGAAAGGAACAATCTTGGAACATTTATTACATATTTTAATTTATTGTTTTAACAAGAAACTTGTATTTTTCAAGTTTCCCTTTGTTCTATTTTCAAAGGGGATTCTCCAATCTATGGGATCCATTTTATTAATTTACATTCCGAACCACTTACTTGAGTTTCTTTCGAATCCCATATACAGTTCCCTGCAGTGTATAGTCAGTATCTTTTCTTTTCTGATCATCTTTTCTTGTTACAGTTGATCTCTTTAGTGTCATGATGAATCCTTCAAGGTGCTGTCCCCTAACTATATCTTTCCCTAACTGAATGTTTGCTTCTGGACTCCTGCATAGAAGTGACAAGCCCATCTTATATCTAACTAAAACTGACAGCAATCGAGGCAGAAAAGGACAAAATGCCATTGGCATCTTTCTAAAAAGTTGTAATCTCACTCTCTGTATGTCTCAGACATAGCCACAGAAAGATGCATAACACGTCTGTACCAGCAATCATTCACTGACGGGAAACATGGCCACTCGGATGAGGATAACATCTTAAAATGCAGTTATAAACATTTTGCTAATTGAAAGGGGAATTACTCACAAATATAATGAGAGTAATGAGGTCATGGGTTTTAGTGGTGGAACTGAAATGCTGAGTGATGTAAAAGAGCCATACTGCCTTGTGCCTTGCTTTTACATGATTTATGGTATGTTCATACAGGTGACTCTTCATCTCAGTGATTTTCAAACCTGGGCTTCAATTGTCCAATGCCTAAAGCAGCATGAGCGATGGTCAGGAATCCTCAGAGTTATCGTCCAATAGCATGCGGATTTGGAACACAACATCCAAGCGCTAGTCAACCATTCTAAAAAGCATACAAGAAATGAGGGAGTGAAGATGGTTGTGCTAGCTAACTTATTTTTCATTCATTGAGGTTCTCTTGATTTAGATCTTTGATTTTCATACATTTATGTTTCAACTGATCAAGGGGAATGAAAGTTTTGGATATAGAAAAGCAGACTTCTCTGGAACAGCAGCACATCACCAAAACCAAGTGAGATTAACCTGATGATGTAATATTTATTTATTTATTTATTTATTATTTGGACTTGTACGCCGCCATTCCCCGAGGGCTCGGAGTGGCTTACAATCAGGTAAAACACACAGAGGTAAAAGCATACATATAAAACTAGCTTAAAAAAGATTTCTGGCCTAGCAATCAAAGGCTAGCCGGAAAAGATGAGTCTTGCAGGAGAGAAGGTCCTGCATGGTCTGTACATCGCTAGGAAGAGTGTTCCATATTGACAGCACCACTACAGAAAAGGCTCTGTGCCGGGTCGATGTAAGATGGATTGCTTTGAAGGCCAGTACTTCAAGGAGGCTCATTTGTTTGGAACAAAGTGACCTCTGGGGTTGGTAGGGGAAAAGACAGTCCCTCAGATACAGCGGCCCCAAACCATGCAAGGCCTGGAAAGTTAACATCATCACCTTGAAGGTGATCCGATGCTCGACCGGAAGCCAATGAAGCTGCTGGAGGATAGGTGTTATGTGACATCTCACTGGAGCCCCAGTGAGAAGTCGTGCAGCGGCATTCTGGACGAGCTTAAGTTTCCGGATCACTGACAAGGTCAGGCCAATGTAAAGGGTGTTACAGTAATCCAGTCTCGAGATGACCATGGCTTGGAGCACCGTGGAGAACCAGCATGCTTGGAACTAATCATGAGAAGGGGAAGATAACCAATCCCAAAGAAACAGGTTATACCTTAAACCAGGATCAGCACAGTTCAAGAATGTATGTGGGAGCCTCTGTAACTTAGCGTAAAGAAAATAAGGTAAAAATGAAAGGGGAGTGAAATAACAGCAACTTCATCATGAGGGCCTGCTATAGGCCTCACAAGCCAGATAGATGATTAGTTTGATTTGTTTTTATCATGTCAGAAGCGACTTAAGAAACTGCAAGTCACTTTTGGTGTGAGAGAATTGGCTGTCTGCAGGTATGTTGCCCAGGGGACCCCCAGATGTTTTCCCATCCTGTGGGAGGCTCCTCTCATGTCCCTATATGGGAAGCTGGAGCTGATAGATGGGAGCTCACCTCATCTCACAGATTCAAACAGTTGTCTTTCAGGTCAGCAGTTCAGCTGGCACAAGGGTTTAACCCATTGCACCACTGTAGCTTCCTAGAATAACATACTGTATACTTATCTTATAAATAATAAATATTTTAAAAAGAGAGCTATTCCAGTAATGTAGCAGTTCAATCTCCCTGTTATTCTGTTGTGCATGGTCCAACAAATTTCTGATGTGCCTTGCTCAGAAAATAATTGTCTAGAACATGGAGAAGGTAATGAGAGGATGAGATATTTTAAATCTGATTACATACAACAAAGATGAGCTGGTCAACATGGTAGGAGTAGTGGGATCCTGTTGTGAAAGTGACCATGTTCTCATACAATTTGTTATACAGGGGGAAGGAGAAAACAAATGTGCTTGCACATACACTGTGGAATTCCAGAATGCTTAGCGAAATACCGGCTGCTTTCCAGTCAAGTATTCAGTTTTGGTAATCCCATAATTTTACACAGTTTTCTTAGACAATGATTATTCAGAAGTTGTTTTGACAGTACTTTGCTCTAAAAAAAGTGGTTCCCAAAGTGGGCAGTACCACCCCCTGGTGGGTGGTGGGGCGATCAAGGGGTGCGCTGGAAGGCCCAGGAGAATTTGGGGGGCGCTGAACCCCTGTAAGTAGGCGATGGGGGCGATGGCATGAGCCAGGTGACAGGCTACCATCCATCTCTCTGTGTGTCTCTCTCTCTTCTACCCTCCTCCTGCTTCCTTCTCCTCCTCTCGCCAAGCAAAGGATGATAATAATAATAATACCTTTGGGGTTCCCTTCCAACTGGTTGGGTCTTATAACAATAATAATAATGTCCTTCAACATATTTAGTGGAACATGGATTCAGTGTGGTAACCAATTTATTAACAAAAAAGGAAACCAATTGCAAAATAGTCAATCGCAATGATTTGAGATTACTGCTGATTTAAACAGATCTGAGGATTATTAGATTGGTAGCAGCATACCAGGTTCATCCTTCCCATTAAGATGATTTCAAATGTTTTAACTTTTTTTGTATTACCTTTCTATTCTAAGTTCAATAAATAGTTTCATAATTTCAAACTTCAATGTTTCTAATTTACAACTTTCTTTATTATATTTTACGAAAAAGGTAGAAATATTAATACATATATCTTTCTGTTTAATTGCTATTAAAAATTTAAAAATTAATTTCTAGGGGGGTGGTGAGTAAAAAAATTTCTGGAAAGGGGGCAGTAGGCCAAAAACGTTAGGGAACCTCTGCTCTAAAATATAGCCTATATCGCACCTGGCATTCATTAAAGTCTTTCATCCAAATATTTACTAGAGCTGACTCTCCCTAGCTTCCAATATCAGACAGAATCTGGTGCTTTTAGGATATTTGTATTCCTGTAATTATGATCTGGCAAAAGCACTGCTTGGATATAGTTTTTACTTACTGGTAGAGGGGTGTATTAGCATCCTATTTTACAAAATGGACAGTTATTTATTAATGTTTACAAATCTAAGAAACCCCTTGACTATATCCTGTGCAAGAAGAAGCCCTCAAAGGCATTGTGAAAAACCAAATCCAATGTTGCTTAAAATGATGTATTTTTGCCCCCACTACCTCTCTGTTTGTTCAAAGCATATACTCTGATTTACATTAAGCTGCTAGTTTTTGCCCAGAGTGTTTTTTTTTAAGCAGTCAGGGATGAATGGCACAAGCACTTGCCTGTGCTTATAAGTCAGCTGTTGCCTGTAGATCAATCCTACTCCAGTTAATTTAAGCCTTCCAGTATGTCTTTAGTAAGCATCATCTTATTAAAAATGCAAAATATGCCAGACCAGCAATTTAAAACATATCATTTCAGAAGCGCGGGATCCACCATATTAATCTTTGATCGGTACATCACTACGAAATGAAGTATTCATGAAAATAAACTCTAACAAAATTGACAAATCTTTCATACTTTCCAACATAAGACAGGGTCTATTTGAGATAATCTCATAAAAATAAAGGGCGTCAGGGAGTGAAGAGAGACTGAGAACTTTCACCCAAATTCATATTTTCTTACCTAGCACTGAAGGCAAAGTACTGTAGTTGATAAATTATTTTCAGTCACGTAATGTCTTCTGTGTGCAATGACTTTTGTCTGTCAATGGGCACCATAACTGAATAAAGGATAGGAGACAAATTGCGAATCCACTGGAAATAATGGGTTGAGGCACTGGAGGTGGGTTAAGGCTACATTTATTAAATAGTCTACTTAAACCCAAAATATGCAGTGAGGCCTTTCAACTGTGGAAGTGAATTAGTCTTCCTTGAAATCCCTCTAATTTCCCAGGGCAAGCTTGTCCTAATAGTAGACGGTATGGTCAAAGTTTGTTATAGGGAGCACAATGTATAATTAATTAATTAATTAATTACTATATTTTTATACCACCCCTCTCAGCCCAAAGGCGACTTGAGGCAGTGAATACATGGCAACGAATGTCCATAGATAAAACATATCATAAAAAATTAATAAAAACAACTATATAAAAGCAATACAATTAACAATTAAAATGATAAAATACAAATCTCAGCGTCTCATTGTTAAAATCGGTTTCCGTTGTGTAGCACCCATGGGCCCGTTCGTGCCAATGGGAGGGGGCGAGGCACCGGGGGTCCCGATGCCATTAGGTCCCGTACAGGCTGAAGGGGACTCGGAGGATGAGTTGGAAGGCCCAGACCAAGACTGGACAGCAGTGCAATTGCCCAGTCCACCTGCAGAGAGCTTAGCCTGGGATTTCGAGTGGGAGCATTCTCCCGGAGAAGGAGCGGACCAGGTGGAGATGGGAGGCAGCGAAGCAGATAGCGGAGATAGTTATGAGTTCCCAAACGGCCGAGGTTCCCAAGACCTGGCCGAACAGCAGATGGAGGCCAGCGGCTGGGAAAGTTCGGGGGAGGCTGCTTCTCAAGGAGATAGCGATACTGAACTGGAAGAGCGGGGCCGTTCCCATAACAGACGCAGGGACATAGAGCAGGGCAGGAGGAGCTGGCATCTGTCCCTAGATCGTCACCGTTCGGAAAGTAGAGACTGGAGACGCCGGGCCCTAGATCGTCGAGGGGCCCGGCCGAAGGATTAAGAACGGCCCCGTGGGAACTGATCCTCAGTTCTCCGGCCACGTCTGATCTGAAGGGCGTGAAAGCGGAGTGAACCACGGAGCCTAGTTTGGCTCGCCTTGGACCAAGTCCTGACCTTGCTATTGATTCGCATTGCTGCGGATACCTTGCTTCAAGCCGGAGTGAATCCGGAAACCTTGCCAAGCCCTTTGCCACGATTGCTTTTGGAACTATCCTTTGGAACTTTGCCTTCTTCTTTGGACTACAGCTTTGCTGATTGCCTTGTTCTTAATCTCTCAATGAGAATTGCCTTTTGGACTATTTTATATTCAATAAAACTAGTTAGCCTTTGCTACGTCTCCGTGTGTGTGTTAAAGGGGCAGTTCTAAGTCGGTGTTCGTGACACGTTGCATCGTCATAATATTCCGTTGGTCTCAATTAAATAATTACACTTCATCTGCGAATGCCTGCTCGAACAGCCAGGTCTTGACTTTCTTTCAAAATGTCAGGAGGGAGGGGACCGATCTAATATCCCTAGGAAGGGTGTTCCATAGCCGAGGGGCCACTGCTGAGAAGGCCCTGTCTCTCGTCCCCACCAATCAGGTCAGTGAAGAAGGCGGGACATGTTAAAATAGTGGATGTGGCTCTTAATGAGACATGCTGCATTATCACAGCATGTCTACGCCCAACTCCGCTGGAGAAATTATACTGTTTAGCTGATATTGCACCACCTGACATCCGCCAGGAAATAGCAGCATGTAACGAAAGGACCAAGACATTCACATCTCTGACCCATCTTCTGTTAGGATATCAGCCAGGAAGCGAATGCCTTAAATCAAGAAGTAGAGATACTTGTAGGAACCCCTACACAAGGGAGAGTCCAAAAGTAGCAAACTAAAACCCAGAATCTCATTCAGTGGCTAATACCAGATGAGAAACTCTCTCCTGGGCACACAGAAGACAGGCGATTTAGAAGGTGTTGAATAGACTGTGCTCTGACACCACAAGATGCAGAACTAACCTTAAGGAATGAGGCTACAAAGTAGAGTCCACGACAAACTAGTGTGGAGAAGAGCAAACCACAGACCACTTACTACAATGCAGTTTGAGCTCTGTCATATGAACAATGGAGGACATTCTCACAGCGATACCAGAGGCACTCCAAGTGGCCAGCTATTTAGTATAATGCCAAGTTTATCTTTATTTGTGTTTTTAAATACATTATACCTGTATCCTCAATTTGCTTCTGATATGATAAATAAATAGCAAATATATATTTGTCCTACCAACAGAAAGGAAAGTTTGAAATGAATCAAAGCATAAATAGTGTGTGTGTGTGTGTGTGTGTGTGTGTGTATTCTGAGATTTCATTTTTCCTTATCCTTTTGAAAGTTTCTCATAGAACTTTTTCAGAATTGTCCAATACAACCCTCATAATAAACTGTAGACCGACTCTCCTTGGGACTCAGGGTCACCCCACAAGGTTTGGAGGTCTGCCCCCTTGGATCTCGCCTTCCCTCTTGGCCCCCCAAACATCGATGGGCCTCACCTGAACTACTGATTCTAGCCCTATTGTTGTAGTTAGTGCTGTGTGTTTGTAGCTAGCATTAGGTAATGATGTGTTTTTTATTATATCTACTAGCTTGGGGATCCAGCCCTGCCCGGGTTATTTGAGAAAGGCATTGTGTGTCAAAGTTGGCCCTTATCAGATGTTTACGTGGCTCGCAGTGGTCTCAGGAAATTAGTGAAGGTACTGTGAGTCCCATCGGCCATGGTCCATCGCTTTGAACCAGATTATATGAGTGTGGACTCAGAAAACCCAGTTCAAAGCCGATATGGTGGGTTTTTCTGCCTGAACATTCAGGGTTATAAGCCTGTGTGGAAGGTCCCTGGGTTATGTGAGTTCCTTTGCACACATCTGAATAAAATCCCATGCTATGTGGTTTGAACCAGATTATATGAGTGTGGACTCAGAAAACCCAATTCAAAGCCGACATACAAACACACACACACATACAAACAAACAAACATTCCCCTTTATTGTATATAGAGATATTGTAATTGTGTCATGCCACTATTGTAAACCGCCCGAGCCCACGGGGAGTGGCGGTCTATAAGCGTGAAGTAATAAATAAATAAATAAATAAATAAATAAATAAATAACTGTAATAATAAACTGTCAGGGTTATAGGTTTGGGTGTCCCATAGAGGCTGGCTATTGACTGCTGCCATTAAGACAAGCAATAACATTTCCTCTAAGGATGGATATTTGCTTGGGCAAAAAGAGTATTTACTGGTTATAAATTGCCTATTGGAGCATGATATGGAACTTCTCTGCTCAACTATTTCTTGAGGGAGAGCTCACATTTTTGCTATTGAAGCATAAACCAACTTCTTCCTAAAGATGCAGCCAATGCCTAGAATAAATAATGACCTTAAGTTGTCATTTCCTTTCATATCTGGTAAGTCCTAGAGTTAAAATTTAAACAGCATGTTTTCAAAGCCAGTTTTAATCAGCTGTAGTGCAAGAACGCTAAGGATAGCTTTGGGCTTTTGTCCCTTAGCAAATATGCTTCCTTTTTGATGCTAAACTGCTTTGTCTTTGGCTTGGAAAGGCCTTCTGGTGGAATTTACACAGTTTTGTAACATTTCTTTGGTTTAGTTACCCATTATATACAGTAATGTCTTCCTGCACACAGCAGTGACTGATATGAGCAAGAAGGGAGTGCTAGATTTTCTCAAGCCATTAATTTAAAATGTTAGAATTTAAAGGGAGATTCTGAGGTTTACTTCATCAGTCCATGTTTCTTCATGCCCCAAAACAGTGCCTACAAATAACCAGTCAGCTATCTCAAAGGGTAAGTGAGACAGCAAGTTCTTTTCTTCTCTTCTTTCCAATAGGCTTTTTTGATCCAAAAATAAAAAAATGGTTCAAAACTCATTTCGGATGTATGGGGAGCTCAGTAGTTCGGATCTAAAGTCAATTCCGATTTTCACAGAAAAAAAGTTCTAAACTTTTCAAAAATTTCCGAGACTTCCGAATCCTTCATTAATGGTTTCAAAGTGTTATTTTCTTTTTCATTGGGTGGTCTTTACTTTGAAAGTAGTTGTTTTACTCCCGCGGGGAAGCAAAGGGAAGAAATCCATCCACTCTGGTTAAAACCGCTGGGAAAGGAATCCATCCACACTGGTTTAAACTGACATGGATCCATCCCATCCACACTGGTCTAAACTGACGCGGGAATGAAAGGAAAGGAATCCATCCACACTGGTTTAAACTGACATGGATCCATCTCATCCACACTGGTTTAAACTGTCATTTTTCCTGCGGGTTTTCTCCCTTTCCTTCTCCTTCTTATCTCTCTTCCTTTCCTCTTTCCTTTTCTCCTCGAAATCCCAGCTCATTCAGGAAATCATGGGGGGTGGGAGGCATTTTACTAGGTTCCCCGGGTACACTCCCCCTGAAGTCACAGGTCCGCAGTTTGGGGGTTCTCTTAGACTCAGCGCTAACGCTTGATGCTCAGGTGTCGGCGGTGGCTGGGAGAGCCTTCGCACAGTTAAAACTCATGCGCCAACTGCGACCATACCTCATGAAGTTGACTTGACTATGGTGGTCCATGCCTTGGTTACCTCTAGATTGGATTACTGCAATGTGCTCTACGTGGAGCTTCCCTTGAAGACAGCCCGGAAACTCCAACTTGTCCAACGCTCGGCTGCCAGATTAATAACTGGGGCAGGTTACAGGGAGCGGTCGACCCCCCTGTTCAAAGAGCTCCACTGGCTGCCGTTTACTTTCCGGGCCCAATTCAAGGTGCAGGTGATTACCTACAAAGCCCTAAATGGTTTGGGACCTGCCTACCTTTGTGACCGGCTTTCCTCCCATGAACCAGCTCGATCCCTTCGCTCCTCAGGGGAGGCCCTTCTTTCGCCCCTGCCAGTCTCACAAGGAGAAAGCCTTCTCCTCTGTGGCCCCCCGCCTTTGGAATTCCCTCCCGGGAGAGATTAGGAATGTCCCCACATTGGAATCCTTCAGGAAACAATTGAAAACCTGGTTCTTCCACCTGGCCTTCGGAGATTAGGTCCCCAAATGTGAAACCTTTCCCCCATGTGACCCATTGTCTTCGACACTACTCCTGTTATCTCCCCCGAGTTTTTTAAACATCCTATATGTTCATGTGGCCCGCCCTGTCAGTTCTGTTTTTAGACTCACTTGTATTGTTGTGCTTTCACCAATGTATTTTATTGTGTTTATTGCTTTTATTATGTTTATTGTTTTAAGATGTTGATATTTTTGTGATGTGTTGTTGGACACAGCCCCATGTAAACCGCTCTGAGTCCCCTTCGGGGAGATGGATGTGGGCTACAAATAAAGTTTTATTATTATTATTATGTTGTTCCCTTGCAAAGCGGTAGTGTGGCACCTTTCCCACCAAAGCAGCCTGCCCTAGTACCTCTGCCTTTGCATCCCCGGCTCACAATGAACCCACGAGGCATGTGTGCAACCGTTTTTAAAGGGCAATGGCTGTCATGCTGAAACCCTGCCCCTCCGGAGGTGGTTTTTTCTCATTGGCTGGAGACAAGCATCCCAGCATGCAAGCTGGTTCCTTTCTCATTCACTTCCTGGATTGGGAAAAAAAGATGGCGACAGTGGCTTCGAAATGGCAAGGATATTTCTGAGTTCCCAATTCACTTCGAAATCACTTCAAAAATGGATTTATTCCAATTTTATTCCAAATAATGAAGATTCTGAATGAACCTACCCATGTCTACTTTCCAAAAGAAAGAGAGTCCACTTCTTCTGTGAATCAGTTTTTCCAATACAGAAATTATTTTTAATGCATAGGGATTAATTTCTTTTCTCACCATTTGAATGTGGGTTAAAGCACGGATGAGCTATTCAGCGGATGAACTCCCTCTGTCAGCTCCGGCTCCCCATGCGGAGACATGAAGGAAGCCTCCCATAAGGATGGTAAAACATCAAAACATCCGGGCGTTCCCTGGGCAACATCCTTGTAGACTGCCAATTCTCTCACACCATAAGTGACTTGTAGTTTCTCAAGTCGCTCCTGACATGAAAAAAAAATGAATATGTCTAGGCATTTTTCAGTGGAGTTCAAGTGTGCACAGATAAGTGCATATAGGTACAGAAAATCTGCATTATAGTAAGATCATTGCTTTTAAAAGTTATATCTCAGGCAACACTGCATACAGAAATATGTTTCCAAGACTGCACGCACAGCCAGGAGGCTAAGTGTAAGGGGATGCTTTGTTGCAGGGGATGTGGTCATGTATATTTAAAAGGCATGGTTTAGAACCCAAAAATAGCAAATCGTAAATCTAATGGGGGGGGATTTTCTTTATTAGTAATAGGAAGACTTACAAAAAATTTCCAAAAGTTCTAAATGTAACTTAATTACTAACGAAATTCGTTAGTAATTCGTATGCCAGAGCATGCGCATTCCAGATGGTTTTGGCCTACAACTCCCAGAAATCCTAACAGCTGGTAAATTGGCTGGGATTTCTGGGAGTTGTAAACAAAACTTGAATAAAACACACTGAATTCTAGATGGGACTCTCCAAATAGGAAGGAGGGAGGGAAGGAGGGAGGAGGGGTATTCTATTCTTGGAAGCAGCAAAAGAAAAGGAGGAGGAGCCCCCTGGTTCCTCGCTGCCTCTCTCTCACCCGATCCCCAGGAGAGCGGGGCCCAAGTTTGCCCAGGCTGGTCATATACCTACATTCTATGCACATGCAATAATACAGCAGTAATAACAATGGGTATAAGAAGAGGTAAAATTCAAACCAAAGTATTCTGACTGGTCCCTGCCTCATGCGGTGCAAAGCGGGCTCTTCTCTGTGAGCCCGGAAATTAGCCCGGGAAAGACAGCGTTTTCTGCTTGGGTGCACACACATACATATTCTTTGGGGGATTTGCTGCAGAATCCCGGCCTCATAGAGAAGATTCTGCAGCAAATCCCCCTCCCAAGAATATGTATGTGTGTGCTCCCAAGCAGAAAACGCTGGCTTTCCCCCGGGCTAATTTCCCAGCTTCCCCGTTTGCACCGCATGAGGAGAGACCAGTCAGAATACAGAATTTTACCTCTTCTTATACCTATTGTTATTACTGCTGTATTATTGCATGTGCATGGAATGTAGGTATGACCAGTTGGATTACTTATAATATTAGGCAGTGGTGGCATTGTATTATACATTTGGTAGCATTCATTGTATTATACATTAGGTTGAGTTAATCCAGGCTAAATATGCCATAATATTGGCAAGGGAGGCGGGTGTGGTGGTGAGAGAGAAGGAGGGTGCCCCCTTATGCCCCCTACGACCTAATAACGACACTTAAGAAAATCCTGGCCCAGGAGGCGAAAAAATTAAGTCCACTTTCTGGTTAAGGGGATGCTCGAAAGTTGCTTAGGATTCATTTTCATAACTTTTGGTCATGTATATTTAATCCAGACTGTTCCCTCATGAATTATCTTTCAGACTGGGTTATTGTAGGTTTTTTGGGCTATGTGGCCATGTTCCAGAAGCATTCCCTCCTGACATTTCACCTGCATCTATGGCAGGCATCCTCAGAGGTTGTGAGATCTGCTGGAAACAAGTAAAATTGGGTTTATATATCTATGGAAAGTCCAGGGTGGGAAAAATAACTCTTGTCTGTTGGAGCTAGGTGTGAATGTTTCAGTTGGCCATCTTGATTAGCATTTGATGGCCTGACAGTTTATAAGTGTTGCTTGTTCCTGCCTGTTGAGAGGTGATTAGCTGTCCCTGATTGTTTCTTCTGTGGAGTTCTCTTGATTTTACTTTGGCGAATGGCTTTTAAAATGTATTTATTGTGTTGTATTTTATTGTAAATTTTATTGTAAATTTATTATGCTTTTAGATTTTAAATGTTAGCATTGAATACTTTGCCGGTCTGAGTCCCTCTTCGGAGGTGAGAAGGCCGGGGTATAAAAGTTTTAAATAAATAAATAAGTTCCCCTGTGTTTGGGTGTTGTTCTTTATTTACTGTTGTAATTCGGTAGTCCAATTCTTTGGTGGTCCCTATGTAGACTTGTCTACAGCTGCATGGTATATGGTAGACTCCTGCAGACAGGATCCCTCTTGCCCTTTGCTCAATGTAGCACTGGTTGGATTTTAGGAGTGGGTCTGTAGATAGTTTGTAGATTGTGTTTCCTCATCAGCTTCCCTATACGATCAGTGGTTCCCTTGATGTATGGCAAGAACACTGGGTGGATCATTGTCTTTACTCTCCTGGCTTGTTCTTGGTCTTGCAGCTCATCTGATGTATGTGGTGGAGTCTCCATTGGCTTGTGGGTGGTTCAGTTTGTCTTAGAGGAGGTGGGGTTCACAGATTCTTTTTGCTTGGTCTTGCCAAGGCTTTAATGGTGCTTTCTTTTTCTTCCAGATGTTGGCTTGTGACTCACCCTCAGTGCAGTGTAAGCTTTGCTGGTCACTTGGCATTTAGGTAAGATTCCCCCTAACAGTTCATGGGTTTTTGACAAATATTTATTTATTTTATTTATTTCATTATTTATTTTATTTATAATCTGCCTTCCCAACCCCCGAAGGGGGACTCAGGGCAGCTGACAAACCCCCTAGACCAGCGTTTTTCAACCTGGGGGTCAGGACCCCTGAGGAGTTTCTAGGTTTCTAGGCTGTTCAATACTATATATCTTGATTTAAACTGTGGTTTAAAAAGTAAACTCTCTGCAATCTTGTAAAACCCATAGGAAGCAATACAGCTGAAGGAAATTGCACCCTTTCCAGTTAAACACCATCCCTCCTCTACAACTTTAGGGATATTATCCTATCTTAGGTCCATCCCCCCCCCCCCCTGAACCATTAGACAGTATAAATAGCTAAATAAAGATACTCTTTACAGTTCTGAACTTCTCAAACTTTTTCTTTGCTTAGTGTTCATATGATATTTATCTCAATTAACTGCATTTTGACCATTTGCTAGATTATTTAGAAAGCAACTTGTCATTCTTGTTTTCTGTTTCCAGAAATGTGGACAATGGGGGAGGAGCACAACCTTTGATATCACATATGTGTAGCAGATGGGTGACTCCCTGTGGAAATAAAAGAAAAGTCAATACAGATGGTTTCCCAGCTACTAACATTTACACTCTGTGCTCTCAAAACCAGAATGATCAAAATTGTTGGCATGGACCTCAGAGTAATTTGGCCTTGGCTGAATCGTTAAGTCAGCATCACATCTGGGCAACGAGCTGTTAGCTCCAAGACACATCTGAACTTTTATGATATTTTTAAACAGGTATATTATTATCCAGGATATCCGTAATTCACATATTCATATCTGACTTCTTTTCAAAAGAAGCATCATTCATAGGCAGTGATTATCCCGTTATGAATCTTCAAAGAAAGCAAATGAAGGAGATCAGTCTAAAAGATAGTAACAGCTCAAGATTGCCTGATTAACTTCAAGGATGAAGTATTTTCTTTGCTTCATGCTCACAAGGTTGGAGAGAGGAAAGAGAAAAAAATCATGCAGCAAAGGTTTATGATAGACTGGGCAGTGAAAAAATAGAAAGGGATCCCAATCATACAACTTGCTCCAAGCGTAGAGTTGGATGGAAAAATAGTGAACTCTTGTTCGTTTTTGGTGCTACAAAATGGCCACCATGAAGATTACTTCCCAGACTTCTACACCTGCCAAGTTTATGAGATTAATTAGCCTGCATCACAATACACTTTTCATGGTACTCCTTGTGGCAGAGGTGGACACCAGATTACTAGCAGTATTGTCTTCTGCATGCAGATGGAGCACTTCAGATTACTGGCAGTGGATGCCACAGAGATCTGACATGATGCCAGTAGATCTTTGGAATCATGGAATGATGAGGAAATTACAGTACTACCGTGTTTCCCCGAAAGTAAGACAGCGTCTTACTTTCTTTTGAACCCCCAAATCCCCCTACGGGCTACACTTTGGTACGGCACATTACCGTACGAAAGTAAGCCTTTCCACTAAACGCCTCCTCCTCTGCCTCCTCCGCCGCCGCTTGCCTCCTCCTCCGCCTCAGTCCCCCCGCCGCCACTTACCGCTGCGCGCCGCCTCCCTCCGCCTCGGTGCCGCCTCCCCACCGCCGCCTCCCCCGCCGCTACCGCTGCTGCGCCTCCCTCCGCCTCGGTGCCGCCTCCCCCGCGCCGCCTCCCCCGCCCGCCCGCACGCTGCCGCCGCCTCCCTCGCCTCGGTGCGCTTGCCTCGGTTCCGCTTGCCTCGCCGCGCTTGCCTCCGCGCCGCTTGGCACCGCCTCCATAGTAGCCCCACGCCTGCGTCAAGCGCGGCTGCGCCCGAGCGCCTCAGGCCTTCTGCCCATGCGCGAATGTCTGCGCATGGGCGAAGATACTGGCAGCGTCTGGCGCGAAGCGCTGGCGCAACAGCGCTAACCAGCGCGGTCGCGCTCAGGCCTTCTGCCCATGCGCGAATGTCTGCGCATGGGCAGAAGGCCTGAGCGCGCGCCAGCGCGTCTGCGTCAGCGCATCGGTCTGCGTCAGCGCGCTGCGCGCAGACGCGCTAAGTACCTTCGCCCATGCGCAGACATTCGCGCATGGGCAAAAGGCCTGAGTGCGCCCGGCGCAGCCGCGCCTGACGCAGGCGTGGGGCCACTATGGAGGCGGTGCCAAGCGGCGGCGGAGGCAAGCGCGGCGGAGGGTAAGCGGAACCGAGGCAAGCGGCACCGAGGCGGAGGGAGGCGCGCAGCGTAAGTGGCGGCGGGGGAGGCGGCGCGGGGGAGGCGGCGGCGGGGGAGGCGGCACCGAGGCGGAGGGAGGCGGGCAGCAGCGGTAGCGGCGGGGAGGCGGCGGTGGGGGAGGCGGCACCGAGGCGGAGGGAGGAGGCGGCAGCGGCAAGTGGCGGCGGGGGAGGCGGCGGGGGGAGGCGGCGCGCAAGCAGCAGCGGCAGAGGCAAGCGGCGCGGGGGAAGCGGAGGAGGAGGAGGCGGCGGAGGAGGCGGGACCGAGGAGGAGGCGGGACTGAGTGACGCGCGGCCGGGGTATCGGCTTAATTCGGGTACGGCTTACATTAGCCGACCCCTGACACCCGATCACGTCTTACAATCGGGGGTGTCATACTTTCGGGAAAACACGGTATGTCCTTGCCTCCAATATTAGGGCAATCAGAAGTTATTGGAGAAGTTATTGCCATGCCAGTGGCATTCAATATTTGTTATGGTACTGCATATTCCTTAAGAGGAAGGCCTTGTCATCATAGTCTATATCAGGGGTGCTCACACTTTTTCAGCATGCGAGCTACTTATAAAACAACCAAGTCAAAATGATCTACCTACCCACTACTCAGAAAAGCAAAAATATTTGGAAATGTATTTCAATGAGAGCCATATAATATATTTTAAGACTGAATTCAACTAAATGTGAGTATAATAAGCCCCTGAATGTATTCATAATAATAATTATGATGATAATTATTCAGCCTCTGCTGCTGCTACTACTACTAATAATAATAGTAACAACAACAATAGGTTCCTAGAGTAGAAGGAGACCTCCAAGGGCCATCCAGTCCAACCTCCTTCTGCCATCAGGGAAGAACACAATCAAAGCATTCCTCACAGATGGCCATTCAGCCTCTGATAATAATAATAATATTAATAACAACAACAACAACAATGGGTTCCTAGAATAGGAGGAGACCTCCAAGGGCCATCCAATCCAACCTCCTTCTGCACCTGGGCAGCGTTGGGAGCCTGCGGGGCAGGACTGAGCCTTCCTCCAGCCCTGCCCGCAATCTACCAGGATGGCCTACGCGCGATCTACCTAATGAGCACCACTGGTCTATATGATAGTGATTTTCAGCCTACTAGCCCAGCCTAGTTTATAGTGATTCTCAGCCCTCAGCCTTTAGTTTAATGCTCAGGTTTAAGATAATTTAGTTTAAATTATCTTAAAAGCCATTGCAACATCTGCAAGGCTTTAGAAGCATAGTCCCAGGAAAGAAGCAGAATTGCAAATAATAGAGAACTACTGAAATATTGAAAGATGTTGGGTGTTATAAGGACAGGGGTCTATGCATCTCAGTTGGAGTCTTTGCTCTCCTATGCAGCCTGCTCCAGTATGCTGGGACTTCTGGTCTACACAATTTCTCAAAGAGTATTGCCAGTGGTTCTAAAATTACTTTATTGCTTTAACAGTCTTGGTTGTAGTTCATCTAACCCTGGAGACTTGAATTCATTTAGAGTAGTCAGGTATTCCTTGACTATTTCTTTACCTGGTTGGGGCTGCATTTTTCCATATTACTCCGGTTGAACACTGATTTCCTCTTGGGAGAAGATTGAGGGCCCTTCTACACAGCTGTATGAAATCCAGATTATTTGCTTTGAACTGGATTATATGACAGTGTAGACTCAGATAATCCAGTTCAAAGCAGATAATGTGAATTATCTGCTCTGATAATCTGGGTTATATGGCAGCGTGGAAAAGGCCTGAGGCAACAAATGTTTTGAGTAGTTCTGCCTTTTCAGTATGTTAGCATTTGACCACTTTCTCCTTGCAGAGGACCTACCATTTGCAGAGGGCCTTCTTGCAGAGGGCCAACCATTTCCCTTTTCTTCCTATTTCCACTGAAACAACCAAAGAACCTTTTTCTTGTTTTTAATCCCTCTGGCAAGTCTGAGCTCATTTTGTGCTTCAGCCGTTTGGACCTTTTCCCTATATTCCATGTGCTGAATCTTCCAAGGTCATCTATTTGTTCTCCTTGGACTGACACTGATGCTCTTGTTGCTGTTCCTTGATCTTCACATCGATTTTGCAGTTCCAAAGTTACAGAATTGTCCTTCTATATGTCACATTCCTCCAAATGTCTACTCCCTCTGTTTTGGCGTTTCAGACATTGTCTCTGCGTGTTCTTTGTCTGTTATTATCTCTCCAAGAAAATGTCATGTTTTCTAATATTTGAAATACAAGGATCTCAAGTTGCTGGACTTCTTCTCTCAAAACAACAATAATATTGTACTTGCTATGGGTGTAGTTACTTACATCTTGCAAGAAGAACACAAATATACTTGAGGTTACAAGAGACAGCAGCAGCTCCCCTGCTATCCATATACAGTAGTCTTAAGTAGGCACTGAAATAATATTTTGGGATTCCCTTTCAA
The DNA here is from genome assembly GCA_030556195.1 of Anolis apletophallus. Classification (NCBI taxonomy): domain Eukaryota; kingdom Metazoa; phylum Chordata; class Lepidosauria; order Squamata; family Anolidae; genus Anolis; species Anolis apletophallus. The sequence goes on along the minus strand of JARBWK010000014.1, from coordinate 30,437,323 downwards.
AACCTACCTATTGAATACCCATGCAAATTACCTGTTGGCCATGCCTGTTCACTGTGTTCCAGGGACTGGGGCTGCAGAGAGTTAGTGTGTGCATCTGGCATGGTAGTTTGCTTCTAGGTGACACCATTTCTCTCTTGTCTAACTAGAAATGTAAATTATAATTTGCATATCATAGTGAATTATGTGTGTAATCAATCTAATATGAAAAGCAAAGTGTCTTTTTCTTTTTTTAAAGAAACCCTTCTCAGTATGTTGCTGTTTCTTTCAAGAAGCAGAAGCTCTGCCAAACACAAACTTATTGCCTAGTAATGAGATCCTAATTTTCCATGCCTTTCATCACTCTGTTGGCTTTTCAGCTCTTTTGGCTATCTATCAATTGATTTTTTAAACACGGGCACATTTTATTCTTGTTCAGCTTGTTTCCCTCAACTTTAAAGTTTTTTTTTCTAGGAGTATTTGCTCTTTCAACCCAATGGTGTCCCAAATGCATTGTGAAATCCAGAGTAGCAGCTGGTCTCTCTTGGCAGTGAGCTGAATATAACAATAAGAAAGCTAGTTGTGTCCAAATGCTGATGGTCCACCTGTACCAGATTACAAAATCTATGGTATATTGGCGCAAAAAGGGCTGGAGTTCTAAGGATGACATCACATTCATTTTAAACCACATTCAATTTAGAACCATGTTAAGTCCGATAATAGTAATTCCCATTTATTGTCTTACTCTGCAGTTGAAAGAGCATGACTTATTCAAGAAACAGCAAACCCCCTCTGAACAAATCTTGCCAAGTAAATCCTATTACAGGGTTGCCTTGGGGTCATTATAAGTTGGAAACAATTTTTTAAAATGCAGTAACTCTTAGAATGAAAATTATGGAGATATATACAGGCAGTCCCCAAGTTAAATTTGCATGTAAGTAAGAACAGGTAACTCCAGCCAAATATGAAGAGGGAGGGAGTTATGAACAAGATAGATTATGTAGGTTTGTTCTTAAGTGTGAATTTGTTTGTAAGTTGGAACAGGTACATTTTTAAGCAGTGGTTCTCAACCTGTGGGTCCCCTCAATGTTGTGGGAGCTTTGCCAGTCATGTCAGGTAGGAATTTTCTTTCCTTTAATTGTTTTTATTTTTATTTTGCCAATCCATATGGTACACAAGGAACTTTGACCATTGGCTAAGGGTGGGGAGTATATAATTTGTGTTCACTTCCATGAACCAGGTAAGCCGCTCCGAGTTCCTTTTGGGGAGATTATTATTATTATTAAGTATTGAGGAGGATATTCAGTGTTCACTTTGGCATCCTTCTGGTGAATGGTCTCTTTAGGTGTGTGAGAGAGCCTGCTCTTGGGATTAATCAGAGAGGTTTACTCCCTCTTATAAAATTCTGGGAAGGAGTGCCCTAAGTTGGTCTTCCTGTAAAGAGTTGGCTGGGGTGAGCAGCTCATAGCATTGGATTGCCATTGGGGTCAGCAGCTTTTTCCAAGGGAGACTTAGGAAGTGAAATGCCAACACGGGAAGGGCAAGAGGTTTGGCACAGCTGTTAAATCACCAGCAACTATAAGATCTATCAACCGAAAGGTTGCAAGTTTGATTCCCCAGGTTGACGTGAATGTCTGACTGTCATCCCTGTTCACTGTTTACTTAAGTAGTTCAAAAATAGCTTTAGTGGGGGAGGTGTTTTACAACGGCCCCTGTGTTGTTTATATGAGGTGTTTTACAACGCCATAAAAGAAAGAAGATCAGAAAATGCTGGGTGACCAAAAGGAAGGAGAAAGTCCTGACAGCTCTTCATAATAGAGGATGGAGTGACAGCACCCTCTGTGGCTGGACTCAAGCCCAACCTTCCATCGAAACAACATACCTCCTTTCTGTTCTGTCTGTGTATTGTCTATACAAAGCAGCATTGAATGTTTGCCATGTATGTGTACTGTTGTGGTGTTCCAGCCTGGTGCTGGTCGACAGATTGGGGATGATGGGTTACCAGATGAGTTAGCCAGGGAGGAGGGGTTGCCTGGTGAGCCTGCTGTTAATGAGCAGGTGGATGATGAGGAAGAAATGGATGTTGATTCAGAGTTCGGCAGTGAGAGCCAGGACAGCCTTGATTCCCAAGAAAGTGTTTTCACTCCCTTGATCTCAAGCAAGAATTCCAGAGTTGGGGAGGATGATGTTTCCCAGCCTGATAGCACCGCACCTGGGAGCTCTAATGAGCAGAGCTTCAACAGGAGGGCAAACATCAGATCCACCCGAAAGGATTGGAATTTGAAGAGGGGTGTGCGGTGGACACATAGAAGTTAGATTCCTTTATTAGACCAGGCTGAGAGGGATTTCACCAGACCTGAAGCTACGTTTAGCTTGGAAGGACTCAGGTTCAGGACTCTAAGTTCACGTCCAACCGCAGGAGCGGTTTGCCTTGTCTACGCACTCTTGTTTCGTGGGGAACATAGAACATAAGAACATAAGAACATAAGAAGAGCCATGCTGAATCGGACCTCAGCCCATCTAGTCCAGCATTCTGTATCACACAATGGCCCACCAGTTGTACACGGGATCTCGAGCAGAAGGGAGGGCAAAACCCTAACCTGCTCCCCGACTCCCCCACAACCAGTACCCAGGGAAATCCTGCCTACCTCAACCAACTCCGAGGTGGCACTTGAATGTCCTTTTCAGTAACTACTGATACACTTGGTATCCATGAATCTGTCTAATCCTGCCTTGAAGTTGTTCAGGCTGACAGCTGTCACAACCTCTTCTGGAAGTAAATTCCATAACCCAATGACCCTCTGGGTGAAGAAATATTTCAGCTTGATTGCCAGCTTGAGAACTGTTTTGGATTTACCTTTGGAACTGATTTGAACTTGCCTTTCATCTTCTAACTTTTGAACTATCTTTTATTCTAAATAAAGCTATATATACAGAAACTGCTTGTGTGTGTGATCTAGGGGGTACTGCCACGATCTGATGTGCAACAACTGTGATCCGCTCTGAGACCCCTTCATGGTGAGAAGGGCGGAATATAAATGAAGTGTTGTTGTTGTTGTTGTTATCATGGGTTCATGCCTGGTCTCAGCCAGAACCATATCAGATTGCTCCCCCTTGTGTAATCCAATTCTATGAGATTGGGCTCATTGCTTTTTGGTTGGTCATCAAAAATGCTAAGCATGCAGATTAGATCAGTTCATACAAAAGTTCACAAAAAATCAAGTTCTACAAGCATCTCTGAAACTGATCATGATTTAGTCATTTCCCCTTCTTTTTGTGCCTCAAAAACACATTTTAGAGAGAAGTATTTGAACCAAAGAAGGAAAAACGCCAGGAGAAGAATGTTGATTGCACTTGATGAATATGTCCCGTGGTTCCTTTTCTTCCTCTGTTTGCTGGGCAATGGTGCTTTGGAAATTCTATGCAGTTGGAGAATTGATTGAGACTTTTAGGTGCACTCAGAGGAACAAATGAGAATGTCACAGTCAATATTTTAGCTTTAATAGAAAATTGTGTATTCTAAAGGTTGCTCAGTTTCCTTTTAATGAGCAATTTTATCTTACCTTCACTCCATCTAAAACTCATGCATTCTGTTTCTTTCAAATACATATTTTGTCCTGCGTTCCTTGTGTGAGCACTTGGGCAATCAAAGCAAAGTCTCTGCATTTAGTCAGTCCAATTAATTTTAATTGTAAAGATCCATTTCCAGTGAAATACTTTATTGGAAGACTTTAATACCATTTGAGATTTTGTGAAGGCAAGCAATGAATCTTGGTCTCAGTCATTGAGAAAAACAACAAAAAGTTCCATAATTGATTATTTAAACTACATTAAAGTTGAATAAATTGTTAATGAGTAAAAAAATAAACTTAAGTAACTCATTAATCTTGCTTTAGATAAGTAAAAGTAAAACTTGGAATGTGTTACTTTCCCAAGCACAGGAAGGGGAGCCATACACCCATTCAGCTTAGAAATAGAGTTGGAATGGGGCCATCTACTCCAAATCTCTGTCATGCAAAAACAGACAATTACACTGGATGATTGTCCAATTTGTTTGATAGCCTCCAATGAAGGAGGCATCCTTCTGAGGCATCATTTTCCATTCACAAAGAGCTCTTTTGTTCAGGAAGTTTTTCCTAATGCTTGAATAGAATTCATTCACTTTTCAGTCTTTTCCAATCTATTTCCCTAAGCCATTTCTCTTGAGGCTTCGTTTCAAGATCCTTAACCAGGTAGATTGCCTTTTTCTGGGCACATTCCAGCCTGACAATATCTTTCTTCAACTGTGGTCTACAGAACTGGTTTCAGTATTCCAGATGTGTCCTGACAAAACAAGTCTGAAGGGCACTGGTATTTTATTTCACAAATCCTGTTATCATTCTGATATCTCTGTAAAATCTCTAATGCCATAACAAACAAACAAACAAACAAACCAAAAGTTGAGAGTGTACATTGTTGTCTGGTTCCCTTTTATATCTCAACTAATGTTGTAACATTGCCATTTACCAAAATCTGGGTTTGGGGGGTTGATATAATATTTTAACCATAATAAAATATTTTATTATGCACCGGGAATGTGGCGCAGCTGGCTAAGTGTCAGCTGCATAATTTCTCTCTGACCAGTAGGTCATGAGTTCGAGGCCTGCCCGGGTCGAGGTGGGTTCTCGACCTTAAGTGTAGCCTGCTGCTGACCTTTGCAGCCTGAAAGACAGTTACATTTGTCAAGTAGGAGATAAAGGTGCCACATTAAAGTGGGGAGGCAAATTTTGACTGATTTATGAGGCCATTAAAAAGAACCCAGGAATCGCTGAGGAATGCGGAAGAAACAACAAAGGGACACTGGAAAAATGCTGAGAGATGAGGGGTGTGTCAGCTCCCCCTGGTGGCCAGAAAGTTTGCCTCTGTTCGTCTATATATGTGTGTATGTGTAATATGTCAAAATGTATGTACTGTATTGTACTGTGATAAATGTCACATGTTTATATGTCATATGTTGAACTTCAGGGATTGTCTGCCAGTATGTGTTCTGTAATCAGCTCTGAGTCCCCTTCGGGGTGAGAAGAGCAGAATATAAATAAAGTTAATAAATAAATAAATAAATTTTATATCCAACACTTTAAATAAGTACAGTAACTCTATGAAATACTATCAAAAGCTTTCCCTGGAACTAAAAAGATTAAAACATCTATTTTATCATAGCGCCATTGATTATCAATGGTGGAATACAAGGAACACAGAAAATCAACACAGAAAATTGGGTTAAATTATGTCCACTTTATTTGACCAAGAACTGGAAAGGAACAAGGCGTGGGATCAAAAAGATGCAGAATCAGCCACGTCTCTTCCATTGACTATCTCCTCAGCCATCCTTTGTGTGAAACACTTAATCCCCAAGGACAATCCCATAACTGTGTTACTCCTTAGCTGGCCATCTCCTGGAAGGGAAACCCAGAGTAGTCCTCTCCTGCTGGACCCAGGACCTAATGGATGAGAAAGAAAAATCCTAAGGCTACTCTAAATTCAGATTTTGTTAGCAGCATTAGGCCAATTGACATCTTATTGACAGCCAGGTGTTACCGTAGTATTTGGTTCCACTCCATCAAGATGCCACATTCTGGTACCCAGCACCAGTTGCAGGACTAAGCTGACCTCTGATCATGTAGAACATCTAATATGTACCTTCCACTGCAGCACTGTTCACACATACTGTATATTCCAAATATTCAATAACATTCAAGACAGTCCCTAATTGTCTTTTTGGCAAAGTCTACTCTGATACTTACGGATGTTTGGAGATCTATGGTCTCTCAATCTGTTTGCCAGAATCTCATAGTTAGTGTTTAGTAAAAAATATATAAAATTGTTAGCCTCTTCATGAATCACTTTAATGTGGGTTTTTTTTTTCATGTACCTTTCTTCTGTCCCCAAAGGTATATCACACATCTTCTTAAATGGTTGAAGTTGTGATTTTTGAAGGACCTGATGCTGTGGAGGATGAGGTTTTTGTGAGGTCTCTGGAGGGGGGTTTGGGGGATTGAAGTGGCATGGAGAGAGGTGTTAGTGAATCTCCTGGGAGTGTTCAGGGTTCTAGAGAAAGTGAAGTCTGTTCCCATGTGAATCTGCCAAAGTTTGATCCAGAGAGGAATGTAGGGAAGTGTGAGTCTATTACTAGGTCAGAGTGACTACAACTGCACAACAAGAATGTGAAATAAAGACTTGTTTTTTTCCCAGTGGCTTTGAGATAAGCAGTGAAAAAGTAAGTGTACAAGGAATGATGTCATGGGAGGGTATTGAGGCTTTAAAGTGGTCTTTAAGCATACAGCTCGTTGTGAGAACAATGTTGCCTTTCAAGTGGGTACAACTAAGTTCTATGGCCTTGCACTAAGTGTTCAAGTTTCTGGATTGTGTGTCTTGCTTATGTTTTCCTGGTTAAGTTTCACGTTTCTGGATTATAATTCCCGTTCAGGTCTTCATGGTTGTTGGTCTGGATTATGCTCTGTTTTGTTCTCAAATTCTGGATATCATTTTGATCAAGTGTATGAATTTTTCCTTGTTTCCATGTATTGCCTCAAAGTCCAATTCCAGGTTTTTGCATTCCTCTGATTTGATTCACGAAACTGGATGTCACCTGTACTCAGCAACTGTGGAGTTTCTGGATTTGTCTTTTGGATTATACTTTTTTATTGTGCTTTTTAAATCTTTTATGTTTTACTTAATAAGCTTTACTTAGTAGATTCTCTCATCATTGTGTGGTGGCAGGGTGAAAAGGTGTCCCACGGCTTGGTTACAACAGCAGTAATTAATCTTTGAATTTCTTATAATGTATGTGTAGACCTGGAGCTCTTCCAAACTTTATCATTTTAATTGCCTCAACAAGTTCCATAGTTGTCATGGGCTCATTCAAACCACTTTTGTTCCAGACTCAATTTATCTAGCTGAAACCATTCCAAACGTCTACAACCTTTTTTTTGTTCCTTGCACATAACCTAGGAGCCATCTTCACAAGTTTTTAATATTATAATATTATCCATCACATAGTGCTTTCACTTCTTAACCTTTTGTAACAAATTTCTTTATACCTTTTTGTGTTATTTTATGAGATAGCCATTTGGTCACTCCCAAGAAAGGATCCCTCTACTTCCACTACACTGACCAGTTCTTCTTTATTGATTAGGATCAAACTATGAGTAACCAAGGCCCCTCCCACACAGCTGGATAAAATCCCACATTATCTGCTTTAAACTGGAATATATGACAGTGTGAATTTAGATAATCCAATTCAAAGCTGATACTGTGGGATTTTCTGCTTTGATATACTGGGTTATATGGCTATGTTGAAGGGCCCTGACCCCCTTGTCTCATCCATCACCTTTACAATGAAGTTGTCCATCAGGTGAGTGAATCATTGGTCAGACTTTACGGAGCTTGACTTCTAAACTCCCATTACTATTTCTTCTTTTAGATTTTGATCATCTGTTGTAGAAAGGCATAATCCAAATCTCAAATCCACAGGGTAGTGAGATCATGCCAATATTATTTGTGACCTTAGAAATGTGATAACCTATTCACTAGGCATGGTTCGGTTTGGTTGGAATCTTCGTAATTTGGAATAAATTTGGAAAGATTTGCTTTTTGAAGAAATTTTGAAGTTTTTAAGGAAACCGGAAGTCCTTTTGCCATTCTGAAGCTGTTTCCGCCATTTTTGAAGCAGTGAGTGAGTTGGCAATGATTCAACGTTTCCCCACTTCTGGTCCCTGGTCTCAGCTCAAGCCTGGGAAGCTTTTTAAAACCCAGAGGATGGCTTTCCTTCCTCTCATCTCCCCTGGTGAGCCTGGAAAATGTTTTAAAACCCAGTGGATGACTTTTCTCCCTCTCCCCCCATGAGCCTGGGAAGTGGTTTAAAACCCAATAGATGACTTTCCTCCCTCTTGTCTCCCCTCATGAGCCTGGGAAGTGTTTTAAAACCCAGTAGATGACTTTCCTCCCTCTCGTCTCCCCTTGTGAGTCTGGGAAGCGGTTTAAAACCCAGTAGATTACGTTCCTCCCTCTCATTCCCCCTTGTGAGCCTGGGAAGTGTTTTAAAACAGAGTGGATGAATTTCCTCCCTTTTCCCCCCCCCCTTCTGGAGTAAAACAACTACTTTCAAAGTAAAGACCACCCAAAGAAACAGGAAATAACACTTTCAAACCATTAAGGAAAGATTTGGAAGTCTCGGAAGTTTCAAAACTTTCGGAAGTTGCTGTGAAAATCGGAATTGACTTTAGAATCGAACCACCAGTGCCCCGTACATCCGAAATGAGTTTTGAACCTTTTTTAATCAAACAAGTCTACTATTCACACTCAATACTATGTGACTCTCACACTACGTATGACAGACTCAGTTCATCTTGGCATTAACATTACTCTTTGTCAATACAAAGAAGATTGGCTCATAACCCAATTCTGATTTCCAAAGAATGGTGAGTAGAAAAGTTGTTTAATTCAGTTAGGTCTAGAATTCTTTCCTATCCAACAGTTCAAGGCAATGTGTGAACTGGTTCTGTGAATTCAAAATATTTAAGGGCCCCGTTAACCACATCAAAGAATACTGTATGTCTAGACACAAGTGCAGTTATCCTCCATGTCCTTACATTAGCTGATTGTGGTCCATATTACTACCCTCCTGTATGCAATCAAAATGTCTGTCTTGTTACTGTCGAAGGGACTTGTGTTGCTTTTTCTGTTATTAGTATTTGTACTACTGCTGTTGCATGGTTTCATTTGTCAGCATAATCTCAGTTCAGTTTCAGCACTTTTCTTCACAGCTCTGTTTCATTTCATTGGAATGTACATAGCATTTTTCTGAGGTCAGCTTTCAAAAGTCTTCATTTTCTTTATCTCTTTCTGTCCCTCTCCCACAGACAAAGACATGTACACATGCAACGGCATATACACACCAGAAAAGACATTTCTTTTACTTCCTATCCAGTGCATGAGAAGATGTATCATTAGATGCATACCATGCTGTTTTATTTCGTTGTGAGTCTTCGCTGAATTTTATCTTGATGCCCATTTAAATTGTTTCTCTGTTATGTCTCACCTTTATTCTTTTATAGTATTTTTAGTGTCAGTTACTTTTAGAGAGATACATCAAGAATTGTTTTAAGCATTGAAGCTGTTTTTCCCAAGTTATATAAAACCAAGTCAGTATGCCAGCAGGAAAAAAAAATCATGAAAACATAGGCTCCTTCATTACAGCTGTATAAAATTCCACATTATCTGCTTTGAACTGGGTTATATGGCAGTGTGGACTCAGATAACCCAGTTCAAAGCAGATATTGTGTATTATCTGCATTGATATTCTGAGTTATACAGTATGGCTGTGTAGAAGGGTTCACAGGGAAATAATTTATACTGAGTCAGATTATTGGTATTGTTCACATTGGCTGACTAGGATGCTTTCCTAGTTTTGCTTTGAAAAGTATTATTGAGCCAATGTAATCACCTATGTGGCCCAAAAGAAGTTACCTTTATTGACCAAAAGAAGGTTCATTAAATCCCCAAATGAATTCTAGAATGAAAAATAGGCCCTAGATTGCAGATAATGAAGTTGACTTGGTGGGAAGTTGATGTTATGCCCCTCACCATGGATGGAAAGTGTTTTCAATAGAACAAAATAGATTGCTCTCTGAAAAGCAGAGGGACCATCTGTCTTGTACAGATGGCCATTATTCTACTAAGCTGTGTTCACTCTGCCTTCTGGTAGGAAGAATAAAACATGTATATTTCACAAACTTTGCATGAAAATGCCTTAACTCTAATATTTCAGAAAGTTCCAGATGAGATATTTTCCCATTTAACCATCTTCTAATCCTTTAACAATGTGAATTTCCAATTCCAGATTAGTTGCCAAAGCTAAATGGAATGGTTTGGAGAACCAAATGTTAAAAAGTATGTTCTACATTTTTTCCTCCTATGTATAGTAAGAAAATATGTAAGAAATATGTTCTGATGACATTCTTATGTGGACACACTTTCTCATCTGGTTTGTCCAGATTGGATACAGACCTTTTGTTCCAGAACTTGTGTGTCACCAGATGGCTATAGATGGATAGACATATGTCTGAAAAAACTATACACATTTTAAAAATATCCCCAAGAAAGCAGTTTGTAATGCTTTTTGAATATTCACCTTAGAGAAATTACAGAGAAGCCTCAGTTTCAGATCTCCCTTTATTATTTTTATTTATTTATTTTTTAATTGGAGACTTTCTTCACTAGTCCCCGTGGAACATCTAGCATTCTGGAAAACAACAAGGTAGTAGCTACAAAGACTCAATAATAGAAAAACGTTATCCAAAATATCATATATTATGCATGTAGTATCAATATATAAAGTAATAGTCACATAGAACAACTGTATATATAGTAGTACTGTGTCTCCAAATAGTAATCAAGCTCTCTGAGAAATAAACCCAAGGAAATGTGGGTGGAGCAGATCAAGAGCCAGAGTATAATCCGATATAGTTACCAAATCGTCAGAAATGATTCAATAGTTGTAACTCCGTAAAGTGCAAATGCACTTGTTCACAAATGGCTCTGGCAAAACAAATGAATAATTCCAAGATTGCAATCCAGTATCAGTGCCCAATGGCAAAGTCAAATGTCTGTCAAACTCTGAGAATAAAGCTCCGTGCGGTGCCAATGCACCGAATTGTAAAGTTCCAACATGATCAGGAGAGCTCCGGAGAGATGACCAAAGTGTGTGGACACAGAGGGGAGAAATTGTGGATCCCTCTGGGCGAGTTTGCAACAGGGCTGCTTACGCCAACAAAATGCAAATGCAGATAATCCGGCCCAGAATTCATTTCGCCATAACGAAATGCAAATGCAGATAATCCAGGATTCGTTTTGCCATTACGGGCTTTCTCAAGGCACATCTAGCATTCTAGCACTAGGGAAAGTCAGTTGAATTGGGAGAGATTGATCCTCCAGGCTACATAGGTTTAGAAAGCATAAAGATTCATCAAGACAGAAGTTTTATTTAAAGATGGGTCTAACTGAATCTGCTATGTTTAGCAAACAAGAAGTTGAAAACATGTATTGGCCTGTTAAACATTTAATGGCGTGTTAAAGTAAAAATAGCATTTCTGCTAAAGGTACACACAAGCAATTGACCAATAAAAAGCTATGTTACGAATATAAATTAACTAATAATGTGGTATATCCAAATTACACATGCCACACATGTCCCTTTCCATTTCCAGTGGTATTCTTTTTATCAAAGGCAGTCCTTTATCAAAGGAATTTAGTAAGGCCCCTTTTACACTGTTTTTATATACCAGGATCTGATTCTAGATTATCTGCTTATCCCAGATTATATGGTAGCGGAGACTCTTATAATCCAATTCAAAGCAGAAAATCTGGAATTAGATCATGGGATATAAGGATAGGGTAGAAGTGGCCTTAGATGTCTGAGTATATGGGTAAACAGAACAGTTTGATGGGTCACTTTACACTTGTGTGATGTCCAAGCTAAAATGTATTGTAATGACTTTTTAAATAAGAACTAATTTTAGCGCCATCGCCATCATCTCTCATCTTGTTCCTGCTTCACCCAGAATTCCTTTGACTCTCCTGATCAGAAACTCCAAATTTGTCCCATCACTTGACCATAGCTAAAACAGGTGGGCAAAATCGGAATGAATACAGAACCTATGCAATTTGTTTTATTTTTCTCATTAAACTCAATATTCACTGAGTCATTTTTGGTTTAGCAAGCAAACGTGTAGGCCGCATCAGCACACACATAATTGCCTGATAGCAATTGTGTATGAAAACCTCCCACCTAGTACCATCCTAATCCACGGAGTTTGCTATTAAAGGCGAAAATGCATTTGAATGCAGGAGGTTGAACGGCATTTTCAGAATGGTTGCCTTCTCTGACTTTCCTCTGCATGTCATTTACCTCTGGCACAGCTATGAGCAGCATGATCTCTTCAAAAAGATGCCTGTGAAGAATAAAAATGTGTGGCATTTTGACATAAATCCTGCCTTCACTTTCAGATTGTTTCTGCTCAACAGAGAGATGATCACAACTGTTAGGAAACATGGCTTCAGTGACTACCATTATTAAGCTGTACAATGTAGTCCATGAAATGGCCAAATAATTTGTTTTAAATCTAAATGCAAAAGCTGAGACTACGTTTCATTTTCAGAGAGAATGGAGGAGTGCAGAAGATTGTTTCTCGTATCCAAGTTCTGGTACATTCAGTGAACCCATTAATACTATCGAGCAGTGGTTGGCATGGTTATATATGGTATGAGCAATTCAAAATAGAAAAAAATTGAGAATCATTTTGTAAGGGCTTCTGTGTTAAAAATATGGAATAGATACAAAGGAAAATTACATAGGAGAACAACTCTTTGGGTTTCACCGCTGGCCAAAGAAGGTTACTAGGCTGGAATGAATGGTCAACCTACAAAGAAGAAACAACACAGTAGAAATGAGAACCCAAGAAAAAATCAAACTAAAATACAGAAATACCTCATGGTTTCAATATTTACAAATGAAAGAATATTTTAATAAAGATAAAAAAATAGGATTTGCAGAAGAAAACACATTTTGGGATAAAATAATGAATTCAGAGACAAAAGCAATAACAAAAATTATATAAAACATTATTGGAATGGACGACAGAAGGAGAGAAAAAAAGAATGTATGAGAAAATGGGCAAAAAAACATTGGAAGACCTATCAGAATGGACAAATGGGAGTACATGTGGAATGTCAGATTGAAGCAAACATATGCCTATGATTTGAAAGAAAATTTATTATAGATGCACAAAATACTGGAAAATAATGCACGAAGAAATTCAGAAAATATTGGACATTGAAATACAAAAAAACCCTGAATATTCTTTTAATTAGGCATTATAGATTTGAAATTGAAATCAAATAAAGAAATACTTTTAAATTATTTAACCATGGCTGCAAGATTAGTATCTGCAAAGAAATGGCGATTGGAGGAAACCCCTACAAAAGATCAATGTAAAATGAAAATAATGGATGTAATGAATATAGATGAATTGACCCAACTCCTAACAAGACATCAAGGAACACCAAGGAAAAAGACGAACTGGCAATTGTTTACCAGCTGTTGGGAATTGTGGGAGCTGATGTTCAAAACATCTGGAGGAGTTGAGTTTGAGAAGAAATGGTTGCTTACTTGTAACTGTGTTTCTACGAGTGGTCATTTGTGAAATCGCACCTATGGTAGTTTCTGCACAGATTTCACAGAGACCATGAGGAAGAAACATTGATTTAGTCTAACATTCATTTCTCCTGTGTTGGCTGAAAGGTTTTATACTACAGAGGCAGGCTTAAGTTTACCATCAGCACAAAATCTAAATCATTTAGACCAGGGATGCCCACACTTTTTCAGCATGCGAGCTACTTATAATAAAACCAAGTCAGAAAGATCTACCTACCTCCTCAAAGCTGGAGAGAGGAGGGGTGGGGATGGGCTTGGTGCAGTTTTGTTAAGACAGCATGTTGCTTCCCTGTGGCTTGGAGCTCTACCAGCAGCTTCTCCAGGCTTGAGGATGGCAGTGCCAAGCCAGCCTTGTGCTAGCTATGCCACCACTGACTTGGCATTGCCATCCTCTAGCCTGGAGAAGCTGCTGGTAGAGCGGAAGCTGGGGGTGGAGCCAAGCTGCACCAAGCCCCTCCCCATGATAATGACATTTAGTTCTCATTGTAGTTGGGAAATAACTTTTTTACAAAATGTACTTGAATCAGTGTTCATTTTTTGTATGAATGGCAGATACTATATGGATTAGATTACAAAACCTGAGATCCCCAAGAATAAACACAACTGCAGTTTTAAAGTACAGGCAGTCCCCGAGTTACAAATATCCAATATATAAACAATTCATAATTAAGAATGGGGGTGAGATAAAAGGAAGTGAGAGAACTTTACCCCTTGGAAGGAAAATCCACTGTTGAAAGAGTTATCATGGGGAAAAGGTGTCTCCACTGAAGCCTTGTCGCCAATCCTTGTTTCCATAATTATCCAAATTTTTTTCAAAATCCAATTCTCACAGGGACAGAAAGTGAGGTGATATCTTCTGAACAGGAGCACAGAAAGCAAAACAAACACCACAGGGGTGTTAACTCTTCCCTATGCTATCCAAAGCTTTTAGAATACAATGTTTGGCTGGAGTTATACCTGTTCCAACTTATAACACAGGGACTTCCTGTAGTTCATATAAAAATGAATTATTCCAGATGGATTTTCAATCTCTGATGCCATGATAGCTCTGCAAGCTTCTGTTGACAGGATAGCCCTGTAGAAGAGGTAGTGGGGGAACTAGCTTGTGTGTTTTTAAAGTTAGATGAATTCATGTGGGTTGCATGGAAATCAATACATTAGGAAGATTACTGTGACTGAAATCAGCAAAGCAGATTTCCATTTCTAGGAAGGTAATACATAGAAATATTGCAGATTTTTTTCAGAGGAAAAAATTTCTCCTGAGAGATTTTGGTTTAATTCTACATCATGCAGGCAACTAAAATGGAGACAATCTTTGCAAAGAAAGAAAGAAAAAAGGAGAAAAAGAACAGAGAAACAAGATTTTCTAAACTGAAACAACTCAGTGATTCAAGCCAAATAAAGTCATCAGCCAGCATCATCAAGAAGACAGATTTCCCCATCCTCAAATGATAAATATGCCCTGCTCGTGTTTTTGCCCTTCTGTTAGATGGTCTCAGCATTCCTACTCTCTTTTACAAATAGCCCTATGGCTAAACTGTGGCATGATTTAATATGTGTGAAGCATACGTGCCCCATTAACACCATATAACTATAGCTGGGTGCATTGAGTGCACACAAGAATGTATTGTGACAACTGCCATCCTGAAAACTATCATGTCTTGGCATTTCACTTCATCACACCTTTTGACTTTATCTTCCTTCTCATCATGTTACCATCAACTGCTCAGTATTATCCTTGTTATGGTTATGAGTTTCTTTTTTAACTAAATAGTGTTCTCTCTTGGTCTCTCATATAGCACAGAGAGAATCACTAATGATATCTATATAATGTAAATATAGATATACACACGGTAAATGCTATTGTTATTCTTTTTGGAGGTAACGGGAACACCAATCTTTACATTCTGCCTCCACATCCTCACCCTGCAAGTGAAATTTACATTCCAATATTCATACCAATGTAACACAATATAGGATGAGATACAAAGGTAACTATTTAAAAGAATCACATGGAAACATAGAATTGGAAGAGATCACATGGGCCTTCTAATTCAACCCCCCTGCCATGCAGGAAATGTACAATCAAAGCACCCTCTGACAGATGGCCAAACAGCCTCTGTTTAAAAGCCTCCTATGAAGGAGCTTCCACTACACTCCAAGGCAGAGAGTTCCACTGTTGAACAGCTCTTATGGTCAGGAAGTTCTTGCTAATGTTCAGATAGAATCTCCTTTCCTGTTGTTTGAATATATTACTCCATTGAGTCCTAGTCTCCAGAGCAGCAGAGAACATGCCTGCTCCCTCTTCCAGATGGCATCCTTTCAAATATTTAAACATGGCTCTCATGTCTCCTCTCAACCTTTTCTCTTGAGTCTAAACAGACTCGGCTCTTTAAGCTGTTCCTCAGAAGGATTCATGGTCTCCAGACCTTTGATCATTATAGTCGCCATCCTCTGAAAACCTTCTAGCTTGTTAATTGATTACAGGAGTTTGGTCACAGGATTATTATTCCAGGTGAGATTTGACCAAAGTAGAAAAGAGATTTCTCTTGATTTAGACATTATACTCCTTTGGATACAGCCCAAAATTCAACTGACTTTTTAGCTGCTGCATCACATGGTTGGCTCATGTTTAACTGGTTGTTGTAGTGATTCCCTACCTGGAAGGCCAGGAAAAGCCTGTAAAATTAGGCCCAAGACAGTGGCAGCCATATTAGAAAGATACTATGAGGGCATGGAAGGCTCTTCCTACCAAGGAGAACAGAAAGGAACACAAGCTCTGGCAGACTAAATGCAAAGCAACAGTCAGGAAAGCCAAGAGAGATTTTGAGGCACATATAGCAAAGAATATTAAAAAAACAACAAAAACTTCTTTAAGTACATCAGAAGCAGAAACCCAACTAGAAAAGCAGTTAGGCCACTCGACGACAATGGTCAGAAAGGGAAAATCAGTGAAGACAAGGAGATTGCTGAGCGGCTAAATGTCTTCTTTGCCTCCGTTTTCACACAGGAGGACAGACAACATATGCCTGCAGCTGAGTCTGTTTTTTGAGGGAGGGAATTAAAAGAATTAAAACAGATAGAGATAAACAAGGAGGATGTTCTCACATGCCTTACTAAACTAAATGTCAACAAATCACCAGGTCTAGACGGCATCCACCCCAGAGTTCTTAAGGAACTCAAGTGTGAAATTGCTGAACTTCTAGCTAAGATATATAACCTTTCTTTAAGATCAGGCACTGTACCCAAGGACTGGAGGGAGGCAAATGTAACACCGATCTTCAAGAAAGGATCCAGAGGTGATCCAGGAAATTATAGACCAGTCAGTTTAACCTCAGTTCCAGGCAAAGTGATGGAAACCATTATTAAAGAAAATATTACTAGGCACATAGAAGAACAGGCATTGCTGAAAGAAAATCAACATGATTTCTGCAAAGGCAAATCATGTCTTACTAACTTGTTAGAATTCTTTGAGGGTGTAAATAAACACATAGATAAAGGGGACCCAATTGATATTGTTTACCTTGACTTTCAAAAGGCTTTTGACAAAGTCCCTCACCAAAGGCTCCTAAATAAGCTCTTCAGCCATAGAATCAGAGGACAGGTCTTGTCCTGGATCAGAACCTGGCTAAACTGTAGGAAACAAAGGGTGGTAATAAATGGACATTTCTCTGGGTGGAAAGAGGTGAGAAGTGGCGTACCCCAAGGTTCAGTTTTGGGCCATTACTTTTTAATTTATTCATTAATGATCTGGATGTAGGAGTGAATTTTGAGGTAGCAAAGTTTGCAGACGACACTAAATTGTGCAGGGTAGTTAAAAATGAAACTGATTGTAAAGAGCTCCAGAAAGATCTCTCGAAATTGAGTGAATGGGCAACAAAGTGGCAAATGCATTTTAACCTAAACAAGTGTAAAGTCATGCACATCGGGCAAAGAACCCCAACTACACCTACCAATTGATGGGGTCAAAGCTTTCAGAGACAAACCAGGAAAGGGATCTTGGGGTTTTGGTGGACAGCTCAATGAAGATGTCAACCCAGTGCGCAGCAGCAATGAAAAAAGCAATTTCTATGCTAGGCATGATCAGAAAGGGAATCGAAAATAGGTCAGCAAATGTTGTATTACCTCTCTACAAATCTATGGTAAGGCCACATTTGGAGTACTGTGTACAATTCTGGTCTCCGCACCTTAAGAAGGATATAACGGAACTGGAAAAGGTACAGAAAAGGGCAACAAGAATGATCCAAGGGATGGAGCAGCTCCCTTTATGAAATCAGGTTGCAACGCCTGGTCTTTTCAGCCTTGAAAGACAGCGTTTAAGAGGTGACTTGATCGAAGTGTATAAAATCATGCATGGGATAGAAAAGGTGAATAAAGAAAATTATTTTCTTTGTCACAAAACACTAGGACTAGAGGGCACTCCCTGAAGCTCCAAGGTAGGAAAATTAGGACTAATAAAGGGAAATATTTCTTCACCCAGAGGGTCATTGGGTTATGGAATTTACTTCCAGAAGAGGTTGTGACAGCTGTCAGCCTGAACAACTTCAAGGCAGGATTAGACAGATTCATGGATACCAAGTGTATCGGTAGTTACTGAAAAGGACATTCAAGTGCCACCTCGGAGTTGGTTGAGGTAGGCAGGATTTCCCTGGGTACTGATTGTGGGGGGTCGGGAGCAGGTTAGGGTTTTGCCCTCCCTTCTGCTCGAGATCCCCGCGTACAACTGGTGGGCCACTGTGTGATACAGAATGCTGGACTAGATGGGCTGAGGTCCGATTCAGCATGGCTCTTCTTATGTTCTTATGTTCTTATGGCATCCATTTTAGGATTCCCATTTCCAAAAGGGGGCATGCCAAAAGAGCAGCCTGAAGAGAAATGAGGGAGTTAGGATTGGCTAGTAGGAAAGGGGCAGAGCCTAACTTGGAAAAAGAGAAAAAATGCACTGAAGAAGGGGCGTTTTGAAATCTGACAGCAGTCGGTCGTTAGCTGGAAGAAGGAAAATGAGTGTTTGAGTGAATTGGGATTAGTTAGTGTTAGAAAGAAGTAGCCCGACTAAACAGGTGGCTAGCATGGTTAGCTAGTGTGTAAACCTCACAGCTATCAGGGAAGAGAGTGTGTAGAGAAGTACTAGATAGGTCCAGAGTAGGACTATCTGAGTTGGCGATAAGATTTACTAGGCAAAGAGGAGATCCTGTTGGTAAAGTCTTGAAGGGAGAAAAGAGTTGAATTCTGTAACTAAGATTTGAGCTGTTTAAAGGACCCATATGCTTTTGTGCCAGAATCTCTGAACCATTAAGCTTAGTACCTATATTGTCAGTTCTCTTCAATAAACTACATTGTTTTGTTGTTCAAAACATCATTCTTATGAGTGGCTCTGTAAAAGCAGTTTCCTGAAGGAAATTAAGAGTGTAAATGGTGGCAGCATATCTTTAAATGAGTAGTTTCTTTAGAGTTACCACAGCACACAAGTCTGAAGTAAACACACATGGAGTTATCCTTTCCTTTATAATTGGTGGCAGCATCGAGTTAAAATACACCTGTTTCTTTACAATTGGGGATGGGGGGGGCAGAGGTGGGATATTCTAAGGAAAGGCCTGCCATGCCACAATTTAAAATACCCCCATTGTTCTATTTGGTGGCAGCAGTGGGATATTCTAAGGCAGTGTTTCCCAACCAGTGTGCCGTGGCACACTAGTGTGCCGTGAGCAATCATCAAGTGTGCCGTGGGAAATTGGCACTCCCCCTCCTCCTAGCAGCCCCCCCCCCCCACAGGTTTCCAAGAAACAAATTGAGCTTGGAAATGTGGGGGGTTAACTATTTTACTGGATTTTTTTAAGTTGCCTCCCCCCCCCCCAGGGACTGTTTATAACAGCTTCATGACATCCATAGTTAACTGGAAGCAAGTTTCACTCAGGGTGAAATTTCACAAAGGTCTGGAGAACAAGCCCTATGAAGAGTGGCTTGAAGAGCTGGGCATGTTTAGCCTGAAGAAGAGAAGGCTGAGAGAAAACATGATAGCCATGTATAAGTATGTGAGAGGAAGTCATATATATGTTGTGTTCATCGAAACAGGCCCAGGTTTCACACTGAGTGTATAAATACATTTAAAAACATATTAACTATATGTATTGCTGTGTTAGAGTGTCATTTTGTGTCATTTTGGTTGGTGGTGTGCCCCAGGATTTTGTAAATGTAAAAAATGTATCACGGCTCAAAAAAGGTTGAAAAACACTGTTCTAAGGAAAGGCCTGCCCTGCCAAGGTTAAAAATAACCTCTCATTGTTATAGTTGTGCACTAAGGCTCCAAGATATTTTTCATATGTACACGTATAGCATATTTTTGCTAGTCATTCACCCAGAAGGAGCCATGAGAAACTACAGGGAGGTGGATCCTAAACTAGTAATCAGAAGTACTGGAAAATAATTTTTGAAAGGTCCAGGAGTTGGAAATTACAGTAGGTAGGTTGCAGTAATTCATACACAAGCACATGGAAGAAGAGGAGAAAATGGCTAAACAGAGCCTAATCTGATGAAACAGAGGATTGGTTCTTACAAGATCTTTTTTCTCTTTTCAGTCTTCTAAGTACCCTATTAGTCAAGGTGATTAAGATATCATCAATTAGATTGAGGAAACAGTATAAATATTTGAACTGGTCCATTTTTCCCAAAATCAGTCACACTAAAATAACCTTACATGTTTCTCATTTATTACAATACAATCAAACTAAAATCAATAAGCCTTAAGCACACTAAGCTTATGTGTCTATTTATTATTATTGTGATTCCAGGGGCATAGAAATAACTACTATGGATTACAACTGGGCCAGAAACTGGGTAGTTTCTTGACAACTGTCTGGAATACTCAAAATGAGGCAGAAGAATTGAATATTGAAAAAGGTAGATGGTGACACTATGATCAGGATATGGCAAATTAGAGATGTAATCATTATTAACTTTCTTCTTGAAGGGGGCAAGGAGTAACTTGAGGAATGTTATTGTACTGCAAGAAATACCTTGAACATAACATGGTTTTTTTCCAGCCATTTGCAATTCAGAGCTTATTCTGTGCAGAATTTTCACTGTACAATTTCTGTACAGTAGAAAAATCCTGTCTTCTTTGCAAAACAATTACTCATCAAGTTTACATGGGCACAACTTACAGAAAATAATATTGACCAGTTAACTTTATACTTACTGTGGTTTTTTTCCTGTATCTGTCCAGTGCAATATTTTTTGTTCATCCTTTTAAGGTAGACTGCTAATCCTAGAATAACCTTGACAACTTAGCCTTGTTCATCTACTAGTTTTTATCAATTGGGATAGATGTAGGATCACTCTTACTTTAAAGTGGTTACAGACAATTCTCTAAGTTTAAGGATAATTTAGGTTGACCTCTCTCTGAGGAGCATCCTCTGTCATGGTATTACTGTTTCCGTTACCTCCTGGAATTGGAGTCAGTATTACTACCAATACAATGAGATCTTACATGCCTTATGAGGGATGCCTCCATTTTGCCATGGTGCACTGTGTTTATTTCTATTACTACTGTGAAGCTGCCCTATAAATACATTTATTTGACAATCAAATGCAATCACAATAATCCTGTTTTGTGGTGCTAGGGGATTTTGGGGACTGGTGGGAACTTCCCTTCCCCATCCCTGTCTTACATACATTCCATTTGGTGTTTCTCTTAGTTTTGATACTTGGTTTTATGGATCCGTCTTGAATTAATTTGGAATGTATCTTTTCACTCAGGCAGCAAATCTGGCTGATCTGATCTGATTGAGAGCTGTTACAAATTAGCTCAAATTATTCTGATTCATTTGGGACATGGCTGAATCAGTTGTGCAACCTTATTTATACCCATGTCTTTGCTGCCCTCTGGGGCCAGTGAACAACTAAAAGCAACATATTTATCAATAAAATTGCACACAACTACAGATAAGATTAAATCTGTCATAGCCGGATAAGAAAGAGCAAAGCATGAGAAATGCCTTGACGGGTCTAAATCTCTTTTTCAAAAGATCAAGAATCAATAATATATATTCTGTGCATATTTTTTAGTTTTTAAACATTCTGCCATAGTCTAAATAATTTCCCATTAAGTTTAGTGATGTTTAGTAGCAAGTATGTGAGCTATAGCTTTGAGCTTCTACGAAGTCCTCCTGCTCTCACCCAAAGTCATTTTTCTCAACAGATATACTTTGAGCTCTAGCTGCTGAATTAAAATATCTATTTTCTGTCTCTTTTGCCAGTCATATCATCTGAATGGGTACTAAAGGGTTGTGTTCAGTTTTTTTCAATTGGGAGTGAAGCAACAAACCAAGAAGAGGCAGGGACACTGAATGTTCAGAATACCTCTTCTTTATTTGACTTTTAATCTAAGCAAATCAAATGGATTATTTAAATACTAATATCCTTGTTTTGGCCTTCAACCCCCAAGAATCCTAGCAGCTGGTAAACTGGCTGGGATTTCTGGGAGTTGTAGGCCAAAACACCTGGGGAACCACAAGATGAGAACCACTGTCCTAGAGGCTCACATCAGAAGTTCCAGCACACTGTAAGAGGGTAACTATTGTCCCCATCTTCAAAAAACAGGGGCGACGAGGACCCAAACAATTACTATCCTAGTCAGTAATTGTTTGGGTCCTCCTAGGATTTGTCTTGGTAATATCAATACCAAGAAAAATCCTAGAACAGATCATGAAATGGACAATCTGTTAGCACTAAGAAAAAATGTCATGCTCACTAAAAATCAACATGTTTACTCATAAACAAGTTAAGCCAGAAAATTCCAAACTCTTTGTTCTGAGTTTCAAGCTTAGAAGATGAAGAGAATACTGTGGATATTGCAAATATTGATTTTAATAAAACCTTCAACAAAGTCCCCCATTATGTTCTTGCAAAGAAGCCAGTAAAATGTAGTCACTTCTGTTAGGTGGATTGATAATTCCAGTTAAATTCAAATGCTGCCCACCAATGGTTCCTATTCATCCTGGAGAGTAATGACCAGTAAGGTGTCACTGTCCTGGGTTCAGTGTTGTTCAATATCTGTATCAATGACTTGGATGACAAAATAGAAGGCACACTTACCAAATATGAAGTGCTATCCATGCTATCAAAATATTATTCATCCCAGAATCAGCTGCATAAGCAGAACAGAATTGATAGTTTCAATGCCCATAGCAATATAGATATTCTAGTAAGCAAGCAGCAGAAGGTATCATTAACAAAGAGTCTTTTAGAGACAATGAAAATCATGCATAAATATTGTTTGGAATTTGGTATGAGGCTTTCATCTTTGTAACTCAACTTAGCTATATGAGCAATAGAACTAAGTAGTTTCACAACATCCATATTTATCTAGGCAAGGGGATGCATGTAGGGATCTGTTGATCAATGGTAGTCAGGAGTGACTGATACCCATAGACTCAACATGCAACAACCATCAATGTGTGCCTAGATCAGGGATGGGCAATTACTGGCTCTCCAGGTGTTTTGGACTTCAACTCCCAGAAATCCTAGCCAGTTTACCAGCTGTTAGGATTTCTGGGAGTTGAAGTCCAAAACACCTGGAGGGCCGGTAATTGCCCACCCCTGGTCTAGATACTACCAGTGTACAGTTGAATACCAGTTACAAGGAGTTGGAGCAGAACAGGTCTGCCCAGTGCAAACCAGAAGTGTCCAATGAGCATAAAAAGTGCCCAATATGCATCTGATATGCATTGCAATTTCCTATTTTACCCTAGAAGCACCAAATGTGCATTAAAACACTTGCTGGTAACACAATACACATTTTCACATTTCACTAAAAGAATTTCATTCAATTACTGCAATATTTATAAGGTTGTCAAATGTCTGTCATGATGTATTCTCTCGGCCATGGATTAGTTTGATATGGTACAAATGTTTAAAGATGCTATCATATTGAGGATGGTTAAAGTGCCCGCCTAAACCGGCAGGTAGTTGTGACTCCAATGAAAGTAGCAAATATGGTAATGGAAGGTAAAACATATGGTTTCTCTTATGTGGCAGGATCTTAACAAATGAACTAATCGACTCCTACTACTGCATTTTCATTTGATGGAAATGCTTATGCGGACTAGCCCAGAATGAGGCTTGAATGTCTATGAGAAAACATAGCTAAAAATAGGAACGTTCCTTCCCCACCCGCAGCGAGTGAACAAACATGCTGGGTTGGGTACAGGGAGGGTAGGGGGCATTGGGATAAGAATAAGGGAACACTAACATTCGTGCTACAAACATGACAAGTACAAAGAAAAGGAATACAGAACATGACTTCTCGTCTCACATCGGAGGTATCAATTTGTAAGTCCTAATGCCTGGATTGTTCCTATAACTTAAAACCTTTCAGGTTGATCTTTTTCGTTTCTTTGAAGAACCTTATAAAGGGTTGCCAGGTAAGTTCGAAGTTTTTAGAAGGGTCACCACGGATTACAGACGTGAGTTTGTCCATTTCTGCGATCTCGAGGACTTTTAACAGCCAGTCTTCTTCGCTGGGGGTTTCGGGGAGTTTCCAGCATTTTGCTAAAATAATTCTTGCCGCTGTTGTAAGATAAATCAAAAGTTTTTCCAGATTTTTATTTTTTCCCAGTTCTATCATATTTAACAAAAAAAAACTCCGGACTTTTTCAAATTTAAGTTGAGTCATTTCTTGTATATTCTTATAAATCATACTCCAGTATCCCTTAACCTTCTTACAGGTCCACATTAAATGAAAAAAAGTACCACGCTCTGTTTTACATTTCCAGCATGCATCCTGATTATTTTTGTTTATTTTTGCTAGCTGGCTGGGAGTAATATACCACCTATACACTGTTTTATAGATATTCTCTTTTAAACTATATGCGTACGTAAATTTTAGTTTCTTTCTCCACAGTGATTCCCATTCTTCCGCTGGAATGGGGTGTCCCACGTTTGCTTCCCACTTTTGCATGTATTCTTTAATGGGTTTTTCTTGGAAGTTTTGTTCTAAAATAAAATTATACAGTAAGCTAACTGTTTTTTTTCTGAACGTAACCAAATTTTTTTTCCACCTTAGGGGTATCCACTCCCAGCCAACTTGCTTATCTATCAAAAACCTTTTTTTCAGTTGACTATATTGAAACCAGCTTAGTTTATAATCTGTCATTTCCTCTTGTTCCTTGATTACCAGGGTGGAGCTTTCCTCTTTCAAAATATCTTTATATGTCGGCCACTCCCTATCTTCTATTTTAATTAGGTGAAATGCTTCCAATGGGGAAGCCCATTTCGGGATCTTTTTATACCAACATTTTTTATATTTATTCCATACCCTGAATAGGGCGGCTCTTATTATCTGATTATTAAAATTTTTATCTATTTGGGCTTTGTCATAGATCATGTAGGCATGCCACCCAAATTTATTTTCAGCGCCTTCCAGATTGAGTTGGCATTTATTTTTCATATAGATCCATTCTCTCAGCGCCTCTAAGCAGTTCGCCTCGTAGTAGGTGCTTAGGCAGGGGACTCCGAAGCCCCCGTTGCTTACTTTCTCTATGAGATATTTTTGTTTGATCCGGGCCTTTCGCCCTTGCCAAATATATTTTGCCAATTCTGATTGCCATTTCTTTAAAATAAAATCACCTTTCAAAATAGGGAGCATTTGAAACAAAAAGTTTATTTTTTCATGAATTCACATTATGAAGGGATTTGAGGTGTTTATTATTTTTTTGCATCTTGCAGGGGTCATTGAGAAATGGGCCAATGCTTCTGAAATTCACACAACTGTGATGTTTGGAATATATTTCAGAGAACTCAAATGCACAAAAATAAGTTCAAACATTATATATATACACACACACACACACTTGTTAAGTACATACAAGATGGGGACATTTTAAAACGCTTTTGGGCTTTAACAAAAGACAAAAAAGGTGAGTGCAGAAGTAAAAAACAGAAAATCCCTTGTTAAAAGAAGGGAAAAAGGAAGTCTCACAAATATGCAACAAAGCCAAGGGAAAAGAGAGGTTGGATATGAGGTATGTGATGAAATTTTAACAGAGATAATGTAACATCTCTAGGTTCAGATCTTATCTGTGCTACCTGAATGGGGTCAAAGTGTAATCCTGTTCAGATGTTCACTGAATGCATAATCAATGTTTCCATGGGTCAAGCTTCTAGTTGACCTACACACTTCACTGCCTGCACCTAGCTCTCATACAAGGGATTGTGCACACACTAGGACCTCTTCATGTATTCAGTAATAAGCTCAATGGCTCTGTAAAATGTTCTAACAAATGCATGCTAAGTAAGGGAAGAGTTAGCTGCCACAATGCTCCTTACCCATGCATTGTACGCTTTGGAAGGCTTTGTGTCATTTTTATTTAGCCATAAAGGTCCATAGGAATCAAAGCAGATTTGTGTTTCATTTTTAAGTCAGTGCCTAGCATTTAGAGAAACATCTTTTTGTCATGTAAGATTTTGAAGGCATCTTCATTTCAAATCATATCCAGTATTTGAGTCACTTAAGATCAAAGTCATTACCTGAATGGTTTTTACAAAAAAAAAAGGTCAGAAGTAAAATGCTTGTCTTTATTGTTCGTATGAGAAAGGAAGAATGTTTGCTACTTTTCTAAAGTGACCTCATAATTATCTAATGCATATCTTTGAAATCTGAAATTTCTTTTGCTCCTTTCATGCAGTCTTGTTTTATTTTTTAAGAAAAGCTCTTCCTTCTTGTGCTATAGTTTTGACATGATCCAATGTGATGTCTAAATTGCAGTGCAACAACCAAGGACAAAATGGTCTGAATGAAGCAGGGCTGGGAAAGGGGGAAAATGGTTAGAATTTAATTTGTCTCTATTTTTTTCCTTTTACAATTAAGTTTGGATGAGACATCTCTAGTCGTTCAGCAATTTGCTGATAACTTAAGTCTACAGGATTTGTAGATCGAAGCAAGAAATAAAGAGGCGTCCGGCTTGAATTGGGAAAGGATGAGAACACAATGATTCAGGGTACTTTATTTCTTCATCCCACATTTCCCCCAGGTTTTAATTAGCCTGCCCGGCTTAATGTATGATATTGGTGCCTCTTATGCTCGTTGCTCAATGTATGATACCAGTCCCTGTATTTCTACTTGTTCTGCTTTAAAGCTCTGGTTGCCTCACATATTTTCTTTTTCTTTTCTTGAAAGTTAAATGTGGATGACACCTAACTGGGAGTATTAAAATCTCTCAGAGTTCCCAGCATCCCTTGTTGTTCCTTCCGCATTCCTCAGCGTTCCTGGAGTTCTTTTTATGGCCTCATAATTCAGTCAAAATTTGCCTCCCCACTTAATGTGGTACCTTTATCTCCTACTTGACAGATGCAATTGTCTTTCAGGCTGCAAAGGTTGACAGCAGGCTACACTTAAAGGTTGAGAACCCACCTCGACCCGGGCAGGCCTCGAACTCATGACCTACTGGTCAGAGAGATCTTATGCAGCTGACACTTAGCCAGCTGTGCCACATTCACTGTTACAAGGCACAATTAGATGCCGACACAATACACAATATAAAAACACTAATACAGTAGGGTTAAAACATCAGCATTACAACATTAGCTAACCAATTAATTTCAAATTCTATCAATACAATCCACATTCAATCAATCAATCAACCAATGGTGGAAGCTGTATTTCATGTCTGTCGTTAAAACAGTCCGTTCCAAATATAGTGCTACACAATGAAATGTTGCAAAATTGCATCAACAGAAATGCTGCACAAAATCAACAATGTTGAACAACACCACATCAATATTTGTTGCATAGTGCTGATTTGACACAACATTTTTTGCAACATATAGTCGTTGTTTTCTCAAATTACAGACCTGCTCTCAGTTTTTGACTGGCTAATCAATTGTTTAATCACCACAATTTTCCTGGAATACCATAGGGGGATGTGGTTCCACTCTGCAAAAAGGGGCCTTGGGAAACTCTGTCCAACATCCTGGCCATTTCTGCATTCTAGAAGTCAGCCAAGACCAACAGAATCATCTGCAAAGGCATCAGGAAACTCTCCAAGAATAGAATGAAAACCATCTAGATTGATCAGCCATGCCTGGTCAGAACCATTGGAGTGTTTTCCCCATCCCTGCAGAGGTTCTAAGATCTAGAAAGGCTGAACATAATCAGAGGATGAACAGAAGTAGAAACCATTATGTTTAAAAAGCAGTTGAAATAGTACAACAACAGAAGAATAATTGGGATTGTCCTTGACAAATTGGGATAGTTGGGAGATGTGAAATAATCTTATCAAAATTGGAGAATTGGTCCATCAAAAAGTAAATCTAGTCAATAGGTATTGCTTCAGCGAGAAGGTAATGGCGCTACATGCAGTCATGCCAGCCACATGACCTTGGAGGCATCTACAGACAATGCTGGCTCTTTGGATTAGAAATGGAGATGAGAACCACCCATCAGAGTTGGACATGACTAGACTTAATGTCAGGGGAAAACCTTTACCTTTACGTTATATTTATTTATACCCTGCTTTATCTCCCCCGAAAGGGACTGCCATATAGGAAGAGTTATGTCTAACACAACCTTTAAAAAGAATCAAAAGTCTTCATTTACTATACAAGGTTGGGGGGGGGGGAGCAATTTTATCTCCTCCCCACGGAGTAGAGATTGGTTCGTTCCCTGGAACCTTCCAGTAGAGGAGGCGGGGCTGGCCTTGTTGTAGGCTATCCCTCTCTCCTTCATTCTGCTGGAAAGCATCGCCCACCACTCCCGCCCATGGACAGTATCGTAATGGTCGCCATTCGGGACCGAGTAGGATTTTTTCTTTTCCCTCTTATGTTCTAGGAGGGTTTTTTCGCCTACCCTATATGGTTCTTTAGGGGCTAAATGGATGGTCAGTTTGTAGCTAGGTTGGCGTAAATAGATTAGTATTACAAAGGTTGGTATATATTTAAGGCACCCCTTAAGGGTGTGGGCCATTATGCAAACACTCACCTAGAGGTTAAATTTCGGGGGTGAGGTGATTTAGAATGGCCCAGAAATGGGGAGAGTCTGGTCTCAAAAATTGAGAGAGATTTCTCCGGATGTTTCCCTTACGGGTTGCCCAGGTTTAAATCTCCAGGGGACCCAGGTATTACACCTGAATAGCTGAGGGGTAGACTGTAGAAGACACTACCTCGGCTTAGACACACCAAGTTAAACTGACACCTAAAGTTAGTTGAGTTAACAGTTAAATAGGTAGCTATCAATAAAAGTTGCCCAAATTTTAAATCCATATTATGTGTCTCTCTCGTTATTTCGGGGTGGGGGTGGGGTTGGAAGACAAAAGATAATTCAGAAATGTAATGCAATGAGATATGTCAAGAGGAAAGAACTAAATCAAGAGAAAATATGTATTTATTCTATGGGTCTTTGGTAAGACTTTACCTAAATTCCTGTCCTTAAAAATAAGGATATTGGCAGAATAGAAGTTGGTAAAGGATACGCCAGATTAATTACGCCTTCTGAAATTTCCAAGAACTTGTGGGGAAATTGTGAACATTCTTTCCCCCAAGAATTTTCCAACAGCCCATGCTGAAATGAAAGGATGAGTTCACTCATCTGTCCCTACAAATAGATGTTAAGCCTTCTAAAAATCAATCCTGTCCCTTAAACATCTCTCAGTGACAAGTTCCCATTCCTTTTATTGCCAGACTACTAAATTACTAATTACAACAAAAGGCTCCAAAGATTGCTTGTGATAGCTAACATGCCATTTCTTTTCTGAAGAAAAATTCTTGATGGAGTGTGAAAAACAAGCTGGCAAAAATGTAGTCTAAGAGAAGAGAAATGCAGCATTCCATCCAGCTTTTGTTTGATGGGTGAATATCATACATGTCTACTGAACCGCTGAAGCAAAGGAGGCTGAGTGAAAAGTCCCAGAGGGGACTTATTGTCATGCTTTCATGCTGAACCAAGTTGTACAAGTACAGTCTCAGAGCTTTTTGATGTTATAAGTAGAAAGAGTACTGAAGTCGAAAAAGAAGTAAAAGAGCTCTATATAAAACAATATCCTAGAGGAGAGAAAGAAAGGCAAGGCACATATATCAACAGTGCCAAAATCCCATGCACAATGGCACCTATAAGATTGGGCCTGCCAAGCAGCAGCCAATTATATCATTTACATATAACTTAAAGAAAATAAATGCTAGACAAAAATAAAAAATGGATGAGATCTTGCCTTCAGGCTTACAATCTTTTTAAAAAAGAGGGGGTGTGGTACAGAAGGGTAGTGAGGAGCCAAGGAAAGTTATAGAAGAAGAAAGGAAAAGAAACTACATCAAAAGAGAGAAAGTCAAGGTGAGTTAAGTACAAAATCCGAGTCTAGCAGTGTCAGCTGAATTCCAAGAGAAGAAATGGACAAAAAGCAGGATAAGAAAATTTCGTAAGAGCAAACAGACAAAGGGAAAGGAGTATAAGAATGAGTTATTTTGCTACCTTGGATCTATTGCCCCTTCCACGGTGTCCTTATATACCAGATATCTGTTTTGAAGTGGATTATATGAGTGTATACTGCCAGATCTCTCTCTCTCTCTCTCTCTCTCTCTCTCTCTCTCTCTCTCTCTCTCTCTCTCTCTCTCTCTCTCTGTGTGTGTGTGTGTGTGTGTGTGTGTGTGTGTGTGGAGTGACTTGAGAAACTGCAATTTGCTTCTGGTGTGAGAGAATTGAATTTTCTAGGACGTTGCCCAGGGAACGCCCAGATGTTTTTGATGTTTTATCATCCTTGTGGGAGGCTTCCCTCATATCCCCACATGGGGAGCTGGGGCTGACAAAGAGAGCTCATCTGCACTCTCCCCAGATTTGAACCTCCAATCTGTCGATTTTCAGTCATGCTGGCACAAGGGTTTAAATCTGTGGTAAGAAGATAATCTGGGATCAGATCCTGAGATATAAAGCAATGTAGATCCAGCCTATATTTATCAAAATAATCCAGGGTGAAGAGCTGGATGTTCTGATACAGTCTTAAGAACATGCCAGAGCTCTTTAGCACTTCATGCAGTTTGGCAGTTCAAGACTTTATCAGGGCCGCCACTGTTACACTACTATAAGCATTAAGTAAACAACTCCCTCACAGAGGCTTGCTAGCAATGTTGTGTTTCTGATCACATGGCTTGGCGGTCAACATGAACTTAACGACACGGATATGCTAATGAGCATAGGAAATCCCAGGAGTATCACGTCTACTCTTTAGTATCAATAAAGCACATACAGTCTTATATTAAACAAAATATGTCTCTATATTCATTAAGTAGTTCAAATCAAGATATAAAGGGAATTTCCTCAAACCTGCAGGGTCCAGAGCATGTCAATATGGAGTTCTACACAAGTTCTACACAATAAAGAGTTCTACACAATTAGGTCAGTTTAAGTAAGCGATATCACGTTCTACACATCCCATATTTCAACACAAGTAAAATAGTCCAAAGTAGCAAGTAAAATAGCTGCTTCGATAGATGCAGGCAGGCCAGCAGTTCACAGATCGCGCCCAGTTGACTCACAGCCTCGGTAGTCCAATTATAAATGGGCGGGGAGCAAAATAGCCACCATAATTGTGTGGCTCGAGCTGGATGCACGCCGAGCTGGATGCATGCCAGCAAAATAGCCACCATAATTGTGTGGCTCGAGCTGGATGCACGCCGAGCTGGATGCACGGTCGAGGACGCCACAAAATGGCCGTTTCGCGTCGTATAGACACTTCCTCAGGGCGTTCCAGATCCTCGGGATGCTCCTCCTTGGTATTATACTGCCATCAATAACATCACAATCCTTTTAGGAACTAGAGGACCAACTGCACAGATACATATCCAACAGTAAGCATACAGAACCATGGAAAATTATATATAAACAGCAGCACATAAAGGATATTGCATACATACCTATTCACGGGGGAACAGAAACATAACTAGAAGGAAATCTCTAGGGCTGGATGCAGCAAGGGCGGTATCAAGCTATTCCCTTTTTTTTGGTTTGTTGGTGGTCAACATGACATCATGAGAAATGTGACGGCCCAGCTAAGCTTGGCCTGTTTGTATGCCAGGCATATCGGGCAGCCTGGATGAAGGTTGTGGAACTCTGGTCGCCTTCAACCAGTGCTGGGTCTAGATAGGAAGGACTTGCCCTTCGCCCTTATAGGGATCCAGCAGCTGGGGCGTTCCAACCTCCATGGTTTGTTGGCCAGAGAAAGAAGGAGAAAAGGAACACAACCCAGTGCCCATGGACTAAGAAAAAGGGACAAAGTAAGCCAGTTCGAGTTGTGCAACTTTATTGACTTTATGAAGAACAAAGGGCCGGTTACCTGCAACCTTTGTAATTTGTTGCACAGAATTCGACAGTAATAGAATAATGGTGGGTTTTTAAAAAAAAAGTCACAAATTAAATTTGGTTTATCGGGGGGACTTTAATATGGGAAAGCTGTTACAAACTGTAGTGATATGTTAAATGATTAATTTAGAAGGTACAGTGCCTGTACAAAAAACAAAAACAAAACAAGATTTCTTCTTTGATAAGGTATGAGGAATTTGAATTAATGCATGTGACCTAAAATGCCAGTTATAATTGGATATTTACACTGAAAATAAGCACTGAAGACCTATGAGCAATATGTTAGTGATTATATGCTTGCAAAACATATACACTTTGCATTTTTCCTTTAAAACTCCTAATTAAATTCTAATTAGGATGTTCAGCAGAGTGTTAATTCTTGCTCATTATTCCATCAGGGCATTTCTTACACTTTAAGGGACATAAGCTTACTGAGATATGTAAGAGATAATTATCAGTAAATAGGACTTTCACTTAATAGGCTCCATGGGCTGTTTGAGAGGTAGGTAGACTTTTAAGAGCACACAACCAAGTTGCATTTATATTCATACGTTGCTACTTTTTGTTAATGCTTACAAACTGATTAATCATCACTGCTATTAATAAGAATAATGACTTTTAATATTATTATTTATATTAAGAAATTAACATTTTACAAGTAGTAATATTACTTTTTTCCGGTCCCAATTCAACGTGCAGGTTATCACCTACAAAGCCCTGAACGGTTTGGGACCCACCTAGCTTCGTGATCACATTCCTTCTACGAACTTGCATAATCTCTTTCATCTTTGGGGGAAGCCCTCCTCTTGTTCACACTTCTATTACAAGTGTGAGGGAGAGGGCCACGGTAGTCCATGCTCTGGTCACATCTCGAATAGACTACTGCAACGCTCTCTACGTGGGGTTGCCTCTGAAGATGGTTAGGAAACTGCAATTAGTCCAACGCTCGGCAGCCAGGTTACTAACAGGAGTGGGGTATAAGGGATCATACAACTCTCTTGTTGCGCTGGATCCACTGGCTGCCAATCAGTTTCCGAGCACAATTCAAAGTGCTGGTTTCAACCTACAAAGAAAATGGTAAAGAGGCCCTGCTCTCGATCCCGCCATCTTCGCAAGTGTGTCTGGTGGGGACGAGAGACAGGGCCTTCTCTGTTGTGACCCCTCGGCTGTGGAACTCCCTCCCAAGCGATGTTAGATCTGCCCCCTCCCTGTTGTCCTTCAGGAGGCGAGTGAAGACTTGGATGTGGAACGAGGCCTTCCCAGAATAAGCTGAGATTGATTTCAATCGGAAATGAGTGACCACTTTTATAGACTGAGTTGAATGTGGTTTTAATGGCAATGTGGTTTTTATGTACCTCTGTTTTTATGTATTTTAATATGCTTTATGTATTTTAAGATGTTTTAAATTTGTATGGCATTGAATTTTGCTGTAAGCTGGTCTGAGTCCCTCCTTGGAGGTGAGAAAGTCAGAGTACAAACATTTTAAATAAATAAATAAATAAATAATTCTCCGTGGTGACCCCTCGGCTCTGGAACTCGTTGCACAGGGAGATCAAGCAAGCACCCACCCTAGCAGTTTTTTAGGAAAAGTTTAAAGACTTGCCTTTTCCAGTGTGCTTTCGTTGTTCATTCTGAACAACAAATCCTAATACCTTGTCAATCCCAGTATTAATCTGTCATTCTGATACACTTTATCTCATCCCTCAGTGAAGATTAACCCCATTATTTTTCCACCTGAGAACTCCCATTAGATGCTCTATTCTATTTATCTATCTCACCCAGGAGTATTATAATCTTATGCCTTGCATTTGGCCTGGCCCACTGTGTTAATCCTTTTATCATTTTATATCTTGTAGTTATTCTATTGTTATGGTTTTGTTACTGTTTACCATTTTATTTGATGTCATGTATTTTATTTGATGTGACTGTACATTTTATGTATTTACTTTGATTTATTGTAATTTTTGGGCTTGGCCTCATGTTAGCCACCCCGAATCCCTTCGGGGAGATGGTGGAAGGGTATAAATAAAGATGATGATGATGATGATTATTATATTGAATATTAAACAGATGAACAGCGTAGGGAATTTCTATGGCCCCTAGCACCCTAATGCAGTTGAACAAGAAGGCAATTGAAGACAAAATCTTTGAGATGGATGCAATTGACAACGTGCGGACTAGTAAACGGCAGTTTCACTACTTGGTATCCTCTCAAGTCTTGGTCTATAGCCCTGCACTTCCAAACAATGCCATTAGGCTGGTTAGAGGGAAGATATAGAGCGATCTCTCATGCCCAATGACTTTGTATTTGTGCGTCTGGGGAAAGAGAGGATTTAATACATTATCGGTTACATTGTCCTTTGTATAATGACTCTCGAAACAGTCTTCTGAGAGCCCTTTTGGAAGAAGGAGCAGCATGGCAACAGTATATAATATAACATTTAAGGTTGCCACATTTGCAGTCGCAGCCCAAAAATCCACACTAAATTAGTAAAGTCCACAGCAGAGGCTAGAAATGGAGATAGTTTGGGATGATTCAAATCAGACATTTGTTATTGTTATCATGTCACTGCTACTATAATTCTGAAGAGCCACTATATCGAATAAATTTTAATATTTATATTGGAAAATGCTTATTGTACTTTTAAAGACTATATTATGTGATGGCATGGCCTATGGCTGGTACAATAAACAATTCACATTCAATATGACCCCTCCCAATTCTGATCGTTTGCTTTTGTTTTCTATTTTCTCCACTGTAAGTATACACATTTTGTATATTTGCTTTATAACAAAGAGGTACCTTCTCCTCTCCGTTGGCGCCTCCTTGTCGTGGGGGAGAGGCTTGCGTATCCTAATGAAGTTGTGAGCTATGCTGGCGGTGGCAAAATAGCCACCGGTAGGGCCTCCCATGCCAGACAGGTCACAACCGAAGGCTCTGACAATGAGCGTCAATGGGCAGGATGGACTCTCTAGCCTTTTGGCAACCATCCTAGGAGAAGGAAAACTCTAATTTGTAATGGTCCGGCCTAGTTAAAACTTGTGCGCCAGCTGCGCCCGTACCTTGAGAAGTCTGACTTGGCCACGGTGGTCCACGCTCTGGTTACATCCCGTATAGATTACTGCAATGCTCTCTACGTGGGGTTGCCTTTGAAGACTGTTCGGAAGCTGCAACTAGTCCAACGGACAGCAGCCAGGTTGATAACAGGAGCGGCATTCAGAGAGCGCACAACTCCTCTGTTGTGCCAGCTCCACTGGCTGCCAGTTTGCTACTGGGCACAATTCAAAGTGCTGGCTTTAGCCTTTAAAGCCCTAAACGGTTCGGGTCCTACTTACCTGTCCGAATGCATCTCTCCCTATGAACCATCGAGATGTTTAAGATCATCTGGAGAGGCCCTGCTCTCGGTCCCGCCTTCTTCGCAGGCGCGACTGGCGGGGACAAGGGACAGGGCCTTTTCAGTGGTGGCTCCTCAGCTTTGGAACGCCCTCCCTAAAGACATCAAATTGGCCCCTTCCCTCCTGACGTTTCGCAAGAAAGTCAAGACTTGGCTATTTGAGCAGGCATTTGTTGATGAAATATAAGGCTTAATTGGATATATGGAATGACGACGATGCAATGGAAACTGATTTCAACATGACGCTGAGGCTGCAATTGTATGTTTTTAATTGTTAAATTGTTATTATATGTGTTATGTTTTGGGGGGGAAGGGTTTGTCTTGTTGCTGTGTTATATTGAGGGCAGAAACTGCCTGTGTAAACCGTCCCGAGTCGCCTTCGGGCTGAGAGGGGTGGTATAGAAACGTGACAAATAAATAAATAAATAGACATCTTTTCTGTCTTAGTTATAAATTGTTTTACTGTGTTTTTAAATTGCTGTTTTATGATTGTTTATGTATGTATTGTGAACCACCATGAGTCACTGGGAATGGTGGTATATAAATTTGAAATAATAAATAAATAATAAATAAATAATTTCAAACCTGGGCAGATGGTGCTCGTCTAACCCTATAAGGTCAACCATCTAAGAGAAGGAAACTCGAACCAAACCTACGACCTGAGGATTTTGCTGCCACCATCCAAGCTTGCTAGGCCCCGGCAGACGAACCTTTGGTTTAAAGGGTGAGGCCAGTTCTGTGCACACTGTGCTCCACCAGAAAAATCCATTGCACAGGCTCGAAGGCCACATCCAATCTTAGTCATCAATGCGCTTATAGAAAGTGTGGGGTGAGTCCTTTCTGAATCTTCGTTCACAAAGAAAAGCCAAGAACCTTCTCTGAGAAAACAATGAGAGCTGAGGAGAAATAGATAGAATCATATATTTGGCTATATGCTCTGCACTTTATTAAAACTCATTCATTTATTTCTTCTCTGTTCCAGCTACAGACTGCTGCCTTCATGAATCATGTCAATCTAGTGTATGACTACTGGAGGGAGAATTGGAGGAGTTCACCGCAAATACACAGGCACTTCCAAAGTTGATGGAATCAGTAGTAAAATGCCCTGTGGTACTCTCCTGCCTGCATCAGCAGGCTTTGTGGTAAGCATGGGTGAATCTTTCAGTTTCACTTATTCAAACAAATTTAATCCCATTCTAGATAAAGTTTATGAATTTAGGTAAATTGTTATCAAAAACAAACCAAACAAAATTCTCATCCATTTCATCCCACTGGCCAAATTCTGCAGGATATTTATCTTGTGTAGGAAGGCACCAATTTATTTCTACATATTATTCCAACAGAACTCTAGCCAGAGACATTGTAAAGACTGGTAATGGTTGATAGAAAAAGTGTTAAACTACAGGTTGTGTATCCCTTATATATAATGCTTGAGACCAGAACTGTGTTGAATTTTGCATTTTTATTTTATTTTAGAATACCTGTATTTGCATATACTTACATAATAGCATGATGGGACCTAAGTCTAAATATAAAATTCATTTATGTTTCATATACACTTTATACACAAGCCTGGAAGTAATTTCATACACATTTGTGCATGAAATAAAGTTTTCATGCTTTAAATTATCAGAAAGTAAGGGTGTCAGTTTTGAATTTTGGGGTATTTTGGATTTTGGAATACCCAACTTGTACCTCTACCTGAACCTTATAAAAACTGAATAAATCATGGAAAGTGTATCCCATGGTACAGGAACATCTACCAAACTGAAATGACTTAATGTTCCCAGAGTCCACATTTTCAAAGGAGGATGGAGGAGAATTCCCAAGTAGCAATCTTGTCATCAATGTGCATGCGTGCATGTGCTGTAAAGTTGGCAGTCTCCAATCAATGTACTAACCAACCTGGTCCTGCTTCCAATATCAGACAGGAACTAATGCTGTTAGGATATTAGACATGTCATAAATATCAATATAAACATTCTAGAACAAATAATTAATTAGTCACTCTGTGAGCATATAGAAAACAATGCTGTTAAACAGAGGCCAGATGGCCACCTATCAGAGATATGATGGATTCCTATAGTGACAGGAGTTGGAGAAGATGACTTTAGGGGTCACTAACAACATTATCATTCTACAATATGAGTCAGATCATCATCTTATGGATGGCTCCAACATGTAATTGGGTTTGTTCTTCCTAAAAGTGACTTTCAAAGTTTCAGATACTAGGTGAGTTGCATGCTCCTGATGGAGACATTTGGACATTTTTCTGCATAGTAACTGTTCCATAAGAACAGATGCTTTAAAAAAAGTTTATTTCTCTGAGATTAAAGAGGCAAAAAAAATTGGTTTGGTTTGCATACAGCACTCCAGACCAGCTCTAGAGTGTCTATGCTACCTGCTTCCATTCTAAGGTGGGATAGAGTCTAGATCAGGGGTGCCCACACTTTTTCAGCACACGAGCTACTTATAATAAAACCAAGTCAGAAAGATCTATCTACCTCCTCAAGGCTGGAGAGGGGAGGGGGCGAGGGCAAGGCTTGGTTCAGCCTGGCTCCGCCCCCCTCTGGCTTCCGCTCTACCAGCAGCTTCTCCAGGCTTGAGGATGGCAGTGCCAAGCCAGCCTCATGCTAGCTATGCCACCACTGGCTTGGCATTGCCATTCTCAAGCCTGGAGAAGTTGCGGATAGAGCGGAAGCCAGAGGGGGGCGGAGCCAGGCCGAACTAAGCCCCGCCCCCTCTCCTCTTTGGAGCTCCCCAGCAGCTTCTCCAGGCTTCAGGGTGGCAATGCCAAGCCAGTGGTGACATAGCAAGCACAAGGCTGGCTTGGCACTGCCATCCTCAAGCCTGGAGAAGCTGCTGGGAGTGCCGAAGCTGGGGTAGGGGCGTGGCTTGGCGGGGCATGGCTCCGCCCCCTCTGAGAAGCGCCCCATATGGCTGGGATCGACCTGCTTTGGTCCTGGGATCGACTGGTCGATCGCGATTGACTTCCTGGGCAGCCCTGGTCTAGATGATCCAGCAGCCAATCTGTGTTCAGCCCCAATAAGGCCCCTTCCACAAAGCTGAATAAAATTCCACATTTTTTTTGCTTTGAACTGGAATATATGGCAGTGTGGACACAGATAACTCAGTTCAAAGCAGATATTGTGGGATTTTCAGCCTTCATATTCCGGGTTATATGGCTGTGTGGAAGGGCCGTCAATGGTCACCCTTACCTTTGTAGCCTTTGAAGCCTTTGCTGACATGAGCAAAGGTGCCCGCATGACTCAAAAAGGGGAAAGAGGGGTGATTCCCCTTTTCTCTCCAAGTCACGCAGGTCCTTTTGCTGTCAGCAAAAGCACTTAGGAGTAATCTGGAGCTCCAAAGCTGCAGATACAATTGTAACAGGCAACAAAAGTAACTATCACCCCCATGCCACGGAGCTTGGGGAAAGTGAGATGGTCATGTAAACAGCAGGGCTGATCCTGATGCAGAACTGGCCCAGCTTGAATCACAACCGAACATGATTCCAAAATACTCCTCATTCTCTCCTTTCTAATCTCAAAGGATCATATTTTTAGAAAGTTCTGATCAAAAATGTGTATTCTATTTTCAACATGCACTTACGCAAAATTAGTTGACCTTGATAGTAGTTAACCTCAGCTACAGTTAAAGGTCCCTATTAGTTGAAGGGAGAGGCAAAGGATTGTTTTGAAGCTTTCAAAAATTAAATCTGGAAGGATAAACAGTTGATCAGGCAATGACTCTCAGAAGAGACCTAAAACATTTAAGTCCAGAGTTTTTTGGGGGCCGGGGCTTCGGGGGTTGGTTTAGATCTGACCCACAGGTGCCCAGCCCGCCTCTGGCTTCAGTGGACTCCTTCCCCCAAGTGAACTTGGGTCTCTTGAGACAGGCTGAGAGCCTTGGGCTCCCAATAAGACCGGTGTTAAGACCCGCGGAAGTGGACTTTACTCCTGCCCCTCTAACTTGGAAGGGCATAACTGACAGTTTGACTCCCCAAGCACTATCTAGAGGGTTACTATACTCAACTCAATCCCCTTTTCAAGGGGCGTGCCGCAAATTGAGTATAGACTTTACTGCCAGATTGAGTATAGACTTTACTGTACTCCCTTCTGGCAATACGTCAGCTTGTGTGGGACCTGAACTTTACCAATCCTTTTAAATGTTGTATCCTATTATATGTCATTTCCCTGTGTTCTTTCCCTCCTTTGTCTATGTAATTCCCTCTCCATTGGCGCCCCCTTGGTGTGGGGAAGAGGCTTGCGTACCCTAATGAAGTTGGGAGCTATGCTGGCGGTGATATAATGGCCACCGGTAGGGCCTCCCATGCCAGGCAGGTCACAACCGAAGGGTCTGACAAAGAGCGTCAAAGGGCAGGATGGGCTCTCTAGCCTTTTGGCAACCATCCTAAGAGAAGGAAAACTCTGGTTTCAAATTCGGGCAGATGGTGCTCGTTTAACCCTGTAAGGTCAACCACCTAGAGAAAGAAACTTGAACCAAACCTACGACCTGAGGACCTCGCTGCCAACGTCCCAGCTTGCTAGACCTTGGCAGACAAACCTTTGGTTTAAAGGGTGAGGCCAGTTCTGTGCACGCTGCACTCCACCAGAAAAATTCATTGCACAGGCTCGAAGGACACATCCAACCATACAATCATCAACACGCATGTAGAAAGTGTAGGACGAGTACTTCCTGAATCTTTGTTCGCGAAGAAAAGCCAAGAAGAAACTATGTAATTCATCTTTTCTCTTTTGTGCCAAACTCTGTAAACCGCTCCGAGCTTTCGGGGAGTGGCGGTATATAAGTTTGAAGCATAAATAAATAAATAAATAAATGAAAATATGTGAAAGGGTGTCAGAAGGAAGAGAGGTTTTCTGCTTCCCTTGAAACTTGGACTAGGAGCAATGGGTTCAAACTACATGAAAGGAAATTCCACCTGAACATTAGGAAGAATTTCCTGACTGTATGAACTCTTCAACAGTGGAACTCTCTGCCTCGAAGTGTGATGGAAGCTCATTCCTTGTGAACTTTAAAACAGAGGCTGGATGGCCATCTGTCATCAGGGATACTTTGTTTTTCCTGCATGGCAGGGAGTTGGACTAGCCCATGTGGTCCCTTCCAGCTCTATTATTTTATGTTTCTATGTGTGTGAGAGAGATAAAGTCTGTGTGAGAGACTCAACAGGCTTGACTGGTTTCAAACTTTCTATTGGTTACAAACCTTTATTTGGCTTTACATTTCCCTATCCTAACTGAGTGGTGGAGATTACACTCTTTATCGAAAGGGATGTCATTCCTGAGTATTAAAGTCACCTGCTGTTTTTTAAAAAAGTTTTTTTTTCATCCTCTACTTCATTTAATGAAACTAACCTCTTGGCTAGTCTAGCGTGAATAAACTTTAGACACCTCGGATGCATAGTGTAATGAAGTATTGGATCGTCACACAATGGTTCTAATGTCATTCATTCCATTTCTGGCAATCAATGGACAACATTCTGAGTGGCTATGATATAGAATGCCATTTAATATTTCATAAAGGGGGAATTCACTTGATCTTAAAGGTTAAGAGAATTCACTAATGGAGGTTAAAAGACTCCATAGGCAGCAGCCTGGGGCTGTAAGGGCATCCTTAGCAGAATGCTTTGCAAATTGCCAAGCTGCATGTTGTTTCATATTTACCTCTTTTAAATCCCTTTCTTCCCTCTTGCCTCCCACTTTCTTCTCTTGAATACAGCAGAGAAATGCAGTGGTCTATCTTTAGTTAGAAATCTTTATACCGGAAAGTGTTATTATTTTTGTCAATGATTTCAGTTTGCCATTTGCCATGTGAATACTAGAAAATCTCCACTTACGTTGTGGGACAAGTTTTCCTGAAAGAGAGTAAATTGTCTAAAATATATCAGCTAACTAATAAACTGGAGTATCATACCACTCATAGCACAGCATAACTTGCCTATTGCTTGTAATGTCCTTCTTTTAAATATTGCTTAGTTTCATTTGATTGGTTAAATTTAATTGAATTGTGCTAAATTACCTTACAATTTTGTATGATAATTTCGGTAATAAATGTATTATTTACATCAAGTTTAATGGAATATGAAACTAAAACACACATTTGATTATTGTATATACTCGAAATTGTTGTTACCCCTCTTAAGTTGTATCAAATTTGTGGAGTGAAAAAATTAGTACTGAGATTGGTATTTCAAATGTAACTTCTGTAGTTTGCCATATAAATTGCATGTACAAGTAGGGGAGGGTGAGAGTGGGATAAAACAATAAACAACAATAAAAACTCATTAAATTCATGCATACAAATAGATATTAGAAACATGCAGAAAGGAGGGGGGGTTAGAATTGAAACTCACCAATCATTCTCACAGCATTCTTGGAAATGCAGTTTGAGAAGGTGAGGCCCCCTGTGGCAGTAAATTCAGAATACCTTCCCTAAATT
Organism: Anolis apletophallus; assembly: GCA_030556195.1. Lineage (NCBI taxonomy): Eukaryota > Metazoa > Chordata > Lepidosauria > Squamata > Anolidae > Anolis > Anolis apletophallus. The sequence continues at coordinate 30,395,904 of JARBWK010000014.1, read as the reverse complement.
ACATTTCCCAGAATGCAGTGCTCAGCATCAGAAAGCCCCAATGAGGGTGGCAGCAGCCAACCAGCTGTTTAGAGCAGTGGTTCCCAAAGTGGGCGGTACCAACCCCTGGTGGACGTTGGGACAATCTAGGGGGGCGCTGGAAGGCCCAGGAGAATTTGGGGGGCGTTGAACTCCTTAAGGGGGCAATGGGGGCAGTAGCGTGAGCCAGGTGACAGGCTACCATCCATCTCTGTGTGTGTGTCTCTCTCTCTTCTTCCCTCCTCCTGCTCCCTCCTCCTCCTCTCGCCAAGCAAGGGATAATAATAATAATAATAATAATAATAATAATACCTTTGGGGTTCCCTTCCAACTGGTTGAGTCTTATAACAATAATAATAATGTCCTTCAACATATTTAGTGGAACGTGGATTCAGTGCGGTAACCAATTTATTAACAAAAAAAGAAACCGATTGCAAAATAGTCAATCGCGATGATTTGAGATTACTGCTGACGAAAATAGAGCCGAGGATTACTAGATTGGTAGCAGCATGCCAGGTTCATCCTTCTCATTAAGATGATTTCGAATGTTTTAACTTTTTTTGTATTACCTTTCTATTCTAAGTTCAATAAATAGTTTCATAATTTCAAACTTCAGTGTTTCTAATTTACAACTTTATTATATTTTACGAAAAAGGTAGAAATATCAATACAGATATATTTCTGTTTAATTGCTATTAAAAAATTAATTTCTAGGGGGGCGGTGAGTAAAAAAATTTCTGGAAAGGGGGCGGTAGGCCAAAAATGTTTAGGAACCACTGGTTTAGAGTCATTCTAATAATAATAATAAAATTATTGAATATGCAAAGAAGACTAAAGTAAGTAAGTAAGTAATGATATAAATATGTTCTAAGTTGAAGTTATATGGTTAATTATGTGTCATATAGACAGATAGACATACAAGGGGGTTGCTGTTGTGTGTTTTTTGGGGATACATGTTTTTGTCTAAACCTTTAAAAATTCCCAAAAATCTGTAGATATGTGAATATTTCTGAAACTTCCAAGGATTGATGGTCTGGTTGTGTTGTGCATTGTATATAAAATTCAAGTAGATCAATCTTGTAGCTGAAGAAATGGTTTGTAAAAGATGCAAAACTTTCCCAAAAATGAGTTGATGAGTGTAACTTTCAGAAATTTGGTGGGCTAACAGTGGAATATGTGTTCTACCATTGTAGCAAGTTTCATTGCAATAACTCTAAAAATGAGGAGGAAATGAGTTTCTCCACTTGCTTAATTACTTAAGAAAAAAGTAATGAAATTTCGATACTTGCATTATAGTAACAAAATATTTACTATGTATTTTAGATACACTTTAGAAACACAATTCTGGATCCCCAGTTTTTAAATACTTTTGAAACACTCTTTTTATCAATCGTACCTGCCTAAATTATTCAGGTATAAATTGATAGATTTTCGTTTTAAAAAATGACCCCGGGCCAGATTATTCATGGGTCAATTTATATACTGCCCTCAACAATTATCCAGGAAAAAAGGAACCATATCCTTTTCTGAATAGAGTTGTGAAGGCAAGAATTAGATTGGTCTCTGGAAAATCTAAAATAAGTACGTGCCCCTATACAGTCCCCACTGTAACCCCACTTCTTGATTTATTGAATCTCAAATTGGTAAAATGGTGGTGACAGCCAAGAATGGCTGCCCTCCTGGGGGTACTTTTTTCCTTTCTGGGAAAATACCCTCACTGTATCCATGCATCACATCGGAATCCATGATTTGGGCCCCAAACCTGCCCTTGACTGATACATGAGTGTATATGGCTATTTGTCTTGATTTCAGGGTTAATATAGAACATGTCTCTGTTTCTGACAATTATCCTGGTTTAAGATTAAAATGTTTAGGTAGTGACAATTTACTTGACTCTGTGTCTAGGAAAATCTCCTTTATTTCTATACATAGAATTTTATTCCTGCCTGGTGACTAGTAGTTGTACTCCACTCATTGCATTTTCTGGTCTCTAGCCAAGTAGATTTTCCACACAGCTAAAATGACTTAAGAGACACATTGTAGAATAAGTCCTCAGGGACAGAGGAACATCAAATATCTCTTGGAGGATTTTACTTTAATTTCTCTCTTTACTGCTTTGGTGCCCACTATTTCTCCTTTATTGCCTCTAGTTATACTGGAACATCCAGTTATTTTAATTATACTTCCCTTTTTGCTGTTTACCTCAAGGGTTCTTTCCTGTCCAAGTACTTTTTCGGATTTCCTCCTTATGCTTCATAATTTACATTTGGGACTCAGATTTCATCAATGATTTTCTAAGATTCTCTATGGGACAGCCTTAAAATGATCATGCCATTCATCACAAGACATGTTTGGAGTAATTTTAAGTTAATTTACTACAATTGCATTATAGGAGAAGGCTATCTGTATCATTGTTCTTGGAGTGAGTTCACTCAGGGCATCTACAGTTCACAACTTATAAAATTCAGATTATTTGATTTGGTTTTTCCCCACAATTACTGCCTGATTTGACATAAAGTTATCTTTCCTTCAAGATACGGATTTGTCTGTTTATAGTAGGCTATTAACATAACAAGTTAATTGTGTTTAGTTTCTATGGAAATCTATGCATCAAATTACTCATGATGATAGAAATTCCCATTGACCTTTCCGTGAAATATATTGATAATTTATTGAGAATCAACCCCGGTATTTTTTTACCATTTCAATCAGAATAAAATGATTGAAGTATTAATATCCAAAGGAGTACCACACAATTCAACTAAAATGCCATTTTAAAACCTATAACCCAGTATTATTATGGTCCTTAGATAACAATTCTTGGTTATGAGGATTGCTGTGGAATGATATTGCTTCACTGGGAATTCGTGATTGGAGGAAAGCTCTCAATCACTATTTTGTCCTTTGACAAGATGGACTTAATTTTGAGGAGGTCTACTGAGGAGCTCTAACATCATGTGAGATACTATCCTCAGATTCTGAGTAGAAAATATGAACTGTCCCAGCTGATTAAAAATAGCTAACTGGGTAGCTCATTCCATCCAAGATCCTGTTGCCCCAAGGTACTTAGTAAATACTTGCCCTCCAGCCATGTTTCACAGAATCTCTACCCCATTCCGATTACTGAATGGAAATAAATAAACACCAACACCACCATCACCACCATCACCAACAACAACTCGGTGGTACTTTTCGTGTGGGTCCCCAAATATCTTGGCCTTCAACTCCCAGATATCCTAACAGCTGGTAAACTTGCTGTGATTTCTGGGAGTTGTAGGCCAAAACACCTGGGGACCCACAGGTTGAGAATCACTGTGCTAACTGAAAATACTAGTTTTTATCAACAAAATTCAGATTTTCTCTGATTTTTTTTGTTCATGCTAGGCCCCTTTTACACTGCTATATAAAATCCAGATTCTCTCTTTTGATCTGAATTATATGACAGTGTAGACCCATATAATCCAGTTCAAATAAAATAATATGGATTATCTGATTTAAAAATCTGGATTATATGGCAGTGCAGAAAGGACCTTTAAAACCTGAATGCTGTCTTGGCTAAGCTAGAGTCCCAAGATAAATGGTCTGTAGGTCAAGCACTCATAGCTGGTTCTTTACAAAGAGGGCTCACAACTATAAAGTAGGGTCAAGGCTGTCTAAATAAAAGGCCTAGACTTTGGATAGCATTATGTAGGAGGTATTGTCATATCTTCTGAGAAGTTAGCAGTTCTCGCAAAAGCAACTCTAGGCATCTAAAGGTTGATGGAGTAGGCTTATAGATAGTTGAGTCCTGTTGCATGTAGTTTTCAAAGATCATATCTTGTGGAGTAATGGACAACACTGAATGGCCCTAAGCAGATGGTATAGATCTGAAACCTGCATACATAATTTTCAAAAATAAGAAATTACTGTAACTAACTATGTCCCTAAGGTAAATTTATCAACCTTTGTGCTGGGCATACCTTTTGTATGATCTCTTTGAAGCATAGACATAGCCATTGTGTTTCTGTTGTCATCCCTGTGGTTGAGAAAAGATTTTGTACAAGGTGGGCTTTGAATATTTCCATTTTTATCTTTCCCTTTTTTGTCTCTGTTTTCCATTATCCTAAACATATTCAAAAATGCTGATTTGCAAAACTCAGCAAATATTGACATTTCATTGAATATTCATTTTGGTTGTGGTGGACGTGTCCATCTCTCTCACTATATGTTTCCCCTTCTCCATTTGTTTCATTAATCAGCATTCCAGAGAAACCCCCTGGCAACAGATGTAATGTTTGAATTCTGGTCTTTTAGCTATGGGGCTTAAAGTAAAACAAAACTCCAAATGGCAAGACAAGCCTTGTTCAAACAATATGAAGAGAAGGTCAACATGTTGAATAGAGTGAAGGAAGCTATCTATGCACAATGTAAACCTAACAGAGAGGAAACTAAACACATGTTCTCCCCCCTTTCATGAAATGAAATAAACTAGAGCATTAATCTTTGCTAACATTCTAAACAGCAGAGATAAATAAGAAAAATGCAAATTAAATGTAAAATGGAACATGACCACTAAGCACTGGGGTGGGGATGGGAAATAGAGAGAGATTATTTTATTTTCAGACAGCATTAGCTATGAAATATACTTGCAGGATACAACAAAACTTTAAGACTAGTGTTAGAAGCCTCATTTTACAAATATTGCATTTACTCTAATTTATATTATTTATTTATTTAATTTATAACCTAATGCTTGGTGAGATGATCTTCAAAAGTAACAAGCGAGGGTGGAGCAACAACAAAAAACTAGCTCAAAAGCTCAATATATAAGAATATACTATGTATTATATTACGTGCATGTAGATAATAGGAGTACAGTACCAGACATACGGAAACCTCCTTGGTGTATCACAGTGAAATATATTGTTGTAAATGAGCCTCCAGTTACTACAGGTAGTAGCATGGAGGAAGGTGCTGAGGCAGTAACATCAAGCAGTAGCTCTGTTTGGGGTGCGGCTCTGGATGATCAGGCTCCTACAGCTGGGGTAAAGCGAGTGGCTAGTGCCTCAAGCCTTGACTCAGACAGAGAACAGAGGAGAAAGATTCAGCATCTACTTAGGGAACCTTCTGAGTCTGATACACTTGAAGGGTTTCCAGAGAATGCAGAATTACATACAAACAAAAGAACAGTATGGGACTGGTATACAGTAATAAGCAAACACACTGAGGAGGGAATCACTCTGAATAAACAGATGCCACATGCAAAAGTAGCAAATAATCAATGTAATGCAATATATATCAAAACATTAAAAGGACATCCCAATTCCTGTCATAAGACAGCGTATCTATCTTCATTTGTAATATACATCAATAGTAGAAATGCAGTGCTTAATACAGATATATAATACAATACAGTACATTCCAAGTGGGAAATTACAATACATCAATGGCAGTCATACAGTGTAACACAGTATCATCTGTATGCTGAATGCACCGGCGAATATATCTAAACACAAAGCCCCAGCATAGGCTAGAAGAGTAAATCTCACAATCACATAGGTGTGAACAAACCATAAGGCAAAATACATCAAAATGAATATAAGGATCGATACCCAATGTCCCAGGTGGAAAATAACAGCGGAGGAGGCCGAAAAATCTATGTTCTCTCGCCTCGTTAGGCTTAGCTCACCCAATAGGAAATACAGAGAGCATGTTTACTTGGTGAGCTGTGACGTCACTTGTCTTGCGACAAGTAATCTAGTCGCCCCAGAATCGCATCCATGAATGGAAGAGGTCGCCCGTTGATGATGTAGCGGTAATAGCGCTCCCATTCAAAATAAAGTTAATGTTGGGGAGAAGCCCCAAATAAATGTTGTAAACAGTCTAAGGTAAATATCACTTGTAGGTGAGCTTGTCGGCCGAATGAAACCTCAGTGGTAGCTGAGGAGCCGCTAAAGCCAGTAATCACTCACTCAGAAGCAGGGGGGCTGGTGGGGGAAGAAAATAAGCCACAAAAAGCGCCAGCGTGCTGTAGCACTGTGGTGTGATGTAAATATATAGCTCTATAGCCTGTGGAATGGCGAAAAAATTATAATAACGCTGAAAATCAATGGCAGGCTTATATCTATAGCCCCTGCCCCAGATATGGGTGGATGGGGATGTCTAAGGTGAGATGAAGCATACGCCTACGGGGATTTACCGCTGCGCTGCACCCGTTTCGGACCTCAATGGGTCCATCTTCACGGTGAGACGAAACACAGATATATCTGACGCTTCAATAAACTATCAACAAATCTGAAATTAAAATATTACAAAATCTTACTCAGAATATACACAGTCACAGGGAGAAGGGTGGAAGCAAAGGCAGGGTAGGCTACATACCTGTTTTCAATCATCTAGTAGCATCAATAGTAAGGGTGACCGCCATATGGTGGGGAGGAATTAGAGGGTGGGGTATAAATACCCTTAGAACAGCTGGTTATAGTAAAGGGAATTATGTGGATTAAGTCAGTAGATTGGAAATACTGAGAGGCTCATTGAGGCCACTAGAGGTCTCACTTTTGGCCAGAGCTATCCAAGCACTTTCTTTGCGAAGTAACTGTTGTCTGATATCACCATGGGGATGGGGTTTAACCCGTTCAAGACCCATGAAGTGGAACTCCCCTCTGCCTTTATGTATGGATTTAAAATGGCAATAGAGTGCCGATTCTTCAGATCCTAATCTGATTCTGCTGCGATGTTCCCCTATCCTAACCTTGAGCATGCGAGAGCTTTAGCCTATGAAAATTTTGTTACATAGCTTGGATAGCTATGGCCAAAAGTGAGACCCCTAGTGGCCTCAATGAGCTTCTCAGTATTTCCAATCTACTGACTTAATCCACATAATTCCCTTTACTATAACCAGCTGTTCTAAGGGTTTTTATACCCCACCCTCTAATTCCTCCCCACCGTATGGCGGTCACCCTTACTATTGATGCTACTAGATGATTGAAAACAGGTATGTAGCCTACCCTGCCTTTGCTTCCACCCTTCTCCCTGTGACTGTGTATATTCTGAGTAAGATTTTGTAATATTTTAATTTCAGATTTGTTGAGACTTTACTGAAGCCACAGATATATCTGTGTTTACTCTCGCCCTGAAGATGGACCCATTGAGGTCCGAAACGGGTGCAGCGCAGCGGTAAATCCCCGTAGGCGTATGCTTCGTCTCACCTTAGACATCCCCATCCACCCATATCTGGGGCAGGGGCTATAGATATAAGCCTGCCATTGATTTTCAGCGTTATAAAATTTTTTTCGCCATTCTACGGGCTATAGAGCCATATATTCACACCATACGACAGTGCTACGGCACACTGGTGCTTTTTGCGGCTTATTTTCTTCCCCCACTAGCCCCCCTCCTTCCGAGTGAGTGATTACCGGCTTTAGCGGCTCCTCAGCTACCACGGAGGTTTCATTCGGCCGACAAGCTCACCTACAAGTGATATTTACCTTAGACTGTTTACAACATTTATTTGGGGCTTCTCCCCAACATTAACTTTATTTTGAATGGGAGCGCTATTAGCGCTACGTCATCAACGGGCGACCTCTTCCATTCATGGACGCGATTCTGGGGCGACTAGATTACTTGTTGCGCACCAGTGACGTCACAGCTCACCAAGTAAACATGCTCTCTGTATTTCCTATTGGGTGAGCTAAGCCTAACGAGGCGAGAGAACATAGATTTTTCAGCCTCCTACGCTGTTATTTTCCACCTGGGACATTGGGTATCGATCCTTATATTCATTTTGATGTATTTTGCCTTATTGTTTGTTCACACCTATGTGATTGTGAGATTTACTCTTCTAGCCTATGCTGGGGCTTTGTGTTTAGATATATTCGCCAGTGCATTCAGCACACAGATGATACTGTGTTACACTGTATGACTGCCATTGATGTATTGTAATTTCCACTTGGAATGTACTGTATTGTATTATATATCTGTATTAAGCACTGCATTTCTACTATTGATGTATATTACAAATGAAGATAGATACGCTGTCTTATGACAGGAATTGGGATGTCCTTTTAATGTTTTGATATATATTGCATTACATTGATTATTTGCTACTTTTGCATGTGGCATCTGTTTATTCAGAGTGATTCCCTCCTCAGTGTTTTTGCTTAATGCAGAATTACAGTCAGAAGAAAGTGATACAGACCTAGATTCAGCATTGGTGCAGGAAGTGAGAGATGTATGCAATGCGGACTCGGGGGACAGTACATTTCTGGGGTTTCAGATGGATCAGGACTGGCCATCTTCTCATTCAGAAACTGAGTGGGGCTCTTTAAGTCAAGAAGAGCTTTGGCTGGCTTGGAGATCTGGACATGGTACAACAGCTGCAGGGAATGGGAATGCTGCTGCTTTGGAGCAGGGCGGGTTCTCTGATGACTCTGATTGATAGTGCTATATAAGAAGTATTTGGCTTGACCCTCACGGTGGTCAAGGAGTTGCTATTCTGGTTCGTGTATCCTGTGTTCCTGTGCCTTGGTTCCTGGTTTCCAGATTACTCCTGCAGCCGTGTACCTCTTGACCTTCATTGTGACTGCTCTCCTGTCGACTCTGGAATGTCTCCTCCTTTCTGTATGCTATTCTCCTGTCCTATGACCCCAGATTTATGTTGAACTACACCTTATGGACATCCCTTTGACTGAACGCCGCAGAAGGACGTCTGCTGTTTGTTTTTGAGTTCTTTTCTTCTCAGCATTTTTTGGTTTTGGGTTTCCTGGGATTATTGGAGTTTTTGTACAGCCGAAGATAGGCTATTTTTTTGTTATTCCATCTTCCATTTGATGTTTAAATAAACTTTTGTTATCTTTTAACTCCTGGACTCAGCCACTGCCGTCTCTGTACCACAACATATATAGTCCGAAGTATTATTCAGTTCGATTGGAATGTCAAATGGATGTTGAAATAATAGTTTAGAAAGGATCCACAGCGATCAACTCAAAGTCTGGAAAGTCCCGTAGTTGTCGAAAGATCAGATGCAAGGCAACATCCAATTTGTAATCCAAATAAACCGGGATCGTTTTAGGGAGGTTCCAAGGAGGGAAGGTAAAGTGTAGTACTCCGAAAGGGTAGATAAATTCTACAAAGTCCGTGAAGTAAGCCAGATGAGGCGCAGGTATAAATTCAATCTATGGGTAGAAATCCCAAAGGCAACCACAAGCCGTCAGAACAGCGTGGAATTAACATGATTCCCATTGGCCAATGTAATCCGTTATGCCAAACCATTGAATAATGCACTTCTTCAAGGCTTAAGCGGTAATACTCATATCCTAATCTCAATTTCAAATAACTGTAGCATAACCTCGCATCAATGTGCGCGAGGTGACCCAAAGGTGAGATGATCTTGCCAAAATTGGGGTGCACATTAGAGTCACTTCATACGGTCATATTAGTGCTGATTCAAAAGGAGAAGGTGCGTCAGAAGTTCCTTTTTAAGGGACTTCATCTCTAATTCAATGGCCATGGCTCAATGATATGGGATCCTGGGATTTGTAGTTTGGTGAGACATAAGTCTTCTTTGGCAGAGAAGGCTCAAAACCTTGTCAAAATACAGCCCCCAGGATTCCATAGCATTTAATCAAGGCAATTAAAGAGAATCCATTCTACAGCAGAGATGCATTCTAAGATTTTCTTTTCTACTGCTGAAAGCTTTGGTGTTCTATTATAATTGTTTATAATGAAGGAATTCTAAGCCTGCAGACACTGCATCTTTTTTTGGCCAAATGACAAAGAGTGCTGTTTTTGCTCCTGCACATTACATTTGTTTTCAGGGTTTTGAAAATTGAAGTTCACTTTAGATTCGATAATGCATTCGACTTGAGGAAATATGGGTACACCTATTACAATAGTGGGATTTGGAAACTAGCACTCTGCCATTTTGAGCTGGAGGGAGCTAGCATGACATAGTGGAGCTTGATTTGGAGCTCAAAGCACAGGAACAGGTGATCATAGCCTCACTAGCACTTGTATAAAGAAAGCACTCACTTTGCCATAGCTGTTTCTCTATTACAGATTTCGCCAAATGTCAGAATCAGGGCAGAGACATCTTTCTAGCACAGGCATGGGCAAATTTTGGCTGTTAGGAATTGTAGGAGTTTACATCCAAAAATCTTGGAGGGCCAAATGTGCCCATGCCTGTTCTAGTAGCATGTATAGATGAAAGGTAACTTCATACCCATATGTCTATTTTTGTTTGACATTTCTCTTCCCATATACTTACAATTTAGCCACTGAAACCACTGCACAGCTAATCCTGCCATACTCACCCTTAAAAATTGGATTATTCAAATGGAAAGGAGGAGGCAAATTGACAGGAACCAGCCTCTCCTGATAACAATGGTCTTTTTGAGTGTTAGGATCTGGGAGCTGAAACAAAAGTGGGTCCTCCTCCCTAGCAGGGATTTTCTTACAGTGTCCTGAAACGCCAACAGATGAAGTGTTTCAGTTTTTTTGGAATGGGGATGAGGGAGGGGTGGTATCCATATTCATAACCTGTTTTCACACTCATATCAAAGTAAGTAACTTCGTAGGGTAAGGGAGAGAAAGGAAAATGACCAAGTAATGCTAGATTCCTACTCTTATTTTGTAGTATTTCAGAAATAAATCTTGCAAGATCTGTAGACCATGAAATAACTCATTTTATTTCTCTCTCTTTCTTCAACCATTTGTTTCCCCCCCGCATTTGGCCTTCTACAGTGTTGATGATATGCTACCTTCCAGATTCCTTCTCTAAGGAAATCCCTGTATGTAATATGAATTTCCATTTCATATTCAGAGTCTAGAATTTATTCAAAGAATGCTTCCATCTGCCATGCAGAGTCAATAAACAATAAACCAGGAGGCTGATACTGTAGGCTAAAATGAGAGAAAAGGGAGATTCTTCTGGTGTATTGTTTATTGACTGTAGCCTCTTTGAATGTGTGATATTGTGGGCTACGATGCTAGTGGGAAAGCAGATTTATTTTCTCATCAGGTTTTTTATTTGGTGGCCAATACATAGATTTCATGGGAATGAAGATAGATTATGAGCCATGAGAGAATGAATGGCAGTGTTTTATACATGCATATATAACAAGTGTAGCAAAGTAGCCGAAGTTATTGTGCTGCAATGCATTATACATTTATTGCTTTCAAAGACTGTAGTTGCTTCACAGTTAGACTGCTATATGTAACTGCTTGATGGGATAATATATTGTAGAGAATTTTAATGAATTCCTAAGGCATAACTTGCAACTTTCAGTTTAAAAAAGCATTTCAATTAGAAATTGGATAATTAACTATTACAAGCATTAATAAATGTTAGTTATTAAAAATGTTACATTGGAACAGTCCATGGAGTTTGAAGAGAAAGGCATGAAGTTTATAACCTTCACCAGTAGCTGGCGATGTATTCAATGAGTAAATAATGAGTGGAGAGATCAAGCGTTTCTAATACACTTCAGCATATAGACTAGTGCCTCTTTTGAATTTCTCTCTGACTACCCAGTCCTAATAAAAAGTACAGTATGTGAAGATAGTTAGCAAAACACATACTTTGTTCATTTAACTTACTGAACCCTTCTTCTAAATTGCTTTTAAAAGAAAAAAAAACCATGGGGGATGGAAACGTAACTATTGTGACAGCATGAAAACCACACATCGTTCACATCTTTACCAATCCAATTGCTAGAGAAAATATGTGTCACGCAGATGATCAGTAAAGAATAAGGTGTTTACACTTTGTTATGCAGAGCAACATATATACAGTCAAGTGAAGAGTTGCATTGACTCACGCAGTGTCCTTTGAGAGAGATTCAAATGTTCCTTGGGTGTCCATGTGAAGGATCTTCTTCCAGCAGGTGAGAAGCAGAAAATATACTAACTTGTCTTGTAAAACTCATGCACAGAAAATCTAAACATGTAACTGTTGCCAAAACTCCCAGGCTCTGCTAGCCTCTTGGGAGTAGCCAAAAATGAAGCATGCAAACACTGGCATATAATCATATAAGTTCTATTAATGTATTGCTGATAAGCACAACTCGAAAACAATGTTCAAATCTCAATAGTTCATCACAATATTAAGCAATTCATATTATCACATTATGACTTACACACAGGTAAGTGGAAACGCATGAGTCTCTCTAAGAATTTACTTGGAGGAAAAATACTCAAGGTGTACTCACACCGGATAGTCCCAGAGTGTCCATATCAAGTCAAAATGAGGGTTGGAAACAACGTCCCAGTGGTTCCTCAATTCTTTTTCAACAATAAACGGAAATCCCAATAATACTCCACACAGTCGACGATCGGGCCCGTGCTGGACCGTTTCGCCCTCAGGGGCTTCTTCGGGACCGGGAACACGATCTTGGAGTGATATGTAGTAGGCATGGGCTCTGAGTAATTAAAATTAAATGATATCGGAAGAGATTCGTAAGAAATGCTACTTTTGAGTATTTCCGCATCTGGAATGCCAACCAGGAAGTGGACTTTGTTTATCGAACTTCGGGGGCCAGGATTTTCTTAAGTATCGTAATTAGGTCATAAGGGGGGGCACCCTCCTTCTCTCTCACCACCCACCTCCCTTGCCAATAAGTATTGGCAAGGCAAGCCCTAAACTCGCTCCTTCTTTCGGCTGGAAGCCTGGAAAAATGTAAACAGAGAGGGTTACTCAAAAGTAAATCTGCAAAGGAAGTAAACAGAGAGGTTTACTCAAAAGTAAATCCGCAAAGGAGGGCACTTTGGACGAAGTGCCCTCCTTTGTGGATTTACCCTTGAGTAAACTTCTCTGTTTACATTTTTCCAGGCTTCCAGCCAAACGGGGCCCTCCCTGCCCCTCCTGCCTGCCAGGATCTAAAGCATCAAAGAGTATTGGGGTAGTTGCACACAACACATGAGAAACCAACCTAATATATAATAGAATGAATGCTAACTTATAGAGTAAGTGCCTAAATATTATAAGTAATCCAACTGGTCATATACCTACATTCCATGCACATAATAACAATGGGTATAAGAAGAGGTAGGGGTTAACAACATAAAATTCAAACTGAAGTATTCTGACTCTGGTCCCTCCTCAAGCAGTGCAAACTGCAAACGGCTCTTCTCTATGAGCCCGGGAGGCAGCCTCTCCCGGGAAAAGCCCAGGCACAGCGTTTGCTGCCTGCGTGCACATACATATTCTTTGGGGGAGGATTTGCTGCAGAATCCCAGGCTCATAGAGAAGAGCTCGTTTGCACTGCTTGAGGAGGGACCAGAGTCAGAATACTTAGGTTTGAATTTTATGTTGTTAACCCCTACCTCTTCTTATAACCAGGTTCTCATAATCTCTACTATTTAGTTGTTATATATACTTTAGAACATTGGGTTTATACAGGAATATATGCAAAACCAGGGACCTGGGCACAGCGTTTGTAGTGTGCAGCGCGTCCATTGTTATTACTGCTGTATTATTGCATGTGTATGGAATGTACGTATATGACCAGTTGGATTACTTATAATATTTAGGCACTTACTCTATAAGTTAGCATTCATTCTATTATACATTAGGTTGGTTTCTCACAGGATCTAAAGCGTGCCAAGCCTTGATGCGCTTTAGATCCTGGCAGGGGAGGAGGAGTGAACGGGCCCTCCCTGCCCCTCCTGCCTGCCAGGATCTAAAGCCTTGAAGAGGCTTCATGACAGGCCAACTTCAGCCCTCCAGGTGTTTTGGACTTCAACTCCCACCATTCCTCACAGCCTCAGGCCTCTTCCTTTTCCTCTCAGCCTGGGCAAACTTGGGCCCTCGCTCCCTCAGGATCGGGGTGAGAGAGAGACAGCGAGGAACGAGGGGGCCTCTCCTCCTTTTTTGCTGCTTCCAAGAATAGAATACCCCCCTCCTTCCCTCCCTCCTTCCTATTTGGAGAGTCCCATCTAGAATTCAGTGTGATTTATTCCAGTTTTGGCCTACAACTCCCAGAAATCCCAGCTAGTTTACCAGCTGTTAGGATTTCTGGGAGTTGTAGGCCAAAACCATCTGGAATGCACATGCGCTGGGATATGAACAACTAATGAATTTCGTTAGTAATTACGTTACATTTTAGAAATTTTTGGAAATTTTTTTGTAAGTCTTTCTATTACTAATAAAAATCCCCCCATTTGATTTTCGAACCCCGATTTTTGGGTTCTAAACCAAGCCTAGTATGTAGCATTCCAACTTTAAACCAAGTAGTGCTATAAAGAATATAAAACATATATATATATATATATATATATATACACATACACACACACACACACATATAAACATCTTGCTCCCAAGGGAACTACTAAGGACAACCAAACTACTATTACATACAAAGCAAATATTACATATATATATATATATATATATATATATATATATATATATATATATCATGGGGCACATGCCCAATAGCCGCAATACATTGATAGAACTTATTATATGATTATATGCCAGTGTTTGCATGCTCCGTTTTTGGTTACTTGGATATTAAGTGGAACTACAATTGTTTGTTTTTGTGAGCCTCTCGGAGTAGCCCAACCAATCAGCTTCGTGCTTTGCATTTTTCAGTTAACATATTCACCAACTGATTTTTATATGCTCTAACAACTATCTCTGTCTTTTGGTTCCCAGTTCCAGTCCAATGAAAGTTCTGCATGTGTGATCCTCACTGTAGAAATAATGAGTGAAAAGAAGAATGGGAAGAAGAAGGAGAAGAAGAAGAGAGTGCATGATGTGTTTCTATAATGTAACAGCTTTCTGTCGCTAGTTCTTGATTCTTTGTTTAAAGTAGCAAAATATTTAATAGATTTTTCTTTGGTGGTTAAGATGTTAACTTCTGATAGGAAAGAAAGAATATCCTAACATGGCAGGAGGTTGGACCTTTTATGTCTGAGCCAACTAAACTTGTCATCTTCCAGGGGGACCATTCATCTCCTCATTTTTCCGTTCTCTCCCAGTAAATGGCCACCTCAGCAAAAACTATTCCTATTAAACAAGCAAGAACGATTCCCATTGATTTTCCCCCCTATTCATCATCATTATTATTATTATTAAATTTATATATTCTGAGTTCACTGCATGTACATGATCCACATTTGAAGTATGAGTACTTAATTGGTCTGTTTGATATGATCATGGAACAAAATTCTGATTTTCTGAAAGAGGGTCACATAGTTTGATGGAAGTTGACACTTCACAACTTTTCCAGGCACCCCACTTCTGCAAATCTTCAGATCCATTTGAACTCATTGTTTGTGTTTTCACAGGTCTATACTGCATTTCACAGCTGCCCCATAATTTTCTTGTCCTCCATTTCAGGCTCCCCTTGCTCTATCAATTACTTTTCAAAACTGAAATGCTTCTAGCTATGTTTTTCCCTGCAAGCAATGTGCTATCTTTTTAGAGTACTTATTTGGGGAAAAAATGTTTTGCTTTTCCAAAGAAAGTTGGTGCTGTGTCGTAATACATTAGAGCAACATACTTTTCCATTTACACAGGACTAAGCTGAACCATATTGCTGGGCCACAGGACTAAGCTGGACCCATGATTCCACCTATCAAGAAACATTATTTTATATTAAGAAAATATAATAGAAGTAAGCAACAACATGCCAATTATTGACAAAAGATTGATAAGCATAAAACTTCCCCGGGGATTGAGAAGGGTGGGGTAGAAATACTGTTTAGATAGATAGATAGATAGATAGATAGATATAATATATATGGAATTTTTATGCTTATCCATCTTTTGTCAATAATTGACATGTTGCTGCTTACTCCTATTATTTTTTTCTTAATATAAAACAATGTTTCGTGACAGGTGGACGCATGGAAAATGGACAGTAACTCATTTATTGTCTTGAATGTTAATATTATCTTTTCCCTTCATCAGAAAGAAAAGGAGAATAAATAAACCCATAAAGCAGCAGTTGCCATCATGTTAAGTGCAGCCAAATCTGTTTCTATTTTGCCGTTCATGTCCTAAAAATCACAAAGGACCACCTGAGGTTTTATAATCTCAGAAAACTGCAGACTGGAAGATAACTCCACTTATCTCACCAAATATTTCTTCCCGCTAAAATGATTCATTGTGTGATATTTGACTGAAGATTCTCTCTACAGAGATTTCCAATGAAGCATCATATCTTTCCCTAGATTTATTTTCAAATTTTGATGTATTTAGGGGGGTTTTCCCAAATGTGTGAGTCTGTCTGTCTGTCTGTCTGTCTGTCTGTCTGTCTGTCTGTCTGTCTCTCTCTCTCTCTCTCTCTCTCTCTCTCTCTCTCTATATATATATATATATATATATATATAAAGGAACAGTCGTCATGTGAAGACTGCCTCAAACAGAGAAACCTTACAACGCAGAAACACAAAACTTGCCAACAGAAATAGGCCTCAAGCAAGGTACGTTTGTAGCAAAGAAACTTCCCCCAAAACCTAAAAGGCCCCCAAAACAACGAGTAAAAATAAAACTACATTTCCCAGCATCCTCCAGGGCTGCCAAAGACTCCCCCAGCCTCTACATTCTGACAACATGATTGGCTGCCAATAAGGGCGGATTTGCATAAGTGCTGTACTGGCCAGCCAACATGAACATTCCGACCCATAACAAACTGTCAGATGAGTGCCACAGCCTCATCCAACACTTTCAAATCAGAAGACCATGATGGAGATCAACACCATTCAAGGGGAGCTCTTCTTCCTTTCCCAAAAGATCTCCAGTGGCTTGGAATTCCACATTAATAAGAGGACCATCGAGCAACAATGGGGTTTGCCAAGGAGGGTGCTCCAGCCCCTCTATATGCTGGCTCCAAGGGATGGAGGTCATCACCAAATACCTTCTGATGCCCAGCGCTGGAAGAGCTCCCTCAGATGGCCTGTCCATGAGGAAAGCTTCATCGGACATCGACCAATGGGTGCAAAAGACACAGAGCAGGACATCTTGAAAAAGAGAGGAGCAGAAAGTAAGCTAGACATGAAGATCTTGAGAAAGGTGGCTAAAAAGGATGCGGAAAGTCCCCCAACAGACACTGGACACACGTGTGAAGATAGAGATCCCCTGACAGGACAAGGCCTCCCCAAGCTGATCTGTCCTGGCCATGGTACAAGTCAAACTCGAAGGACTGCAGGCAAAGAGCTGAGGCACAAACATAAAACACCCAATTCACTAACAACAATTCCAACCCTTACATACTCAGACTTTCTCGCATCTCCTAAATAGGGCACAGCAACGCGTGCCGGGTAGAGCTAGTGTGTGTGTATATATATATATATATATCTCCCCTAATTTCTCTAACATCCAGACACAGGCATGGATACTGTCAGGATGCTGTGAGGTCTAGGGCAGGGGTGCTCACACTTTTTAAGCATGCGAGCTACTTATAAAACAACCAAGTCAGAATGATCTTCCTACCCACTACTCAGAGAGCCATAAAAGCAAAATATTTGGAAATTTATTTCAGTGAGAGCCATATAATATATTTTAAGACTGAGTTCAACTAAATGTGAGTATAATAAGCCCCTGAATTTATTCATAATAATAATGATAATATTCATTCAGCCTCTGCTACTACTACTACTACTAATAGTAACAACAACAACAGGTTCCTAGAGTAGAAGGAGACCTCCAAGGGCCATCCAGTACAACCTCCTTCTGCCATGAGGGAAAAACACAATCAAAGCATTCCTCACAGATGGCCATTCAGCCTCTGATAATAATAACAACAATGGATTCCTAGAATAGGAGGAGACCTCCAAGGGCCATCCAGTTCAACCTCTTTCTGCACCTGAGCGGCGTCGTGAGCCTGTGGGGCAGGACTGAGCCTTCCTCCCGCTCTGCCTGCGATCTACCAGGATGACCTACACTATCTACCAGTAGATCGCAATCTACCTAATGAGCACCCCTGGTCTAGGGCATCTTTGATGGCCTCTATGGTCAGAGACCAGAAAGATTTGCATTTGACACAAAGTGCCAGGATGCTGTGGGTAGTGGGGAGATGAGGTCTGGGATAATAAAAGGCCACTTCATCACTTCATGTGCCTCCTTTCTGATTGCTGCTTCAGAGACTGGATAGGGCTATGAAGACAGATTTCAGTTCAGATACATGTTGGTCTGTGTTTATTTCCATTACCTTGGCAGCCATCTCTCCACAACAGTTGACTGATGTCAAAATACAACACCATCTGAGCTCTGTGAGCATAACATTTTTTTTTCAAATGGAGCACTGAAGAATGAGAGTTATAAAGCGTTGTCCTTCCAAACCTATTGTATGGCTGCAAAACATAGACCATCTACAAACAACACTCCTGACATCTGGATTGATTCCAGCAGCTTCACGTTTGAAACATCTTACAAATTTGTTGGGAAGACAGGCAGCACTCTGGAAACAGCAAAGACCACCAGCACTGATTCTCTGCCATAAACTTTGCTAGACTGGCCACATTGTTCAAATCCCCATTCAACCTTTCTCAAAGCAGATATTTTACTCTCAGCTTAAGAATGGAAAAATGTCAGTGGACAGAAAAAGAGATCAAAGATGGGCTTAAAACTAACCTTAAAAATGTGGAATTAACAACAAGAACCGGGGAGCCCTGGCCCTCGAGAGTTCTGACTGGAGGTCGGCTGTTACCAACAGCCCTATGGATTTTGAAGAGGCACAAATAGAGGGAGAAATGTGCTAAGAGGAAGGCACCTCGAGCACACTCTTGTTGGGACTACCTTCCATCTTGAAATCTATGTCTTCATTGTGAAAGACCATAAGGATCCAGAATAGTTCTCTACAGTCACGTGAGGACACAGCACCAAGGTTCTATCCTTGAAAGACAATCATACTCGGCCACAAGTGATGTGGTTTTTCTTTCCACCTTGTTCCTGGTGGTCTCTCCTCTGTATAAGTAGAGGACATTCTTTTCTTTGAATAGTATTACCCTTTACTTTTGGAGTTCATACATATTAATTTAATTATTTCTAATAGTTGACTGACATCATCAGTTGTTTGCATGGCATGTGCTCCTTTGTGATTGCTGCTTCATGGAGGTTGGACATCAGTGTGAAGATTCATTCTGTAAGATTTCAGTTTGCAGATATGTTGAACATAATGTTTTTGTCAGTGTTGGGAGAAGGAGAGTGGGATGGTCTGCACTTCACAGAGATAAGGAGTGTTTATTCTCTATATTGTTACCTTTTGCTTTCCGAGTCCATGCATTTCAGTTTTATTATTTGCAATAGTCAGCTGGGATTTTAGGTTCAATGAGGGACATGGAAGTTTCCAGGAAGCTCTATTCCAATCTTGGCCCCTTTGGCCAATCCAAGGATATGTATAAGTCTCATTACACAAAGATTTTCTCTCTCTTTGAATTGAATTTCTTTTTGGATAAATGAGTTCTACCTTAGTTGAAGGTATCCTTAGTTGCAGCAAAGTCTATAAGATTTTGAATGTATGGGCATTGTGATATCCAGGTATGGCGTGAAGAGGAAATTGAGGAAAGTTTGTTGACAGATTATATATTTTTTGAAAGGTTTTCCCCCTGTTCAGATTTGGGCATCTCATCTTTTCATTTCTAGTATGATAATAAGCCTGTGGTTTTATTTTTTTTAAAAAAAACTCCATGTCTCCATAGAGGGTCTATGATATATCTGGCTTATGGCTCTCCACGTGGCTAGTGTGGATAAAGGGATAACTGATTGTCACAGAAGATGGTTTGGTTTCGTCCAGTCATTAGGAATCCCACTTTGATGAAAGGAGCTCTTCCATTTCCAACTGAAACAGTTCAATCTGAGCCGTAGTTATAAGGATATCCCTTTGATTTTAATGGGGTAATAGATCATAGCAACCATGTGGATTCCTTTGTACTTTCTGTCTCAAAGATGCCACTCATGCTGCATTCAAATTAGAGAACTCATATTTGTGTAAAGATCTTGTTTTTAATCCATACGAGCAACAAACAAGTATCTCACTAGGCTATAGTGAGTGTCAACATCTATTTTTTAAAAGAACACCATGAGTACCACTTAAAAGTATAAAGTATGAAGTATGAAATACATTTTCAGGAGGGGGGTTAGTGAAGGCTAGCTCTCAGAATCTACTATAGACATCGAAAGCAAATGGTTTCTTTTTAAGTTAGCACTAAATGTGAATATATCAATGAAAACCATTTAAAAGATACAGAATCTTTACAAATATTTTCCAGAAGTATATTATTTAAAATGATAGTCATTAGATGCAAGTACATTGTTGTCTGAAGGTAAGTGATCAGCAAAAAGAGAGACAGAGAAAAAGAGAGGAAGAGAATTTAAGAGTACAACAAATATCAAATTGTTCAACATATATTGTCATGACTTCCCAAGGTACAGGTGCAGCTGGCGCACAAGTTTTAACTGTGCAAATGCTTCCCTGGTCACCACTGAAACGTGGGGTTCCAGGCTCAGCAATGAGTCCAGGATCACACCCAAGCTGTGAACCTGCATCTTCAGGGGGAGTGTAACCCCATGCAACACAGGCTGTAACCCTATGCCCTGTTCAGCCTTACGACTGACCAGTTAAAGACACTGCTATCATCTCTTAATAATCATTAGGATTCTTAATCATTAATAATCTCTTAATAATCATTAGGATTAGGAGCACCAGTGGCACAACGAGTTAAACCCATGTGCTGGCAGGATTGAAGACTGACAGGTCAGAGGTTCGAATCCAGGAAGAGCATGGGTGAACTCCCTCTGTCAACTCCAGCTCTCCATGCGGGGATATGAGAGAAGCCTCCCACAAGGATGGCCAAACACCAGAACATCTTGGGCAACATCCTTGCAGGCAGCCAATTCATTCACACCAGAAGTGAATTATGATTTCTCAAGTCTCTACTGACATGAAAAGAAAATCATTAGGATTTCAAATGGCATATTGTTGGGAATCAAGAGCTGTTAGGCTCAAAAATAACCCTCTTTGGGGTGATTCCATCAAAAATATAGCAGAGTGCAGAATGCAAGATTCATAAGCAAAAGAAACGTACATGCAGTGAGCCAGGATTGACTTCCATTTAAGAGGATTGAACAGGATTGCAGATCCACAAGTCATAGAATCAAAAACAACATGTTTATTATAAATAGAGAAATCCAGTCAAGATAGCAAAGGTTACTTGGAGCTAACTAGCTTCACTAAGCTATCCACTAAAGGAAAAAGGAAAAGGAAAAAAGTAAAAAGTTACTATCTATTACATCTTGCCTTAGACAAAGGCAAGATGCTTCCTCACTCTAGTGAAGCAAAAGGAGAACTGGCCAAAATGGAGATAGCCGTATGGCCAGCCTAAAACAATAGGACAAAAGCCTTGTAAACAGGAAGTTACCTTTTTCTAAAGGGTTCACATTCCTAGTATTCAAAGGGGTGGAGCTTGGCATGCAGGGTGAATAGAACAATCCCCTTCTAAACCCCTTCTTGAGGTAAGCTTGCTATAGAAAATGGGTGAAGAAATCCCTCACTTTAACCTATCTATGCTAACTCTTCTCATTGAGGACTGGAGACTTGTGCAGTCAGGGATGAAACCCAACACATATATTTGCTTGCCATATGCCTACAGTAGGGAAGAAATATTTGCCTATTTCATTCTTGTATGTGAGAATGAAGAATTTCAGTTATTTCTGCTTGATCTGTCAAGATGTCATGTACTCACATACCCCCAATACAATAAAAGCTAAACGCATTTTTAAAAAGAAAAAAGAAAAAGAAGGATGGAGATACTTAGAATATTAAAGAGTATATAAGCAAAAAGAAAAACGAGTTCTGACTTTATATCACAATAGATCTGGTAGTTTGTCTTGGCAAGGCTAGATCAACCCAGATGGAAGAGATGACAGAAAGGGGTGGATTGACAAGATTGAGTCTCCAGAGAAATAGGTTTTTGTAGAATAGAATTACAACTGACTGCGGGTGTTGGCAGAATTGTACAGTAACAGTAATTCTTACAACGATGAAATCTCAAACAGTGGTCTTAGGAGGGCTGGCATTTCACAGACAGAAAGCCATAACTAGATCACACTCGCCTACTCCTTTAACAGTATGCGATCTTCTTTCTGGGTATCTCTTCTGGGATTGTACGGAGTTAAAATCTGGAAAGACATTGATTGGAATGCCTTGAACTGTCCAATTTTGAAGTTTCTCTGTATATGCTTTTTCCTTAGAGACACTCCTCTGCTTTCTGGATTACTCTTTCACTTGCCTTCATTGGGCTATCTTCTCCAAGAATATGTTTTCTTCTTGTTCTTCTTTGGCTGGATCATCAAGTTGAGCAGTCATGGCCTGCCTTATCCCCCAATTTTTTTCTCTTTTTTTGCAACTTATTTTTATTCATGAAAACAAACATTCACTCAGGCATATACAAATACGAATGCAGGTACATGACTAATAATACATCAACCCCCCCCCTTCCCCTCTAGACGTTAACGTGCTATAGACTCATTCACAAACAATACTATACTAGTGAAACACATAGTACACATATAACTAAAATACCATTACCACACCACATCCAACATGAAAGTTTCCTTAACTTCCAGATCGCTTTGTGATAGTGTTTGCTCTTCTTTAGACATATCTTAAATGTTAGACCCTCTCGTTGGTCCTTTGGATTCTTATTTCTATTATTTTTTTTCTCCTTTACAAATATTTTACAAGTACTTATAATTATTACTCCTTATAAAGTCAGTAAACCTGTTCCAATTTGGTTTTTTTTTTTAAAAAAAAAAAAGACCAGTTTTGGGCAATGGCCTGAGTCAATAGGTTCATATTCATATCTAGTGTCTTTTTTTATCAATTCATGCACTGATGCCGTTTCCTTAGCCTTCCACAGTCTTGCTATGCAAATTCTTGCAGCCGTTGCGTGATAGAAATTTTTAAAATCATCATTTTTATCTATTTGAAAATCAAAATTCCCCAGTAAAAATATTCTGGTTTAAAATCAAAATTCAGCTGGAGGATTTTTTCATCTTTTTGTATATTTCCCATCAAAACTTTTTTACTATTTTGCATTCCCACCACATGTGATGGAATGTACCCATGTTCTCCCCACACTTCCAGTACTTACTACTGATCTTTCCCTTGGTGTATTTTGTGAGCTTTTCTGGTGTGAAATGCCACGCCACATATAAAATTCTTTTAACCAGTTTTCTTTTATCTCTGTGGCATAGGCATACAGTATTTTAGTTTTGTTGTCCATATTTCTTCCCATCAACTTAACATCTGTCTTTTAAATTCTGTCCCAAAATGTTTCTTTTAATTCAAATCCTTTGTTTATGTCTTTCTTAAAGTCTTCTGTAATTTGCCAGAATTGGAACCACAATGTCTTCGGCTCCACTAACTGGATTTCTTCTAGAGATTTTAACCTAATGTCTTGATTCTTGATTTTTAGTAGTTTATTATATGTCAACCATCTCTCACTGGGGATTTCTCTTTTTGGTTATTTTTTTTCTGAGCTGACTATTTTACACATAGCAGCATCACCATCAGAAAAACATCAACACTGGACATCAGTGTTAGTGGTGGAGGCTTAAGACACTGAGCAAACCCCTCTCTGTATACAGCCTTCAGCATAATGAAATTTACTGGGCCTAATGGGACTTACTTCTGTAGAAATCTGCTATATGTTACATGCTGCACTTTCTCAGCTCTGCATGATAGGCTCGGTTATAAAAACTTAATGAATGTAATGAACTGTAATGTTCGCCAGAAGAATTTTTTATTTCTTTGAAAATATACTGGTCTTCTCCACCGTCTTTGATGAATATTTCTGACCACTTGTTCTTAGACACTTTCCTCTGTTGCTTTCTTGTTTCTTTCCATTTTTGAACCAATCTAAATATTTTAACTTTCTTCTGAAGGCAGTGTGAGTTCCACAGGAGGAAGTCTCTAGCTTTCATCTTGATTTATAGAGATGATGATAAAAGTTTAGTCTCACAGCTTGTTGTCCATTTCTGTGTTAGATTGCTGCCTACAGCATATGTTCAAAGACAGGTTACTCATGGCTGAATACAGCTTTATTTTAGGAAAACATAACTGTCAGTAGAAAGGTATAAGATTTTCAGCTATAATGTGTGCCAGGGATAGTGAGGGGAAAATACTACAATGCCACAATTAACTAAAAGCTAGGCTTTCTAGGACTTACCTGTCCATGTTTCATAGGAATGAAAACTTAGGCAGCCCAACAATCTTGGTAAGTAGCCATGGTTTGTTGTTCAGACCATCAGTGTCCTTTTGTAAAACTAATTGTTATTTTTGTAACAGACAGCTTGCTTAACTGTGGAGAAATGTGTCTGACTGAGTTCCTCATATGGCTCCATAACACTTTATGGGAAAAATAACATGGAAAGAAAAAAAGTTGCTTGAGAGCTTTCTTCTTTTCTTTTTCCTTCGCCTTCTGTTACCTTTTCTCAATTTTGGACTCAAAGCAACATGCAACAGTTAAAACATAGTTAATATGCACATAATAGATAAGTTAAGGCCCAATGAAATCATCATAAAATTAAAACCTCTTAAAAACACAACTGTAGATATTAACTTGAATGCTACCCTTAATAAGAAATAAAAAATGATCCCCACCTTCCTGTCTTTCAAAAAGCTACTAAAATGCACATTGGAGAGAAGGACTAGAGCACTTTCGTAATGCCACTGAAAAGCAGGCTGTCCTATCTGTACTTTGTGGCCATTATGGTACAGTTAAGAACAACTAACAGCCAAATGCTTGCCCAATTTTGAACTGTGCTGACTATGTATTATTGAAGGCTTTCATGGCCAGAATCACTGGGTTGTTGTAAGGTTTTTTGGGCTGTATGGCCATGTTCCAGAAGCATTCTCTATTGACCTTTTGCCTGCATCTATGGCAGGTATCCTCAGAGGTTGTGAGGTCTGGTGGAAACTAGGAAAATGGGGTTTATTTATCTGCGGAATGCCCAGGTTAGAAGAAAAAACTCTTGCCTGTTGGAAGCCTGTTGGCGAGTCGGGCTTCGTCACAGTGCTGGGCAAACATTTGAACATGCTGGGAGAATTCTCCCCTTTACCCTGCTTACTCACCGCCCCAACTAGTTCAGGACATTGAACTCTAAGTGTTGGAACTTTGGATATCCTGGCTGCAGCCTGGCTAATTTGCCACTTTGGATATATAGCAATCAAAGCGCTGCACTACTTTGAATTTGGGAACTCAGGCGATTGCGCAATGGTGTAGATATGCCCTCTACTTCTGTGTCCATGGCAAAGGGAGCATTTTGTGACACCCAGGACATGCCATTACTACAAATATGGGAACTTTACAAACTATTTCTTGCTTGAATCGTGCGACTTACTACACTAGGTTTTCCAACCCTTTGGGACGCACTCGCCCTGATTGCCATACGGATGATCAACACCAGGGAATCATTTGATTAACTCTATACTTTAAGCTAACGCTCCAAGACCATATTGTTGGTAACGTGAGTATAATACAATAAGTGTATGCTGCCTTATTTATTCATTGTATGAAATAAGTCCAAATGTTGATGCCTTAACACTGCCTATATTTATGAGATTCTGTATATTGTATTGTAGTATATTTGATGTATGTTGATAAAACACTATTTGAAGTGGTATTGGATATAGATATATTTTGACAGTAAGACTGAATAGTTTTACTCAACCTTACTACCTCTTGACTGGAGTTCCCCTGTTTTTGAAGGTTGTCCATTATTTGCGTTAGGGGATAATGCTTCTGGAACATGGCCATACAGCCCAAAAAACTTACAACACCCTGTGCTGACTATGTTAGATGTTTTATTGTTGACCATGCTTTTAAATATTTGTGTACAGTGATTATGTGTTCTATGTTTTAATCCTGATATTTAACTTTATTTGATTAGCATAATACTGTTATTATTCTGTATTATGTTTAATGCTGTTAATGTTTTGGTATATGTCAAACATTTAATATTTGTCTTTGTATGTATAAACCACCCAGCATCCCCCCAGGGAGATAGGGCTGTCTAAAAATAAATATGATGATGATGACTTCTGCTATCATTCATCCTTCTCTCTCTACAGGCCATACACATTCTGGCTGTATAAGACCATTTATTAAGAAGGATTCTTCACAATTAGGCCTTTGTAAAATTAGTGTTGTGTGAACAGTTCAGGAATTTGTCAGTTATTCTTGTGTGTCTTCAAGTTATTTCTGACCTATAGTAAACTATCTTGGGCGGATTGGAGTTGGCAAGTCTTATCCAGTGGGAGCTTGCAATTGCCTTCCTGTAAGGCTGAGGCTGGATCGACACTGCCCAGTAATACAGTTTTAGAATGCAATTTAACTGCATTGAACTAGATTATATGAGTCTACACTGCCATATAATACAGTTCAATGCAGATAAATTGCATTCTGAAACTGCAAGGCAGCGTAGATCCAGCCTGAGAAAGTGTGACTTGTCAAAGTTGATCAACTGATTTTCATGAACTTCAGAATTGCAGTCCTGTGCTCAAACTACAACACTACAACTGCTCTTAATATCAGACAGAGGATGATTGACACCGTAAGGCAACAATAGCCTGTCTTTTGAAATATATTTTATACTGGTTTGTAATCTAATTTTAAATAACTGTTTACTTGGGAGCTGTCCTTCTCTTCCTAGGGCGCTTGTGCCTGCTTTGTGCTGGTCAGTGACCGTAATAAAGTTTTGTTGTTGTTGTGACTGATTTGTGGCATGAAAGCCATTGTCAAAAGTTCAATAGCAGAATGGATAATAATAATAATAATAATACACTTTATTTATATTCTGCTCTTCTCACCCCGAAGGGGACTGAGAGCGGATTACATCATACATACGGCAGACAACCCCTGCCGGAAGACGTACAGTTACAATACAACACATACAATTTTTGAAGGATTTTTTTTCTTCTTCTGGCTGTGTCACAGGGTGCATCATTACATCACAAGGGGGTGCTGTTGCTTCATCCTCATGACGGAGGGCCTCTGTTCTTCTGTTCCGCATTCCACCTTCCGACAGCCGATCTTTATTTATTCAGATGTTGTAAGGTCCTTTTACTGAAAAGAATCCTCCCCCGCTTTAGGCGGTTCCCAGTTCATCTATTCACAGCTGGGCTGTTTTTGAACTGCTGGGTGAACAGTGGACAGGGCTCACAGCTGGGTATCCAAGCCAGCTCGGGAATCGAACTTGCTACCTTCAGATTGCCAGCACAGCTGTTCTACTGCTGTGCTATCTCTCTGTACTATCTCTTATTGGGGAGTTTATTTGTTTGTTTTATTTTAAAGGGATTTGGTAGCATCTAAAGATAGACATAAAGATGGTAGTGCATGCACTGGTAACCTCAAGGGTGGACTTTGGTAATGGGTTACCTCTGTAATAATTTCAAAAAGGTCAATGAGTTGAAAATTATGGCAGCCAGATGGTTACAGGAACATTTAGGAGTGAACATATTACACACATATTAAAGTCACTCTACTGGTTGCCAATTAGTTTCTAGTACAAAGTGTTGATCTATCCTTTAAAACCCTACATGCTTTGGGTGCAGGATCACACAATCAGTCCTTTAGGACATTTAGGACCTCTGATGGATGCTAACTCTAACCAGACAGAACTTGACTGGCAATTGTCATCCGGATACTGTAACATTTTTATTGGCCGCCCCAAAAAGACTGTGGAATGACCTGCCAGAAGAGATCCAATAGCTAAACAAGCTGTCAGAATTTAAAACAATTGAAGACCCATCTCTTCCAGCAGGTAGACCCAGTCAACTTTCAATCATTAGTTTTGATTTACATTCTATTGCTACTAATGTCAGTTATGTGTCTGTGTTTTAAGTGCAAATGTTATATATTTTTGTGTTTTTATCTATGCAATTTATTGTATATATTTTATATTCATATATTTTGGCTTTGTTGTCCCCCAGCTTGAGCCATCAGAAGAGGTGGGTAATAAATAATATTTATTCTTATATTATTATCTGTCATATATGCATTAGCTGTGGATTTCCTGCAATGGCCAAGAATGGGATCAGATGCCCCATAGGGTACTTTCCAGCTGTACAGCTGGATGATTCTATACCTTAGAGTCGACCACTAACAAGCATTTCATCTTTAAAAAGAAATGCCAGTCTATTCAGTTTAGAGATTGGAGTGTGCAGTATTCTTGCACTTCAAATTAAGCTTCTATTTTTGGTGTCTAATTTTTAAATTAGCGCTTTCCAGCGAAACATGTTTACTGCTGTCACAGAAGAACAAGCTGGGATGTGCACAGGCTCATTGACTGACATATAATTACAGAAATCTAAGGATATGTAGTTACGCTTGCTAAATGAGATGATGGCAGTTCCCTCCTCTTCTGCTTCAAAGAAGGTGGTGATCTCCCTAGTTGTATATGGCTCAGTTATCACTCACAGTGTTCTCATCCTGCTGTGGGGTGCCCATGCCAAAGTCATTGGTGGTCAGACATTCCCTTAGAACATCAAGGGTCCTCCGGATTGTCCAGGAAAATAGCAGCATCTTCTTGCAGCTGGAGGCTGAAGCCTCCTATCCTCTCTTCCCTGACAACAAATTTTGATGCAGGAGGTGTCCATGGAACTGAGAGAATAATGTAAAGTCTTGGGAAGGAAAGATGTCACTTACCTACACTTTTTAATTGATTTTTCCATGATATTTACTTTATTGTTTGAAGTTGCTTTGTTTAAACTGCAAGTGCATTCTCACTTGTCACCAAAGCCTGATAGACCATTCTTGCTACTAGGGGTGGATATCTCCGGTTTAAAATACTTTGAAATCCATTATTTTTTGTATTTGAAATTAATTTCAAAGTATATTGACCCTCGGGGCCTAACCCGGAAGCAGAATTTCTATATCAACCCCAGGACGGCCATTTTTGTATTGGGCACGTAATTAGTTTGTATGTCTTATTTGCTCTTACTTGACGCATCTTCTCATTGGCTAATGGAGAACAGGTGGTAGCATGAAACCACCTGCTTCCCTTTAGCCAATCACAGTCGAATCCCCTCTTCCTTCTCTGACGCTCCTGCCCCTCCCCTGCCAAAGGAAATAAACTGGGGCAGCCAAGGCTTGGCTGCCCCGGTTTATTTCCTTTGGCGGGGGGGACGGGGACGCGCTAAGCCTTATCGCGGTATTGTCAGGCCCCAGGCCTCTACAACCATAGAACCAAGGTACAGCCATGCTGGGGTTAAAATACCAGCCTGGCCTGCTTCTGTAAATTCTTCAAACCAGCTGCAAAGTGAGTTGTTAAGTCAGCCTGTGGTCAAGGCCGTTCCGTTCGGGAGGGTTGATAAGCTAAGGCGAGAGATTCAAGAAGATGGTACAACTCCTTTCCTGCCCAGCTGCCCTGGCTAATTGGGTTTACATACCTTGCTGTTGAGGCTACCTAAACAGCAGCTGTAATCCGTCTTGGGGAAACTGACACTCGACGCAGCTACGTCGTAAGGATCAAAGCCTTGTAAGACTATAACTGCTGGGACATAGAATCCCTCCTCATCTCGAGCCAACTTTGCATTTCCAAGATCATGGGTTCCTGAACAGGCCCAGAGGCCTCCTTGCTTAAGACTTTACCTGCCAAGCCTGCTTATTGCTTTCCATGGGATTTGGCCTGCTTGTGCACAAAGATTTGCTTTGCTTCAGTTCTTGACTACCAAAAGACTATAATCGATTGCTGATTTTATATGGACATTGCTGCTATTTGCTGGTGCTGCTAAAGTCATTATAGACTATTTCCTAGCCTCTTTCCTTTACCCATTTATTCTAAATAAACCGTTGTACGTCAGCTGAACTCGTGTGGTTTACTAAGGGAGGTTCCAAGTGTCTTGGGCATGACAGGTATAGATGTTATCAGGGGAGGAGATGCGGACGCACCTCCCCCACCCCACTGCTCGCGGTATAGATCTAAAGGGGGAGATGTCCGCATCTCTTATAACGCGGTATAGATGTTAGCCGTGGGGAGATGTTGGGGGATGGGTGCGTCCATCTCCCCCCCTGCTAACATCTATACCGCGATAAGCCTTGCCGTGGTTTAGATGTTAGCGGGGGGGGGGGGGATGGGTGCGTCCACTTCTCCTCCCCTGCTAACATCTATACCGCACCAAGGCTTAACAGGGGAGGGAAGGAGGAAGAGCAAGCACTCCCTGCTTCCCTCCCTGCAATGCTTCTGAGTTGGGGGGGGGGAGGGAGGGAAGAGAGGAGAGCAAGCCCTCCATTTTAGCCTAGCCACCCAGCTGGCCTATTGAATAAAAATGAAAATCATTATTAATTTCATTTCAAGTTACGAAATGAAGCCAAATGTTTTTTTAATAATTTCTATAACGACCAAGGGACAGAAATCCTGCCCCCCAAATGAGTTTAGAATCAATTTTTTAATGGATCAACCACCCCTACCTGCTACCTTGGCTGCCGCCTCTCCACAAAAGTCAACATTGACACCAAAATCGATGGTATGGAGAGATGCCTGGTTTGACAGCCTGGCAAGGAAGAAACCCTCCTAGAACCTGGCCATCCCAGAGAGAGACAGGCAGAAAGCATCACATTGAGGCTTTAATGAGGGCAACCCCCATATTCTGAAGTCAGCAGAAGTCTGTGAAATATAGTTTAGGGTGGGGACTTTTGAATTGAGTTTAATGTCTTCACCTTCCCAAACTACATTTCCCAAAATTCTGCTTACCACGTTATGCTGCCTTCTCCTCATCCTCCCTGAAAGTTTTTGATGGGGGGAAACCCATGTTCATTCTTCAAAGAAAGTTCAAAATAGAAAGGGATTGAGGGAACTGAATCAACCCTGTGAGGCAGGTTAAGTTGACAGGCAATAACTACAAGGTTTAACTGGTAGGTTTCTTATTGTTATTGTTATGATTATTATTCTTTCAAAAGCTGGAGGGACATCTGTTGAGAGTGATTTGACTGTGTTTTCCTCTTCCCTTGCTCAGTCAAAGCAGTAAAGTCTTAATGTGTATACAATTAGCTCCAACTAAAATTAATCAAAGGGTGGGTTTTTTCCAATCCTGTTTCATTCTTCATATTTTAAGTGCTTTCCTAGAACTCGTCTTTTTGGATGAAGAACTGAATTGTTCCTTGACACAAAATAAAGGGGTTTTTTCTACCAAAGAAAAGGCCAAGA
The DNA here is from genome assembly GCA_030556195.1 of Anolis apletophallus. NCBI lineage: Eukaryota > Metazoa > Chordata > Lepidosauria > Squamata > Anolidae > Anolis > Anolis apletophallus. The sequence goes on along the minus strand of JARBWK010000014.1, from coordinate 30,364,748 downwards.
CACACTAAAAGGTATTCATGTCACTTCTTTGAATTTCTTGAGATATGTTTACCTTACTCTACAGGGAGTCTTTGAAATCCTGACTGTGTTTGCAAAGATATTGTTTGGTCATAAAGGCTGCAGTAGGTGTGTGTTCTTTCTCCAATTATGCTTTCAAGATGCTTTGGTACACAGACATCAACAGGTGGGGAAATAAAAGGGGATAAAGTACAGCTTCATCCATGTCTTTAACTGGGAAATATGTAATTTGCTAAATTTAAAACTGCAATAAGTGTTTCCTATGACATAGAAAAAAACCAATGGGTTTCAAATGCAGATTGAATTAGAAAACAATAAATACTGCCGCTCAAGTGAGGTCACATAATTAATGTTGGGAACAATAGGCAATAATGTTTATCAGCATAAGGTGTATTTGTATGCAAATAAACATTTACATACTGTATATACTTGAGTATAAACCTAGTTTTTCAGGCTCCCTCAGCTTATACTTGAGTGAGGGTCCTAGCGGGAAGATATGGGGCTGAAAGAAGCCCTTTGCATGGCTTCTACCAGATGTGTGCCTCCTCTTCTTTTGGCTCAGCAACCCAGATGGATCTCCGCTGGCCACGGTAGTCCATGCTCTGGTTACATCTCAAATAAACTACTGCAACGCTCTTTATGTGGGGTTGCCTCTGAAGACTGCTCGGAAACTGCAATTAGTCCAACGCTCGGCATACAACTCCCTTGTTGCACCAGCTCCATTGGCTGCCAATTAGTTTCCGAGCACAATTCAAAGTGCTGGTTTTAACCTACAAAACCCTATATGGTTCCGGCCCAGTTTACTTGTCCAAACGAATTCTCCCCTATGAACAATCAAAGACGTTAAGATCCTCTGGAGAGGCCCTGCTCTCAATCCCGTCAGCTTCGCAAGCGCGACTGGTGGGGACGAGAGACAGGGCCTTCTCTGTGGTCGCCCCTCGGCTGTGGAACTCTCTCCCAAGTGATGCTAGATCTGCCCCCTCTCTGTTGTCCTTTAGGAGGCTGGTGAAGACTTGGATGTGGAACCAGGCCTTCCTAGAATAGGCTGAGATTGGCTATTATCTGAATGAATGACCACGTTTACAGATCAAGTGGAATTGTTTTAGTGGCGATGTGGCTTTATGCTGGGATTTTTATGTATTTTAATATGTTGTTGTAGTTGTTTTAAAACTGTATAGCATTGAATTTTTGCTGTAATGCTGGTCCCTTGATAGAGGCGAGAAGGTTGGGGTACAAAAGTTTTAAATAAATAAAAATAAATAAATTGTTATGCCAAGAGGAAAGGAGAAGCTACGTATGTGCTCCAATTAATGTAATTTTATTGGCATTTATTTTTATTTTGAAATTTACTAGTAGCAGCTGTATTTCTTACTTTCGGCTTATCCTTGAGTCAATATGTTTTCCCAGTTTTTTATAGTAAAATTAGGTGCCTCAACTTATATTCAGGTCAGCTTATACTTGAGTATATATGGTATATCCATCCATCTTGAACAGTCTCAATTATTTAGGTGGAAGAAAGAGCAGAGAGCAGTATGTCTTCCAAATTAGAAGATAACCAAGAGTAAGAAACAAAGACTGATGTTCTACCTCTAACTGGAGCCTGTGTGGGCATGCATGAGGTGTGACAAGCCATGGGTCAGACAGCAGGTGTTTGTGAGAAAGTCTAAGATAAGGCTTGGTACAGACATCACAGACAAGCTGGGTACAGCAGCTTCAGTACAAATTAAGAGATTTATAGCAGGAGGCCAAGGGCCAATTTGCCTCCTCCGGATCTAACACTCTCAAGACTAGAAGTGCACAAAAGTCAGTTTCTGGATATATTTTTGTGTTCAGACAGAACAAGGTGTTTAGGAGCAAATGGGCAAGGAGATATGCCTTGTTTGTTCTAAACTGACCATTGACCACATATTCTGGGGCTGGTCTGGCATGATGTATGCTGGATTGGGCCCAAGATAATTTAAACTGTTACCCACCCCTCCCCCAGCTGCTGCGAAGACAGACAGAAATCTATTTTGGTGCTGCGACAAGGAAAATCACATTCCGTTTTCCTTGTTGCAGCAGCCAACAAGTCCTACTATTTGCTTTACACATGGAATGATTTACACCAGGGTGCCAAAGTGAAGCAGGAAGTGTGATGAGGAAAAGGAAGAGTTTTCTACCGCAACTACCCCCGCATTGACACAGGTAAACTATTGATTTTCACCTGAATTGAGGTTGACCAGGTCGCAAAGGTGATTGGAGAAGGAAAAAAGGAGGGGCAAATTCCTTTCGTAGGCAAGTTAATACTTTCTTTTTTGTTTTTGGCAATGTTGGTGGTTGAGTGCTTGTTTATTATCCTTCCAACACTATGGGATGCCTGTGAATCATAGACCATCTACAAATGTCACTCTCAGCTTCTGGAAAGCTTTCATCAGCATTGCCTTTTTAAAAAAATCTGCAAATCTCTTGGGAAGAAGAAAAACAGACAAATGCCAGTGTTCTGGAAGAAGAAAAGTCCACAATAATTGAAATGATGATTCTCCATCATCAACTTTGCTGGACTGACCATGCCGTCCGAACATTTGATCATCAACTCCCAAAGAAGTGGGATGTGCACAATTAGGGATGTGCAATCAGTTCTGTTTTCAGTTTGAATTTTACACCCCCCCTCCCCCATTCTATTTTCAGGAAAATCCCAGGAGATTAGAGGGGAGGATTCAGATTTGTAATTCAGAACCCTGAGTTCCATTTTTGTTTTGGTATGATTTGATCCATTGGTGCCAATGGATGAAATTGTGGGGCTTGCCTTTCCAGAATTTATATAGCTATCAGGATGAAATTTGTCACACTTGTAAGACACATTTATGACTATAAGCCTGCCAAGTTTCAAATCATTTTGTTAATTCTGTGGTTTTTGAGAATTTTAAAATGGTTTTTACCAATAAAAACCCGCCCTTTCATTTCTGTTTTAGACTCACCTGTGCTGTTGTGCTTTCACAGATGTATTTTATTGTGTTTATTGCTTTTATTGTGTCTGTTGTTTTTTGATGTTGTTGATATTTTGTGATGTGTTGTTCGGGCACGGCCCCATGTAAGCCGCTCTGAGTCCCCTCTGGGGAGATGGATGCGGGTTAGAAATAAAGTATTATTATTATTATTAAGTTGGAGTTTACACGAGCAGAACCTCTAGTACAATGTCTCCATTACCTAAATAGCCACCATCTACTCCAAAAGGTTGGCTTCTGCTTACTCTGACAATGTATCTCAAATGTCTGTTCAGCCAATTCTCAATATGTGCTGCCTTCTGTTCTGCAACCCCCCAAGTAGAATTCCTGGGACATAACTGTGCAGAACTCAAGTTTAAAAACCATGATAAAATATAATAAAATAAAAATGATGAGAAGGTTGTAAAAGGTCTGTTTCTTTTCTTCCATGCTTCCTGCCACTTGTTCTGCTTATTTCCTGTGACTTTTGATGATCTCAAGTTGGACCAAAAAAGTATGTGAGGCATGTGTAAGATTTTATACTGACATTTTTAAGGAAGGCGTTTCATTGCTTTGTTCTCTGAGCAGTTGGAATGATGATGAATATTCTATGCTGTCATAAAAACTCAGACAGTCAGTGCATACCAAGAGGTTTCACCAGAAAGCATGCAATGCAGTACAGATAACCAACACATTTTAAAGATCTTTCTTCTGTCACCAAGTGCAATTCTCAGAACCTAATATTTCTCTGGCTATGAAATTTGTGCTCTCCGAGATGCTCAGGAATGTCTTTTAAAGTACCACCAAGGAGCTCCGAGTGTTTCTGCTGAATAGCTCCTAACATACTTTGAAGAGCTATTGAGAATGAAATCATGGAGATGAAACTTGATGATGTGTAATTGTGGTTCATAATCAACTTTATTCAGTAAATCTAAGATGCAATACAAAACACAAGATTGCACCAACTCAAAAGACAGCAATTAGTAGCATATTGTTCACCGCAGACTATTCCTTATGTGCTAAAGTGTTGACTTGTTCCAACTTGCTTCTTAATTTTTTTAGAGGCTTTCCATCTTTTTGTAAAAGTCAGATATTAGTGGAGTACAAAAAAATTACATGCTTTTGGAAACCATGGGCAGGAATCTTCCCACATCCCAGTGCACATCCAAATGTAAATATTAAGATCAATACAGTATTGCTTTTAAAAATGAGCATTCAGATATGAATCTAAATGCATGTTGCTGTGAAGATAATTTCTGTCTATTACACTGTGTTCAAAGGGATGCATATTTAGATGCACATGTTGAGAACTGGCATGACTCCTTCTTGGTGTTGTTATCTCATTCATATCCTGCCTTTCCCCTAAAACTGGGATTCAAAGCAGCTTACAGAAATGGAAACTAATAGAAATGGAAACCTAGGGATACAAAGTAGTCTTGCTGTTACTCATTTCATGGCTGAAAAAATGTATCGCTTAGTTCTTGAGAAATTCAGTTGGGAAGAATAATACATTGGAGAAAATTTGGGCTGTTTGTGCTTTGTGTCCGCACATTCTGAAATGTTTTGTTAAATTATTATGTGCAGAAATGCAGTTATTTTCATAAGACTTGCTTACTCAGGTGATCCCGCATTGTCCAAATATGATGGTCTTCCAAGCGTAGTGTCTTCATGGTGGAGATTTTCATGAGAATTGTGGTGTTTGTTTCCTCAAAGCAAACAAAATCAAACTTCATTGACTGGCATTCTGTACTGTAATTGCAGACTATAATGTAATAATAATACACTTTATTTATATTCCACTCCTCTCACCCCAAAGTGGACTCAGAGCGGTTTACATTACACATACAGCAGACAGTCCCTGCCGGCTCCACATACAATTACATACAACATATAACAGTACAATTTTTAGAAGGGGTTTTCTTTGGCTGCATCACAGTTGCGTCACAGAGCTGCATCACGGTGCTTCACCGGTTGTGATTGTGTCTTTATGTCACAAGGTGGTGCTGCTGCTTCACCCTCATGACGGATAGCCTCTGTTTTTCCGCATTCCAGCCGATCTTACTTATTTTAGATGTTGTAAGTCCTTTTTTGAAAAAGTCTTTCCCCACTTGGCGGTTCCCAGTTTTATCTAATCACAGCTCAGCTGTTTTTGAACTGTTGGGTAAACAGTGGACAGGGCTCACAGCTGGTGTCCAACCCAGCCTGGGATTCAAACCTGCAATCTTCAGATCTTCAGATTGCCAGCACAGCTGTTGTTACCACTGTGCTATCTCTCCAGCCCCTATGTAGAATTGTAAGACTATGTGTTTACAATTGTGTCACTATCGTCACAATAATAAATGTTGTTCCCAAACCCTGCCTTAACAGATAGCAGCCACAACAAACAACGGAGACTGTCTAGCCAATATTTGGGAGAAATGTACCAGACCTTTCTGCAATTAGAAATTACTACAGGTCACTTTTTCTGACTGTTGCAGCCTCAGTGTGGAATCTGGAAACATAATTTTCCTGCACCCCCAATTGAGTAATGACAGTCAGTTCAGTCAGATCAGGCCATTAGATGTTACTTAGGTATGCACTCTTAACAAAACAAGTGACCTAAGCTTTAGGCCAATATTTTTTTACAGAATATTGCACATAAAAAATACTGCATTAAAACCCTTTAAAAATTTGCAGAAAAATAGCAAAAGTTACAAAATGGGCACATCATTGTTTAAGGCTGCTGATTTTCAATGTACAAAAGAGCAATCTTGTACAACTGCCACCAGAAACAATGTTCAGAAACAAAACTCCCCCCAAATGACTTTCTGTGCAGGAAGAAAGCTGAGGAAAGTATTCATTCCCCACTTGCAAGAATGAAATAGTTGAATGTTACCATGAAGCCCCTGGTGGCGCAGTGGGTTAAACCCTTGTACCTGCAGGACTGCTGACCAACAAGTCAGTGGTTTGAGTCCGGGGAGAGTGGATTGAGCTCTGCCAGCTCCAGCTCCCCATGAAGGAACATGAGAGAAGTCTCCCACAAAGACAATAAAACACACACACACACACACACTATCACTGTTAAAGCCTGTACAAAGTCACAAGTAAAAAAATACAAGGAACTACTGTTAAAATCAGATCAAACTATTCATAAAATTAAAACTGTTTTATGCACATAATTTAAAAAGACAAACAATGAACATAAGTAAAAGAGTGTAATTTTTCATGAAGTTATGGAAAACTGATAATATTAGACTGATCCACCAAGAGCAGAACTGTCTCCATCCATTCAGTGTACGACATCTAAGCTGATAACTTGGATCATTACACCAGTATAAAGAATAGAATAATGTTGTTGTCGCTGTACATTGTACAATGAAATTAAATGCTTTCTCCAGGACACATCAAAAAACAACACACCCATCTTTCCACACTCCCACCACACAGTTCTCAATGCCACAATGCAAAGCTATGGAGTGCAAAGGACTGGATTTTTGGTCTTTTTTAAAAGCTTCCATAATTGTATGCACTTTGAATGCAAAATATATTATGAACCTTAAACTACACTATATTATGTGATAAAGTTAAGACTAATAATACATTTGAATTCAAATGATCAGTGCCAGCCTGAGATATTCTACTGCTTAAAGACAAGTCCAAGTTTCTTACCCTCATGAGTTTCTACTTTACAATACCTTCTGGTATCACAAAGGGAACCATTTCCTGCTCTTTTCTATTTCCCATTCCAATGGTTCCAAGCTATGGAATTGAATCTCTGCCTTAACATTAGAATGTACTTTCTGATGATAAGAGCTGTTCAACGGTAGAATAAATTGCCTCAGAGCACAGTTGAGTCTCCTTCTCTGGAAGTTTTTGAATAGAAGCAGGATCAACATCTATAGGGTGTGCTTTGATTGTATATTCCTGAATGGTGAATGAGATTTGACTGGATGACCCTTGGAATCTCTTCCAACTATGATTCTATGGAACCTCTTGGAACATATTGTTTCATCCTCTACAAAAGCAGTCTAGCCCACAGATGAAATTTTTCTCCCCCAATATCTATAGCTTTGTCAAGGCATATAGTCCAAGGCCTGCTGCTCAAAATAAATAGGAAACAGGGGGATTTAGTAAATTTTGAAGTGAGTTAAAGAATCCACAATGCCATCTAAAAGGCACCCCATGCCCATCATAAGTTAATTACATCAAAAATGAAATACTACCTAATAATAATAATAATAATACACTTTATTTATATTCCGCTCTTCTCACCCCGAAGGGGACTCACAGCGGATTACATGTACACATACTTAGCAGACAATCCCTGCCGTTTCCACATACACACATATAGATGAACAGAGGCAAACTCTGGCCACCAGGGGGAGCTGGTGCACTCCTCATCTCTCAGCATTCCCAGCATCCCTTGTTGTTCCTTCCACATTCCTCAGCATTCCTGGAGTTTTTTAATGGCCTCAAAATTCAGTCAACATTTGCCTCCCCGCTTAATGTAGTACTTAACTTCACTTTATCTATTGTCATGGGACCCCTCCATTGATAATGGCCCATGAACGTTGATGACGAGAGGTAATTGCAACTAAAATTAGTGCAGCTTATGGTTGTGAGGACTCATGTACCTTGTCAATATATCCCTAATACAGATAGTCCCCAAGTTATGAACCACAGAGGTTCTGTAGAATTGTTCCTAAAGTTGAATAGGTATGTAAGATGGAACAGGTGCATTTTAAAGTGTAACTCTTGTCAAAGATATATGTATTTTAGTTTTGGATAACGTACGTAAGGGTTGACACCTTTGTGGTGTTGCTTTTGCTGTCTGTGCCTCTGATCAGAAGATTTCACCACATTTCCTGTCCCTGTGACAATTGGATAATTTTAAACAATGGCTTGTTATAGAAGCAAGGATTGGTGATAAAGCTTTAATGGAGATCTCTTTTCTGCATGGTAATAGTTTCAGGAATGAATTCCCCTCCCAAATGGTAGATTTCTCTCACTTCCTGTTATCTCACCTCTGTTCTTAACTATGAGTCATTTGTAAATCAGATGTTTTTAATTTGGGAACAGCCTGTAGTTTCACAGAAGGAAAAAGAACAGATTTTGCTTATCATGAAATATCTGATGATATTCTTGCTCTTTAACATTTGTATAAAGATAAAGGTTTCCCCTTGACATTAAGTCTAGATGTGTCCGACTCTGGGCGGTGGTACTCATCTCCATTTCTAAGCCAAAGAGCCAGTGTTGTCTGTAGAGACCTCCAAGATCGTGTGGCTCTCATGACTGTATGGAGTGCTATTACCTTCCCACAAGAGCGGTACCTATTGATCTATTCACATTTGCATGTCTTCGAACTGCTAGGTTGGCAGAAGCTGGGGCTAACAGTGAGTGCTCAACCCACTCTCTGGATTTGAATCACCAACCTTTTGGTCAGCAAATTCAGCGGCTCAGTGATTTAACCCACGGCACCAATGGTTTGCATATGGCAAGCAAAATCTTCTGAAATGTCCTCTTCTAAACAACCACTAAAGATACTTCTGCACTGCTCTGTTTTTTTAAAAAAATTGGCAGCCCCAATGCAAACTTGCTCATTCACATCAGCTTTGGGTTGATGAAAATTTTCATGGGTTCATACTTTATTTTATGCATGCATCTGAAGTCACATATTCCCTTTGTGGGAAACAGTAACACCTATGGAAGAGAAGAAGGCATATACTGTATTTCAAAGAATAATATTTACACTGTTTTATTTTTCACTTCAAAAATTGGGTGTGAATATTATGTGGGGAAATATTGGAGGCCTGTGGGGGCTCCCCCAGGTGACAGCCAAGCAAGGCCCCTTAGATATCACCCACTGGTGGGTGCAGACAGTCAAAAACTATAGGGCCTCCTTGGCTGCTGGCAACTGAAGGAAGTCCTGTAGCTCTTCCCAACAGGTGAGTGGACAGGTTAAAGCTCAGCTGCCCATGCACCTGCCAGTCAGAGCTATGGAACCCACCTCCCACATACATACACACACAGCTCTTGTGCCTTCATCCACCCATGTGTCTGCCCACTAGTTCTATGGGGGCTGCTCCAAAAGGCAGGTATGTGGGCCGAGGTGTGACTATTTTGCGAGGAATACAAAAATACTGACTCTGGTACCCCAAAAGGGGTGTATGACTATTATGTGATGGTGATTATTATGCAATGAAATAAAATATTTCTTTTTAATTAGCCATATTCAGGATTAATAAATCTCTGGCCTTCTGAAATATGATAGCCCCATTATCCTTTCATCGCCTTGAAACAAGATAGTTTCCTGCATCATTAGTAGCAAGAGACATTCAGCTTCTAATCTACAGTTAATAGCTATTGTGCATTTTCATTTAATTAAAAAGCACTGTGTATATGCTCCCATACACACACATGCATATCGAGAAATTCCTAATGTGAATCCATTTTTGTCATGGATTCTTTTTAATTTGCTTTTTTTTTTTAACTTTTGTGATAACGGTGGAGGTACCTGTCTCAGCCCATCCAGATTCTCTGGAGAAAGAGGTTCACGCACAGAGCAAAAATTCTGGGATGCAATGTTGACAATTATGAACAGTGTAGTCACATAGTGTGGCTTGAGGATCAGCAGCAGCAGCCAAAATAATTGCTGCATAACTCCTTTCATAGTTTAAAACTAAATATATTCCAAATCTCCTAATTAATTCATATTGTTTGGTAGGATCATGTGACTGAATACATTTCTCTCTGTTTACCTTTCATTCACATTAATGTTGTTTTCAATTTTTTTAATGCAATCTGATTAACTATGTTTCTGTAATAGCATTAATGGGGCAGATGGAAGTTGTTCTACAGTAAAAAAGAGCTCCTTTTGTCATCCAAATTAGTTTTAATTTGTGAATTTGCACTGCGGTGGTTCAATAATTAAAGCGAATAATGTCACCAAGGAGGACAAGTCTTTCCTTATGGTAAGCAAGTTTCTTCAGATCATTTGTACTAAGGAAGGTTATTTAAGTCCTAACTGAGATGCGAGATATGGACAATAAAAATGTTGCACAATTCATGTGAAGCTTCCTTTGCGAAATACTTTTCAACTTTTGGTTCTGTAGCTCCTCATTTCAGTTTTGCAGATTGTCATCTCCGAACCTCTTAATTATCTATATGCCAAAATATGATATCGTTATTTCATTTCTTATAAAATGGAATTTGATGAGCAAAGGGTCCACATGTCAGAGGAAGAAACTATTAGAAGTTCAAAACATGACTTTTCCTTCAGCTTCAAAAAAGATCATTCTACAGAACCATTCCAATGGAATTAATGGTGTCTCCAATGTCTGTGATTGCCAGGCTTTGGAGTTTCTCCAAAGCCTGTGAAGGAACAGACTGGCCTCAGGTTCTAGATGGAAAGAAAGCTCAGCAAAGATGCCAGGTCTTATCACAATTTCCCCATTAGATTCAGGAGCTGAAAATAGTTCAATAAAGTATGATACAAGTTTTACCCCCATCACATCTGCCTTACTGCACTATTTCTATATGATCCATAACCATACCAGAACTGTGTATTGCCAAAGGCTTCCATGGCTGGAATCACTGGGTTGTTTATTATTTATTTATTTATTTATTTATTTATTGGGGCTTCTTCGCCGCCGACTCCCGGGGGCTCGCGGCGGCTCACAGAGCCAGTGGCACAACGCCACAGGTTAAAACATAAAAACAGTTAAAAACAGTTAAAACAATTAAACAGCAAAATGCAATATAACAATTGAGCAGCAGGAGATATCACAGCCCAGAGAGTATAGACGAGGCCTACTCGCGAAGGCCTGCTAAACAAATGAGTTTTGCAGGCCCGTCTAAATGGCAGCAGATCTCTCAGGGCTCTGGCTTCGGCCGGGAGGCGTTCCATAGTGTGGGAGCTATAATAGAGAAACGCCCTCCGGCGGGTCGATGTTAGATGTCGGGAGAGGTAGGGGGCCAGCCTCCTTGCCTGGCGGAGGTGGAAAAAAGCAGCCTTGCTGGCCATGGAGACCTGGGCCTCCATGGTCAGCTGGGAGTCCAACTGGACACCCAGGCTCTTCACAGACGGCGCTGGATGCAGCGCCGCACCGTCCAGGGTCGGAAGCCGGGCACCCACCCCGCCCGGGCCGCCCAGCCACAAGATCTCCGTCTTCGCGGATTCACCATCAACCTACTGGCTCGCAGCCATCCAGTAACGCTTCGAGGCAATGTTGGAAATTATCGGGACGGATTTCGGCCTGCCCTCCATCCTCAGAATGAGCTGGGTGTCATCGGCGTACTGATGGCAGACCAGCCCATAACTCCGCACCAGCTGTGCAGCGGCTGCATGTAGATGTTAAATAATAGAGGGGAGAGAATGGCCCCTGAGGGACTCCACACACTAATGGGAGCCCTCGGAGACCTCCCGCCCCTCCTCACACGCTGAGACCGCTGGCGGAGGAAGGAGGACAGCCATTTAAGGACAGTCCCCCTCACTCCGGCCATGGCCAGGCGGTGGATCAAAAGATTGTGGTCGACCGTGTCAAACGCTGCCGTGAGGTCCAATAACACGAGCAGCGCAGACCCGCCTTGGTCGAGCTGGCAGCGGAGTTGGTCTGAGATGGAGACCAGGACCGTCTCCGTCCCATGCCCCGAACGGAAGCCAGACTGGAAGGGGTCAAGCCATGTTGCATCATCTAAGAAGGACTGCAGCTGCTCCATTACTGCCCTCTCAACTACCTTGCCCAGGTATGGAAGATTCGACACTGGGCGGTAGTTGGAAACCGCAGGGTCAATGATGGTTTCTTCAGTAATGGAGCCACCACCGCCTCTTTTAAGCACTCTGGAAAGACTCCTTGCTCAAGGGAGCTGTTTATGACATTCAACAGAGGCCCACGTAACCCCTCAGGCAAGATCTAACAAGCCAGGAGGGGCACGGGTCGAGGAGCAGGTGGTGGGGCGAGCCGCAGCCACTATCTTATCAACAGCATCTCGTCCAGTGGCGAAACCGGTCGATGGTGGGCCGGCGGAGGGCCACGGAGTCTCGAGCTCTCTCACTGTCTCAATTGTGGCTGGGAGGTCCCGGCGGAGGCTCAGTATCTTGTCTGCAAAAAAGCTCTGGAAAACACCGGCGGTAAGGGCCTGATCGCTGTTTTTTGGACGGTAGGGACCGTCGTCAGAGATCGAATTACCTTAAAGAGTTGAGCCGGGCGTGAGCTAGCAGACGCTATCAAGGCAGAGAAGTATACTTTTTGGCTGCCTTGACAGCTTGCTCATAAGTTTCTTTGAATAACTTATAAGCCGATATTGAGGCTCCGTCACGGAGTTTCCGCCACTCGCGCTCTAACCGTCTCTTCTCCCGCTTCATAACCCTGAGGTCCCTTGTATACCAAGGGGACCGATGATTGCGGGTCGGAGAGGCGCCTAGGGGCAATCTCGTCGAGAGCTCTAGCTAGTGAGGCATTCCAAGCCTGCACCAGCTCATCGACTGAGACAGCTGGTAGACTCCAGATCCCTCAGAGCATTCAGGAACCTCTCGGGTTCCATAAGTCTCTTTGGGCGAACAAAAATCCATTCGGCGCCCATGCATGGGGAGGCGGTTGCTCAACCCGGATACTTAGAGCACAGTGGTCCGACCATGGAACCTCGATTACCGAGGCTAGGTCACTTGAACCCCTGCACTGAACACCAGGTCGAGGTGTGCCCAGCCGAGTGCGTGGGTCCCGAGTTACATAAGGAGAGGCCCAATGTCGCCATGGTCGAAATTAGGTGCGGGGCTGCCGTTGGAATGGGGGCTGCGTCGGCGTGGACATTGAAGTCACCCAGGACAATGAGTCTGGAAACCTCAATGCCCACTCCGACACAGTCTCCAGCAGCCCGCCTGTTGTGAGTTTTCTGGGCTGTTCCAGGAATGTCGGGAAATAATGTTTCTGGAACAAGGCCATACAGCTCAGAAAACTCACAAATACCCATAGTAGAATACATTAATTAAGACACTCCAAAATGTATTGTGTTGTGTTTAGAATATATATGTTATGGAAAATTGTATTCAGAGGAGATTGCATCTGTAATAGACTGGCTACCCTGAAGGTTTGGTGTATAAGGGTTGGTGAAAAAGCAGATACCAGGCCCAGCTTGTTAAAGCTAAGCAAAGCTGAGGGTTGGTCTTCTGCCTTTAGGGCCTGTAAAAACTGGCTTTTGTGAGATGGACGTGAACGCTTTTGGCCCTGAAGGCAGAGAAAAGCCTTCCCATACACAGAAACCCGAAAGTCTTTGAGAAATGAGTTCCAGACTTAAAATAGTGAACTCAAACAAGGTTTATTGAATAACAACCAGTGAAAAACAACTGGTGGCCCAAAAACGCTTAGTTGGTTGCTAAGAAAGTGTCCTTTGAGAAAAGGGATCGATCACTTGCCTCTTTGTTTGCAGAGTGATAGTGCTTGCTTTGATCAGGATTCATTTGTGGCCTTCAATGGTACCTTGGCTTGCGAAGTCTGCTGGTACCCCAAAGATTGCAGTCTCTGTGCGAAGGGAGACCTTCCTATTTACTGTAATTTTTGGCTGAAAGCTTCAGGTTGGCTTTGTAGGTGGACAAAGGTGCTTTGTCTCAACATGAATGGATTTCCCTCCACGTCCATGCGGCTTCTTTCTTGGAATAGCCAAAGAGAGGAAGTCCTGCCCCTCAGATGACCTCAGAAAGGGGAGGAATTAGGGTGGTGGTATCACCTTGGGACCATACACAGTCCCTCCCACCAAGCCCACATGGCTGAGGACAAAGGAATGCAGGTAAAGGTAACCAAGCCCATGATGCAGTACTAAACAAGCCCCGTGGGGGCATAACAGTTAGAGCAATCAAACAGTCTCTAGGCCCAAAGTGCTGCCTGATTGGCTGAAGAAATTGGAGGGAAAAGCTCTGTAGCTGGAAATGAGTGGAGCCAGAGGCACAGGGAAGAAAAGGCAGCCATTTTCAGTTAGGAGCTTGGTGGGGAAGAAGAAGGACCAGGAGATTTGAAGGGGGAAGGAAGATATTTTGGGAAATGTTTGTTATATGAAAGATACCTCTTTGAGAATAATAGTTAATAGATCTCTATAGTGTTTAGAGTGCTGAAGGTTTTTAAAGTTTCCTGTGTGGATTTCTGCACGTGGAACGTTGTTCTAAAGAACCTCAAGATAGTAGTACCATCCTCTGTAACAAGAAAAGCCTGACAAGTTATCTGCAACCATTACTCTTATTGACTGTTCAAAATAAACAACATTTTCCTAACTGAAGTCTTCATGTAGCTTTATGAACATTCTATTAAAGGAGGTGACGTTAAGAAGATAATAAAGTTTGGGTGTGATCCTGGACTCATCACTGAGCCTGGAACCCCAGGTTTCGGCGGTGACCAGGGGAGCATTTGCACAGTTAAAACTTGTGCGCCAGCTGCGCTCGTACCTTAGGAAGTCTGACTTGGCCATGGTGGTCCACGCTCTGGTTACATCCCATTGAGATGGCAGCATCTGGAGGGTTGCCTTTGAAGGCAGTTCCTGCAACTAGTCCAATGTTGATATCCAGGGAGCATGTAACTCCCCTGCAGTCTTACCGGGCATAATTCAAAGTGCTGGTTTTGACCTTTAAAGCTCTAAAAGGTTCTGGTCCAACTTACCTGTCCGAACCTATCTCTCCCTATGGATGCTTAAGATCATCTGGAGAGGCCCTGCTCTTGGTCCCGCCTGCTTTGACAGGGCCTTCTCAGTGGTGGCTCCTCGGCTTTGGAACACCCTCCCTAGAGACATCAAATCGGCCCCCTCCCTCCTGAGATTTTGCAAGAAATTCAAGATCTGACTGTTTGAGCAGGCATTTGCTGATGAAATATAAAGGTTTAATTAGATATATGGAATGACGACGATGTGATGGAAAGTGATTTCAACATGATGCTGAGACTGTAATTGTATGTTTTAATGCCTAATTGTTGTGTTATATTGTCATTGTTTGTTTTGTTACTCATGTTTTTGATTGAAGGGCAGAGACTGCCTTGTGTAAACTGTCCTTCGGGCTGAGAGGGGAGGTATAGAAATATGACAAATAAATAAATAAAAAAATTGGTGTAAGTGAAAGAAATCTTGAATAAGTAATTGAGGGAACTAAGGCAAAATATACTATACAGTGGTGGCTTCCCACTGTCTGGCTTTGTGTGAGTGAGTGTGTGCATGTGCTCTGATTCCCCCACAGCTTTGCCTTGGGCCAAGCCTTGTTGTTTGCCTTTTGTACTCCATCTTGTGTGTATGGTGGTGCCTTGCTGCTGTTGTGGCAAAGGTTCTGCCTATTTCTCTCCCTCCCTCCCCCATCTGTTGTTGCAACATCAATAAAATTATCATACAAAAGAAGGAAGGCTGCAAAAAAGTGTTGTATAATAGGGCAATATGCATGCAAAAAAATTTAAAAAGGGAAATGGGTGAAGAAGCAGGATGGACCCATCACGTTTTAGAGAAATGTGAATTATTGATAGTGAAACAGACAGATTAAGAGGACACTACTTTTTCTCCAGTTGCAAAAGTAGGGTCTGTCAGCAACTATGATATGTAAGAAAACTGAGAACAAACAAAAGCAGCACTCCTGAACTGTTGATAGCTAGAAGCATCTGGACTTACTGGCTAGGATTCAATTATCTGCTTCCTCTCGTCTGTTCCTTCCACAAGAATGGCAATCTGCCTCCTTCCTGCAGCCACATGTATCCTAAAATATGTTGAAAAAAGTTGGGAACCTGGTTAATGCAGGGTTTTGGCATCACATATAGCCACAGTGGAAAAGGAACAGAAGAAAATTCTAATCTGCTCTCATAGGAAGCAAAAGTATGCTAATGGATATACAGGTATATTATACGATCCTAGTTTCGTCTTGACATTTAAGATAGGATAGAGTTAAAAATGTGAAACGATGGGCAAGGTATAATAGTTCCCAGGAGTCCTTATCAAGATGTTAAAAGCACAGCAGCTTTTTGCTGTATCACCATTTATTTACAAATTGCCATCATTTGGGGAATTCCATGATTGACAATATTGCATTAGCAATTTGAAACAGGGCTTGCAATCCTCTATACACATGAACATACAACTTTGTCAAGCACATTTCAAGTTTCAACCCTCTTCAAATTGTATCTCCTTAAAGCATTATTTTGCAAAGCTACTATATATTTTCTAAATGTCCATTACTCTTTCATCCAAGTTTTGTCTAATTTTAAACCATGGTAGTCTAGAAGTCTTGGAGTCAACAACACACACAAATGCACATGGAGGATGCTTAACTGTTGCCTACTGCTCTCTTGTCATGCTCCCTAAGCTGCTCTTTCACATATAAAGACCTAAACAGCCCATTTAATTTGTGAATTTTACCCTGCATTTTATTATTGTTGGTCTTGTGTATATTTTGTTATATGTATTTTAATAGTGCTGTGTTTTATCTTTTTGTTTTAAACATGTCGTTTCCCACCTCAAGGAGAAGCAGACAATAAATGTATTATTGTTGTTGCGTTTTTCATGTCAGGAGTGAGTTGAGAAACTGCAAGTCCCTTCTGGTGTGAGAGAATTTGATGTTGTTTTACCATCCTGTGTGAGGCTTCTCTCATGTCCCTGTGTGAGAAGCTGGAGCTGACAGACAGGAGCTCACCCCACTCACCGGATTAAAACCGCCGACCTTTAGGTCAGCTATCCTGCTGGCACAAGGGTTTACCCATTGCACCACCGGGGGCTCCATATTTTTGCTGTTGTGTAGACCAGTGTTTCCCAACCTTTTTTGAGCCGCGGCACACTTTTTACACTTACAAAATCCTGAGGCACACCACCAACCAATATGACACAAAATGACACTCTAACACAGTAATACATATAGTTAATATTTTTTTGAAATGTATTTATGTGCTCAGTGTGAAACTTGGGCCTGTTTCGATGAACACAACATAGATAACCAATATAGATAAGTAATTTGAGCATTGGAGTTATGGGTGCATCTACACCAGGCATGGGCAAACTTGGGCCCTCCAGGTGCTTTGGACATCAACTCCCACCACTCCTAACAGCCTCAGGACCCTTCCTTTCCCCCCTCAGCCACTTAAGTCACACAGGAGACTTTTGAACCTCAGTATAGGAAGCAGGGCTCTCTCTGTGACATGACTCTCCTTCATGCGCAGTCCTGCCCTCCTCAGGAAACAAGGGAGAAGGAGAGGAGGCCTCAGTCCTCAGTCCCAGGTTCTGTCGTCGTCGTCGTCGGGTCATGAGCGGGGAGGAGGCAGACCGCGCCCCCTTTGGCAGTGGCGAGGCCCTCGCAGGCCGGCTCAAGCAGCCAGTCCAGCTCTACGCTTCACACTTTGCACAGCTGCTTCCGCCGCCAGTCCAAAGCGCGCAGCTCTCTGGCCAGAACGACTTCTCCGCCACTTTTGCTGCTGCCTCTGCTCCTAGGCAGCTTCGGGCTCCGAGCAGCAGTGGCGGCGGCAGCTGCAGCGAGGGATTCGCACCCCACCAAAGAGGCAGAGAGGCGGTTCGAAGCCATCCCTGGTCCTGGTCCTCCTCCTCCTCCAGCTGCTGCTGGTGCCGCCATTTTCTCTGGCCATGGGTCACATCACATCCCACTAATGTGTCTCGAGAGCGCTGATGGAGGACAGCGAGCAGCGCAGGAAGAATGGCACTGAATGGAGTGGTGAAGGGCAGACCCAGCAGAGGCAGGAAAGGAGGAGGGGAGGGGAGGGGGGCTGACGGCCAGGCCAAGGGGCGGGGACAGGGAAGAGAGGTTTTTCCGTGGCACACCAGGTGATTGCTCACGGAACACTAGTGTGCCGCGGAACAGCGGTTGGGAAACACTGGTGTAGACAAACCTAAATGGGAAACTTAGGAGGGTGTTTTTGAACTGGAAATGAAACAAAAAGGCAAAAAATTAATTAATTTCCTAAATTTATTTATATTATTTACAACATTTATATGCCACCCTTCCCACCCCGAAGGGGACTCAGAGTGGCTTACAAATTATATGTGAATACAATATATATATTATCAGCATAGCACAATATTAGTACCATACATTCCCATATTGTACTATACCACTATACTGTAACATTAGAAACACTACATGTAATATGAAATATATAATTATTTTATTGTATTATTTGTATTATATTGTATTATATATAAAGCCTGCTCCCTGCCCCTGCATATTTTGATGAAGCAAAAATGAATATTAAATTCTGAAATTTCAAGGAGCCATAGCCTTCCACACTTTGGACGGCAATCTCTGGGGTCTATTTCCTCCTCTCTACCCTGAAACTTTCAACCATCTATAGAAGTGACAGGGATTAATGGAAAGTGGCATTTCAGACCCAGCAGTGCTGAGTGGTGGTAGGGAAGTTTGGGAAAAATTAGTTATATGCAGAGGGACCTATTAAAACTGCCTCACTAGTCAAGCCTTTGTTCTGAGCATGTGTGACTTGAAATGCAATTCAGGGCTGTCAGGATTTGTTTTGCTAATGATTCTAACGTGTTAAAATTTTAACCATGGCTCCTTTTTGTGCTTCAAAGCATTCATCATCACATTCTTTTTATTAATTTGTCTTCTGCTCTTGAAAACAAAGGGGGGACATTTATTTAGTTGGGTTATTTGGAGAAATGCATCTGCAATGCATACAGTAGAAATTCAAAGGCATTTCTTACATTAAAAAGTATTTTAGTGAACACATACACAAGTGTGTGTGTGTGTGTCACTTAGCAAACACACACACACACACACACACACACACAACCTATCTATCTTCCTTGTAAGGCAATCCCTCATAGCCCAAGAACGATAGTCCTCCAAATGTAGAGTCTTGGCAGTGGATTCATAGGTGGCTGTGGAACCCTATTCTTGATCCACATGTTCTCCCGCAGTGAGGGCATTGATTCCGGTCAAGTTTGGTTTAATGCACCTTCCTCTTAGCATGTTTCTCCCTTTTACCATCCATTCATGCCTCTTTGAATTCTGCAGCAATGCTGGTCACAGCTGACCTCCAGTTAGAACACTCAAGGGCCAGAGCTTCCCACTTCTTGGTGTCTATGCCAGAGGCTTTTCCTGCTTTGTTCCAAAGGGATTTCTTTTTACCAGAGGCATTGTTTGGGCGTTCCAAGTAAAAATCCAGGAGGACGCGAATTTTCCACACTGTGTAGATGCACCCAGTGTCTCCAGCACCACACTTCAAATGAGTTGATTTTCTTCCTATCAGCTTTCTTTACTTTCTAGTCTGTGTCTTCCACAAAAGCCTTTCTGGCATGGTAGACCCTATTGGAAGCACTGTTATCAGCGGCATATCCTCTTATGTCACAAGAGCACACAATTCCACCATCATTGAAAAGTGTGGAAGTTCTCTTTCCTTGTCTTTAAAGGAAATCTACTGAAAATAGAAGACTCATTTGGCTTTTAAAAATGTTTTCAATGTGCTACAAAAATATTTGAATACCCATAATGCTCCAAACACTCTTCCACTCAAAACCAGAAATAGCGTCACTGAGAATTACTTTCCAGATGTCAATTAATCAAATTTTGAAATACCTTGTTTATGTACCCCCACCACATTCCTCCAATAAAATATTAATTAAAAAATAGTTTAAGCTTTCAGGGAGAAGGAGAAGAAATATAGTAGGCCTCTATAGTGATTAGAGTGGTGGTGTGGAAGGAAGATTCAAAAAGTCCAAAATAACCGGTTTGCATTCCTGTGTGTGGAACTTTGTTTTAAGAAATTCAAGTTATAAGACCATTCTCTGTGAAAGTAAAGCCTGTCCGTTTATTTGAAACCATTACATATCTTTACTGATCAAGAACAAAATAAACATCATATTCTTGTTTTATTTCAAAAAGAAGAAGAGAGAATTAGTTTCCAGATGTTGTGCTGTTTTCTATGCTTGTCCTATGGAAACTGTTGAATGGAAACTCAGTCTATGGAAACTCAGACCTCACAACCTCTGAGGATGCCTGCCATATGTGCAGATTAAACGTCAATAGAGAAAGCTTCTAGAACATGGCCATACAGCCCGAAAAACCTACTACAACCCAGTGATTCTGGCCATCTAAGCCTTCACTAATACATTAAACTGAGGAATTCTTGCAAACTGATTCCATGGAGCATTGAATCCAAAGATAGATTGGAGAATAGAAGGCTATATTCACTGGAGTATCAAGTAATTGTGGGAAAATACTTGTCAAGGTTCCTTGAATTATATGTTGTTCAGTGTTGTGTATTTTATCTTGCTTTTCTGAGAAGCACAGGAATAAGGTATATGCTGTAGGCCACACTTTTAATACATATAGGACATTTCCATCAAATGCAGTGACATTTGCAACATGTTCCATAAGAACTGCTGTATAATGTTCAGCCAAAAAACTCAACCTGGGAAAGAATTACTTAAAAGCAGTTTTCAAACCACTGTCTTTGTTGAATTGATTAGTGCTACTAAAACAATGAAAAGTAAAGCCTTCTTGCAATATTTGACTGCATGCAGTGTTCTAGGAAACGGAAAGAACGCTCTTAATTCTCAGAGCAGATTGGAACTCTATAATCAGTTACACGATTCCCTTATGCGCATGCCTATTTTGAAATGCTTTTTGATTAATATCATGCTTTGGCGCACCCATCTGTCTCTGTGCTAAAGAAAACATGAGTTTTGGAAGATGTTATTATGTGATGTACATCCATAATCAAGGGAGAAAAAAATTAAGAGACTTCCCATTATTCAGGATCTTAGAAAGTGTCTTGCCAAACGGAAGTGATGGAGGGTGCTAATTTAACTGTGAAGAGATTGGCCATAGGCAGTGCCCCCCCCCTCAGCTCAATCTAATAAAATTATTCCATTTTTGAAGAAAATCTCCAACCTTCCCATTTTAAGTGCTCTGGGATGTATAATGTGTCTCATTATTCTATGTTGTTTTTCTCCCACTGGATGACAGAAATAATGGTTCACTGACTAATGAAATCATTTTATCCAACTTGGAAAATCTGTAGTTCACAGAATTATCTGCTATTACTATTCATTATTCATCTGGGAAAATACTCAAGACATTTTTGGGCCACCATGACATTAAATTCTCATTTTTTGTACACATACAACTGTGATGGCCTCTTTCAAACATCCTGAACTGTGATGACACCATTGAAAATAGCCTGTGTTGTACTGAGTGCAACACAGGAAGTATTTCAGAAGATTGTCTCCATTTAGCATGGTGTGTGTTTGGGGAGGGTTTTCTTATGTGTGATGGATTTGAATCTATACTTTGTGCATTCTAATTCACTTTTTATATTGTGGACCAGGGAAAACTTTGTAATCTTTGATGATACTCAGTAATTAGAAGATGATTAATGCAGGTACACAGCTTAGGAGTGATCCTGGATTCATCGCTGAGCCTGGAACCCCAGGTCTCGGAGGTGGGGAGCTTTGGCACAGTTAAGACTTGTGCGCCAGCTGCGCCCGTACCTTGGGAAGTCTGATCTGGCTACGGTCGTCCACGCTCTGGTCACATCCCGAATAGATTACTGCAACGCACTCTACGTGGGGCTGCCTTTGAAGACAGTTTGGAAATTGCCACTAGTCCAGATTCCTAACTGGAGCTACATACAGGGAGCATACCACCCCCCTGTTGTGTCAGCTCCACTGGCTGCCTGTCCACTTCCGAGCTCAATTCAAAGTGCTGGTTCTGACCTTTAAAGCTCTATACGGTTCTGGCCCAGCTTACTTGTCCGAACGCATCTACCGCTATGTCCCACCTCCTAATTTAAGATCATCTGGGGAGGCCCTGCTCTCACTCCCGCCAACTTCTCAAACGTGGTTGGTGGGGACAAGAGATAGGGCCTTCTCGGTGGTGGCTCCTCATCTGTGGAATGCACTTCCAAGTCACATACGATTAACCCGATACCTCCTGGCATTCAGGAAAAAAGTGAAATCTTGGCTATGGGACCAGGCATGTGCACATTAGCACAATACAGCACTTTCGATTGATTGTAATGGCAAGTTGATGGATATGGCTCAATGTTCCTATTATGGACGGAACACTGTTTTTAACTTAAGTGAATGTATATGATGTATTAATGTTAATTGTATTTTAATGTATTTTAATGCTCAATGTTTTTGGTATTATATTGT
This sequence comes from Anolis apletophallus, assembly GCA_030556195.1. NCBI lineage: Eukaryota > Metazoa > Chordata > Lepidosauria > Squamata > Anolidae > Anolis > Anolis apletophallus. The sequence continues at coordinate 30,342,660 of JARBWK010000014.1, read as the reverse complement.
ATTTATACTGTGTTTCGGCATCAAATTGTTTCCTTTGTTTGGCCGCTCTGAGCCCCCCTTCGGGCGTCGAGAAGAGCGGGGTAGAAATGTTGGAAATAAATAAATAAATAAAGTCTAACCCTCAAGATTCATCCATATTAATCACCATTGTGTGTTTCTGGATGGAAGGGAGTTAGACTAGTGGGTTTTGGTGGTGTCTTCCAACACAATGGTTCCATGAAACAAAGTCTCAACTGAAGTATCCAACCACAAAATGATTGTCTGGTAAGAAAAGCAGCATTTATGTGCATCAGGCACGAGAAACAGGCATGGACAAACTTCAGCCCTCCAGGTATTTTGGATTTCAACTCCCACAATACTTAACAGCCGGTGAGCTGGCTATGATTTCTGGGAGGTGAAGTCCAAAATATCTGGAGGGCTGAAGTTTGCCCATGTCTGCACTTGAAGGAGCCCAGTTAGGAAATGGGCAATGCAAACTCATAGATTTTTCCTGAATGGGGAAATTATTTAAATAAAAGGAAAAGGGTAGGTCATAGGGAGGACCTCCCTTGCATATTTCTACATGGCCCTGAGCATGTCTCCTCTCAGCCTTCTCTTCTGCAGGCTAAATATGCCCAGCTCTTAAAGCCACTATTCGTAGGGCTTGTTCTCCAGATCATCTTAGTTTCCCTCCCCTGGACACATTCCAGCTTGTCAACATCTCCCTTCAATTGCGGTGCCCAGGATTGGAAACAATATTCCAAATGTGATCTGATCAAGGAAGAATAGAAGTAGAATATATATATGTATCTCTGTTTTTATATATTTTAATATGCTGTTTTAAGTTGTTTTAAATGTGTATGGTGTTGAATTTTGCTATAAGCCGGTCTGAGTCTCTCCATGGAGATGAGAAGGTCAGGGTACAAAAATTTTAAATAAATAAATAAATATAGTATCTAGATCAGGGAAGTAGCATGATTTCCCTGGATCATGACACTATACTCCTATTTAAACAGGCCCAAATCCCATTGGCTTTTTTTTGCTACCACATGATATTGTTGGCTCATGTTTAACTGAACTAACAATGTCCCGGATGAACTGCTGACCTGAAGGTCAGAGGTTCAAATCCACGAGATGGGGTGAGCTCCTGTCTGTCTGCTCCAGTTTCCCATGCGGGGATATGAGAGAAGCCTCCCATAGGTTGGTAACACATCAGGGCATCCCCTGGGCAACGTCTCTGCAGACAGGCAATTATCTTACACTATTTTCTCAAACCACTTCTGGCATGAACCCCCCTCCCCCCCTCACATGAATTGGTTAACCAGTCAAAATTAATGAGTAAACCTGTTTTTTTAACCTGAAACATTTCAGGGGGGGGGTTGAACCCTTAACCCCGCCTCTGGTTACAGGCCTGGTGACACCCCCCCCCCTCCACACACACACACACGACTAAGTCCATTAACTCTGTAGTCAGTGGCTGTGCACCCTTTATTGAGATAAGCTATTGTTTCAGCTATGGTGAAGTTTAACATGCTGAAGGTGTTTTCTCTTAGGAACAAGACTTTTGTAATGGTTCAGTGCCATCTGCAATCAGAATACGTTTTTGCTTTGCACTGGGCAAAGAATTGCAACCAATTACATTTGGAATCACCCAGGCAGGATACAAAATGTTGCCAACAGTCAAGGTGAAGAGCTTCATTTCACAATCCCTTTAACCAGTTTGTAATGGCAAAAATAAGTCCAACTACTGTACATTCCAACTCCAAAATTGTCCAAGAGTGGGTAAAAAGGAGGGAGAGACCTATTTACAGTTGTGAAAAGCAGGAAATTTATATGTGCAGGCTTCATTGCACTTGTCTTTCATGCTACCAAATGTGTCCTTTTAAGATATTATACCGTTTCACACCTGATTGACTAAGGAATTTAAGAAGATATCTCTTCCCACAGTTATAATCTATCCTTAAGTCTCTTATCACTGTTTAATGTTGAAATGTATACATTTCAATATCCATCATGCACTGTGAAAAACATTTACAAAAAGTCAATGCACCTGGTATTTATAAAACGTATTTTCCCCTATTTCTCAAGAAACTGTGTGGAGTGGAGGACAGCTCACCTTGGTACTTTCACTAGATGGTTTCCTACATATGAAACTTTATCTCTATGAACCCACATAAATCTCCTCTTTTTACACTTTCAGGGACAAATTTCAAGTTAAATTTACATATTAACATCTAGCAGGAATGTTCAGTTCAGCTTTTTTGCATGTGTTGCACCTCAGACTCCGGCACGGCTCCCCCCTGGCCACACACGCTACAAACAGTCTCTGGTAAAAATGTTTTTTATTGAAGAAGCAAGTAAAGATAAAATACATCAGCTAATAATCTCAAAAGGTCTCAGAACGAAAGACAGCAAATAGTCCAAAGGCAAAACTTGACTAGGTAAATAGTCCATGAATCAGTTCAAAGCAACAAGGGCAAACACGGGCCAAAACTCAGACCCATCAAGAGCAAGCTTTACATGACATCCGTAAGCAAAGAGCCGTCATATCTGAAAGTAATTTCCCAGCCAGCTCTTAAATAGAAAGTTACTTTCTCTTTAATATATCTTTATTAGCGGGTTTTTTAAATACATATAAAAAAAAGCAGAATGAGAGGGAAAAAGGGAGGGAGGGGGGAGGGGGTTGGGGGGAGGGAATGGGAGCATAGGGATGGGGAAAATGAAAGATAAAGAATGTTGGCATATTCCAACTACTTCCAGTCTGGATTGCAGGTTTCTTCAAGTTCTTGATCATCAAAACTTCCTATATTTTATTCCAAAATGTTCCAACTTCCTTCCATTAAGTAGGTTTTCCTAGGTTCTTCTTTTGTTTTTCTCGTTCTTCTCATATTTTAAATAGAAAGTTACTTTCGATCTCCGCGGCAGCCACTCCTACGAGGGTTCCAATCTCGGTGGAAAGCTCTGATGCTTCTCAGCCGATCAAACTGCTCATTAAAATCTACAGGTGCCTCGTAATCTATCTGTGGGCCGCCACTGTCCTTGGGGAAAGAATGCCCATCTGGAGGCCTGAGAACGGATTGATTCTCAAGGGAACCGGTGTTATCAGACATTCCACTTTGGGGCCCTGGATCAACATCAGTAAGCATTGCAGGATTTACATTACCATCAGAAACATTCTCATCAATTGCCTGCACATCAGGTATCCCATCATCCCTGACATTTACATGGCTACCAAGTTGAAATCCCACAGCATGCAAATTTTTTTTGTGCAAAATCTACATTTCACCCTTAATTGTGTCCTTCTGGGAACTAGAAGAAAAAAAATCAGAGAAGGGTGTCCATTCATTTTTAAATATCATTTATAACTAGCTGTGGTCAAGCCCTATTACAGCTATTCAGCAGGCCCTGGAAATGAATAGCCCCAGGCAGTACCCTGGCCATGAGTTAGGGCCCTGTTTTGTATTTTATCCTCTTCTCTGGCCCTATGTGTTCCCATTGGCCCAGCCCTCTTATAGCTGTTGTTCCCTTGCTAAGCAGTGGCGTGGCACCTTTCCCACACAAGCAGCCTGCCTAGTCCCTTCTCGTTCGCGTCCCTGGCTCACAATGAGCCCACAAGGCACACACAGGCCTTTTGAAAGGGCAATGGCTACCATGCCCCTCCCCACATGGATTCCCCTCATTGGCTGGAGGCAAGCATCTTAGCATGCAAGCTACTGCTTGCCTCCAAATGCTGAGACTTTTCCAATTCACTTCCTGAGTTGGAACAAAGATGGCGACAGTGGCTTCGAAATGGCAAGGTTCTCAAATCACTTCGAAATAACTTCAAAAAGGAATTTGATCCGAAGTTAATCCGAATTACGAAGATTCCGACTGGACCTAACCATGCCTATTACCTACTGTATAACAAGGTATGCAATTTGTCTACAAAAGCATAAGTCCGGGGCAAGTTTGGGACCAAATTATGGATTTTGTTATGACCCATGGATCAGTTGAGGGTCTTATCAAGGAGAAGGGAAAGCACTAGTGATGCCTCAGGAGTCTAGCTGCCACAACCACGATTTTCCTGCACATGCATCGAAAAAGCTTTTCTCTACTCAGAGAAAGATATCAAGTTACATCACAGTGTTAACTTTTTATTATTTTAAATGCCATCTTCTTCTTTGAGTAGTTTGGAATTCTCAGATCACTTTTTAAGGGGGGGGAGAGAGTTTATGCAGAGTGCAATTCTTGGTCTTTTTGTTTGACTTTTTTTGTGGTCAAGATGGGATTTTGTTACTTTGGTGTCCTGGGTGAAAATGTTGTGGACACTAGTAATTTTTTGTTCAGTTTTCTAAATTTGCCCATTTGGCACTATACAAATCTCACTTTCTGGACTATTTATTTATTTATATACTGTATTTTTATTGCTTTATTGCTTTATTTCACTTATCTGTATCTCGTTGTTCTCACTCCCAGCAGGGGACTCAGGGCGGCTTCATAACAGGCATTCATCCAGTGCCAACAAAGGTAATAAATTATAATAATAACAATTAAAACAGTTCATTCTAAATATATATATAAATTCCCATTATGGGCTAACTTGTATTTGTGATTTCCAAGGCCATTTCCAACACACCAATAATTAATCATCAGATTTGTTTATCAGATATCTGACAATACTGGATTTGGATAGCCCTAACAAAGAATGTACTATTAACATTTTATTAACACAAACATTAGATGTTTTGTGAGCCCTCTAACCTATGTATATTATTTGTAGAAATACCACCCTTGACAAAGGATCACTAAGGAATTATACATGCAACTGTGAGTGTGAATAAATCAGTATATTGATCCACATTGTGCAGAAAGCAGCATCATCTAGTTAAAGAATACACTGGGCTCTTTTCAAAATACCTTCTACATATTGACCTCATTGTCAGTGGGTCAGCCTTCTATAGAGCCAAAGATGCTTTGCCTCTGCTAGTACAAATCCATAATGCTATGTATATCAATACAGCTCCTCTTGAGCTGATTTTGACCTACAGCCTTAGCTTGAAGATCCATTATGTAAATTATAGCTTGAGTTTTAGTTGAATTATACACCTTGTAACTTTCACCCCAAGGGAAAAGAAGACACAGAGGAATGCAATGTTTGCAACCAAGTGGCAGAAAGAAAGCAAAAAAGATAAAGTAATCCCTGCCACTGCTCATTCAGGGTAGTACTGAAACCACAAAATTGATCCACATCTTGTTTGTGATGCAACGTCAGAATGCTACTACTACTATACCTTGGACAAAATAGATTACAACTGAGACATTATTTAAATTGTATTATTACATATTTTATTTTCAAACATTGACCTTATTCTTATTATTATTCTTATTATTATTCTTTCTTGGCAAAAAATGATGATATTTTCAGGACTGGAGACCAGGGGTGGATCTACAAAGGTTAAATCCTCCATGGCTGATGTGAAGAACTCCACATCTGTCTCAGGGAAATCCACACAGTCTCCATGCCACTGTGGCAGCAGCAGCAGGAAGTCCCCAGCATCCAGTCTAAAATGGAAACCAAATATCAAGCCAAATGGAATAATAATAATAAAAAAACTTTATTTATAACCCGCATCTATCTCCCCGGAGGGGACTCGGAGCGGCTTACATGGGGCCGTGCCCAAACAGCACATCACAAAATAAACCACATTAAAAAACAATAAACACAGTAAAAGCAATAACCACAATAAAATACATCTGAAAAGAACACAACAGCAACAGCACAGGTGAATCTAAAATAAAACGACAGGGCAGGCCACATCTATTATATAAAGGAAGAGTCATCATGTGAAGACTACCTCAAACAGAGAAACCTTACAACGCAGAAACACAAAACTTGCCAACAGAAATAGGCCTCAAGCAAGGTACGTTTGTAGCAAAGAAACTTTCACCCCCAAAACCTAAAAGGCCCCCAAAACCACGAGTAAAAATAAAACTACATTTCCCAGCATCCTCTGCGGCAGCCAGCGAAACCCATTGGCCAACATCAGTTACCATAGTAATGGTGGGCAAAGCCACTTAGAATGCTGAGAGATTTCAGTTGAGGGTTAAACTGCCACGGCCAAGATCTAGGAGGGAGACAAATAGGGCACCAGGGACACAGGCACCACTGACAAACACATACCCCCAGAATAACACAAAAGTAATACCTACACACAACACAATACACACATAACACAACCTTGCGTCTACTGCTCAACCCATTTGTATGCCATTCCTTCCTTCCACACAGGCATAAGCTGACCCAAAAGACAAGCCATGCCTTCTAAAAAAAAACCAGCATCGGACGACACACTCGCAACGCTACATACATCACACAAAAAAGGGCAGAACAAACGTCAGAACAGAAAGACACTGCACTACACTAGCTTTTGCCATCCCCATAAACAAGGCTCAAGGACAAACACTACAAATCTGTGGCACAGACCTTGACACAGAATGCTTCTCCCACGGACAACTCTACGTAGTGTGCTCCAGAGTTGGGAAACCACAGAACCTCTACATTAACACAGCAGACGGAAAGACAAAAAAACATTGTATATCCACAAGCTCTGCAGAACGCCAGGAACACCACACACCGACAACTCCACAGGACTTCAACATCCCACCCACCAGAACAACCCACAACGACACAGCCATGACCCCACAAAGAACATAAGTAACATCAATTCCAACCCTTACATACTCAGACTTTCTCGCATCTCCTAAATAGGGCACAGCAACGCGTGCCAGGTACAGCTAGTGAACATATGTTTAAAACTCAGGGGAGATTAAGTGGAGTAGGGTCGAATCATAAAATCACAAAGGGGGGGAAAGGTCTCGCAGATACGAGGGCATTTGAGGGGCCCTTCCATGCAGCCATATAACCCAGAATATCAAGGCAAAGAATCCCACAATACCTGCTTTGAACTGGGTTATCTGAGTCCACATTGCCATATATCCCAGTTCAAAGCAGATCATGTAGGATTTTATTCAGCTGTGTGGAAGGGGCCTGTGTCACTGCCCAGTCTTCTCTTCACCAAGCTTCTTCAACTTTTTTCATATGTTTTGTTTCCCATGTCTAACTAAGTTTTTTCATATGTTTTGATTCCCATGTCTCTAAACTAAGTTTGACATAGGGAAAAACAGAAGTACATTCTAGCCAATCCTCCATTGGCTAGAAATACAAGCCAAATACTAGCTTCTAGTTTGTATCCAAACAATTCTCTCATGTCAGGATGCAGGTTTGGAATCACAGAGCTCTGAACATCTTTGTGCTTTGGATATTTAAGCCTGGATATATACTGCCATATATCAGATAATCTGGATTTTATATGGCAGTGCAAATGGAGTCTGTCCTGCCCAGTGCTGGGCAGGGCACATCTCTAGGATGGAGAACCACCGCCTCCCAAAGATATCTATGGCCTCTATGGTGAACTCGCCACGGGTCAGCGCAAGAGAGGCACCCCCCAAAAGAGATATAAAGACTCCCTGAAACAACATCTCAGGCTCGGCCAGATTGATCACCAACAATGGTCCACCCTGGCCTCACATCGGGAGGCATGGAGATGCAACTATCCACAATGCTGCGGACTCTTTCAAGAAGACATGCCGAATGGGTCTCGAAGAGAAATGACAACGCAAAAAGAACCGTAACTTGGAAACAACATCACCCAAGGAGAACTTCTGCTGTGCTTTCTTCAACTGAACTTGCCTATCTCAGATTGGCCTTTTTAGTCATCAACGTGCTTGTAAAAAGTGTGGGATGAGTCCTTCCTAAGAATCTATGCTCGCGAAGTAATGCCGAGAGAAATGGAGCCTAAAAGACTGATTATTTCCCAATTCAAGGTGCCGGTTATGACCTATAAAGCCCTATACTGCTCGGACCCCACCTATCTCCGCGATCGCAACTTTCCCTATGAGCCAGCACAAAATCTGCATTCAACCGGGGAGGCTCTCCTCTCGTTCCCACCACAGTCTCAAGTGCAGTTGGTGGGGATGAGGGAGAGAGCCTTCTCAGTAGTGCCCACCGCTTCTGGAATGCCCTCCCCAGAGAATTAAGACTGACCCCATCACTCTCCTCTTTTTGTAGGGATTTGAAGACCTGGTGATTTCATCAGGCCTTCAATAATGATCAGCCTTAGGCCCAAGACCTCTACCCACCAGTTAGGGCTCAAGCCAGCACTTTACCTGTTCCCAGCTCTTCCTCCATTTCGTGGTATTGGCCTTAGCCCAGCCCTTTCCTCAAAACTGTCTGGAGGCCCTGGAAATAAGTAGCCCCAGGCCCTATTCTGGCCATTAATTAGGTCCACTTCCTGCGCTTCATTTATTCCCCAGCTAAATTTATTACTACATCAACCCCGGCCAACCCTTCAAACTGTCCAGCCCATGTTCAAGTAGGGCCATTGGTAACTTATTTGCACAATGGAATAGTGTGGAATGGTTGTGTCAATACATGAGATTGTGTTTATATAAGTTGTTTATATTTTAATGACTACTCTGTATGTTTTATGTTACTTGTGGAAACCACCCTGAGTCCCCGTGGGGAGATAGAGGGGTCTATACATAAATTATTATTATTATCTACTATTTATGTATGCCTGAAATTTGAAAGCTTTAGAAGTGTCCCTTATTCCTCTCTTACAACCACAAAGGACTAGGTTGGTGAATGTGCAGCATAGGACTTTAACTGTAGTAGGGCTTCAGCTATAGAACTCTCATCAAAAGTCAAATGGGTTATGAGACCAGGGGTACTCACACTTTTTCAGCATGTGAGCTACTTATAAAACAACCAAGTCAAAATGATCTACCTACCCACTACTCAGAGAGCCATAAAAGCAAAATATTTGGAAATTTATTTCAGTGAGAACCATATAATATATTTTAAGACTGAATTCAACTAAATGTGAGTATAATAAGCCCCTGAATTTATTATTAATAATGATGATGATAATATTCATTCAGCCTCTGCTACTATTACTACTACTAATAATAATAAGAACAACAACAATAGGTTCCTAGAGTAGAAGGAGATCTCGTAGGGCCATCCAGCCCACCTCCTTCTGCCATAAGGGAAAAACACAATCAAAGCATTCCTCACAGATGGCCATTCAGCCTCTGATGATAATAATAATAACAATGGGTTCCTAGAATAGGAGGAGACCTCCAAGGGCCATCCAGTCCAACCTCCTTCTGCACCTGGGCGGCATCAGGAGCCTGCGGGGCGGGACTGAGCCTTCCTCCGGCCCTGCCTGCGATCTACCAGGACACCCTACGTGATCTACTAGTAGATCGTGATCTACCTAATGAGCACCCATGTTCTAAACTTTCTGTTCTAGCCACCCACATTTTCACTTGGTTTTTGTATTTTTTCAACTCTTTAAATATCTTTCAAAATTGTTCCAAATATGTTTTTACAGAACATATTCCTGCATGGTAGAGTATTGCGCTAGATGGATATCATAGGCACTCCCAACTCTGTGATTCTATCAAGTTGAGTCCTGAAAAGGAACATACTATCTTATTCAGAAGCAAAACAGTCTCCAAAATGAATTGGCATAATTTGTCTGCCACAGAATCTCATTATGCCTCAAAATTTGGCCACATTTGGGACAAAGCTGTCTGATCCTGCAAAGTTCTGACAGATATTTTCTGGCTATGGTTTACAGAAACAGTTGTTACACCAATATCAAAAACATTTTTCTCTATCTGCACCAGTTGGCTCTCCATAACCAGCAGATATTTCTTAACTGTTGTTTCTATCATCATCTTGAGCAATAAAATACATTATGTTATATTTTAAAAGAAGGGGAGGGATCAAGGAGAATGTGATGAAAAGGGAACAATAGTATGAGAACTGCAGAAATACATTTACTTTGAATTAAGATCTGATATTACTGACAATCTATCACAGGTAATCAGGGCAGTATCGACTTCACATCTTCTTGACAATTTTTCTGTCACTGAAATTAAAGGAATTTAGGACACTTTCAAACAAAGCTGCCTCTAATTCCCTCAAAGTGCATGTCAGCCTGGGGGGACCTTCAGAAATGTCTACTTGTGATCAGCTCCATAAAGTTTTCAGACATGCCGAAGCATTAGCAACGGTAGAGAAAATAGATATCTCTTAATAATTCAACATATCCCTGGCTTTTTGTTCCTCTTTTAAATATTGCTGCAATAAAACAATTCTCTTATTTTCTGGGACATGCCTCTATGATAAATCTTTTGCACTTTCTCAGTAAAGTTTTTTTTAAAAAAATTCCCAGCCTTCTAAACACCACAGAATTTGCATTTGCAGGATTAAAATAGTGGTATTCAGCTCATCCCTTTGAAGATGAAGCAGACATTTTGTAGCCTTTCAGATGTTGTCAGGCTATAGCTTTCATCTGTTCCAAACGGCTTGAGCAATGGTGAAGATGTAAGTTTATCCACTAGTTGACATGCAACTCATCTTTCAAACCCTAACTGGGACTTGAGTTGCAGATCAACACCATTTGGAAGGCCAAGAGATGGCTACCAGAAAGGATTTACAAGTTATACATTGAAACAATAATACTCCCATGGAACATGTATTTCATATTTTGATGTACAGAGCTTTTCTCTCCAACTTTCTTGTAGTCCAGTGTTCCTCAACCTGGGGGTAAGGACCCCTGGGGGGTTTCCAGGGGGTGTCTGAGGGGTCACCAAAGACCATCAGAAAACACAGAATTTTCTGTTCGTCATGGGGATTCTGTATGGGAATTTTGGATCAATTCTATCATTGGTGGGGTTCAGAATACTCTTTGTGTCATCTGTACGCAGATGATGTCCAACTCTGTCACTCCTTCCCACCTGCTACTAAGGAGGCTGTTCAAATCCTGAACCGGTGCTTGGCCGCTGTAACGGACTGGATGAGGGCTAACAAATTGAAACTAAATCCAGACAAGACAGAGGTACTCCTGGTCAGTGGTAAGGCCGAACAGGGTATAGGGTTACAGCCTGTGCTTGACAGGGTTATACTCCCCCTGAAGACGCAGGTTCGCAGTCTGGGAGTGATCCTGAACTCATAGCTGAGCCTGGAACCCCAGGTCTCGGAGGTGGCCAGGGGAGCTTTTGCACAGCTCAGACTTGTGCGCCAGCTGCACCCGTATCTTGGGAAGTCAAACTTGGCCACAGTGGTCCACGCTCTGGTTAAATCCCGTATAGACTACTGCAACACTCTCTACATGGGGTTGCCTATAAAGACTGCCCAGAAGCTGCAATTAGTCCAGCGTGCAGCAGCCAGACTACTAACAGGAGCGGGGTACAGGGAGCGCACAACTCCCCTGTTGCACCTGCTCCACTGGCTGCCAATTAGCTTCCGAGCACAATTCAAAGTGCTGGTTTTGACCTACGAAACCTGATACGGTTCCGGCCCAGTTTACCTGTCCAAACGCATTCTCCCCTATGAACCATCAAGAGTGCTAAGATCGTCTGGAGAGGCCCTGCTCTCAGTCCCACCACCTTCGCAGGCACGTCTGATGGGGATGAGGGACAGGGCCTTTTCTGTGGTGGCCCCCCAGCTGTGGAATTCCCTCCCAAATGAAATTAGATCTGCCCCCTCCCTCCTGACTTTTAGGAAGTGGGTGAAAACGTGACTGTGCAATGAGGCCTACACAGAATGAAGGAGGAGATCGCTATGTGACTAAAGTCGCTAACCACTTGATACGGACCAAATATATGGATTAAGTTGGACTTGATTTTACTTTGGTGAAAGGCTTTTTAAATTTATTTATTGTATTGTATTGTATTGTAAATTTTATTGTAAATTTATGATGTTTTTAGATTTTAAATGTTAGCATTGAATACTTGCTGTTTGCCAGTCTGAGCCCCTCTTCGGAGGTGAGAAGGCCGGGGTATAAAAGTTTTAAATAAATAAATAAATAAATTTGATTGTAGGTGGACTATAAATCCCAGCAACGACAACTCCCAAATGTCAATGTCTATTTCCCCCCAAATGCCACTAGTGTTCATATTTGGGCATATTGAGTATTTGTGCCAAGTTTGGTCCAGATCCATCATTGTTTGAGTCCACAGAGCTCTCTGGATGTAGGTGAACTCCAACTACAAAACTCAAGCTCAATGCCCACCAAACCCTTCCTGTATTTTCCGTTGGTCAGGGGAGTGTCTTGTGTCAAGTTTGGTTCAATTCCATCATTGGTGGAATTCAGAATGCTCTTTGATTGTAGGTGAACTATAAAACCCAGCAACTACAACTCGCAAATAACAAAATCACCCCCAGCTCCACTAGTATTCAAATTTGGGCACATTGTAGATTATCATCACCTGGGGAGGCCCTGCTCTCGGTCTGCCTCCCTCGCAGGCACAATTGGTGGAGAAGAGAGACAGGATCATCTCAATGGTGGCCCCTCGACTGTGGAACTCCCTCACCAGGGATCGTAGATCAACCCCCTCCCTCCTGACCTTAGGCAAGGGAGTGAAAATATGGTTTGTAACCAAGCCTTTAGAGAACTTGTGCAATAGATAGACTTGGAACAATATGCAATGACCATTGGAACGGTCTGGATTATGCTCGTGGATTATGTGTTTGACTCTGAATGTATTGTTTTTAAACGTTTTAATAGTTTTAGTGTACTTTTTTAAATTCTATATTAATATTTATTTAAGTGTACATTCTGTTTTGAGGCATCAAATTGTTGCCTTGAGTCCCCTCCAGGGTGAGAAAAACCAGGGTAGAAATGTCATAAATAAATAAATAGAAACCCCTCAAAATGTAAGATTTCCAGGACACCAGCATAAGCAGCAGGCAATCTGGAAATGGCATGAATTGGACAATTTATGCTTCAAGGGCTATGTGTTTAATTGTTTAAATGCATGGGTATGCTGGTTTTGACCTATAAAACCTTATACGGTTCCAGCCCAGCGTACCAGTCTGAACATATCTTCTTTTATGTCCCACCTCGGAGCTTAAGATCTTCTGAGGGGGCCCTGCTCTCAACCCCGCCTCTGTCACAAGTGCATTTGACGGGGACGAGAGACAGGGCCTTCTCAGTGGTGGCTCCCCGCCTGTGGAATTTGCTCCCCGAGGACATTAGGTTATCTTCATCCCTCCTCTCCTTTAGAAAGAAGTTAAAAACATGGATGTGGGACCAGGCTTTGGGGGATTATGTGGACAATGATAATGATGACAATGGCTATGAAAATCAACTATGGACAAGTTTGATGAAGTCTCCAATTACAAAATTCAGCTAGATAATGGCCACCAGTCTGGTATTTTTAGTAGATTTTAATTGTACTGACTAAACGTTTGAACTATTTTAATTATTGGTTCTGTTGTGTATTTTATTATATGTACATGTAGACATCAGTGGTCCAAGCCTCGGTCATCTCAAGACTAGACTACTGTAATGCTCTCTACGTTGGCCTTCCTTTGTTGGTGATCCGGAAATTGAAACTGGTCCAGAATGTGGCAGCTCGGCTGTTAGCTGGTGTTCCTATGAGCAGCCATATTACACCTATTTTACGCGAGCTGCACTGGTTACCGGTGGAATGCCGGATCACTTTCAAGGTGCTGGTATTGACCTTCAAGGCCTTGAATGGTCTGGGGCCAGTGTACCTCAGGGACCGCCTCATCCCATATTGTCCCACTAGGCCATTACATTCGGAGTCAGGACAACTTCTCGAGGTTCCAAGTTTCAAAATGTTCCATCTTATTACTACAAGAAGGAGGGCTTTTTCGATAATAGCCCCCACTTTGTGGAATGCACTGCCTTCCGATGTTCGCGCCCCCACAGATTTGTTGGCATTCCGGAAGGCGTGTAAAACACTTCTGTTTCAGCAGGCATTTGGTGTTTCAGACTGCTGATTCTGTGGACACTTGCCTCCTATTTTATGTCTAGAGCTCCTGTTGAGTTGTATTTTATGCAGCTAATTCTCTTTTGTTCTGTTTTATTGTGTTTTATCTTGTGATTTTACTGTTGTAAGTCGCCCCGAGCCAAATTGGGAGTGGCGACCGATAAGTGCAAATAATAATAATAATAATAATAAATAAATAATAATGCATTGTTGCCAGATGGAAGCCATCCTGATTCCCCCCAGGGCGGGGTACAAATATTTGAAATAAATAAATAAATAAATGTTGATGTGACATACAACAGAAAGTTCAAAGATTGAGATACTAAAAGTTATGATACAAATAACAGTATCTGAAATTGCTTTGATTCACACCCCCCCCCCCCCAAATATTTTGCTTCATGTTTTTAGGGATATTACTTTAATCATAGTGAAGGCCTTGGTTTAGCTGAAGTTAATTTAAGTTTTTTTAAAATTAGCATCTATTAAATTTTTAAATGAAAAGGGAGACGTCACGAAAAGTTTGGCAAAGAAGTATCTTGCTTATTCACCAAATCAAAGCTCTAAGAACTGGCACGCTATAACATTTTCTGACATTTCGATTACAGCTCTCTGATATTATGGAGGCAGTGGGATTCTCTAAAAGCAAGTCAAAATGCATCCTACTGAAATATAGGATACAGGTTGTCACTTCTCATCGGACTTATTCTTATGTATCTCTTTACTGGAAATCTTTGCCGCGATACAGTCAATATGAGGCTCATTTGAATTTTAGCAGCTCAGAAATGGTCAGTCCACTGAGGAAAGATTAATGTGTCAAAATGACTTTTGAAGAGATACATGAGCTAAGGGATTACAGAGGAGGAAGAGCAAACATCGCCCAATGCAATGTTTAAGTAAAGGATCTATGGATTGCCTTCCCTGAATTCATTTACCGCTCCCAAACTGAAGCCAAAAGATTAGACTGGTTATTTCAAATCTATATGTTAAATTAATTTCCCCTTCTTCCTTCACTATGCACATCTTCTTCATCCCTCTTTAAACTGTTCTGAATTTAAATATGCTTCCCTACTAGATATTAAAAAACATTAATAGAACCATTACACAGAGAACTTCAGTATTAGTATTCATCAACCTCTGCCTGTTCATTTGCTCTTTGGACTTCTTTACTACCAAAGAGGCCCAATTTTTTTTCACAAGTAGAACTTTTTTTTAAGTCAGTGACTCCTTCCACATGACCATAACTTTCTAACCTTCATCCACTTTGGATTCTGGGGAGCCTAAAATTATATCTTAGGAATGTCATTGGTTTACACAGGTTCTGGATTTTTTTTAAAAAAATTGATTGGCTATGCAACTGAAATGATACATGTCCTCCTTGAGTAAATCCCATTAGGCTAAACTGCTGTGCTGCAGAAAATCCTGCCAATCAAAAGGTCAGCAGTTTGATCCCGGGTCAAAAGTCGCTGGGGGAGGTCATCCGGAGTTTCGGGGTGTGGTGTCACCTGTACGCAGATGACGTCCAGCTCTGTCACTCCTTCCCACCTGCTACTAAGGAGGCTGTCTCGGTCCTGAACCGGTGCTTGGCTGCTGTGTCAGACTGGATGAGGGTTAACAAATTGAAACTGAATCCAGACAAGACAGAGGCACTCCTGGTCAGTTGAAAGGCCGAACAGGGCATAGGGTTACAGCCTGTGTTGGATGGGGTTGCACACCCCCTGAAGACGGAGGTTCGCAGTTTGGGTGTGATCCTGGACTCATCGCTGAGCCTGGAACCCCAGGTTTCGGTGGTAACCAGGGGAGCATTCGCACAATTAAAACTTGTGCGCCAACTGCACCCATACCTTGGGAAGTCTGACTTGGCCACGGTGGTCCACGCTCTGGTTACATCCCGTATAGATTACTGCAACGCCCTCTACATGGGACTGCTTTGAAGACAGCTCGGAAGCTTCAACTGGTCCAACGGACAGCAGCCAGGTTGATAACAGAAGTGGCACTCAGGGAGCGCACAACACCTCTGTTGCGCCAGCTCCACTGGCTACCAGTTTGCTACCGGGCACAAATCAAAGTGCTGGCTTTAGCCTTTAAAGCCCTTAACGGTTCTGGTCCAACTTACATGTCCGAACGCATCTCCCCCTATGAACCTTCAAGATGCTTAAGATCATCCAGAGAGGCCCTGCTCTCGGTCCCGCCTGCTTTGCAGGCGCGATTGGTGGGGACGAGAGAAAGGGCCTTTTCAGTCGTGGCTCGTTGGCTTTGGAACGACCTTCCTTATGACATCAGATCAGCCCCCTCTCTCTTGACATTTTGCAAGAAGGTCAAGACCTGGCTATTTGACCAGGCATTTGCAGATGTAGTATGATTACCAAATTGAGACCTATGGAATGACGACGATGCAATTGAATACCGATTAAATAATGAGACACTGATATTGTGTTTTTAACGTTAAGTGCCAATTTGTATATGATGTAATTGTGTTGATAATTGTTGATATGTTTGTTTTGGACAGTTCTTGCCATTTGTACACCACCTCGAGTCGGCTTCGAGCTGAGAGAGGCGGTCTAGAAGCAAAGTAAATAAATAAGTAAATGAATAAAGTGAGCACCTGCTGTTAGCCCCAGCTCACCTGCCCACCTAGCAGGTTGAAAGCAGAAATTTGAGTAAATAAATAGGTATCACTTTTAGCAGGGAGGCAATAAAGGCACCCTTAAGGACATTGATCAGAGGAAAGCTCCTTGGCATGGAAGATGGAGTGACGGCACTCCCACACACCCCGGTGGCCAAAGTTGAGCACAGCCTCCAATATGCCGGAAATAAAATGGGAACAACTGCCTTTACCTGTTTGTGTTTGTCTGTCTTTGTTAAGTATATAATTGTATAAAGTGCATAATCAGCATGGAATGTTTGCCATATGTGTGTATTCTGTAAGCCACTATGAGTCCCCTTCGAGGTAAGAAGGGCGGGGTATAAATATTGTAAGTACGTAAGTAAAACACACACATACATATATAGAACCATAGTACTATGCAGATAGGGTTCATGGGTGGAAAACATTTTAGAGAACTTGATGTGGATAACAGCAACAGCAACAAATGTATTACCTGCCTCTCCTTGCAATTTGAGATGGGTGGGTACAACAGGGTTAAAACAGAGAGATAAAATTCAACACTATTAAAATACATTTAAGAAATATACACAATTCCACATCCCTAAAATTGTTCCATTTCAGTTGATTGCCACCTAGCAATTTCACTGGTTCCTAGACATTGTGGGGGGGTCAGGAGCAGGTGAGGGTTTTGCCCTCCTTTCTGCTAGAGATCCCTGTGTACAACTAGTGGGCCACTGTGTGACACAGAATGCTGGACTAGATGGGCTGAGGCCCGATTCAGCATGGCTCTTCTTATGTTCTTATGTTCTTATTATTAGATATTAGTTTCCTTGGAATATTACTCAATATATAAAATTAAATCATCTGTATGTTTTAATTGCTAATTGTTATGTTATAAGTGGCTGAAGAGCCACTTAAGACATGGCTCTCCAGAAAAGCCTATGATTGTTAAGTAACAAGCTGTGACTATGTAACTTGTTTATTTTAATTGTGTAAGTCGCCCAGAGCACCTTTGGTGGAGGGCGACTCATAAGAAATAAAGTTGATTGATTGATTATATGGTTATTGTTTGGTTTTGTTTTGCTTGTGTTTTTGATTGAAGGGCAGAGACTGCCTTGTGTAAACCACCCCGAGTCACCTTCGGGCTGAGAGGGGCGGTATAGAAAAATGATAAATGAATGAATGAATGAATAAATAAATAAATAAAATCTGTCTGCATTGTTTGAATAAACCTTTCTTGATTTGAATAGGCAATAGTGTACTACTCATGCTGGATATTGTAAAATTATGTTGTTCTTGTTGAATGATAAAGTTTTAGCTTTAACTAGGCTCAGTTTGTAGTAACCAAAACCATTTAAAATAATAAAAATCAGGAAAAATATAAATTAGAAAATGGAAAAAAAAAGAACAAGCAAAAAATAAAGCACGCAGAAGATCTTTTAATTTGCTGTCCCAAGACTGTGGTATGAACTGCCAAAAGAACTCCTGCAGCTAAATCAACTGACAAAAGTCAAGCCACAACTGAAGACCTATCTCTTCCAGCAGGTCTATCCAGTCAATGTATTGGTGTGGTCTTATGTGTATGTTGTTATATTTGTTTTAATATGAGTTGTATTTTATATCTCTGTTTAGTCCCACTATACCTGCCTTGAGCTACAAGGAGAGACAGGGATGGTGATGATTAAAACAATTCAAGAAAGAAGAAAAGAGACAAAAATAGACTACTTAAAATACTTTCATTCATGTCATTTCAGATATATTTATAGTATTTCCTTCTCAATTTATCTATAGGAAGAGCACTGAGAATGTGGAGCAGCTGGCTAAGTGTCAGCTGCATAAGATCTCTCTGACCAGTAGGTCATGAGTTTGAGGCCTGCCCGGGTCGAGGTGGGTGCTTGACCTTAAGTGTAGCCTGCTGTCAACCTTTGCAGCCTGAAACACAGTTCATTTGTCAAGTAGGAGATAAAGGTACCACATTAAGTGGGAAGGCAAATTTTAATTAATTTATGAGGCCATAAAGAACCCCAGGAATCACTGAGGAATGCAGAAGAACAACAAAGGGATGCTGGAAAACGCTGAGAGAGATGAGGAGCGTGTCAGCTCCCCCTGGTGGCCAGAAGTTTGCCTCTGTTCATCTATATATGTCTAAATATGTCTTATATGTTGTCTATATATGTTGAACTGCAGGGATTGTCTGCAAGTATGTGTACTGTAATCCGCTCTGAGTCCCCTTTGGGGTGAGAAGAGTGGAATATAAATAAAGTAAATAATAATAAATAATAAACTTCCTTGTCTGAAAACATACCTTTCCCATATTTAGTAGGAATTGAAGAACAGTTGCTTCTGAGGCTGGATCTACACTGCCATATAATCCAGTTTATTGAATCAGATAATCCAGTTTATCCCATAGAGGCAAAACATAGAAGGCTACTTGGATGGAAACCTGGCCAACCTATAAAGATCTTTTAAAGAAAAATGTGGGTGAAATTGAATTAAAGTCTCTAGACGAATTGAGACTCCAATTTAAAAATATGTCTTGGCTTCAATATTTGCAAATAAAGGAAACATTCAAGAAAGACAATACTATAGGCTTTGAGAATAAGGAAGAATTCTGGGAAAAATTAATGGTAAAAAGAAGCAAAAACATTACCATGCTATATAACAAATTACTGAAGTGGGAGACGGAGACAGAGATAGTCAAAAGCTGTATGATAAATTGGGCTAAAAATATAGGACGCCAGATAAAATTACAAGAATGGCAACAAATTTGGAATAAAAAGATCAAATATGTATATGCAGCTAGCCTGAAGGAGAATTGGCTCAAGATCTTTCATAGATGGTATCTGACTCCCAAGAAACTCAGTATTTTGTATAAAAACAATTCAGATCGGTGTTGGAAATGCAAAGTGCATGAAGGAAGTTTCTACCATTTATGGTGGACTTGTGATAAAGCAACTAAATTCTGGAAGGATATTCAGGAAATAGTACAAAAATTTTACAAAAGAGATACCATTAAAACCGGAATTCTTCCTTCTTGGCTTAACTGACAAAGTAATTCAATTGAACGAAAATGAGGACAGACTGTTTAGATATATGATAACGGCAGCTCGAATAGTCTACGCTGCAGTTTGGAAGCTGGAGAAGATGCCAGATATGGACGCATGGCAGGAAAAAATTTGGGAAATTAGAAATATGGACAAGTTGACTTTACTTTTTATTTAAAACAAAGTAGTGGAAAACCAATCAAAACTACGGATTGGTCCCCATTTGAAGACTATTTAAAGTCTGATTAATGTAACATTAAGGCACAGTAAACTTGTATAGCCCTGGGATAAGGGAAGGCTACAAAGTAAGTTGAAAGAGTTGTAGCAGCTATATTGAATGTAACCTTTAAAGAAACAATTTTTCATTATGTAACCATTTATTGTGAATAGACTATTTACTCAAAGAAATTCAAGGGAACTTGACTGACTGTACAATACGGGAAGTGATTTTGTTTTTAGTATGTTTGTGTTGTTTGGATGTTCTTTCCCCCAACTTTCATTTCCCACCCTTTCCCCCTCCCTTCCCCTTCCCTCCCCCCTTTTCCCTCACTTGCACTGTCGTTTATGTATCACTGCAATATTGAAAAAAATTCACAATAAAGATTTATACAAAAAAAGAGATAATCCAGTTTATCTGCTTTGAACTGAATTATAATATAATTCAGATTATCTGCTTTGAACTGAATTATAATATCATTCTGCCTTATAATCCAGTTCAAAGCAAATATTCTGGATTTTATATGGTAATATAAAGGTAAGGGTAAATGTTTTTCCCTGGCATTAAGTCCAGTCGTGTCTGATGTGGGAGGTGGTGCTCATCTCCATTTCTAAATGGAAGAGCTGGTGTTGTCCTTAGACACCTCCAAGATCATGGGGCTGGCATGACTGCATGGAGCGCCGTTACCTTCCTGCAGAAGCGGTACCTATTGATCTACTCAAATTTGGATGTTTTTGAACTGCTTGATTGATAGAAGTTGGGCCTAGCAGTGGGAGCTCA
Organism: Anolis apletophallus; assembly: GCA_030556195.1. Lineage (NCBI taxonomy): Eukaryota > Metazoa > Chordata > Lepidosauria > Squamata > Anolidae > Anolis > Anolis apletophallus. The sequence goes on along the minus strand of JARBWK010000014.1, from coordinate 30,322,184 downwards.
TCTGCACCCTGGATTCAAACCACCAACCTTTCAGTCAGCAAGTTCAGCAGCTCAGCAGTTTAACCCACTATGCCTTCAAGGGGTGCAGTGTAGATGGGCCTAATCTTTGAGGTACTGCATTAAACAGAGAAACGGAGCTCTTAGGTGTATGCATTGTTTTGGAAAGTGGTCCACAGTACCCTAACCATCAAGAATTTTTTTTAAAAAAAATGGAAAATTATTTGTAGAGAAAATACACTAACTCTCAAAGGGTGCCCTCCCACATCAGTTATCTTTTTTTACATCTTCTTCTTCTATGAAGGAAGGAAGGAGAAAAGAAAAAAGTATCTAAAACTTATTTCTGTTCAAGAAAAATAATACTTGGAGGGAGACTGATTCCACCTCCCTCAGATTGTAGGAGTTTTGCATTCAAAGGGATATAGTTTCCAATCTCTTCTTTGGAAAAGGTTTTGAGCAATCAACCAGAAAAAAAATAGGACCATAGACATATACAACATTTTTTTAAAAAATAAATGCATGCTGGAGCTGGCTGAAGAACAAACACTTCACAGTGCATTTTATTTCAGTAGCTGATTCTACTTGTAACATAAAGTAGTTATCTATAATATCAAACTGAGTGCCTGGGGGTACTATCTTTACCAGCGTAACTGACAGCACGATCTGAGATGAGCATTACTGGCGGGTAGCAAATGCTTGTGTTGTAAATGTGGCAAAAGAAATAGGAAGCAGCCCACTGATTTAGGTATATAGCTTGACACACTCCATTCGTGCAGGTGAGAAATGAAAACCCTGCTCTGAATGAATGTCAAACCTCCACAGCTTGTCACCTGGCAAAACAAAAGCAGCCTACCAGTCACATAATGAGGTCGCAGCAGATCCCTTTTTGCAGACCAAAGCACACAGAAAAAACAGGAAGTACATCCAACCCTATAGAGCCCAATGAGTTGCAGATGAATGAATCAAAGAAAAAGATTTATTTATTTACTTACTTACTTGTATTTATTTACTAGCTGAGGACCCGCCGGTGCCCGGGTTATTTGAGGAAGGCTTTGTATGCCAAGGTTGGTTCCCATTAGATGTTTATGTGGCTTGCAGTGGTCTCAAGAACTTAGTGAAGGTCCTGCGAATCCCGGGGGCTTAGTCAGGAAAATCAAGTTGAGGGAGCCTAACAATATCCCATGTGCTAAGGCCTAGTCAGGAAAATCAAGTTAAGGATGCCTTGTTATCAATTCTGGGCCTGGTCTGTGATGTATAGGGGCTACAGTGTTGTTTTGGAAGTGAATGAGGTGAAGGTATTTATTCGTGGGCCATCCTGCCCTAAACCACACCAGGTTGTGAAGTGGGACATTGGGCCCCTGTTTGCCAATTTTTTTTCCTGATCCGTCACTGCTGTGGGCCACAGTGTATGACTGACTGAGGCTTTTCCTTTTTCCTCTGAGTCACCTTAGAATGTTGGAATGTGGATGGCCATTCGGAGTGTTATGCAAATACGATTTCAGTGGCAGCCAATCCTTTCTGTCTGGGGCCGTTTGGGCATGGTATGTGATTTTTAGGGGCTACAGTGTTGTTTGGGAAGTGTATGAGGTGAATGTACTGCAAATCCCATCATTTGTAGCCCATCCTGCCCTAAACCACACCAGGTTGTGAAGTGGGCCATTGTTCCCCTGTTTGCCAAGTTTGGTTGTGATCCGTCATTGCTGTGGGCCGCAGTTGGTGACTGCCTGAGGCATTTCCTTTTCCCTCTGAGTCACCTTGGAATGGTGGGATGTGGTTGGCCTATCGGAGTACGTTATGCAAATACCATTTCAGTGGCAACCAATCCCCTCTGTCTGGGGCCGTAGAATGTTGGAGTTCTGAGGCTGGCCAATCAGAGCCACTTATGCAAATAATCCCACAGTGGCAGCCAATCGAAACGCTTGCACATATTCCTCCCTCCGCTTGGTCACTCGGCCGCACTACCGCCCGCAAACACTGACTTTTATTACATGTAATAGATAGATAGATAGTAGGCATGAGAAAAATGAAACGGAAATTAAAAGGATTCGTAAGAGATTCGTATGTAATGGGACTTTTGAGGTTTTACGTATCGCTGCCGCGAACCAGGAAGTAGACTTCCTTTACGGTCCTTGAGGCCTACAATTTGCGTTATGATAGTAAGAAATTCTTAAGTATTAATTAATTAATTATTTTACTACTCACTTCTCCCTTTCTTCTCCCCCTCATTTCCTTCCCTCCTTCATTCAGCTTCTTCTTTTCCCGCATTTCTATGGGGAACTGGAAGTGACGCTGCTGCTAGGTAGGCAATGCATTCTGGAAAGTGTAGTCCTCCAGGCTTCCCCCTCCTTCTCTTCCCCGTTGCTCTGCCATGCCCCATCGCAGGGGCCAGCTTCAGCCCTCCAGGTACGTGTTTTGGACTTCAACTCCCACCATTCCTCACAGCCTCAGGCCTCTTCCTTTTCCTCTCAGCCTGGGCAAACTTGGGCCCTCGCTCCCTCAGGATCGGGGCTAGAGAGAGGCGAGGGGGGTCAGCCCCGATCCATGCATCAGGGCTAGAGAGAGGCAGAGAGAGGCGCGGGGGCCGTGGTCCTCCTCTCGCGCCGGCCTGGCAGTGGCGCGAGAGGAGGAGAAAGGCCCCGCGCCTCTCTGCCTCTCTCCAGCCTCGATCCATGCATCGGGGCTAGAGAGAGGCGAGGGGGGGGTGAGCGAGGGCCTCCCTCCTCCTCTCCAATAATGACAGGCTGGCGAGAGAGGAGGAGAAAGGCCCCCCGTGCGCCTCTCTGCCTCTCTCCAGCCCCGATCCATGCATCGGGGCTAGAGAGAGGCAGAGAGGGGCGCGGGGCCTTCTCCTCCTCTCTCGCCGCCTGTCATTGGCGAGAGAGGAGGAGAAAGGCCCCGCGCCTCTCTGCCTCTCTCAGCCCCGATCCATGCATCGGGGCTAGAGAGCAGCAGAGAGAGGCGCGGGGCCTTTCTCCTCCTCTCTTGCCGGCCTGTCATTGGCGAGAGAGGAGGAGAAAGCCCCCGCGCCTCTCTCTGCCTCTCTCCAGCCCCGATCCATGCATCGGGGCTAAAGAGAGGCAGAGAGCGGCGCGGGGGCCTTTCTCCTCCTCTCTTGCCGGCCTGTCATTGGCGAGAGAGGAGGAGAAAGGCCCCCGCGCCTCTCTGCCTCTCTCCAGCCCTGATCCATGCATCGGGGCTAGAGAGAGGCGAGGGGGGTGAGCGAGGGCCTCCTCCTCCTCTCTCGCCAATGACAGGCTGGCGAGAGAGGAGGAGAAAGGGCGCGCCTCTCTGCCTCTCTCTAGCCTAGATCCATGCATCGGGGCTAGAGTGAGGCGAGGCGGGTGAGCGAGGGCCTCCTCCTCTCTCGCCAATGACAGGCTGGCGAGAGAGGAGGGAAAGGCCCCGCGCCCCTCAGCTCTCTAGCCTCCTCCTTCGCCCCTCCTCTTTCCCCCGCCCCGCCCGGATCCCAGTTTGGCCCAATTCTGTCATTGGTGGAGTTCAGAATGCTCTTTGATTGAAGGTGAACTATAAATCCCAGCAACTACAACTCCCAAATGTCAAGGTCTATTTTCCCCAAACTCCATCTGCATTCACATTTGGGCATATTGAGTATTCATGCCAAGTTTGGTCCTGATCCAGGATTGTTTGGGTTCAGAGTTATCTCCCTAAATCACTGTCAATTCCTCCAAAACCCCTCCAGTATTTTCTGTGGGTCATGGGGGTTCTGTGTGCCAAGTTTGGTCCAGGTCTGTCATTCATGGGGTCTCAGCTGTGGAAGTCAGAGCTGAATTCGTGGAAGGTACTGCAAATCCCATCATCCGTTGTCCATCCTCCCCCAAACATATTGTTTTTGTGATTAATCCCTATGCTTTAACTTTGGTCAATTTGTAACAATGAAAATACATCCTGCATATTAGATATTTGCATTAGAATTCATAAGAGTAACAAAATTATGAAGTAGCAACGATAATATGGATGGGGGTCACCACAACATGAGGAACCACTGCATTAATACATATCTCTCTCTCGGCATTACTACACGAACCAAGATTCAGGAAGGACTCATCCCACGCTATTTACAAGCGCTGATGACTAAAGAGGCCAATCTGAGATAGGCAAGTTCAGTTGCAGAAAGCACAGCAGAAAGTCTATATATTATACATATATCTTTCTGTTTAATTGCTATTAGGGAAATAAAACGTGAACAAAGGAAGGAAGGAGACAAAGGAAGAAGTAGAGAAGGGGGGAGGGAAGGAAGGAAAGAGAAAAGAAGGGATGGGGAACCAAAGAGCAAAGGAAGGAATGAAAGAAGAGGGTAGAGAAGGGAGAAAGGAGGGAAAGGGGAAATAATAAGGGGGGGGCGGGAGAATCGTACTTCACTTTCACAATTGTCCTGAGAGCAAGTAGCTACTACCTCTTATATTTATGTTATACATGTACAGCTCCACTTAATTGCACTGCAGAGGTGAAGGGAATGTTCCCCCTTGATTTTTAACTGTTTCCCTGCTTTTCAGACTTTAGTACCAATTTAGAATTTCAAAATTTTTTTGTAAGTCTTTAATACTTACGTTACATTTTAGAACGATTTTTGCAAAAATTTTTGTAAGTCTTTAATATACTAATAAAAAATCCCCCAGTTGATTTTAGAATTGCGATTTTTGGGTTCTAAACCATGCCTGATAGATAGATAGATAGATAGATAGATAGATAGATAGATAGATAGATAGATAGATAGATAGATAGAAGATATCCCATCCTTCTCACCCTGAAGGGGACTCGGGGTGACTTACAACAAAGGCACAATTTGATGCCTTGAATACATATAAAAATAAAACAACATATAATTTTAGGTCACATAGTTAAAAGCATATAAATTAAGCCAGTGGTTCTCAACCTTCCTAATGCCACGACCCCTTAATACAGTTTCTCAATTTCCCAACCATAAAATTATTTTTGTTGCTAATTCATAACTGTAATTTTGCTATGGTTATGCATCGCAATTTAAATGTCTCATACGCAGGATGTATTTTCATTCCCTGGACCAAATTTGGCACAAATACCCGATACGCCCAAATACGCAATCCAATGGTATTTTACAGCCAAACCCTGGTCTCTGATGTTGTAGCCCATTACTTAGAACTACAAGGTGAAGGGTCCCCAAGCTAAAGCCCACGGGCTGGAGGTCATTCACCCGCAACCTTCCATATACTTTAGACATAGAGCCAGCCTAAGTCTGAAACTTAGACACACAATGACAACCTTTCCTAGTTGTTATAATATGTACAACCAGTCTTTGCAATCGTTGCCACTCATTGTCTCAACATCAAAACAGTCTGTGGTCATCAACAGGAATCAGTCTAACAAAGGCAAAGCAGAGGGATAGTCTAAGTTCAGTCCAAAGGGGCAAGTTAAGGAGGCTCGCCAGATACAAGCTGTAGTCCAATGCATTTTCAATTCACCAAGATCAAAGTCCAAAACATTCCCTGGATCAAATTTGTCACAAATTTACGATTGCGAGGACTGTATATGAACAGAGGTTCAGGCTGTGCAATTCCAGAAAGGCTGCTCTCAGCAAATTGCCACTTTAACTCCTAGCTCTTTTATGCCACTTTCCTGCATGCTCTTGCCTGTTAGCCCTTCTTTGGGCCACTTGATTAGATCTCCTCAGGTGGATAGCATCAGTTCTCAACTGCAGCTGAGCTGGGATTCTTCACTCTTCCTCTTCTTCTGAGTGTTCTTGATCCTGCCGTAATTAATCCACTATACTACCCCGAGGCTCCTGAATCCGGTCTGCAGAACTAGTTTCTTCAGAGTCCGGCTGCTGTTCCAATTCTCCTGCTGACTCAGATGCCAGGCCCTTCATCTTCAGCACAGACCCCGTTATAATAAACTTGGCTATTTCATCAGCCCAAAGCAGACCTATTCTTCCCATTTAAATACTGGTAATATTATGTTAGGCCCCTTGGTGGAGCAGTAGTTTGAACCACTGAGCTGCTGATCTTGCTGACCAAACAGTTGGTGGTTTGAATCCTGGGTGCGGGATGTACTCCCGCTGTTAGCCCCAGTTGAAAAACATGCAAATATGAGTTGATCAATAGGTACCACTTCTGCAGGAAGGTAACGGTGCTCCATGTTGTCATGCTAGCCACATGACCTTGGAGGTGTTTAGAGGCAATGCTAGCTCTTCGGCTTAGAAATAGAGATGAGCACCACCTCCCAGAGTCAAGCACGACTAGACATAATGTCAAGGAAAACCTTTACCTTTACCTTATATGTCTATTTATGCTCAAATCAGATACGTGGGGAAGGAAGATATGGCTTTAATAAGATGTAATCATACAGTTTCTGTTAGTTACTGTCTTATTTATACTTGATATTTGCTTTTTGTTTGTTATTCACACACAATAAAATTATACACAAACACACACAAGATATGTGTAGTGTACATAGGAATTTGTCCATTTTTTCAAGCTATTGTCCAGCACCTCAACAGTCTGTGGAATCAGGAACTGGCCCTTGGCTTAAAAAGATTCAGGACCATACTCTAGACCAGACCTTATTTGACTTTGGGCCTCCAGGTGTTTTGGACTGTTCCTCCCACAATTCCTAACAGCCGATAGGCTGTTAGGAACTTTGTGCCTCAGGTGTCCAAAACACCCGGAGGGCCAAAGTTTGCCCAGGCCTGCTCTAGACCATACTTATTCACATTTTATGCTACTTGTATTTGGGAATGGATTGATATTTCCCCATTCAATTCTTCATATAATAATAATTATTGTTTTACTGGGTAATTATTTTTTTCTCTCCAAGTAATCCAGAAATCCATGTTAGATAGTTTGTGTTACATATATTTCATTCCATGCTAGGCAAGTCTCACCAGAGATAACTGTTCTTACCTCTAAAATTTATATTCATGTTTATCCACAGTGGGTGCAAGCAACATGTAAAATAAATGAAGAATGATGCCACACACTTTTGAGCGAGGTATTAGAAGAGATTCAGCAGAGAGGCATTTATGAAAATTACATGAGCTGCATATTATATGTATATGCTGCTTCAAGAGCTAGAGCATTAAGTATCTTCAGTGCTATAGCAGCCACAAATACAATGTTGGACATTTAATGAACCTGACTTTTGAGACAAAAAATGTTTTCAACAAGAAGTTCACTAAAATAACTCTGTGATCTATGCTAAATTACTGTTTGAGGCACACCTGAAGGTCATGGTTAATTTGATGATAATTATCTTACTACTTAACATCGAATCTGCACAAATATTAGAAAGAATTGATTGCAAATATTCTTTTTCTTGCAGTGAGAACGTATGTATTGTCAAAGGCTCCCATGGCCAGAAACACTGGTTTGTTCTAGGTTTTTCAGGCCATATGGCCATGTTCTAGAAGCATTCTCTCCTGCCTTTTCGCCTGCATCTATGGTAGGCATTCTCAGAGGTTATGTGGTCTCACATCCTCTGAGGATGCCTGTCATAGATGAAGGCAAATTGTCAGGAGAAAATGCTTCTAGAATATGGCCATATAGCCCAAAAAACCTACAACAACCTACATTTACTTTAGTTCTTAAGCTAAAATTGGAGTTGTTTAACCTCCAGTTGTCTAGTAAGAGTGAATTACTATGTCAAAAAATCAAGCATGGCCAAAAATGGGTGTCAGCATCATGAAATGTTTGGAAACCTCTGGGCTACAGCACTGACATTAACCCATGAATAAGTTGACCCAGGTATTTGGGATTCATTTTTGACTGAAATTATTAGACTTATACATGAGTATATGTAAATATCCTTTGGGGATTCTCAAAGCAAAGTATGAAAAAGGTATCCAACACAAAGTGAAACAGGGATGCCATTATGAGTAACCATTTGAAAAAGAAAGAGAAGCAAAGAAGGAAGGGAGAGCTACTTTGTGATCATGTATTATTAACATTAGTTAGATAGTAGAGGGGAGACAAGTATTTCCATTGCAAAATGAACCCTTCCCTTTGGCTACAGTACAAAAAGTTCTTACAGCAGTGCTTAACAAAGTATTGTGAAGGATTTAAGAATTATTCAATAGATATGGATCATATTAGAAAAGCAAGGCAAACTCGTACAAAAGAAGCTTTTGACTCCATACAAAATTCTCTCAAGAATGCTCTGCAGTGCAGTGGTTTAACAATACTGGAGTGCCTTCCCTCACCATGAACACCTCCCTTTTTTTGCTTGATTATATTGGAAGCCACTGTATTTATTTTAATTGATTAACCATGTGAGCTTTGTTTGAATAACTAGTCATGTATTGTGAATCTGCTTTAGAACAGAAAGCCTACCCAGCCTCAAGCCTGAAGCTCCTGCCCTGGTGCCTTTTGTGCTGTCACCACCTCCCACTGCTGGCTCAGTGTGGCCAATATGCACAGTAGGCTTGGGTTAGAATCCTAAAATCGCAATTCTAAAATCAAATGGGGGGGGGGGATTTTTTTTTGATTAGTATATTAAAGACTTACAAAAAAATTTGCAAAAAGTGCTAAAATGTAACTTAAGTACTAACGAAATTCTAAAGTGGTTCTAAAGTAGGAAAAGCAGGGAAACAGTTAAAAATCAAGGGGGGAACATTCCCCTTCACCTCTGCAGTGCAATTAAGTGGAGCTGTACATGTATAACATAAATATAAGAGGTAGTAACTACTAGCTCTCAGGACAATTGTGAAAGTGAAATACGATTCTCCCCCTTATTATTTCCCCTTTCCCTCCTTTCTTCCTTCTCTACCCTCTTCTTTCATTCCTTCCTTTGCTCTTTGGTTCCCCATCCCTTCTTTTCTCTTCTTGGCCCCTCTTTCCCCCACGCTCGCTTGGCGCCTCGCTCACCCCCTCGCCTCTCTCTAGCCTCGATCCATGGATCGAGGCTAGAAAGAGAGGCAGAGAGGCGCCGGGCCCCTTTCCCACTAAAATATAAGCCGGCCCAAGCCTGGGTCGGCTTATATTTTAGTGGGAAAAGGGCCCCGCTCACCCCCTCGCCTCTCTCTAGCCTCGATCCATGGATTGAGGCTAGAGAGAGGCAGAGAGGCCACAGGGCCCCTTTCCCACTAAAATATAAGCCGCCCCTCTTTCCCCCCCGCGCTCGCCGGCATCCTCGCTCACCCCCCCTCGCCTCTCTCTAGCCTCGATCCATGCATCGGGGCTAGAGAGTGGCAGAGAGGCACGTGGGGCCCCTTTCAGCTAAAATATAAGCCCCCAAGCCTGGGTGGCTTATATTTTTAGCTGGAAAAACCTCAATCGAGGAATTTCCTCCTGTTTCCCAGGCTGTCCCTCCGCTTCTGAGGGACAGCCTGGGAAACAGGAGGAAATTACCCGATTGAGCCGCAGGGGGTTAAGGGAGGCATCTGCCTATATTTTAGCTGGAAAGGGCCTCAATCGGAGGAATTTCCTCCTGTTTCCCAGGCCGTCCCTCTGCTTCTGAGGGACAGCCTGGGGAAACAGGAGGAAATTACTCGAATCAAACCCCCGAGCTGCTTCCAATGCGCTTTGGAAGCAGCCCGGGCCGAGTTTACTACTGTTTCCCAGGCCTGGGTCGGGTTATTTCTTAGCGGGAAAGGGCCGTCCGCATGGCAGCCCTTTCCCGCTAAGATATAAGCCGACCCATCTTAGTGGGGAAAGGGCCCCCGCACGCCTCTCTGCCTCTCTCTAGCCCGATGCATGGATCGAGGCTAGAGAGAGGCAGAAAGGGGCGCGAGCCTTTCTCCTCCTCTCTGGCAGGCCTGTCATTGGCGAGAGAGGAGGAGGAGGCCTCGCTCACCCCATCCATGTTTCTTTGCCTCTGATTGGCTAAAGGAAGGTGGAGTGAAGGGGAGGGTATGTCCACCTGGTATCCATCAGCCAATGACAAAACACGCTTACTAAGGGCAAAGAAACCATACGAATGCTTTACGACCCAGATACAAAAATGGCGCCCGAAGTGCCGTAAAGAAAGTCTACTTCCTGGTTCGCGACAGCGATACGTAAAACATCAAAAGTCCCATTACATACGAATCTCTAACGAATCCATTTAATTTCCGTTTCATTTTTCCCATGCCTAATGCACAGCTTCTCTTTCCTGGGTTGCTGCACTTTGTCACTTCTGTCACCAAAAAAGAAGAAAAAAGACCAGGATCTGTGGTAAGAGGAGAGAGGTGCCAACTTAGAGAAAAGAATCTGCTTTAGAAGTTATAGGGAAGTCATGGGGAAGTCATAGGGAGGAGGAAGCAAGTTTGTTTTCTTCTCCCCTGGAGACTAGGATGCGGAACAAATTGCAGGAAAGGAGATTCGACCTGAACATTAGGAAGAACTTCTGACTGTGAGAGCTGTTCAGCAGTGGAACTTTCTCCCCCGGGGTATGGTGGAGGTTCCTTCTTTGGAGGCTTTTAAGCAGAGGCTGGATAGCCATCTGTCAGGGGTGCTTTGAATATGACTTTTCTGCTTCTTGGCAGGAGGTTGGACTGGAGGTCTCTTTCAACTCTATGATTCTATGATTTTATTTATTTATTTATTTATTTATTTAAAACTTTTTTACCCCGACCTTCTCGCCTCTATCGAGGGGCTCAGACTTGCATAACAGCAAAAAATCAATGCTAGACAATTTAAAAACAACTACAACAACATATTAAATACATAAAACCCAGCATAAAACCACACTGCCATAAAAACAATTCCACTCAATCTGTAAATGTGGTCATACATTCCGACAATTCTAAGGGGGAAGCAGCTGAGAGAATAAGAAGGGAGAGGGGAGGCAGTGGTGGTGGCAGTGAAGAGATGAGAGTACCAGGTGTATGTGATGGCAGCAATGGAGAGGAGCAGCCATGAAAAGCCACTGCCTCACTTTCCTTGCACAGGTGACTTCTAACTAACTAACTAACCAACTAACTAACTAACTTTATTTCTTATGAGTCGCCCTCCACCAAAGGTGCTCTGGGCAACTTACACAATAAAAATAAACAGGTTACATAGTCACTGTGTAGGGTTCCAGCCTGGTGGGCTTGGGCAGAACCTGGGGGCCCTGGGCCAGGCACGAGTTGGCCCAGGGGAGATGTAGGATGATGGGTGGCCTGATGCCTATGACACTTCGGAAGAGAGCCTGCAATGGGATAACACCTGGCTGGAGGGTTATGGTACTGCAGATGAACTTAGTGAAGATTCCATGGAATTCGACTCTGATGATTATGAAAGGCCCGGTGGACTTGGGTCTCAGGAACGAGTGGCGACTCCCTTCTCAGATGCAGAGTTGGGAGACGGGGAGTTTTCTGGTTCTCATTCTGATAGTGATGCAGCTGGGTGCTCTAATGAGAAGGAATTCAACAGGAGAGATTCTATCTCGGCTTCCAGGAAAGATTGGAGAAAGGGAGTGCGGTGGATTGCTCTATTTTTATCTCTTCGGACTATTCTATACTTTATTCTAAATAAAAGAACATTATTGTATTTGCCCGTGTGTGTGTGATCTAGGGGGGACTGCCTGGGTTCTGAGGTGCAACACACCGCTTGTTACTAGCAATCATAGGCTCTTCTGAAAAGCCATGTCTTCAGTGCCCCTAAAAATGTATGTAGATCAGGAGTTGCTCTTTGGTCTGGCGGTAGGGAGTTCCACAAGATTGGGGCTACAATGGAGAAGGATCTCTGTCTTGTGGACTCCAAACAAACCTCTCTAAGGCCAGGGACATAGAGGAGATTCTCATGAGCTGACCATGGCAATCTCTGGTGGTGGAGTGGCATTAAACAGTCTCTTAGATATGAAGGACCCTGACCTTGAAAGGCTTTGAATGCTATCTTCCCATCTCCTCACCACTGCAACTTCCACTGCAGTGGTAGGGACACCATAACTGTCAACATATATATGCTGGCTTCCCTACTACTCTCTTAGCCACCATTGCTGCTCCTGATAGGTGCCTCGTTATTACTGAGACATGAGTAGCCAACTGTCAACATCTTTATTCTCATCTTTTTTGCGGTTGGTGCTTATTTTGAATCTCTCCTAGGCTTATAGTAACTCTTGTTGCTGGACTCCATTTGGAGCATCTTCACCGCTGTTATCTTTCTGAAGATTGCTTAGTTGGAGAATTCTGAATCCTTTTTGTATGATTTGCTTTTGACTGTGACTTTCCTCCAGGGTGCTTCCTCACTAATGCAGGCCTTTTCATTTTCCTTGGCAGATTGCTCCTGTTGATTTTGTACAGCCAGTTCTCCCTGTGTTCTCTCCAGGAAGTCCTGTTCTCTGATGCATTGAACAGACATAACATGTAGCTGTTCGCTGACCTTCTCTTTCAAGTGAACTACCAATTGGCTATCCCTGCAACGTTTTCTGGCAAGAAGACAAACCTTACATATACATTGCAGCATCCAATTATGGATCCTTCTGCTTCCAACTCTACAATTATTTCTCTCCCCTTGCTCTCCTCTCTGTAATGTTGCATTGTTTCTTGTTTCCCCCCACCCCATATTCCTTGGAACTTTATCCTGAGCCAGCTCTGCCATTGATCTGCCATCATCCATAGTAGCAAAATGCGTAAGACACGTTCACAATCTAAAATATCCTAAATAAAACATAAAGGGCTGCTTAGTAAAAAGAGGGCAATAGAGGAATAATAACTAGGAGTGTGCAAAACAACAGAAATCTGTTTCAAATTTCATTTCAACATTTGGATGCCCCCTTTTTTGCTTCAAAAATATTTCAAAACTTGTGGCCAGAGAGATTTGTTCCAAATCTTAATATCAGAAATGCTGTTATCCTTTTGTTAGTTTTGTTCCATTGGCAGCAATGAGGGGGAAATTAGTGGCTTGTTTCTCCATCACTTGAATTGATATGGGGATGAAACCAGGCACGCTTATAGGACTTATTTATGACTGTAATCATGCCAAGTTTCAGAGAGATCTAGTCTTCCATTCAGTTTTTGGATTTTTTTAAAATTAATTTTTTAAGTAACTTTAAAAAAAAACAACCAAAGATGTATCCTTTTGAATTTCCCCACATCAACAGAACATGAGTAGAACATAATTCCTGCAAAGTTTCAGAAAAATATGGTCATGCACTCTTTTTTTCTTTCTTTTTTTCTTTTTTTTTCTTTCTTTTTTTTTTTTTTTTGGATTTTAAAAATATTTTTGCTCTCTCCTACAGAGAGGAGGAAACAACTTAGAGCAGTGGCTCTCAACCTGTGGTTTCCCATGTGCTTTGGCCTACAACTTCCAGAAATTTCAGCCAGTTTACCAACTGTTAGGATTTCTGGGAATTGAAGGCCAAAATGTCTGGAGACTCACATGTTGAAGATCACTGACTTAGAAGAAAAACAGGTAATTACCTTCCAACCCCCGAAATAACGAGATAGACAACAGTAATTGGATCAAATTTGGGCAACCTTTATTTTAAAGTTACCGATTTAAGTTTAACATCACTAAACTCAGGTGTCAAGGGAACAAGGTGTGGCCTAGCTGAGGTAGCGTCCACGAGCAAATGACCACTCGGCTACACTGGGAAACTCCCCTGAGTCCCCTTTAACACAAAACTGGGCAACCTCTCAAGGAAAACACAAGAAAACCTCTCTGGAAATACTTAACCGAACTCTCAAAATTTCTGGACCAATGGTATCCCCCTCACCCTGAACAACCGTCCAGGTGAGGGCATTTGTGCACTGGGCCAAACAACTTTGAAGAGTGCATGAGTGAATATGGGTCTATGGATTACCCTAAACTATTTATGCTGTCCTATTTATAGAACCTCCATCCCAGAAAATCCCAGTAGCAGTACAGGGTAGGCAATAAAAAACAACCCTAAAAAGTAGAAGGGGAAAAAATTCCTATCTGGCCCCTAAGGCAACCACTATACTGACACCGGGCGGAAGTGGTGTGTCAACACCTCAAATGGGAATGAAGCAGGAGGCTGCCCCAACTCCATAGGCAGCCTCCGCCCACTGCCCAGAAGTTCTATCCAAGGAACCAATCGGCGCCCTTCATGGGAGGAGGTAATAGCCTTTCCCCACCCACTGCATAGGCAGGGAAAGGGCATTCTGGGACTTGAAGTCATGGAGAATGGAGAGGAAAATCAGCCTGTGGTTGGCTGAGGAAGACCATGTGATGCAGAAAATATGGCTGCATTCAGCCCCATTGCCCCAACAGAGAGATAATGCTTGCTTCAACTTGGAAAAAATGGCTAAGAATAACAATAAAATGAAAAATATGTGGAAAACAAAATAAATGAAACACAGACATCTTTTGTGTGTTCCTTGATTTGTGAGTTTTTGCACACAAATGAGCCATATGCTAGTGTGGCAGGACTAAGGCGAACATGTGGTTATACAACAAAGAAACATAGAATGGATCAATTAGTAAGAACAAACTGGCTGTTCCTACTCACAGTCCATAATCAGAAGAGAGCATGTCCCTTCCTGAAGTAATGCCGGAAAACAAAATGGTATTAAACATTCAGCAATATGATTCCTTTTCTGTGTTTCCTGTGTCTGCATACATTTTGACCGTTGTGGTGTCCAAAATAACGTGTATACATTTTCAGTCTCAGCAATGAACAGAATGCATTAACCAACAAAACAGGCAAAGTTTTTCACAGCTTAAGTTCACACTTCAGTAAATATTATTTATTTTGATATGAAAGAATTGTTTTATTATTGTTATTTTTCTCATAAATTCCTCGTTGTCTTACTCTAGGCATCCTAGATTCTCAATATTAGCTTCAACTATAGATTCAATAAACATTTGTTATTTTCTTCTATTAGAGTGAAAAAAACCCATTTTCTCTCCACAGAGAGGAAAAAGTACATGTGGATAGATTTCGAGAAGGAAAGGACAAAGTATTCTGAATAAATATTAACCAAATTGGTGTCCTGAGTGAAGGGCTATCATCTTACTATGAAATATGGAGTATGGAATTTGACTACGGATTGGCCTTTAGACTATGACTCTGGATGACGTGATTCATTGAAAAGTATTTTTATTATGATTATTATGTTTTAATTTTTAACTCATGTCTTAATTGATATTGAATGTTTTAAGGCACCATGGTGGTGTGATTGTAAACTGCCTTGAGTCCCCCTCGTGGTAGAGAAAGGCAGGATATAAATAAGGTAAATAAATAAATAATTAATTAATACTAGGCATAGAAATATATATTGCAAGAAAAAAAGAAAAGAAAGGGCTTCTAGTTTGTTAATTTCTCCATGCATACCAACATAATATATGTGACAATAAACCTATCCTTATTTTTGGAAAGAAATTTATTTATTTATTTATTTATTTATTTATTCGACTTGTTGTCTTACTCCCAGAGGTTCGGGGCAGTTTACAGAGTTTCAGCTCAGTAATAAAGCAATAAAACAATAAAACAGCACACATTAAAATATTATTAAGACTCGAAGGCTTGTCTAAACAAGAAGGTCTTACAAGCTTTGCGAAAGGTTACTAAATTTCGCAGAGCCCGAGTCTGAGAAGGCAAATCATTCCACAGAACTGGGGCGATGATTGAGAAGGCCCTTCATCAGGTTGCCATCAGATGATAACACTTCACGCTAGAAATACCTAAGAGATTCTGATCTTCTGATCACAGTGATCTCAAGGGATTATATGGGGACAGGCGATCCCTCAAGTACACTGGCCCCAGACCATGTGAGGCTTTAAAAGTTAAAACTAGTACTTTGAAGGTGATCTGGTACCCAATTGGTAGCCAGTACAGTCCCTGCAAGACCGGGGTGATACGACAACTCACGAGTTCCCCCGCGAGTAGCTGGGCTGCAGCATTCTGCATCAACTTGAGTTTCCGGATCACCGTCAAAGGCAAGTCTTGAGATGACCGTAGCCTGGATCACCATGGCCAGGTCATTCTGAGACAAATAGGGGGCCAGCCACCTAGCCTGTCACAGATGGGAAAATGCTGTTCTGCTGACAGCAGAGATTTGGGCCTCCATTGACAGCAGAGGGTCCAAAAGGACTCCCAGGCTTTTTACCGATGACGGGCATAGTGCCACGCCTTCCAGGGTCGGCAGGTGGACATCCCTATCACCTAGACGGCCTAACCAGAGGATTTCCGTGAAATGAAAGTAAGCTTGAAGATGTTTTTTGAGTAGGTGAAAGAAAAAGTGGGGACTGCAATAAAAAAGCAAACAAATTGACATACAAATTAAAAAAGGAGATCTGTCATGGAGAAAATTTTAAAAGAGGTCTGTTTGTGATTGGGATCTTACAGGGAAGTGTTGGAAATGAAAGTGTTGAATATTTTTAGATTTAGGTGGGGATCTGTAGTGGGAAAGAGTCAGAGAAGAGGGTTGCTTCTGAGATAGAGTCATGTATGCTCAGACTCCTGTAATGATTCAGTAAGCATCTCCCATAGAATTCAGAGAAAGGAAATGAGGCCAGAAGACTCAGGGATGCAGAAGGCAAATACTAAATGAGAAATGGATATGGCGGGAATGTGGAAAAGAGGTTAGAGTTGATATGGAAAGCCTTATTTGGGGACTTAAAAAGCCAACATTGTTCTGGCTTTCATGAAGTCTGATGTGTCTGGACAGGACAACCTTAATGACATAGAGGCTCTCCATTAATTGGAAACTAGGACATTTAAGCGCTTGGAGAAGAGATCTCAATTTCAAAATGACATACCACCAAACTGACATTCTTTAGTTAATAGTTTTAATAAAATTGCAGACTTGTAGGCGAAGGAGATTATTTCAGTCTTGTCAGCTTTCATGTATTTAATTCTTGTTTCGGGAGAGTGCTCCTGGAACAAGGTTACTAAAATTACAGGCCACCATAATTTTATAGGCTTCTCAAGACACTTTTCCTGGGTATCTCACCTAAAGATGTAAGAGAAATTGCACCCCCCCCCCCACATTTTTAAAAGTAGCAGATTATCTCCATTCATATCACCAAAAGTAAATGTGGGCAACACACACTCTTTATATGTAAATTTGCACATTTCTAGACTTTCAAATGGACCTATGAATCACAAAATGTGTTTAATGAAACACAGACACTTGAAAAGTATCACATTCAGAAATGCATACATTTCGGACTTGCGAGATGGATATACTATATACAGTGTGAACAACAGAAGCAAAAAAGGAAAATGATACCATTTTTATAAAATGTAAAAGAAATAAATATGTTTTATCCTATATGAACACAACATAAAGTGGGCTTGGAAGTAGGCCATATGTGACAAATAGAGTCAACATATGTGCACATCTGTCACTTTGCTCTCTTTTGAAAACATCATGCAAAAAGTAACATGCTAATTGAACTAAGGATTTGTCCCTGATTCTCAGTTTCAGAACTAGTCCCAAGTAGTTGGATATTGGCATAGATTTATGTTGGTATCACCACCCCACAATACTAAGGCATTAATATCACAGGGTATGATTCCCTCGATTTATCTGTTGGAATGAAGGTGATCATCTTAGAGAGAAATCTGAAAAAGACATCAAGGTTATTTGGTTTGTTGAAAAGCTGAAATAAAAAGAAACAATTTCACATATTGAGGGATGTTTATATTCTTCGTACAGAACACTGCCTATAGATAACATCCTTTTTCGTCAAATCTTGAGAGATAATAGTCTTGTTTTTCTTCTATCATCACAGATCTGTGAATACCAACAACCCACTAAAATTTTGCTACCAAATATATTTTGAGGCCAGGTTTTCAATAGCTGCAACATTAAATTTCCATATTTTTGATAAACATGACTGAATTTTTTTTAACTTTTCTCCAAAATCCAGTAGATTGTTTACCTGGAAAGGTTCTTTGAATGTCAAATGTTTAACATCCTCAACAGCTAACAGCAGTTTGAGGGAAGGCGATTTTGAGAATGGAAGCACAATGGTATATTGTGAGGGTTCCAGCCTGGTCGGCTTGGGGAGACCCTGGGGGCTCCGGACCAGGTATCCGCTGACCCAGGAGAGTCAGAGGATGATGGATGGCCTGATGCTTATGATACTTGAAGAGAGCCTGCAATGGGATAATACAGGGTTGCAAGGTTATGGGACTTCAGATGAGTTTAGTGAAGATTCCATGGAGACGGACTCAGATAGTTATGAGAAACCCGGTGGCCTTGGGTCACAGGAAAGAGTGGCTACTCCCTTCCCAGATGTTGCAATGGGAGATGAGGAACTGCCTGGATCCCATTCTGATAACGATACAGCTGTCCACGCTAATGAGAAGGAATTCAACAGGAGAGCTAATATCTCGGCTTCAAGGAAAGATTGGAGAAAGGGGGTGCATTGGGCCCACAAGAGCTAGATTCCTATATCTATGCAGCCTGGGAAATTGGACATTAGATCTGAAGCCACGTTTGGTGTGACCACGTCTCTTGTACCAGGCTCCAAGTTCCTACTGACCGCCTGGGCAGTTTGATGCTGTTTGCCTGACCGCAGTTGCGGCCTGACTCAAGTTTCATGTTTGACCACGGAGGCAATTGCTTCGCTTTGGAACTATGTTTGGGGATTCTATCCACTTTGATTTTGCCTATGGACGCATGAACTCTTTTTGATCGTTTTCTTTTTACTTCCTTGGACTTTTTACTATTTTATATATTCTAAATAAAGAACGTTTATTGCATTTGCCTGTGTGTTGCGATCTGGGGGGTTCTGAGGTGCAACATATATCGAGTTGGGAAAAGGTTGAATACCCTCTTCCAAATAATTCATTCTCCTCTCTTCTTTAACAATTTTAATATTTTTATAAAACAAATGCATCAAACACTATAGAAATTGAAATAAGAAAAACAGAAAAACAACAAAATTAAGATTAGAAAGTATACAAACAACAAGAAGGAAAAAGAAGAAAAAGAAAAAAATGCTAAATGTGATGGCCAATCTTTCTTTAAGTGGTTATTTATATATGTAGACATTCTTATACTTTTAATGCAGTTGTCATGTTCAATGAATCCAAAATTAAATGGCAGCAACTATTAGTTTGTAATAAAAAGCAAGCCTTTGAATATATTGTTTTTGAATTGCCATTATGTTAACAATTTAGTCTCAATGTAGTTGATACAGTTCAAAAAACACAATCTGACTACTTTTAGACATATTTTAAGAAATCCAGTCATTTGATCTGATTTCGAACACTAAAAATCCTGCAATCCTTTCATGAAGAGCAGTGTTTCAGAATGCATATGGGTGATCCCATGTTATCTCCTTGTCCAAAGAATTTCCTCCTACCTACCCCTTCTTCCCGTGTTCAAAGTGAAGAGGTTGGACTGAGAAAATAATGTGCTTTTCTTTTCTTTTTAAATGTATGCAGTTGTAAATTTCATATATTATTTGACCCAGTACTATGAAACAGAAAGAAAGGGGGAACCCAGTGAAATGGCTGAGAGGCAAAGGCAAAAAAGTGACAATATCATAAAGATGGACACCAGTTCTTCTGCTATCTTGGGGGACAGAGTTACATGATCCCATATGAGCATGACCCTTGTTATCTACATGTCAAAATTTTCCCAAGGAGAGACTCAATTGGGACTGATGGGTGCTGGGACTGATTCACAGAGGCCTGAAAATTTGGGAAAAAGTAGTATTGGGGGGGGGGTACAAAACATGCACCCATAATGTGTGCTTGATTGCACGACTACATGAACAATACATGTTAAAAAGATCTGCATAAAACCACACTTTATTATATATTATCTACATCAGTGCTGCAACTTTGACAAAAGGCTTATGAGGTGCAGTGCATCTCAGAGAGTCATGGGGGGGGGGTGTATGTCTCCTCGTACCTTTTGAGGTTCCCTTCAATTGGCATTAACAAAACATTTCTGGATGCCATGGGACCATTTCCCAGGACTAATAACTCCATGTCTGGACTCTCCTTGAGGTACCAGGATTTTAAATCCCACCTCCTTACTCCAGATTAAGCAGCTGTCTGGAAGGGCCCTCCGTCTTCACCACCTTACATTAGTATTGACTGTCAGACTACATTAGTTGATCTATAGTGTTGGGTGATGCTTTTTTCTCCCCATTGAATATATACCACCTCTGACTAATTATCAGCCTGTTACTCTGACATTGTTCCATTGTTAAATATTCCTGACTGGGAGCAGTCTGTTCAGTGTTGTTATCCATAGCTCACCTCCTGTGTTTTGTGTACACATACTTAGCAGATAATCCCTGCCATTTCCACATACACACATATAGACGAACAGAGGCAAACTCTGGCCACCAGGGGGAGCTGACGCATTCCTCATCTTTCAGCGTTCCCAGCGCCCCTTGTTGTTCCTTCCGCATTCCTCAGCGTTCCTGGAGTTCTTTAATGGCCTCATAATTCAGTCAAAATTTGCCTCCCCACTTAATGTGGTACCTTTATCTCCTACTTGACAGATTCAACTGTCTTTCGGGCTGCAAAGGTTGACAGCAGGTTACATTTAAAGGTCGAGCACCGACCTCGACCCGGGCAGGCCTCGAACTCATGACTTACTGGTGAAACTTGGTGAAGCTTCAACAAAATTTCCAATTCAACTAGTGAAGGGAACAATGAAGTCTAGAAGAAAGCCTCTGTTTTTGACACCTTTGGTTCTGACTGCAAGCCAACAGGATTGAACTTCATTAGTTGGTTTTCCTTCATATTCTCAGAGTTTACTAGAGGGAAAAAGTTGATAGGGCTGGAAAATGTGATGTCTTCCTCACTTTTTCTCAAGATGGTGCTTCCTGATAAGTTATGAATGATCTTCTTGAAAGAGCTAGAAAAATCTATGAGGATCAGAAGCACATCAGCAATCAATTTTATATATTTGATTTTCTAAAACAAGAAATACTGGGAGACTACAACCCTTATTCCAAGCACTAAGCTTTTTTTCTTGTGAAAAGTCTTCTTTAAATATTTACTGCTATTCTCAGTAGGCTGTTAAATATTCCTCAGTATTCCACATTGGTGCAGAGGAGGGAAAATTAACCTTTGCTTCAGAAGATAACATTTTATTTTCAATTTCTCTGATGTTTAATTGAAAGTGGAATGGGTTGTCAACTTTGGGGAAAATACAGCCAACTTAATTTTAGAAGAGAGCTGCTTTCAGTTCTGAGGGGAAAGCACATGAAAAAATGTATATAATCTTGAATTTAGCAACCCCACATTCCCAGTCAACTGGCAGAGACCAGGTTGCCAATATGGTTTAATTCGCTTTCTCAATTTTCCAAATTAAGGGCAAAGAGCAAGATAAATTCATGAAAAATTTTCTTCTTCATCATCATCACCAAGAACAAAACAACCATAACCCACAATCCAGTGGTATACTTCCTTTGCTATTTTTTTTTTCAAAAAAGGAAATGATTTTAGCAATTTTCACCATTGTGAGAACCACTTCAAAAACCTATTCTGCACAAAATTTGCATTTTTTCTTTTTCTAAAACCCCAATTTCTTGTCCATAACATGTTGTTGTCTGAGTAGAATAATCTTGTGTAAAATAGGTTCCAAATTACAGCATTTTTCTCTGCAGGAGCAATATTTTCCACACACATAAGATAATATTACTTTGCAAAAATACTGTTTCCTATAAATAAAATGCTATATTCTGCACACATTTATGTTATGAAAGTTTTGCATGGAATATGCCCTGAACTGCATATATTCTTGTTGGGTCAGGAATCCTCTCATAAGTTTCTTTGCATCACTTGTGAAAGATGTTCTTCTACTATTTTTCAAATATTTTCTTTGTTGTTGTTTATTCATTCAGTCACTTCCAACTCTTCCTGATCTCATGGATCATCCCACCCCAGAGCTCCTTGTTGGCAGTGGCCACCCCCAGGTCCTTCAAGGTCAAGCCAGTCACTTCAAGGATACCACCCATCCATCTTGTCCTTGATAAGCCCCTCTTCCTTTTTCCTTCCATTTTCCCCAGCATTGTTATCTTAAGCAAATATTTTCTCGCATTCATCAATAAGGCCCCATTTACATGGATCACAAAATTCAGGCTTTATTTATTTATTTATCATTTCAATTTGGATACCGCCCTTCCCAGAAGGCTTAGGGTGGTTTACAACATATACAACAGTGCAACAGTATGTTGGTACATTAGATAAAATAGTAATAGCATAACTGTCACGATGCAGGGTCTCGGCCCGGCCCCTTAATCACACACACAGAGACGGTAAACTATTTATTGAATAATAAGAAATAGATAAAAAGGATAATTGTCCATAAAAGTATCGAAGTTGCAATAAAAAGGTAAAGTGTTCTTCGGTAAATCCAAAGGCAATAGCTTGGCAAAGGTTCCGCAAAACAATGCGGATCAAAAACAGACTTGGTCAGTGGCAAAGCAAACAAGGCAAGGTTCAAGAATCAAGGCCCAAGAAACTTCTTGGCAAGGCACGAGCCTCAGTCCTGGCTCCGTGGATCTTCACTCGCTTCACTCCCTTCTAATCAGAAGTGACCGAGCAACTGAGGATCCGTTCCCACGGATCCTATACTTAATTCCCCTGGTGAGACCCCCGACGCTCTAGGCTGTGGCGCCAATCTGTGCTACGGGACCTAGCGCTCCTCTGGCGCTCTAGGCTATGGTGCCATTCCCTCCTGCTGGACTCAATGCTCCGTCTCCTATCAAAGCTCCGTCCTTGCCTCCCAGCACCTGGGTCGCTATCTTCATGAGAGCCAGACTCCCTTTCAGCTTCCATGGGCTCATCCTCCGCTATCTCCCTAACCCTTTCCTGCGACCCGAAACCACCTGGTTTCTCATACTGATTATCGGAATCAGCACTTTCAGTGTCAGCCTGACTTTCCCAGCTTTCATACCCATCGGGCCAGTCATCATCCCATGCCAAGCTCTCAGTGGGAGATGAAGGCCCAGCTACCTCATCACCCCCTTCCTCCATGTCCACCTCAGCTGCAATTGGCCCTAATGCAATCGGGACCCCCGGGGCCACCCCCTGCCCCCCAGGCACGAAAGGGAACTGGGTTGCTACAATAACACTAGCAATAAAACCCTAAACAGTAAAACAGTAAGAACAGTAAAACATATAACAACATCTGGGATTAGTGCCTAATGGTTGAAAGCTTGCCGGAAGAGAGTTGTTTTACAAGCCTTTCAAAAGGCAGGTAACTCTCTAATTAAATGGACTTCAGCCGGCAATGAGTTCCACATGTTCGGCACCACAACCGAAAAGGCTCTTTGCTTGGTGGATGATAGATGGTAATGCCGAAGGGAGGGAACTTCTAACCGGGTTTGGTCCTCTGACCGAAGTGATCTCTGGAGAACATATGGGAGAAGACGAGCCCTCAAGTACACCGGCCCCAGACCATATAAGGCCTTGAAGTTCAAAGCATTGCTGCTTCGAAACAGACCCTGATTCTGTTATGGTATCTACTAGGCATGGGCTGAGAGTTATGAAAATTAAACAATTTCGGAAGAGATTCGTAAGAAATGCTACTTTCGAGTTTTTACGCATCTGGAACGCCAACCAGGAAGTGGACTTTGTTTATCGAACTTCCAGGCCATGATTTTTCTTATGTCTCAAAATTAGGTCATATGGGGGGGGGGCATCCTCCTCCTCCTCTCTCACCACCCTCCCTCCTGCCCTTGGCAATAAACTGAAGTATTAGCAAGGCAAGCCCTAAGCTTGCTCCTCCGGCTGGAAGCCTGGAAAAATGTAAACAGAGAGGTTTACTCAAAAGTAAATCTGCAAAGGAGGGCACTTTGGAGGAATTGCCCTCCTTTGCAGATTTACTTTTGAGTAAACCTCTCTGTTTACATTTTCCAGGCTTCCACCCATTCATAGAGTTACAGCCGGCACTATAAAGTGTAAGATTACCAGTGTCTCTGTGGACGAAATGTAGGCGGCTGGAAGTGTGGGGGGGAAACACACACACAAGCAGGAACAGAGCAGCACTGAGGTGGGGAATCCCCAAGCGAAGCGGAGGAGAGAGAGTGCGTCTTCCTCCGAAGGCAGAAGCGGGCACAGCTTGCTTGCGTCAGCGGAAACTCCGAAGGGGGGGGAGATCCATGCAGTAGTCCTCGGGATCTCCCCCCCCCCCTTCTGCCTTGGGGGAAGACGCACTCGCTCTCCTCCGCTTTGCTTGGGGATTCCCCACCTTTTCTATGTACACCCTATAGTGCCGGCTGTGATTCTATGAATGGGTGGAAGCCTGGAAAAATGTAAACAGAGAGGTTTACTCAAAAGTAA
Source organism: Anolis apletophallus (assembly GCA_030556195.1). Classification (NCBI taxonomy): domain Eukaryota; kingdom Metazoa; phylum Chordata; class Lepidosauria; order Squamata; family Anolidae; genus Anolis; species Anolis apletophallus. The sequence goes on along the minus strand of JARBWK010000014.1, from coordinate 30,298,064 downwards.
ATCCGCAAAGGAGGGCAATTCCTCCAAAGTGCCCTCCTTTGCAGATTTACAGTACTTTTGAGTAAACCTCTCTGTTTACATTTTTCCAGGCTTCCACCCTTTCATTTAACTCGGATTTCCACTGTATATGTTTGTTGGCTATCTTGCTAAATACAGACTTTCATCTAATTACATGTTTGATCTTATTGGGGGGAGTGTGCATTATTTATGTATATGCTTAACCTCTTCCTTTTCCCCTCAACCTGGGCAAACTTGGGCCCTCACTCCCTCAGGATCGGGGTGAGAGAGAGGCAGCGAGGAGCAAGCGGGGGGGGGCTCTTCTCCTTTTTTTGGCTGCTTCCAAGAATAGAATACCCCCTCCCTCCCTCCCTCCTTCCTATTTGGAGAGTCCCATCTAGAATCCAGTGTGATTTATTCAAGTCTTGGCCTACAACTCCCAGAAATCCCAGTCAGTTTACCAGCTGTTAGGATTTCTGGGAGTTTTAGGCCAAAACCATCTGGAATGCGCATGCGCTGGCATATGAACTACTAACGAATTCCGTTAGTAATTACGTTACATTTTAGAAATTTTTGGAAATTTTTTTGTAAGTCTTTCTATTACTAATCAACCCCCCCCCAATTTGATTTTAGAATCCCAATTTTAGGGTTCTAAACCAAGCCTAGTATCTACATCACTCTGCTTCTGAACTGCATTAGTGGTGGGAGCAGAGTTCTCACTGTCCAGTCATGCTGAACCCAGTTTAGCCCCAGTGCGCAGACATTCTTTGCCAATGTTGGCAAAAACACTGAATAATGGCTAAGGTTCTCTCAAACTCCATGACTGATGTTACAGTGATGAAAAAAAATACAGGTAAGTTTCATCCCATGGAGCACATGCAAAGTAGGATAGTGGAATTTGCTCATGTGAACAGCAATGTCACTAGCAAATTAGATTTGGCCCAGCTGTTTACATACATCCTGAAGTGTGGAGCTGCTCCAGAGCTTCAGGGTGGTTCTAGAGAATACTTTAACTTTACCTAATGTGGTTGCTGAACAGAATACTTTAACTTTACCTAATGTGGGTGCTTAAGTCCGTTCAGCAGTTCACCGACCTGGGAAGCATCATCTCTTCAGACACCAAGATTGACAAAGAAATAGATCACAGATTATCAAAGTCATATAGAGCATTTGGAAGGCTTCACAAAAGAGTCTGGAGCAACAAGCACCTGAGGCAAAGCACCAAAATCAATGTGTACAGAGCTATCATACTGTCTATTCTCCTCTATGGGTCTGAAAATGGGTCACCTATCGCCAACACCTACGACTCCTCGAACGCTTTCATCAGGGCTGTCTTCGCACAATCCTAAATATACACTGGAACGACTATGTGACTAATGTTGCTGTCCTTGAGCAAGCAGGGATCACCAGCGTTGAGGCCATGCTATTGAAAACACAGCTGCGCTGGGCAGGGCACGTCTCTAGGATGGAGGACCACCGCCTCCCAAAGATACTACTGTATGGTGATCTCGCCACAGGTCAGCGCAAGAAAGGCACCCCCAAAAAGAGATATAAGGACTCCCTGAAACAATGTCTCAGGCTCGGCCAGATTGATCACCAACAATGGTCCACCCTGGCCTCACATCGGGAGGCATGGAGATGCACTATCCACAATGCTGCGGCCTCTTTTGAGAAGACACGCCGAATGGGTCTCGAAGAGAAATGACAACGCAGAAAGAACCGCAACTTGGAAACAACATCACCCAAGGAGACTTTCTGCTGTGCTTTCTGCAACCAAACTTGCCTATCTCAGATTGGCCTTGTAAAAACGTGCTTGTAAAAAGCATGGGATGAGTCCTTCCTAAGAATCTTCATTTGTGAAGTAATGCCGAGACCTAACATTAGCAAAATATCATTTTCAAATTGCATAATTTAGTAGAACTTTTCAAATCTTCCACAGTGTTTCAGACTTTGCTTCATTGTGACTCTCTGTTTTGGGAATTGATCTTGATCTCCCACACAACATTTTCCTCAAAGGAGGCTACTTTTCCTGGCAGTTGTGGGGAACAAAGTCTTCTGAGAAGTAGTTTTTCTACATTACTTAATGCTTCTGTAGGCTGGTTCGACATATTTTGAAGATATTGATAAACAACATTTCTATAGATGCCTCTCCTTACTTACATGATTTTCTTCCTTCTTGTAATCCCATCTGTAAGTTAGCATGCCTTAAGGAATGGATAAAATTCTAATATATTAACTCAAAGCTCTTATATCTTTCAATGCTACAGGGGGGAAAGCTGGTTATATTGACAGATCTGGAGTTTTTTATTGAAGTTATATTAGTGCTATCTATCAGGGACATGCTAGAAAATCTATACCTTCCACCCAAATGTGGCCCATGTGAGCAATCCAGTTTATGAAGTGCAATCTTCCCAAACTGGCTCCACGCCTCTTGGTTCATTTTTCCAGTACTGTGATGTTTAATGAGTTTGTCAAAATAAAAACGAATACACAGTTTCATGTCTATCATCAAATTATGACTTTCGATTAATGGCCTGGATTGTAAAAAAAGACACTCACTCCAAGGCCTGTAAATTGAAAATACTGCAGGTCTCCTCTATTTCATTTCCTGTGTTGACATTTTTCACTAGCCAAAGGTATCATTTATTTGGGTTACAATTACACTGGGACTTTGTCAAGATAAAGCATTGACACGTTTCATTATGAGGAGCATGTAGATGATGTGTGGCACACTCTGGTGGATTGAATGTATTTAAGGGATGGGGAAATTAAAAAAAGAGGTTGAAATGTCTTAACAGCCTTGTTTAAAGCACTCTCAGATCCCATTTTTCTACTACAGTGATTCCAGACCTCGGGTATGACTACCCCCAGGGGTACAAAGCAGAACATTATTATAATATTTATTATTATATTTATTTATACCCTGCTTTATCTCCCCTGAAGGGAACTCAAAGAGGCTTGTACCCAGAGATACAAACCAGGCAAAAATAAATTGAATTATGGCAGAAAAAGGCACTGTATCCCCTTCGGGATTGAGAAGGGCAGTATACAAATACTGTAAATATACATACATACATCCATACATACACACACAAAATAAGACAAAAAATATGTTGAAAATTGTGAGATTAATTGAATATTATGACAAGTGGCAAAGTCATTATTTAACCTCAAGAGAAGCCACATATGTACACACTGACCTAAATTGTCAGTATAGATGTACTTTATATCAATTTTGCTGGAATTTGTAAGAGTCAAATATTTTGGGGGATTTTTGAGTTTACATCTACATGACAGTTTAGAAAAAATATGATCTATCTATCTATCTTGCTGTGAGTTTTCTGGGCTGTATAACCATGTTCTGGCAGCAAGCCCTGCAAGAAAACCCTGGAAGGGGAGAAGGCTGCCAGAACATGGCCATACAGCCCGAAAACCACATAGCAACACAGTGATTCCAGCCATGAAAGCCTTCAACAATACATGATCTATAAATTAGTGCCAGAAATGCATATTAGGATTATTCCAGACTTCATTTCTTCTTGTAATAAGCATACATGAGCAAAGTATACTTGTTTCAGGGCAGACAAAATAAATTTTCACTTAAGCAATGCCCATACAAATGATATTATGAAAGTAGGAACTCACGAAGTCCCTTCTATACAGTCTATAGTTCTGTTTTGGTTTGTTTTTCTTTTTTCCTCTTGCCTTCCTAATTTATATAATTGTTGTGCAGTACTAGAATAAGCAGATGCAAGGGATGTGCTTTTAATCCCAATTTGTATGAGTATATCGCTGAGGTAACTTGATCAATTATTGGCATTATTAAATTTTGCTAAATGATAAACTACATTTGTTATTTAAATTCATGGATGACAATTCAATTTTTTCTCTGATTGGGACACAAGCAGCAAACAACTTAGAATGATATAGTGGTGTTTTTTTTTAAAAAAAAGATCAACATTAAAATGGATTAAAACTAATCAACAACATACTGCAAATTCAAAAGTGCACATATAAAGTAACTGAGCATGTTGTTAAAATAATTCAGCATCCCCAATCCATTTTTTTTAAAAAGGCTTCTTCGGTCCTGATGTCTTGGACGTAGTGGACTTCGACTTCGATGGATGCTTCTTCCCAGCCGAGAGAGAGCTCAACGTCGAAGGAGCCGGGGCAGCCGCTGTGGTTCTCACAGCCGAAGATGTCGATGGGACAGCCGATGCCATGGATGCAGGAGCAAGGGCTTCTTCCAGTAAGATGGCCCAGAGACGCCTCGCCCTGCTCTTTCTAGACTGCGCGGTGAGTACCTGGAAATGAACACAGGTCGGAACAACGTGTCTCTCCCCGAGCCACTGAAGGCACTTGAAGTGGCCGTCACAGTCCGGGATCTTGTTCGAACAAGCAACGCAGTGCTTGAACCTCTTCGTGGACATACTAGGAGGAAAACACTCTCTAGAGAACACTTGGAGAAGTTCCGATATTAGCTGTGTGGCGGAAAACAAAGGAATGTGGGAGGCGCGCGCAGAGCGGCTTATATGCCCTCCGGGAGGGCTGGGCAGGGTTACCGCCAAAGCTTGAAAAAATCAAACTTGGAAAGTTTTCTGTTGGCCTGCTTTTGGCGCGCAGGCTTCATAAGTGTGGATTCAAAAAGCCCACAAAGAAAAAAATATTTTTAAAAACCTGTCTGAACAAAAAGGTTTTTGCCTACCATCAGATGGCCAATAGAAAGGGGGCCATTGTGTCTTCTCTGAGAAGGAAGTTCCAAAAACTGGAAAGCCCTCTCTTATTTCCCAGTAGCAATTAGCACACCTTATATATTATGGCTAATTAAGGGATGTGAAGCACATCATTTATGCTAGGGCTGATCTGAAGAGTTGAATTCTGGATCAGCATCAGGATGGCTTTGATTACTAGTCCCCTGGCCATTCTTGAAGCAAGACAGAGTCCTGACCATCCAGTGATGCCAAACCCATTTTGGCTCAATCAACAGACACCCTTACCATCTCCCTCTCATCATATTGGGAGCCAATAGGTGCAACATTGCTTGGAGTGAAATTGGCCTGTGCACTCGAGTAACACAGCAGTAGAGAAGTGAGAGGGAAGGACTTACCCCTCCATTCTTCAACCACCCTGGTGCCCTGGGCAACATCACTCCATGATACAAGCGATGGACACTAGCCATACTGTGCCTGCTGGCTGCTGCTACAATAAGAATGGGAGGCGGGTGATCGTTGCCATTCCAATTCCCTGGGCCTTCCAAGTCCAGAGAATATGGAATTACCACATTAATAGTTTCAGATGATTCTGTTTCAGAACCAGACAAACTGCAGTTTTCTCCAGATTCTTGGGGCAAATTTGGAAAAATGTGCAAAATTTGTTAATGCAATTCATGGCCATGTTAAGAAGACATTATCATGTCTATTTAACATCATGAATCAGCTCCACAACAGATCTATTTCCTCTCTTTCACAGAATAATAGATCAATGTCAATGTGTCCTTAGATGTGTTCTCTTTTTCTTTCCTTTTCTGTCCAAAATATGGTAACCTACTAATTTCGTTTCTTTCTTCTTTAACAAAACATTCAAAGGAATTTTGTGGAAGGGCAATTTTTTTAATGAAATAAACAGCAATTCTTAGGGTGTTTTTTCCTAGCCAATATGTCAACCTAAGAAACACTGTGGATTACATCCTAGGATGTAATCCAGGAATTATTTCATGAGCAGCAGTTTCCTCCAAACGAAATAGCTTAATTATTATGGCAGATTAAAAGCACATCTGCACCTCTCAGTCCCTCTAAAGAATAGTGTCACTGGATCACAACAGCTAGCACTGCCACCATTTTGGCAAAGAGTAAATATAACAACTGAAACCTCCTCAATGTTTTTTGTGTAGGGTTTCTCAAGCGTTAACACAGAAATTCCACAGACGTCGGGTTCATTTATCCTTGATAATAACCAAAAGCTTAGATGGCATTCTAATGTCCTATTTTTCAGCTTAGTTGGAATCTGTCATGTGCATGTTGATCAGGGTGGCTGAATATGAAATTTGACTTTACTACCTGGAAACATAAAAAATTTCAATAAGTTAAAAAGCAAAGAAAGAACGTTGGAATTCAAGAAGTCGTTTCTGCCTTTTCCCTTCTCTACTGTAAATTCTTTGCCGCTCTCATTATATCATTTATCTTTCATAATAGCTTAATTTGGACTCTATCCAAATGAAGAGGGAGACAAAGTCATTGTTTTGTTGTTTTCAAAAGAGATTCTGAATTTCACATGAATAAGGCAACAGAGCAGTGTTGTGAATGCTAAATAAGAGAGGAGCTTTGTTTCTGGCAGCTGTATTGGAACTGAAATATGAAGATAGGCTATTTTCATCACTAAAGGAAACAGCTGTATGTGTCTGTAGTTTCCATGTTATTCTCCCCTTCAATAGTAAGTGTGGCTTCCAGTGTTGATTTCAGCTATACTCACTCAAATTCCTTTGGTATTTTTATATATTTATAGAATGGTTCATCAATGTCTTAGGAATAGGAAAGACTTGCACTTAGTGTGCATTTTTAAGCCGAGTAATCTAATTCTGATTTCTATGACTAATTTATACTCCTTCCATTGCCATATTTCTCCAAATTTCATGATGCAGTAATCACTTTAACTTTTGGACTGAAGGTGTTTAATTGTATTGTGTTTTCAAAAGGTTGTATGTTTCCTTGAATCCCATGTTGAGATGAAAACAGGATAGAAATCAATGAGTGAAACAAATATTAATTTATTGGAGGATGCTGCATAGAAAATAAATATGTGAGAGGAAATGACATAAGAAAACTTATGATAACTTTTGTACATTCAAAACAATCCATTTCTAAGCTGATGCAGAAATTTAGGATTACTTTATTAGAAACCTCACAGAGAAAGACTCATTCTCTTAAACTCGGGCCCCACACATCGGGCTGGACACACTCTCGATCTGATCTTCTATGCAGGTGTCCAAGTGTCCGTCACCTCTGTAACCGAGGTGCCATGGTCAGATCACTGTGCTCTAAGAGTCCGGGTTGAGACACCACCACCCCCCGGCAAGAGTGCCGAACCAATTTGGGTTCGCCCGAAGGGACTTATGGAACCAACCAGGTTCCTGAATGCCCTGAGGGATCTGGAGCCTGTCAGCGTCTCGCTCGAGGAGCTAGTCACCACCTGGAACTGTAAGCTATCCACGGCTCTCGACGAGATTGCCCCTAAGCGCCCTCTCAAACCCCGCAAGCGATGCTCTCCATGGTTCACCAAAGATCTTAGAACCATGAAGCGGGAGAAGAGACGGCTGGAGCGCATGTGGAGGAAGCTCCGTGACGGGCCTTCACAATCAGCTTATAAGCTCTTTAGTGAGGCTTATGAGCATGCAGTCAAGGAGGCGAAAAATTCTCATTATGCCTCCGTGATAGCGCCTGCAGATTCACGCCCGGCCCAATTGTTCAGGATATTCGGCAGTTGACGATGGTCCCTACCATCCCAAAAAAATGATGATCGGGCCCTTTCCGCCGAGGCTTTCCAGAATCATTTCGCAGACAAGATTGCGACGCCCGCCGGGACCTCTCCGCCACGGTTGATACAGTACAGGAGCTTGAGACTCCGTGGGCCCTCCGCCGGTCCACCTTCGACCGGTTTCGGCCACTGGACGCAGAGGATGTTGACAAGATTGTCGCAGCTCTTCGACCAACCACCTGCTCCCTCGATTTCTGCCCCTCCACGCTGATTCGAGCTTGCGTGGAGGGTTACGAGGCCCTCTGTTGAATATAGTCAACTGCTCCCTTGAGCAAGGAGCTTTTCCAGAGGAGTTAAAAGAGGCGGTGGTTAGTCCATTGCTGAAGAAGCCCGGGTTAGATCCCGCGGCTCCCTCCAATTACACGCCCAGTGTCCAATTTACCGTACCTGGGCAAGGTAATTGAGAGGGCAGCAATGGACCAGCTGCAGACATTCCTGGATGATGCAACCTGGCTTGACCCCTTCCAGTCCGGCTTCCGTTCAGGCCATGGGACAGAGACCGTCCTGGTCTCCATCACAGACCTACTCCCGTTGCCACTTGGATCGAGGCGGATCGGGCGCTGCTCGTGTTATTGACCTCACGGCAGCGTTTGATACTGTCGATTACCAACTTTTGACACACCGCCCGCGGTGGCGGGGGTGAGGGGGACAGCTCTCAACTGGCTGTCCTCCTTCCTCCAAAACCGCCTGCAGCGAGTGAAGCGGGGAGGGGTGGTCTCCGAGGGCTTCCCCTTACACTGTGGAGTCCCTCAGGGGGCCATTCTCTCCCGCTGTTATTTAACATCTACATGCGACCACTCGCCCAATTGGTACGGAGTTTTGGGCTGGAATGTCACCAGTACGCTGATGACACCCAGCTCATTCTGAGGATGGACCCTGGGGTGGAATCTGTACCCGATAATTTCCATCTCTGCCTAGTAGTCCGTAACTGGATGGCTGCGAGCCAGTAAGTTGAAGGTGAACCCGACGAAGACGGAGATCTTGTGGCTGGGCCGCCCGGAGGGGGTAGAGACCCAGTTGCCGACGTTTGATGGTGTGGCACTTCGCCCACAGCCCCCTAGTTAAGAGCCTTGGGGTCCAGCTAGACACCCAACTGTCGATGGAAGCGCAGATTGCCAGCGCTTGCAAGACAGCGTTCTACCATCTGCGGCAGGCATAACGTCTGGCTCTTACCTCTCCCGCTGCGACCTGGCCACGGTGATCCAAGCCACGGTCATCTCGAGGCTTGATTACTGTAATGCGCGGCACATTGGCCTACCCTTGTCGGTGATCCGGAACTTAAGCTGGTGCAGAACGCAGCAGCGCGCCTGCTGTCGGGAGCCCCAAGATCTGCGCATGTGACCCCACTCCTGCGTGCACTGCACTGGCTTCCCATCGAATTCGGGTCTCCTTCAAGGTGTTAGTTTTAACTTTCAAGGCCTTATATGGTTTGGGGCCAGTGTACTTGAGGGAGCGTCTTACCCCATACAAACCCAGAAGATCACTGCGCTCAGAGGGGCTTAATCTACTAGAGGTCCATAGTATTAAGATCTGTAGGCTGTCGAGCACCCGGCAGAGAGCATTTACAGTGGCCGCTCCGACCCTCTGGAATTCTCTGCCGGAGGAGATACGAGCACTACGGGTTTGTTGGCCTTCCGCAAGTCTGTGAAGACTTGGCTATATAGGCAGGCATTTGGTCCCAACTGATGCCTCCTTAGTTGCCAGCTGCCAACATACCGTCCTGCCATGTATTGCCTCTGCGTATTATTGCTTGCCGGGATCATTTGTGGGAGGGGGCTTTTGGGTATACGTCTTTTATCTGTTTATTGATGTTTTATTGATTTTATGCTGTAAACCGCTCTGGGCTCCAGAGAGAGCGGTCTACCAAATCGAATTTATAAATAAATAAATAAATAAATTCTTAAAGGGCCCATAGCGTCAATAAATCACTATTAATTTATTATATCTGTTACCTCGTGTTTATACCATATCAGTGAATTAAATAAATATATTTGGGGAAAATGCGTAGGAAATAAATATGTGAGGGGAAAATAGTTTAGAAAACTTGGTTATCTTGTGTTTATCCCAAAACAGAGACGAATTATGACAATGCTCATAACAAATTAAATTCACAATGATCAAAGTGATCAAAACTAATACTAGAGAAGGATAAGTTATGGGATTTTAAAAATAATAAATTCTAGGGCACATTAAATAAAGTGTTTGACTGATATCACAGAATAAAATTTTGAGAGGTGGACAATGGACACAAAAGAAATGAATGGGTTGGCCATAAAATCTCAGCATGCATCTTGGAAGCATTAGTTTGTCTAATAATGCAAGGTGTCTATCAAAAGACATAATTTATTAAGCACTGGTATGTCACTCATTTATGAATTTACTCTATAATCATTTCTGCCGCTATGTATGAGAATGATTAAATACCATTCAGACATAATTATGCCGCTCTTGGAGGAAAAATGTAAAAGGTGTTATTTGACACTTTGTCATGCCATGTTGTAAACATCATAGGAAGAAAGACAATTAGACGCAAGATAAATCTTAATAGGAAAAGATGTCATGACCAGTGAGGAACAAAAGTGAATTTTTAAACAGTTTTATTATTATTGAAAGAATCTTTTAAAAGAATATCAGGACTGGCAGATTGTGGGGATACAAATTCAATAGTTGATACATAAATCTTACAAATGTACTTTGTAAGATGGTCCTCCATCCATCCCAACTGCCACTGCCCTGGCCTTGCAGAGACTGAAGAAAAGTCAAGCATAGCTATATCATGCGCAGTACCAGAAGGAGTTGAAAGGTGCTCCATGCAAGTATGTTTTTCAAAATTAGTCATATGTCATTGATAGAACATAGAAGTTTCCTTGGAGAAATGATTTACTTGAAAGTTGTGTCTGAAAAATGCATCTATGTGCATGGGTGGTGCATTAGTTAGACAATGGCCTTTCTTGTGCCCCAAACTGTCATAATTTATTGTAGGTTTACCATAGCTTTGCCAAAAGAAAATAAAGTTATTAAATGAATAAAATGAGGAATTTTTGAAACAACCTTATAAGATTACATTTACAATGTACATTAGATGTAATTCCATGCCTGGTCTAGAGTCACAGAGATTTCTAAAGACAATAGTCTATGACCTTCTGGTCCATCTTTTGAACTCCTTCTAAGGGCTCATCCAGACAGGGCCCATCATGTGGGAACTCCCACCGTTTTAATAGAAGTGTCCAAATGAGGTCTCTGGTAAAAACAAATTAATTTGAGACAAAGCAGGAAAATTCTGCTTCATCCAGAATTAATTTGATACTCAATTAGACCTGGATCTTTCTGAAAGATTTGGTTCTAATGGAGTATGGGCCCTGTCAGGACTTACCCCTCAGTAGACCTGGGATCTACCAAAACTGTGACTTTCACAGAGACCACAAAGAAGGAATGGTTGATAATCTGTAACTTTGTTTCTTTGAGTGGTCATCTATGAAATTCACACATCCCTGCCCATCCTCCCCACTTTCTGTCATGCCTTGGTTCTGTTGCTTCTGCTTTGCGCACAGGAACTGAAGCTACAGCCCCTTCCACTGGTCATATGCCTCCTGGGAAGGGTGGGCAGAGCATCACCCAGAAGACTTTCAATTATCTAGAGCACGGGTCCTCTAAGGCCCGGGGGCTGGATACGGCCCTCCAAGGTCATTTACCCAGCCCTCGCTTAGGGTCAACCTAAGTCTGAAACTACTTGAAAGCACACCACCACCACAACAACAAAAATCCTATCTCATCAGCCAAAAGTAAGCCCACACTTCCCACTGAAATGCTAATATGTTTATATTTGTTGAAATTGTTCTTCATTTTAATTATTGCATTGTTTACAATGGGTTTTTTTGCAATACAAATAAGATATGTGCAGTGTGCATAGGAATTCATTCAGGTTTTTTTCCCCAAATTATAATCTGGCCCTCCAACAGTTTGAAGGACTGTGACCTGGCCCTCTGCTCAAAAGGTTTGAGGACCCCTGATCTAGAAGATTCCAAAGCTCACTGCGCAGGTACAAGAAGTACCATAAATGCAACTTTCACAGAGGCCATGAAGAAAGAAACTTTAATCCATTTTCTCCCATGATAAATTGCTGTCTGGAAGTGGCCTGATTCTGACTAGAATTACACAATAATTTTTGTGTAATTGGGCTAAAATTATGTGACTTTCCCCTAAGATCTGCATATTCCAGGAATAGTGTTATTACCTTTCACATGGCTACCTATTCCACCTCCTTTTTGTACAGTTTTTCCTTCTGTTCCTTATGCAATCAAAATCTCTACGCAGCTAGCCATATACATAGTTGAATGTTTAAATATAGATGGAGTCTTCTTATACTGGCACTTAAATCCAAAGATTGCAAGAATTTTGCATGGGATCTTAATCTCATTTTATATTTTTTTAAAAACAGAAACATTAGGGGGGAGTAGAAGCAAGCTATTTTACCTATGGGCAACTGCAACTGTTTGTTATCAACACATAATGAGAGGGTGTGTTTGCTTCCCAAGCATTCTACATTACTTGTACATCCCTGTTGGACTCAGTCACATAATTAAAGAGAAATCCCTTTCAAAAAATATCAGCAAAGTTGATAACATAATTTGCTATGATGCACTAAAAGTACAGTGAAATTCCCAGAAATGCCACTTCAGCTTCTATAGATCAACTAATTATAGGGGAAGCCTAATTTGCCTGAGTGTAAAAACCCTCTCTGTCAAAATATTGCACTTTACTTACAGACACTGCAGTGAGAGAAACTCATGGTTTTCTCCCTTGGTACAGGAAATGGGAAGAAAATGTTTTCTAAATTTAAAAAGACTACGGAGAAGATTAGTAAGAAAAAAAATCTTTGAGATGTATTATTTATTCTACAGTTGCCTGCATTTTACTTCTCTTCCATGAGTTTCTTCTCCCATTCATGGTTTGTGACCATGTTTGCAATCCATTGTCATTTTTGTTAGTGTATGAGTCTCAAAAATAAATTAGAATTGACTCAGCAGAGAGAGAGAGAGAGAGAGAGAGAGAGAGAGAGAGAGAGAGAGAGAGAGAGAGAGAGAGAAGTCGTGAAGAGAACATCAACTTCTAGGAAACTGGAAATATCCTTCTGCAAACTCTAATTTAATGCAAAAAGACAGTATAGCCTCCAGTGTTATTACAAATGAAAGCAGAGCCAGGCTAGTACACTTATTCACATACCAAGCTTCAGAGTCTGAACATGTATCCAATTTATTACACACTATGGAAGGGTGTGTGTAAGTGTTGAATCAGTTGCTCTAAAACAGCCTCTCCTCCATTAGTTTTCAGGGGAAATCATCTATACAAAGTTTTTATACAGTGATCACTTGTAGCCTAACCTGATTTGTAAATATTTAAGATAGATTGTGCAAAGAAATTAATTTTCTTTTATCTGTCTACATCATTTATATCTATAAAATAAAAGTGTAAACATTATTTTTATGTGTGTGTGTGTGTTTGGGTGGGTGTATCTATATGGGCAATTTCTGAGATGGCTCTCCCTTCTAGAGAGCACCGACAATGGATCTAAACCAAAAGTGGCACACAGACAACAACACCCCTTCAACGACCAACGGAAAATACTGAAGGGGTTTGGCGAGTTTGGCCAAGGATTTCGGGAGTTATAGTTCGCCCCACGCACAGAGAGCACGAGGACGACCCCAACAGCAGCAGCAGCAACAACAACAAATCTTGACCAAACTTGGCACACATACCCAACATGACCAGCTTTAAGTATTGGTGAGTTTTGGAGGGAATTGAAATTGGATCCAGAGAACACCAATCCACATCCAGAGAGCACTGTGTGTACCCAACCAATGGTGGATCTAGACCAGGGGTGGGCAATTTCCGGCCCTCCAGGTGTTTTGGACTTCAACTCCCAGAAATCTTAGCCAGTTTACCAGCTGTTAGGATTTCTGGGAGTTGAAGTCCAAAACACCTGGAGGGCCGGTAATTGCCCACCCCTGATCTAGACCAAACTTGGCACAGATACCCAAGATAGCCAACTTTAAGTACTGTTGGGGTTAGAATGGAATTGGTACTGGGAGCTATTTTTCACTGACATCTAGAGAGCACTGTGAACCCAACCAATGATGGATCTGTACGAAACATTGCACAAATACCCTACCATAGCTTACTTTAACTACTGGTGATATTTGGGAACAATGACATATAGTGATGGAAGCTGTAGTTTACCCACATACTTATGCATTTTCCAATGGATCCATTTTTACAATCCATAACTCAACAATTTATCATTCTTATGTTTCTCCTTACAAAAGACCTAATCTGAGTATTGCTAAGCTACTATAAACAAGGAATGAGCTCATATTTTATCACTACATTATTATTGTTACTATTGTGTGTCATCAAGCCAACATTATTATATGGACATCCAATACTCAGCCATTTTGAAAAAAAACTCCAGTTAATAATAGTCCTGTTTAGCTCTTACAGTTGGGTCTGTGACTTTCTTTATTGAGTAAATCCATCTGTGATATGGACGTTCTCTTTGTGGCTAGTGTTGTTTTATTGATCAGTAGCATGAAGAATAGCACAAGTCAACTTTATTGGTTATAGCTGTAAAAGACTTGGGCAGGAATCTGTGTTTACTGGTATTGAGAAAATTTAGCATCTCGTTGATTCTATTCTTCACGATATAAATAACAAGAAATTTCCATGGATAAATTGGAAGAATATATGACTACACATAATTTACTAAAGATTACAGGAGAACAGAGATTATCAATAAATGCTCCTATCACAGTAAGAGAAATCTGTGATGCTGTAAATAAGGCCACTAAAACAAGATTGGCTGTCAGTCATGCATTATAAATGTTTTGAAAACAGGATTATACTTCCACTATAGCAGAAAAGGAACTTGATATTACAAACTGGAAAGAGCCTTTGCATCTGGAAAAAGTCAAATATAACATTAGTAAAGAAAGAAGATAACTTGACCGTGGCAAAAAAAAATGCTAGAGGCCAATATCATTGTTGTATTATGACTATAACTTTTTCACAAGGATTGCATGACAAATACTCCAATGCTTTGAAAAGCAATTACCTTATTATTGTCCTGTTATATGCAACTAAAGATGAAGCAGCAAACAAAACAATAGTGCAACTGTCATTTACAAATGAAGCTTCAAAATGAACGAATCACTCCTTGACTGCTGATGGTAGCTCAAGCCCATAGTTTGTGTAAATGCAGTGCATTCATAACACCAAAGACTATTTCTGGCTCACTGAAATCAGCCCCTGCAGTTTTTTGGCCTAATATTTATAATAGAAAGGTTGGCCCCTGCTTGACCACCTAGTGGATAATCATTCAGTAAATGACCATTCCATGCTATGCAGCAGCAGCGAGGCAGTTGGTGAAATGCTTTTGGATGCTTTGTACCTGCCTCCATGTTATTAGACCATGGTGGCCTGTTAAGTGTAACACTTAAAATGAATGGCCTCTCCACTGCACAGGGTCTACCCATAAGCAGTAATTTGTATTTATGTGTTGAGCCAGAGAAATGACAAAACTTGCTGTTGGGATGCTACTATTTTCCTCATTCATTATACTTCAGGTCCCAATCTTTAGAGCACCCAGCTGTTTTAAAGCTAGGTTTGATGGCACATCGAGGGCACCCAGAACTGATTCACATGAGGCATAAACCTCTTAAAGTTCACCTGGCCTTCCTAGCCACATATTTTGTACAATTCAGCAATGCTGCCTTGGAAAAATGTTTCCCCAGGAACCTAATTTTCTCTACTTGTTCTTGTTTGGTTCACAGTTTAATTTGCATCAACACCTGCCCAATTATGAAACACTGATTCTGCTCAAAGAGGACCTTTTAGGCATGGCATTGACTATTAACGAAATAGATGCAGGAGGCAAAGTAGAGTTTTTGCGATAATAACAAATCAGATTTCCATTATGAATTGCATAACTGCTTCTTCTTTTAAAAATGTAAATGTGGGCAGCTTCCTTAATTTATTTCAGGGATCCTCCACTTTTATAACCACCACTACAACAACAACAACAACAAAACTTTATTACGGTCACTGACCAGCACAAAGCAGGCACAAGCGCCCTAAGAAGAGAAGGACAGCTCCCCAGTAAACAGTTATTTAAAATTAGATTACAAATCAGTATAAAATATATTTCAAAAGACAGGATATTGTTGCCTTATGGTGTCAATCATCATCCGTCTGATATTAAGAGCAGCAGCACAGAACTTAGCAACACTGTAAGTTATTGTAGTGTTAGAGTCCGAAAGCAGCAGGGTGGAATAATATTTTTCACTGCGCCCTGGGTATTTTAAAAGCCATGGTCCAATGAGATTGAATCTAAGATCTCTGTAGAACATGCATTGAAGAAGCACGTGCTCAGTTGTTTCCACATGACCAGACTCACAGGGGCATTGTCTCTGCTTGAAGGGGGTCTTCCGATATTTCCCATCCAATACAGCCGATGGGAGGGCATGGCATCTTGCCAGGGTAAAAGCCCTTCGGTGTTTGGGCACCTCCAGTTCTGTTAGGTATGCCATGGGGGCAGTGAGGTATCTAGTGGCTTCCCTAACAATGAAGGCTGGGGAGCAGACTAGGTCAGATTGGCGCTCTATGTCCAGGATCCGTTGCTTAATGAGATCCTTGGCTTGGTCCCATCTCATGCTTAGCTATTGTCCTTGGGAGAAACCTAGCGTTGCGATCTTTGCTGCTACTGTTTTAATCCATGTGGACTGGAAGTCGTCTCTCATGATGAGGGGGGCAAGACCACATGGGGAGAAGCATAGGTGTAACCAGTAATAATATAACCACCACTGGTTTATTTATTTATTTGGACTTGTACACCACCACTCCCAGCGGCTTGGGGCGGTTTACAACACAATTCAATAAAACAAACAATGGGCAAAAACATGCATATATTAGTAAGTAAAACAGCAAAATAAAAATGCAGATAAAATCACAAGCTAAAATTACAAGCTTTCGAAGGCCTGTCTGAACAAGTGTGTCTTGCAGGCCCTCTGAAAAGTGACCAAATTTCGGAGATCCCGCATTTCCGGTGGCAACGTATTCCAATAAGCCGGGGCGATGATTGAAGTCAGGTGGAAAGACTTCACACTAGGGATGTCTAGAAAATCCTGGTCTTCTGAATGAAGTGATCTTGGAGGATTATATGGAATCAGGCGATCCTGTAGGTACACTGGCCCCAGACCATACAAGCCCTTAAAAGTAAGAACTAACACCTTGAAAGTGATCCTTTCAAGTTCCTGAAAGGTCTTTGAATTCTCCCAATACATAATAATTCAGAGAGATTTTAAAGTAAATTTGTCCTAAAATCATGCAGACCTCCCATATAAATGAAAAAATGTGAAGCCTCTCCACACATTCAACAGAAATTTTGACTACCCAAAATATCTCAATTTTTTTCTGCAGCCATCCCCAAAATTGCATCAGAAAAAGAAGTGCTTTGATTTCCTGTTATCAGTTTTGGAAGTTGTGCAGAGGAAATCTCCTATTTTCTCTGCAATGGGTTCTGAAAGAGGAAAGTGGCCCTTGGCCCCAAGATGATTCCCACCTCAATTTGAATGAACATATCAGTTCTATTGATTTTAATCTCCATCAGGTCTTAAGGCAAATGAAAATCACTGTTTCTCTAAAACCAAGCTCTTCCAAAAATCATCCCCAATAATCAAGGAGCCTCTTCACTCCAGTCCATTGAGTTCTTCTCCATTTTAACTTGTCCAACATCTTGTTTCTTTTTGTGTAAAGGGAAAATAAACATTCTTGATATTACAGTTCTACTAGCGGGCATATATGTGTTGCACCTCAGATCTAAACATACCCCCCTAGATCACACACACAAGCAAACTCTGTAAAATGTCTTTATTTAGAATATTAATATTAAACCAGATAGAGATAAACAAGGAAGATGTTCTCACATGCCTTACTAAACTAAATGTCAACAAATCACCAGGGCCAGATGGCATCCACCCCAGAGTTCTTAAGGAACTCAAGTGTGAAATTGCTGAAATTCTAGCCAAAATATATAACCTTTCTCTAAGATCAGGCACTGTACCCCGAGGGAGGCAAATGTAACTCTGATCTTCAAGAAAGGATCCAGGGGTGATCCAGGAAATTATAGGCCAGTTAGTCTAACCTCAGTTCCAGGCAAAGTGATGGAAACCATTATTAAAGAAAAAAATACCAAGCACATAGAAGAACAGGCATTGCTGAAGGAAAATCAACCTGGTTTCTGCAAAGGCAAATCATGTCTTACTAACTTGATATAATTCTTTGAGGGTGTAAATAAACACATAGATAAAGGGGACCCAGTCGATAGTTTACCTTGACTTTCAAAAGGCTTTTGACAAAGTCCCTCACCAAAGGCTCCCAAATAAGCTCTTCAGCCATGGAATCAGGGGACAGGTCCTGTCCTGGATTGAAACCTGGCTAAACTGTAGGAAACAAAATGGGTAATAAATGGACACTTCTCTGGATGGAAAGAGGTGAGAAGTGGCGTACCCCAAGGTTCAGTTTTAGGACCGTTACTTTTTAATTTATTCATAAATGATCTGGATGTAGAAGTAAATTCTGAGGTAGCAAAGTTTGCAGATGACACTAAACTGTTCAGGGTAGTTAAAAATGAAACCGATTGTAAAGAGCTCCAGAAAGATCTCTCGAAATTGAGTGAATGGGCAACAAAGTGGCAAATGCATTTTAACCTAAACAAGTGTAAAGTCATGCACATCGGGGCAAAGAACCCAAAATACACTTATAAACTGATGGGATCAAAGCTTTCTGAGACAAACCAGGAAAGGGATCTTGGGGTTTTGGTGGACAGCTCAATGAAGATGTCAACCCAGTGCGCTGCAGCAGTGAAAAAAGCAAATTCTATGCCTGGCATGATCAGGAAGGGAATCGAAAATAGGTCGGCAAATGTTGTATTGCCTCTCTACAAATCTATGGTGAGGCCACATCTGGAGTACTGTGTACAATTCTGGTCACCGCACCTCAAGAAGGATATAACGGAACTGGAAAAGGTACAAAGAAGGGCAACAAAAATGATCCAAGGGATGGAGCAGCTCCCTTATGAAATCAGGTTGCAACGCCTTGGTCTTTTCAGCCTTGAAAGACGGCGTCTAAGAGGTGACTTGATCGAAGTGTATAAAATCATGCATGGGATAGAAAAAGTGAATAAAGAAAAAATATTTTCTCTGTCACCCAACACTAGGACTAGGGGGCACTCCCTAAAGCTCCAAGGTAGGAAAGTTAGGACTAATAAAGGGAAATATTTCTTCACCCAGAGGGTCATTGGGTTATGGAACTCACTTCCAGAGGAGGTTGTGACAGCTGTCAGCCTGGACAGCTTCAAGGCAGGATTAGACAGATTCATGGATACCAAGGGAATCAGTAGTTACTGAAATGGACATCCAAGTGCCACCTCTGTGTTGATGGAGGCAGGCAGGATTTTCCCCGGGTACTGGTTCTGGGGGGTCGGGAGCAGGTGAGGGTTTTGCCCTCCTTTCTGCTAGAGATCCCTGTGTACAACTAGTGGGCCACTGTGTGACACAGAATGCTGGACTAGATGGGCTGAGGCCCGATTCAGCATGGCTCTTCTTATGTTCTTATGATGTTCTTATATAGACTATAAGATGAAAGAAATAAAGCAAAAGTAAGTCCACAGGTAAAATTTGAAAAGTCTTTAAACTGGAGTAAATCCCAGTGAAAACAAATCCAAAACCATGGCAAGCCGCTCCGGCGGCCGAAACAGAAACTTAGAATCTTTGGCGAACCGTGGCAACGGTCAAACGAGGACGTAACTCGGCAGGGCAAGCCACCCTTTCAGCCAACTTGAACTTGGGATCTGCACAGGAATTATCCTAGCCCAATGTAGCTTCAGCTCTGGCGAAATCTTTCCCAGGCCAGTCTCTTAAAGGAATCTATTTTCTATGGGACCACGGAAGTCCCTGTCGCAAATTCCAATCTCTTTGGGAGGATCTGATACTGGCTCTTCTATCAAAACCTGACAGCTCATTAGTTGGACCAGGTGGACTCATATCTTGCTGGGAAAGCTCTTCCTCCCTATTTCCCAGGGACTCAGCCGGCAAGGGAGTATAGTTCCTGTGAGAGTCAAGGTTACTGGAGTTCTCGCTGGCTGTCTCGAAACTCACTTCCATGGAATCATCATTAACCCCTTCTTCAGGCCAATACCCATGGCAGCCAGTCATTGTCCCAAGACAAATCTGCATCTACAGAACCATACCCATCTGGCCATTCCTCTTCCCCATCCTGGCCCTGATCCTCAGGTACCATTGGTGTCTGTCTCTGACCACTAGGCTGGGGAGACTGAGGCATCACACTGCTAGGCTGGAACACCACAACATCTCATGCTTAGCTATTGTCCTTGGGAGAAACCTAGCGTTGCGATCTTTGCTGCTACTGTTTTAATCCATGTGGACTGGAAGTCGTCTCTCATGATGAGGGGGGCAAGACCACATGGGGAGAAGCATAGGTGTAGCCAGTAATAATATAACCACCACTGGTTTATTTATATGTCAGGAGAACGCCTTTTGCCCTTCTGAATTTCCTAAGATTTATTTTATAGTACTAGTAGTTTATTTAATGCTTAGACCATAGATCTTACACATACTGGACAATAGTCATGCACCCAAATTTGTCCCATTTGTTTGATTCGTGTTTCCATTTCGTTCATCCATTCGGATGGCATGAAACAGAAAGGCCCCTCCTGGAATGAAAATGCAATCAAAACGGAAGGCAGGCGAGAGCAGGTACCGGCTCCAAGCCTCCTTTTCAGAGAGATTGTCTGGGGCTTTTCAGATCGATTGTCTGGAGCACTCCTTACTCGGTGCTCAGCTGCAAGCCCTGACAGGCCCAGACACATAGGCCAAAGTGCTGGAGCACTCCTTACTCAATGCTTGGCTGCAGACCCTGCAAGGCCCGGGTGCACAGGCCCAGAGCTTGCACCCATTGGCCTGGGTGCTTTGGGACTATGGGTAAAGTCCCCCCCCCCCCAAAGTGCCAATAATCAAACTATTCCATGAACTCATAATTTTTGGAAACAACTCTTTTTGAACACAAGAAAAAGTATCACATATCAGCATGTTTTTTCATCACACTTATTTTGACACAGTTGGCATATCAATTTGGCATTTCCCATTTAACCAAATACTCAAAGGTTTTCTCTTTTGCATGTCTCAAATAGCAATGACTTAGAGTTTTTTGTGCTTTCTCTTTTTTAAAAAAAAATATATCTTGCCCTCTGTGTAAATTATCTGGTAAATATATTTAAAAGCCTACCCAATATACTTGTTTCTCCCAATATACTCGTTTTCCTATTTTCTTAGCATAGGCATTTTTTTCAAGCAATTTTCCCTAACATAGCAGGATTTTAAACATAATTTTTTAGTTATATATGCACTTTTGTACATTTCTTTTTCTCCCACTGTGCCCATCTTCTGGCTGGTGAACTGCACTATGCTCCATTGCAAACTTGGGAAAACATAATAACAAAGTATAACTATTCATAAATAGATTTGGGAAATGGGAATTGTATCAGTTCTCATTAAAATGCAAACTGAAAGAAATTCTCTTCCTTCTCTTAGTGTATTAAAAGTATCTGGACAGTTTGCAATAGATTAAATTAGGGTCGCTGCTTTACACCAGGTCTGGTCTTTTTTTCTTGAGTGTTGCCAGAGGGTGGGGCTGAGAGAATGTTGTCCATCAATTTTGGCCATTACCCTGTGGTCAATACTGCCTCCATTATTTTTAACACCTGTACGAAGCTGCTGGGTGAGATCAATCTGCATTAATTCTAAAGTGTAGATAGTCCTTAGTTATCTCTTGACTTCCTTTCAGCTTGACCCACTTCATAGAATGGTTGTGAAAATAAAATTGCACTAAATTTAAATCTCAATCTTTATTTGTATCCCGCTTTTCTCCCTAAAAGGGACTATGATGGACAAGCCTGGATCTGAATAAAACTAATGCAATAAGATAATACAATAAAAGGTGGCACTGAATACTAGAATGAGGCAGGGAAATTTGTGAACTAAGGACACACAACTTCAATCTATGAATAAACTCTTTGAGGCTGATGAAAAGTGACCTCAGCAACATTTTTAAAGAGCATACATTTCACAAAAGAAAACCAGTGAAGAAATGTCTCTTAGGAGAGCAAACTATTTGAGAAGTAGATTAAAGGCTGGGAGATTAGCACAGTGGTTAAAACAGCAGCTATTAGCTGCAAGTTGTAGCTGTAAAGATCCGAACATGACAAGTTCAAATCCTGGGCTGACCTGGGCAAGTCAGCTGTAAGCCTGCCCCTGTTGACCTAAGCAATCAAAAGCTAGCGCAAGTAGATACATTAGGTACCGCATAAGCGGGGAAGGAATCCTAAAGGACTTTTTAACTTCAATAAATATTGAAGACAACTACCAGAAGAAGAATTCGGCTGGCTGGCTGACAGGCAGGCTCTTCATCAAGAAAGAGAAGGTAGAAAGGAGGATGGAACAACAGTACCCCCCTGTGACGGAATGGAGCAGCACCACCCAGTGACGAATATAACAACAACGAATATAACAACATTGCCCAGTTGGAGTCCAGGGGATCTTCCTGTTATATGTTATTGTATATCTTGTACATCTAATTTTGGCAGGGATTGTCTGCTGTATGTGTTCTGTAATCCGCACTGAGACCCCTTTGGAGTGAGAAGTGCGGAATATAAATAAAGTGTATTATTATAAAGTGTATTATCTCTC
This sequence comes from Anolis apletophallus, assembly GCA_030556195.1. NCBI lineage: Eukaryota > Metazoa > Chordata > Lepidosauria > Squamata > Anolidae > Anolis > Anolis apletophallus. The sequence goes on along the minus strand of JARBWK010000014.1, from coordinate 30,275,721 downwards.
CATATTCATATACAGAATGGAGTAGCATCTCGTCCTGTGCTTCCTTCTTTCCATTTCTTGAAAGAAGTAAATTCATAAAACTGTCTAAAGATGACATTCCACTCTTTCACAGATATCATTAATTAAAAAATATTTATCTCACTTACTGGGAGAGAGAAAATGTCTCATCTTAAACCTAGGATTTTTTTTCATGACAAAGGCAAACCCAACATTGTAGCAAGACAACATTTTTGCAGGATACAATAATGGGCATGACATCGTGCTTATCTTGTTGCCGATCTGCTTCCTCCTCACTTTTAACAAATATTTTGCTGTAAATGAGCAAAATCCATCAATCATTGTTAATCCTATGACATTCCTGTCACCTGCCTTGTGTGATGAGCCCATTTTGCTTTTGTGCTACCAAGACAGCACTGAAGTGACCTCAGCGAATGTGACTCCCTTCCTTTCCCTGATCCTGAAACAGTATTAAAATATTCAGTAATATTTGGCTTCTTACAACTAACTGTAGCAATGAATATAATAATAATAATAATAAATAATGTTGGACTTTGAAATCCAGACTGACAAAGTTTTGGAACACAACACACCAGACATCACAATTGTGGAAAAGAAAAAAAGTTTGGATTATAGATGTCACCAGTTGACAGTCGAATTGAAAAAAAACATCAGGAAAAAACTCAACCATTATCAAGACCTCAAAACCGAACTACAAAGGCTCTGGCATAAACCAGAACAAGTGGTCACAGTGATAATCGGCACACTGGGTGCTGTGCCAATAGATGTCAGCTGGCATTTGGAAACAATAAACATTGACAAAATCACAATCTATCAATTGCAAAAGGCCACATTACTTGGATCTGTGCGCATCATTCAAAAATATATCACACAGTCCTAGACACTTGGGAAGTGTTGTGATTTTGAGATGTGCGGAAGTATGGATAAACAATCCATGCGGTTTTATGAATTGAGACAAGTGCAATAATGGGGGGGGGGGGGTTTGCTGGCATGTAGCAGCTACCAGTGATTGCATAACTATCATGGGATAGTGGCCTCGTGTGATAAAGTTCCTATGTATAGACATGGCGTAAGTTCTTGCGTTTCTGTATAAAACTCAGTTTCCAAGCCAGCCATAACTAGTAGGCTTGGTTTAGAATCCTAAAATCGCAATGCTAAAATCAAATGGGGGGGGGATTTTTTTTTATTAGTATATCAAATACTTACAAAAACATTTGCCAAAAGTTCTAAAATGTAACTTAATTACTAACGAAATTCTAAATTGGTTCTAAAGTCAAAAACAGTCAAAAATCAATGGGGGAACATTCCCCTTAAACTGTAGATGTATAACATAAATATAAGAGCTAGCTACTAGCTCTCAGTACAATTGTGACCTTTTTCTACCCTCCTCTTTCATTCCTTCCTTTGCTCTTTGGTTCCCCATCCCTTCTTTTCTCTTTCCTTCCTTCCCTCCCCCCTTCTCTACTTCTTCCTTTGTCTCCTTCCTTCCTTTGTTCACGTTTTATTTCCCTAATAGCAATTAAACAGAAAGATATATGTATAATATATAGACTTTCTGCTGTGCTTTCTGCAACCGAACTTGCCTATCTCAGATTGGCCTCTTTAGTCATCAGCGCTTTTACAAGCGCGGGATGAGTCCTTCCTGAATCTTCGTTCGTGAAGTAATGCCAAGAGAGAGATATGTATTAATGCAGTGGTTCCTCATGTTGTGGTGACCCCCATCCATATTTTCGTTGATACTTCATAATTTTGTTACTCTTATGAATTCTAATGCAAATATCTAATATGCAGGATGTATTTTCATTGTTACAAATTGACCAAAGTTAAAGCACAGGGATTAATCACAAAACCAATATGTTTGGGGAGGATGGACAACGGATGATGGGATTTGCAGTACCTTCGACCAATTCAGCTCTGACTTCCACAGCTGAGACCCCATGAATGACAGACCTGGACTAAACTTGGCACACAGAACCCCCATGACCCACAGAAAATACTGGAGGGGTTTGGGAGGAATTGACAGTGATTTAGGGAGATAACTCTGAACCCAAACAATCCTGGATCAGGACCAAACTTGGCATGAATACTCAATATGCCCAAATGTGAATGCAGATGGAGTTTGGGGAAAATAGACCTTGACATTTGGGAGTTGTAGTTGCTGGGATTTATAGTTCACCTTCAATCAAAGAGCATTCTGAACTCCACCAATGACAGAATTGGGCCAAACTGGGATCCCCCTGCGCCGCGCGGCGCCGCTCACCCCCTCTCGCCTCTCTCTAGCCTCGATGCATGGATCAAGGCTAGAGAGAGAGGGGGGCGCTGAGCCCCTTTCCAGCTGAAATATAAGCCAGCCCAACCCTGGGTCGGCATATTTCAGCTGGAAAGGCCCCGCGCCTCTCCGCCTCTCTCTAGCCTGGATCCAGGCTAGAGAGAAGCAGAGAGCGCGGGCGGCTTCCAGCTGAAATATAAGCCGACCCAACCCTGGGTCGGCATATTTCAGCTGGAAACCCAGCGCGCGCCTCTCCGCCTCTCTCTCGCCTGTATCCAGGCTAGAGAGAAGCAGAGAGGCGCGCGGGGCGGCTTTCTAGCTGAAATATGCCGACCCAACCCTGGGTCGAAGCATATTTCAGCTGGAAAGGCGCCCGCGCCTCTCCGCCTCTCTCTAGCCTGGATCAGGCTAGAGAGAAGCAGAGAGGCGCGGGCGGCTTTCCAGCTGAAATATAAGCCGACCCAGGGTTGGGTCAGCTTATATTTCAGCTGAAAGGCCATCGCACCCCCCTCTCGCCTCTCTCTAGCCTCGATGCATGAAGGCAGAGCAACAGGGAAGAGAAGGAGAAGGAGGGGGGGGGGAAGCCTGGAGGACTACAGTTCCCAGAATGCATTGCCTAGCAGCAGAGTCACTTCCAGTTCCCCATAGAAATGCGGGAAAAAGAAGAAGCTTAATGAAGGCGGGAAGGAAATGAGCGGAGAAGACAAGACAGGGAGAAGTGAGTACTACAATAATTAATTAATTAATACTTTAGAACTTCTAACGAACTTAACGCATATTGTTGACCTGAAGGACCGTAAAAGGAAGTCTACTTCCTGGTTCACGACAGCGAGCCGTAAAACAACAAAAGTCCCATTAATTACGAATTTCTAACGAATCAATTAGATTTCCGTTTCAATTTTAGCATGCCTAATAACTAGCAGTTTTGCAGATGAGCCTGTGGATGTCGCATCAGAAGTAAATTCCACTGTGTTTAATGGATATTATTCCCAGGCAGGTACACACAAGATAATTTACTTCTGAGGAAGTATGCTTCACATCAGGAACCACCTATCTTATAGTGGCAAACCAGTTCTGCATAATAATAATAATAATAATTTTATTAGTTGTCTCCGCAAGGGGACTCAGGGCAGTGAGGGGACTAAGACAGAGCATTGCTTGAAGGAACAATGTTCTGCCTTAGAGTACAGCAATGATATCAGATGCAGTGTGTATTTTTCTTAGGCTTTGTATAAACTACCGTATTATCGTGCCAATTTGGGACAAGATTTTTTCCCCTGCCTTAAATTGATTTCAGCCAGGCATGCATCAATTTCACATGATTTACTCAAGAAACCTAGTTATGCAAAACTTAAGTAAGCCTTCTATAAATCGCTTAAAGAATTTCTACAAAGGCATTTTATTCTGGCGGGATTGAATAGGATTTTAATGTAATTTATACTGCAATTCTATGGTCTTTTACTTCAGAGTAATCCCCACTGACCTCAAGAGCTCTTTCTTCTCAGTAAATATGCATTGGATCAGCAAGCATGGCAAACTGTTCTATGAAACAATGGAGTAGTTCTTAAAAACATGGGCACACTGGCTCCAACTGTGAGACCTGCTAACTTGGGACACTACTTTAAGCCTGCTGGGGTTACAATTATATAGAAAGGGTGGTGGATTTACTTGCCTGTGATCCCAATGGTTGTAAAGGCTGCTTTCCCTCTCTCACACTGAACAACATTTTACAAAAATTAAGGTGAAAAAAATTAGAGAGAAAATATCTGTGATCCCTTCTTTTTTTCACTTGTACTAGAAAAATGGCTGAGTGAAGGAAGATGGACGCTTTTGAACTGTGGTGCTGGAGGAAAATTCTGAGAGTGTGTTGGACCGCAAGAAGTTCAAACCAGTCTGTACTCCAGAAAAAAATGCTTGGCTCACTGGAGAGAAGGATATTAGAGACAAAGATGAAGTACTTTGGCCATATCATGAGAAGACAGGAAAGCTTGGAGAAGATAATGATGCTGGGGAAAATGGACGAAAAAGGAAGAGGGACAGTCCAAAGGCGAGATGGGTGGATGGTATCCTTTATTTATTTATTTATTTATTCCATTTTGTATACCGCTCCTCCCTACATGATTGGGGTGGTTTACATACAATCAAATTAAAATACACATAAAATACAAATAGAATGTACATAAAATATATAAAATACAGATAAAACATTTGGTCAATTTAAGGGCATGGTCAGAGAGTCCAGAGGATTTAGTTAAAGGCAAGCTTAAACAGAGTTGTTTTACATGCCCTCCAGAAGGGAACTCCGCGATGTCATGAACATTATCCGGCAGTGTATTCCACAATGCCGGGGCCACCGTGGAGAAGGCTCGTTGTCTAGTCACAGAGAGGTGGCAGGAGCGGACTGATGGAAGTGTCAGGAAATTTCGCTCTTCTGAGCAAAGTGATCTCGGGGGAACGTACGGGGTGAGACGGTCCCTCAGGAACACTGGCCCTAGACCATGCAAGGCCTTAAAGGTCAAAACCGGCACCTTGAAAACAATTCAGTACTCAACTGGCAGTCAGTGCAACTGCTGCAAGATGGAAGTAATGTGCTCTCACCAGTAATCGAGCGGCAGCATTTTGCGCCAGCTTGAGTTTCCGGATTGTTGACAGGGGAAGGCCAATGTAAAGGGCGTTACAGTAATCCAGCCTCGAGATGACCTTGAAATGATTGGTTTGACTTTGAAGGAGCTGAGGGTGGCCACAGCCAACAGGCAACTCTGGCGTGGGCTGGTCCATGAGGTCACAAAGAGTCGGAAGCAACTGAACGAATAAACAACTGAAAAAAAAGACCAATGGCTTTCCCCCCCTTTTTGAACCAGTTTCCATGATTACGGCAGACTGGATGTGAGGAAGGATCCATCTACTTTAGCTGCAATATCTGGTCCAGAGCATTGCTACTTTGAACATGCTCTGGATTCTGCTATTATGTTTATACCACTCTGCTTCTGAACCATGTCAAGAAAAGTAATGGAAATTTCACTGTCCAGTGGGGCTAAATCCAGTTTGACCCCGCTGGAGAGTTCTGTAATTTTTCATCACCAAAGCAGTGGCCACAGAACTCTGGAGAGCTCCTTGCCATCTCTCAGAAACTTTACCAATGTCAACAAATGTATCCATGCCACTTGGAGAGGATGCTTTTCTTGACATCGGCAAAGGCACTGAGCAATGGCTAGAAGATCTCTGGAGATCTGTGTTTGCTGTTATAGTGACAAAAATAATGCAAATATGTGTTCCACAAGCCCATGTAAATGACAGAATCAGTTCAAAATCAGAACTGGCCCAGGTGTTCACACAGACCACTGTACATTAAGCTGTGCATCAAGTAAATGTCATGGAGCAACTTCTTGCCCACTTTGGGGTATATAACGCATGTAGCCAGAACCATTTCTGGAGGGAAAAATGTTGCCTACATTCTCAAAACCCTCAAATTTGCGAACTCTTAAAATTTGGATTGGAAACTCTGTGCAGTTAGGTAGTTCCTGCCTCAAGCAATAGGGAAAGGAGATTTCCTCACCTATAATAGCTGGTCTTTTGCTGATGTGAGTAATGTTATAGCACCATCTCCAGATCAGCTAGGGAAGAATGGTGGAACAAAATGTAGAGTCTCCAACCAATGTTTCTTCCTTCAGTAGGAGAATGGAGGGGGAGCACAAACTGAAGTCTCTGAAAAAGAGGATTTACCTTCTCTACCAGACATCTGGGGTTGCCTACAGCCAATCAGGATTGCCAACAGGTAGGTGACTCCACCAAGTGGGATATAGAAGCCCCAGTTATGTTAAAACACTTTGTGAGCTCTGCAAGACATTTCATAATGAACTATTTTTTAAACTATACCTTGGGAAGTCTGACTTGGCCACGGTGGTCCACCCTCTGGTTACATCCCGTATAGATTACTGCAATGCTCTCTACGTTGGGTTGCCTTTGAAGACTGTTCGGAAGCTGCAACTAGTCCAACGGACAGCAGCCAGGTTGATAACAAGAGCGGCATTCAGAGAGCGTACAACTCCTCTGTAGTGCCAGCTCCACTGGCTGCCAGTTTGCTACCGGGCACAATTCAAAGTGCTGGCTTTAGCCTTTAAAGCCCTAAACGGTTCGGGTCCAACTTGCCTGTCTGAACGCATCTCTCCCTATGAACCATCGAGATGTTTAAGATCATCTGGAGAGGCCCCGCTCTCGGTCCCGCCTTCTTCGCAGGCGCGACTGGCGGGGACGAGAGACAGAGCTTTTTCAGTGGTGGCTCTTCGGCTTTGGAACGTTCTCCCTAGAGACATCAGATCGGCCCCCTCCCTCCTGACATTTCGCAAGAAAGTCAAGACCTGACTGTTTGAGCAGGCATTTGCTGATGAAATATAACAGTTTAATCAGATATATGGAATGACGATGATGCGATGGAAACTGATTTCAACATGATGCTGAGACTGCAATTGTATGTTTTTAATTGTTAATTTGTTATTATATGGGTTGGGGGGGGTTACCTTGTTGCTGTGTTGTCTTGAGGGCAGAGACTGCCTGTGTAAACCGTCCCGAGTCGCCTTTGGGCTGAGAGGGGCAGTATAGAAACGTGACAAATAAATAAATACTGTCCAAGATCTTCCTTAAGCCTCAAGGAGCATGATCCTGCATGGCTAAACCCAATGACTTTCATGTGAAATGCCATGCTGTGTTTGCTCTCTAAATGAGATGCCGTGATATACTAGTGATATTGGATGTGGTCAGTTTTGCAAACAAACATTTTATGGCTGCAGGATCAAGACAGTGGTGCATTGGGGAAAAAAACAAAAAAAATGTACATGTTGCTGTGAAACTATATTTACATGGAGGTTTTACTGTTTTGCTGCCATGGGGCTCCTACCAAACTAAATCTGGTCTCCCTTTACACAGGCATTTGACTTTATTTCCTCTTTGCTCTAGGATTATGTTTGCAAGTCTCAGTTTCTTGAAGCAGGCCATGTCTCCCTCTCTCTTTTTTTTTTACATGAGACTGGCACATTTCCAGTTAAGCTAGCGGCCCAGTATGTATTTGCTACATCTCATCCCTCAAGTTAACAATACAGTTATAGCTCAGTCTCTTAAATGTAACCAGTGGGGTACTGTATTTTTCCCTCCATACATGCCATTTCCTCTTAGCAATCTAACCTCCGCCTAGTTTAATCTAAAACAAAGCCTCTCCAGGTTACCGTGCCTCAAAACCTATCTGACAAAAGAAGAGTCTGAAAGGCAGTTAATTTGGAGCTGAATGCTAGAGAGCCAGCAAAGAAGAGTGCCGGAGATCTTCAGAGTTTGCTGCTGTCAGAGAAGACCGCCAAAGGGAATATAAGAAGATAAAAGACAGTGACCCAGAGGGCAGCTTCAGAAATAGTGCTTTATAACTACACGGAGTCTTGAAGAAAGCTAAAGAAAGCAGAACAAACCCAAGCACTGCCTGTGGGTGACACCTTTAGCAACCTCTTGGAGGACTGATCAGTAGGCAGATTTACTAGACTTGTCATCTCCTTTCTTCTCTCAGTCTGCAAGTCATGGGAGGAAAATTAATATATGTTTGTGTTGGCATATGTGTAACTGTGGTCAGATTGAAAAGGACAGACACTATAGTTAGAGTAGCTGTCATGTACAATATTTTTTAAGATTGTGTCTGAAGGAGAAAGGGCAAAGTCTTTTCTTGTACTTTTAAGACTCCTTTCTTCCAAGCTGGGATTTATTCCCAATTGAATTTCAAAGATCATGATAGGTCTATTGCCTGGGAAGGTGGTGTGTGGGAGGGTGTTCCAAAATATGGGATCTCAACTTAGTAGCTTTTAAGTTTCATTTGTCATGCAACCCTCCTCATACATACATTTCACTTATTCTTCAAATGCTTTATTTGTTAAAAATTAAATAAGGGGTGATTTGTTTCATTTAGAGAGCACTGACCCTTGAAGGTATGGGCATACCTCAGTTAGCAAAGCTTCCATTTCTGCCAAGCTCTTTTACACAAAGAATGTGTAAGCTTGCCTAGTGGAACCTGTTGTGTCAGCTCCACTGGCTGCCTTTCCACTTCCGAGCTCAATTCAAAGTGCTGGTCTTGACCTTTAAAGCTCTATATGGTTCTGGCCCATCTTACTTGTCCGAACGCATCTGCCGCTACATCCCACCTCATAATTTAAGATCATCCGGGGAGGCCCTGCTCTCGCTCCCGCCGACTTCTCAAATGCGGCTGGTGGGGACGAGGGAGATGGCCTTCTCGGTGGTGGCTCCCCATCTGTGGAATGCGCTTCCTAGTGACATACGATCAATTCCATCTCTCCTGACATTCAGGAAAAAAGTAAAAGCCTGGCTATGGGACCAGGCATTTGCACACTAGCACAAGGCAGCATTTTAGACTGGATTTTAATGGAAAGTTTGATGAATAGGGCTCAATACTTTTATGGACGGAACACTGTGTTTTTTGTTTGTTTGTTTGTTTGTTTTTTGTTTTTTTAAAACTTAAATGAATGTGTATGATATGTTGATGTAATTGTATTTTAATGTGTAATGTTTTGGGGGGTTTTATACTGTGTTTTATGTGTTTTACTGTGTTGGCATCGAATTGTGCCTTTTTGGAAGACGCTCTGAGTCCCCCCTCGGGGGTTGAGAAGAGCGGGGTAAAATGCCGGAAATAAATAATAAATAAATAAATCTGGGTATCTGTCACACCCCAGCCAGGTACAAGGAACAAACCAGACCAATGCCATGTTAAAACCAAAGATGCAGAGAGACTCAGAAGCAAGCCTCTGCAGCAACCTCTGAGTGAACCCCAAGCGTCCAAGGGCAGGCGCAGCCCTGCTGGTTCGCAGGCTGATAAGGGGGCCTGGTACCAGGAAGCAACAGATCCTCCTGAGAGGCCAGGTGGTTGCTCTAACAAGCTTACATTCCAATCGGGCCGAGATGCAGTGGGAACGAAACGCTTCCCAGCCTTTCCTGTGAAAGAGCTCCGACGCAGCCAGCATATCCTAGATCAAAGCAGCCGGGGCCTATAAAGATCCAGCCCGGAATGATCTCGGGATCTCGTGCCAACGTTTTAGCTACTTCGTCAAGCCTTATGGAACTTTGTCTGGGCCAGGGAAGCTTTCCTGTTTTTGGACTCTAAATCTTGCTATGCTTTGTCTCAAGAAACTCCTGGATTTAGCCAATTGCGGCACCAAGATTATTATTGCATTTATTGGACTTTTAAAGACTATTGCTCTGCTACAACTGGATGCTGGGAGCATCACTGAACTCTTCTATCTTTGCCTTCTTTACCTATTTTTTATTTATTCTAAATAAAGCATTTAACTGCAGTTGCTGTGTGTTGGTTTACTAAGGGTCCGTCCAAGTCAGGTCGCAACAGTATCTGAAGATTTAAAAAGCTCCACTGGCTGCTAATAAGTTTCCAGTCCCAATTCAAAGTACAGGTTATCACCTATAAAGCCCTAAACAGTTTGGGACCCACCTATCTTTGCAATTGCATCCTTTCTTATGAACATGACGGGTGCTAAGATCTTCTGGGGAGGCCCTTGTTTCTGTTGCATCTCCGCCTCAAGCATGGTTGGTGGGGATGAGGGATAGGGCCTTCTTGATGGTGGCCCCCCACCTCTGTAACTCTCTCCCCAAGGATTAGCCTGGCAACTAGCTTGGCCACTTTTTGCAAGGATCTAAAAACATGGATGTTCCAATGGGCCTATGATTAAACATTTCACAAGATAATTGCCCTCCAACTATAATTTACCATCTGCTCCTGCACTTTATCTCTGTCCCCTTCCCTAGAGATCTGGCATTCTAAATGACATTGCCCTCTAGCCCTAATTTATTATAGGCTCTTGCACTTGCCCACCAGTCCCTGTCCTGAAATTATATTGAACAAGTTCCTACCCTCCAAGCTTATTTATTTTATTTATTTATTCTGGTTTCTATGCCGCCGACTCCCGGAGGCTCGCGGCGGCTTACAAGAGCCAAAGGCACAATAAAATACAGAGTAATAAAACAATAAAAACAGTTAAAAACAAAACAACACAGTAGCAGTAAGACAATTGAAGCAATGGCACGATTGGGGATGCTTACTGTTTCAGGCTATTGGTTGTTTTATTACGTTGTTTTATGTTACCATAACGTTGTTATCGTAATGTTGTTTTATGTTATCCCTCTCCATTGGCACCCTTTGTAGTGGGGGAGAGGCTTGCGTACCCTAATGAAGTTGTGAGCTATGCTGGCGGTGGCTATTATGCCACCGACAGGGCCTCCTATGCCAGACAGGTCACAACCGAAGAAGGGTCTGACAGAGCGTCAATGGACAGGATGGGCTCTCTAGCCGTTTGGCAACCATCCTAAGAGAAGGAAAACTCTAATTTCAAACCCGGGCAGATGGTGCTCGTCTAACCCTGTAAGGTCAACCATCTAAGAGAAGGAAACTTTAATCAAACCTACGACCTGAGGACCTCGCTGCCACCGTCCAAGCTTGCTAGGCCCCAGCAAACGAACCTTTGGTTTAAAGGGTGAGGCCAGTTCTGTGCACGCTGCGCTTCACCAAAAAAATCCATTGCACAGGCTCGAAGGACACATCCAACTTGACACGCCGAATGGGGCTCGAAGAGAAACAACAATGCAGAACAAACCGCAACTTGGAAACAACATCACCCAAGGAGACTTTCTGCTGTGCTTTCTGCACCCGAACTTGCCTATCTCCGATTGGCCTTTTTAGTCATCAACACGCTTGTAAAAAGCGTGGGATGAGTCCTTCCTGAATCTTCGTTCGCGAAGTAATGCCGAGAGATTATGTTATCATGATGTTGCATTTTATTGCATTGTGCTTTTCATCTATGTTTTTTTGGGCTTGTCCCCATGTAAGCTGCCCTGAGTCCCTTCAGGGAAATGGACCGGGGTACAAAAATAAAGTAGTAGTTGTTATTATTATTATTTTCAGTTGCATTGGCATTGGGAGATGGTAAAGGAGGCCTGAATAAACACACACTTCCAGTGACAAGTTATAGAATCATGGCTGTAGTGAACAATTGAATAAATTTTTGCCCTAGAACAAAACTGAGATTTTGTTCTACAGTTTACCCTTATCTTGAGAAAGACTCCAAACATATTCCTTCCATACAGGCCCATTCCATTAACAGATAAATTTGAGGTTCTGCTAAACAACAAACCACTCCCATTCCATTTTGGGATTCACTTTTTCCTCTCCCCCCCCCAACTTCATAATATTTTCCCCTCCAGAACCCAAATACCCAACCTGAGCAGCAAAAAAATTCTCTTTCCTTTTTCCCCAAAGAAATTTCACAGATTACCAGATTATCTTGCCTAACAGTGGCATGTGACACATTTCCATCATTTTCTTATATTTCCTATTTTGAGGAATCAGGCCTTTCTGCTTTACTGAATATGTCAAAAGAAGGGACACCAAACCTAAGGACTAAATTCACTAATGCATGCATTTAACATCAGCAGTAATTGTGGAATCCAGAATGTTAGATGAAATCAATAGAAAAGTACAGTGAATTATTAACTCAGTGAAATAATTAATGAGTTAATTCCAAGCTCTGGCTATCAGATACCTGAACTGAATTACCAAATGGTCCCTTTAACTTTCTTTATCCACAATGGAAACAGTCAAGGTGGAATTATAGAAGTAAGCTTCAGAATTTGCTCTGCCCTTTGCTCCTGCACAGAATTTTCTGATAATTTCATTCACATCTCCATTTCCTCAAAAGCTATTAAAGTAACTTTGTGGCATATTGATGCTGCAGGTACCTTTTACATGCTAAAAGATCTGCAGTCTCCATCATCTTGGCCACGGCTTACACATTCTGGGATATTGGAGAGAAGTAGATACTTGCAACAGCTAAATAATGTTCTGTAAATTTCAGAGAAACAGAATCACATTATACTGAAATCATTGGACAGTTTGATGGATATAAAGTGTTTGAGCAAAATTGGGGCAGATGATCCACTGAAAACACAATGTACTTTCTAATCCAATTCTGGGCTATTTTATGAATTCTTTTACTTTATTTCTTATGAAATCTCTCATCCACTCCCAATATCTACATTTGTTGAATGTATATTTTATGTAATCTATTTTTTAACCACTGTACGCTGCTTTGAATCCTATCCATTGAAGAAAAGCAGGATAAAAATGACTAAATAATAATGGGTAAGTCGGTAAGTCGGCCAAGCAGGTTGCAGGGCAGTGCTGCCCTCATGCCATCTTGTTGTCTGGAGGGGCTTCTTCCCCCCAGAAGCCCCTGGGTGGTGGGAAGGCTTCCCGCCACCAATGCCGGCCGGCCAATGAGGGGGCTGGCTCTGCCCCGCCCCCTCCCTGTTTCCAGCCGGCCTGCACTTCCGCCCGGGCAGCTTTCTTAGGCTGCCTGGGACTGCCTGGCCTCATGTCGAGCTAATTCACAGAGTTATGGGTTAGCATATGCATCAAACACGTCACACGACTAGAATATCAAATTGTATATTTCATATTCATACATAACACAGTCATGGAATATACAGGTGTATCATATGGACTCGGGTGCGTTGTATACAAGGTATAGGGGGGGTATGTATGACTCATATAACAATCAAAATAATATCAAAAGCGCAACTCCCCACAGTCAATATAAAGAAACTCCGAGTTCAAGTATTTGCTTCCATGAACCGTGAAGTCCAAACAGCTGGTGATACAAGGACAAAGGAGGCAGAAATAAGCTCCAAATAATAAGTTCAAAAGCTGGCCGACGGGCTGGCGATGCCAAACTTTTCGGGGCCACTCCCCGTTTCGCCCCGGGCGGGGGCTTTCTCAAGGCCATAAATGATGGTTCCGTAGTCCCAATATCTGAAGGAAAATATCATATGTATATCACAATACATTACAATAGTCTACAGACAAACCCAATATGTTATATACATTAAAGGTAACATACCATTCAGCGAAGCGTTCAGGCTTAACCTTACTCAGGGAGCAAGGTGATTATAAAGGTAAGAAAGGAAGGATCAGGAGAGTGTTATAAAGTAACTCAGGTGGGGCAATTAGGTAATTAGTGATTGCACACTGATTACCTCGTTTAACCCATTTGGAATTTCTGAATTTAATCGGATTATCCATAGTCTTTCAAGTTTGCAAAGGGCCTTAAAGGGGTCAGCATGCGAATGTGGTTCTAGTTTGTCAAGTACCCTGACACGCAATGAGTCAGGATGATGTTTCTGCTGATGGCAGTGTATGTAGAGTGGTAGATCAGTGTTCCCCGTGTTTATCCTACTTCTATGTTCGATAAAGCGTTGGCGTAACGGTCTAGTGGTCATCCCGACGTAAACAGACGGGCAGGAACAACTGATGGCATACGTGACATGTGAACTAGCGCATGTTGCGAAACAGCGTATGTCAAACTTTTTCCCTGAAGAGGGACAGTCTATAGTGGTATCACTACAGATGTTTTTGCAAATCGAGCATCGGCCACAAACCTTCGTGCCCTTGCTAAGGTTACTCGTGACTTGTGTGTAGGCATGATTGGAATGGGTTAAGGTGTCTCCTAAGTTACGTGTGCGCTTGTAAGCGATAAGAGGGGGATGCTCTAGCCCTTTGATGTGAGAAACCATCGGCCAATGTGTGCGTATAAGTTTAACCATAGTGTTGGTATGCGGTGTAAGTGTTACTGGCCACACTAGGCTATTCGACTGCACCTTAGGTTTACTCGTAAGAAGGCTGTTTCTATCTGAGTGTCTGGCTTTCGTGAGAGCTTTGGAGACTAGGTATTCAGGGGCCATCTTGTTTTGCCTCCCACCTTCCCCCTACTTATTGCATTGCTTGTTGGTGTCCTTTTGTTTCTCTGCACTTTATTGTTTCTCTGTTCATGGTTTCACGTTTTTGTTATGTTCTTTGTCGCAACTCCATGTTTGGCGTGTGGCGTGTGGCGTGTGGCATAGCCCCTGGATCAGATTGGCTTATTGCCCCTTGGTTGTAAGGGGGATAATGCCCAGACCCCCTGGGGTGCTGAGTTTCCATGGACAGGCATTGGGCTGCTCACACCCCAGGCTAGCAAATGCCTTTGGACATTCATGGGGGCTGTACAACCCTGATCCAGGACCCATGTGTGGCCACCAACCCTTTGTTCCTATTTTCAATAAATGAGTTGTAGCCATTATTATCCAACCAATTGTGTCTGCATTATTGTTCCTATTGCACACAATAATAATCTATTATAATTATTAGCTCACATCTTTATTATTATTATTATTATTATTATTGCCTTTACCCTACCCAAAAAGCATCAGATCCTATCTGATCTTGGACACTAACTAGGATGAACCCTGATTAGTACTTGGAAGGGAGGCAACAGAAGGCAGTCCTCCATCATCAGCACAATTTAATCTCAACCTTTTTCAGTAGCTGCAGCACACAAATACTAAACTTGTGGAAACAGTTTCACATCTGTTGCATCTGGCCCCATATTGATTCACCAATAATATCTGAGCCAGTTATGTGGTTAAATGGGTAACACAAATGGGTAACACAAAGCCTGTTTTTCCTGAACGTTAATTTTCTTTTACTTACTTTCCAAAATAATCCCTGCTTCTTCAGTGGAATGAGATTTTGTTGGGAAAGACTTTGTGACACATCCTCACGTCCTCTTTCAATTCATTGCCAAGGGAGAAACTTTGAAACCCTTCCGTAAAAATGGTGACATCCTGCAGTTGCTGAGCAGGAGACAGGAGGCTAATGAATCAGCCTCGGGATGGTATGAATTGACATCCATTCACTGCTGTCAAATACCTGAAAGAAAATGGTTTGTTTTCCAAAGACACTCTGTGTGTGTGCACATCTCTGTTGAGTCCTACTTTAAAGGCTATGTGAAAAATGTCACAAACAAAGAGGGAAATGTACCTCATTGTACCACTATAGTTTGACCTAAGAGCTCCGTTGAAGTTGGTGACCCACACAATGATGAAATATTTAGCAATGTCAGGAGAAAAATAGCCATGTCATGATTTCTCAGCTTTGAGAGGAAATGGCTTGCCCTTGCATTTCTTGCAGCTTATGCTCAAGCCTTCCCTGCCTGGTGAAAGGTGCTCTCCTCATTCAAGAAGGGAAAGCATATCCAGAACCTGGGAAACAGTGGGGGAAACCATGGGGGCATCACCCAGCTTTGTCCCATTACTATGATTAGTTGTGAGTTTCCCCCTCCCCCAACATTTTTTGTCTATCCTTGGTTTCCTCACATGCTTTCCCCAGCTTCTTCAATGAGGATACAGGTAACCATATCCGTAGGGCTCCCTCTTAGCAAGCTTCTGACATGCTGCTGACATGTATGATATGAGTTCTGGTAGAATCCATCCTGGCAGCGTGCTGGAAGCTAACATGAGAGACATTCAATGAGATAGCTGTTGTGGATTTTTAAAACAATTTTTGTCACCATCTTGAAACATTCCAAAAAATCAGAAAATGTATTACTACTAATGAAACTTGGCAAAAAGGATCCTCTGTTATCTTGTGTCATTGTCTAGATCAGTGTTTGTCAACCTTTTTTTGAGACACGGCACATTTTTTTACATTTACAAAATCCTGGGGCACACCACCAACCAAAATGACACAAAATGACACTCTAACTGTCATTTTACTAACTGTCACCCTCCCCCCCTCGTGATGCCGCTGCTTCTGCCAAACCCCCTCCCGCCCCCCCCCCCGGGAGGCCCACACGCAGGAGGCCCGTCACCATCCCGCGGGGGAGGGCTGGGCTGAGTGGACGAAACGCACGCGGACTCAGCTAAGCAGGACGAATAGGAATTGAGCACAAGGAGTGGCTCCGAGCCTCAGAACAAACTGCGGCGGAGGCTCGCAGCCATCGCCACCCCCAGCTCTCCTTCCTGAAGGGATTCTGCCCCCCCTGAGTGCTCCCCCCCCGGCACATCCCTTTGGCTTCCCTGCTGTCACCTTGGGACCAGATCGGGAAGGAACCAAGCTGGGCTGTGGAGCTGCGCATCCCGGCCTCTGCTCTGCTTTGCAACGAACCTGGAGCCCAGCCAGGAGAGACCAGGAGATGAGGGGTTGCTCCTCTTCCCCAGCTGGAGGGGCTAGAGGGCAGAAAGCCTCGCCTCAAGCCTCCAGGAGCAGGGACGGACGGGGGCAGCTCCCGTGGACTCCTCCTCCCAACGTCCTCCTTGCTGCCAGAGGGGAGGAGGGCAGAAGAGTGCCCAGGAGCCAGGAAGCAGGAGGAGCCACAGCCTGGCCAGGTAGCTCTTGGTGCGCAGAGGGAGGGAGGGAAGGAAGGAAGGGAAGGAGAGAGAGAGAGAGGAGGGAAGGAGGAAAGTTCTGGATGCCTAGAGCTCTCCCTGACTGCAGCCAGGCTGGCTGGCATAGCTGCTTTGGCCAGGAAAGTCTCATTTCCGCTGCCTGAAGTTTCCTGCTAGGCTCTCTCTCTCTCTCTCTCTCTCTCTCTCTCTCTCTCTCCACTGTAATTTCCCACGGCACACCTTTCACTATTGTTCCTGCGGCACACTGGTTGAAAATCACTGGTCTAGATAATTCAAGGAGGTAGCTCTTGTAGTTTTTAAAAATGTTTTTTGTAAAGAATTTCAAAAGTCCCCAAAAATCCATGGATGAGTGAAACATTCTGAAACTCGATGGGCTAACAGTGGTAAATGTATTCTATAACTGCCGCAAGCTTCATGCCAATACCTCTAACATTGAGGGAAACAGACACCACTGAATTTTTCCCATTTGCACAATTAATTAGTTAAAAAAAAGCAATGAAAAAGTTGTTAATTAGTTATATTTATGATACGGACTCCATCCAATTTTGGAAACACTTTTGAAGCAATTTCCCCCATCCCCTAATTTCGTAATGTAATGTATTTTTTATTGATTTCTATTCCTAATTTCTAAACAAATCAAAAGATAACGATCCTTTGAAATCTCCATAAAATTGAACACTGATTGGCTAGCCTGATGGCCAGGTGAAGAAACCTAGATATCTTCTTGATTTATCTATTGCCTTGAGCCAAGGTGAGGTCACCCAGCTTCCGAACAAATGATATGCTTGAATGTAATAGCTGAAGACTTACAAAGACTTTGCTCTTATGACAACAACTGTGTCTACGTGGCCAAAAAAGAGGGCTCACCACTCAATTTCTATGGGAAGTCCATACAACATACTGCTAAATTTACGGCAGAATTGTTGCATCCAGTTGTTAATTGTCATCAACAGATACTTGGATTTACTCTGAAGCTTTCAAGAAAGCATGGGGTGATCCCACAGTTTTGGAGGTGTGGAGGTGTGCATTTGCCTCAACCCCCTGCCCACACTACCAATGGATCCAGTGATGAATTGCAACCAGAAAGCAATTTCCTTCCAGAGGTTTGATGGCATCCTCTCATTTCTGGTGCCAAGTCTAGTGACCAGAAATTCAATAAAAGCAGCAAGTCCCTAGAAGGGATCTGCTTTTTGACAGGAACGCAGTAGTGGTGGCAGTAGCTCCAGCCCATTCTTGTACTGTCCAGCCATGTGAATAGCCATAGAACACCAAAGATGCTTTTAGACTACATTTAGCAGCTATGGAGCCTCTTAAACCAGAATTGATCAATAGTACAGATATGATCTATTTCTTTAAAACCTCTGTCCACAAGCTTTCCTATCAGGCACCCAGTCTTAATTCAGATATGACAGACTGTAAGTTAAATGAAACATAATAAAAAAGAGGAAAACCTATTAGAAAAAGTAATGGAGAAGTGATTATTTGGTGTGTGTGCAACTTGGAGAAACTGGAAGTTGCTTCTGGTGTGAGTGAATTGGCTGTCTGCAAGGATGTTGCCCATGGAATGCCTGGATGTTTTGATGTTTTTACCATCCTTATTAGAGGCTTCTCTCATGTCCCCACACAGGGAGCTGTCAGATTATTGCATTTTGAATAGCAATTCATGAGTCAGCACAAGATATATTTTCGCAGTTTGAGATGACCTGCAGTGTGACATGTTTGACACCAGATGGCGCTGTCTCAAGACTGCTAAATGGAACCTTGAGGAATTTCCGTTACAAAGTGACAGTTGGGATTTGTCAGTTGGGATTTAATATCTGTGAGGAAAGGATGTTTAGAAAGGTAGCTGTGATGGCTGTTGTTTTTTGATGTTTTGCCAGTTATTGTTAAATACAATTCAATACAAAGTTATATATTTACCTTGTGAATTGAATGTGAGTTTCATTATTCACTCGAACAGAGACTGGAGTTTTTGGGCCGATGGGGAATTAAACTTCTATATTTCTGTTGCCTATCCGCTGTGACATAAATACTCAACGCCGAAGAGGAGCTTGAGCTGAAAAGGGGAGCTTATCCGCACCAGCACAACGGTTTAACCCTTTGCACCACCGGAGGTTCCTGGATAAGTGATTAACGCTATTCATCTGGATGATGGGAAGCATGTATCCAGAAGTCTTAGAACAGTGCTGCTAAATGTTGTTTTCGTCCCAACAACTGGAGAAGGGAAAAACATTGTAATGAAAACTGTAGACTGGGAAAGAAATGAGCAAACATTTCTACTTGTCTGCATGAAGCCAATCTTTTCAGGAAGATGATTTGAATTGCAGAAATAAAGGGCAAATGTAAAAGAGAGCAGAGGTTAAAATTTTGCTTTAGCTAAGCAATCCTAAAGTAAGTGAATGGAAGTTCTGATCTTTGACCTGATGATACCAGCTTTTCATATGAATAAATGTATGATTCTCCTCAAAGAGTTGGCAGAACATAGCACCAAGCTATGGAATAACACATGACTTCGCTGAAAATTTAAACCCCAAAAAAAAAATCAGGGTTTTTTAAAAAAAATCT
This sequence comes from Anolis apletophallus, assembly GCA_030556195.1. Lineage (NCBI taxonomy): Eukaryota > Metazoa > Chordata > Lepidosauria > Squamata > Anolidae > Anolis > Anolis apletophallus. The sequence continues at coordinate 30,256,595 of JARBWK010000014.1, read as the reverse complement.
TGCTTGAGTATATATGCTTTTTCATGTCAGGAGTGACTTATGAAACTGCAAGTCACTTCTGGTGTGAGAAAATTGGCCATCTGTGAGTATGTTGCCCAGGGGATGCCCGGATGTTTAATGTTTTACCGTCCTTGTGAGAGGCCTCTCTCATGTCCCCGCATGGAGAGCTAGAGCTGACAGAGGGAGCTCAACACACTCTACCTGGATTCGAGCCACTGACCTGTCAGTCAGTAGTCCTGCCGGCACAAGGGTTTAATCCATTGCACCACTGGGGGCTATGAGTATAATGAAGGAAGAGTAACATAAGGGTACACATAAAACAATAAAAAGGATCTTCTGCTGTAGTTTGATATGCTGTAAACCATCCTGAGCCAATTGGAAAGGACGGTATACAAATAAAAATAATAAATAAATAAATAAATAAAATTATAGGATGCATTATTCTTATGGTATCTAGTGAGAGAATGGAAGAATTTGAATAGTTATTAATAGTGAAAAGCAAAAATATAGGCAATACAGCACATTCTTCCCGAAAATACCATTTGTATATTTTGTGTAGAATAAACCCTGAATTATGAAAATTCTCATCTTGTCACAATTTCTCACCTTTAAACAAGCAATAAAATAAACACTTTTTGTTGCATTTTGTTAGCAGGTTTTTTTAAAAAAAAAGATTGTATTCCGTTATACATGTAAGTGGATATGGAGAACACCCTAAGTAGTTTTTAAAACTGCAGATGTTCAGCTGGTCAGTGCAAAAATTCATTTTTGGGTGTGAAGTCAGACTGCAGCCAGGAAATCAGAAGACCTTTACTTCTTGGGAGGAGAGATCTGACCAATCTCAATAAAATAGTTAAGAGTAGAGAAATCACACTGGCAACGAAGATCCACATAGTTAAAGCCATGGTATTCCCCATAGTAACCTATGGATGTGAGAGCTGGACCATAAGGAAGGTTGAGTGAAGGAAGATAGATGCTTTTGAACTGTGGTGCTGGAGAAAAATTCTGAGAGTGTCTTGGACCTCAATAAGATCACAATAGTCCATATTCCAGGAAATAAAGCTTAGCTGCTCACTGGAGGGAAGGATATTAGAGGCAAAGATGAAGTACTTTGGCCACAGACAGAAAAGCTTGGAGAAGACAATGAAGCTGGGAAAATGGAAGGAAAAAGGAAGAGGGGCAGACCTAAGGCAAGATGGATCGATGGATGGTATCCATGAAGTGATTGGCTTGACTTTGAAGGAGCTAGGGGTGTCCATGATGTCACAAAGAGTCAGAAGTGGCTGAATGAACAAATAACAACAACAACAACAACTAATATTGCAAATTGAATTCAGGGGTGATTATATTAGCTAACTTCTTCATTGTACTATTTTGATATGATCATATTTCTGACCATGAAAATGATGAGTTGGTATTTTTGGACATGGATAGTTAATTTTCTTTTGAATTTAATGGACTATGCAACATGATCCCGAGCAGATTTACTCAGAGCAAGCCATATTGAGTTCATAGTGATTTTAGGATAACTATCTCTCCAGAAAGAGAGATGATTTTCAGTTGTGCATTCTTTCTCATTTTTCCAGAGCTGGATTATGTTTACCTCATTTGCCTGACATAGAAAAATGTCATTTTTTTTGAGGTCACAAAAGATTATAGGTATTTATAGGTGTGTGTGTGTGTATTGGGGGATATGTTTATTTATTTATTTATTTATTTATTTATTTATTTATTTATTTGAATTTATCTGTCACCACTCCCGTTCAGCAGTAAAATCACATAATAAAACACCATATAACAACAATCATAACTACAATTAAAATACTAAAATTAGGCAACAGCTATAAAGTCATTTAATATAGGAGGGCAGGATAGTGTCAAGGAGATCGGCCGACTTTTTAGGAGCCAAATGCCTGTTTGAAGAGTAGTGTTTTGCATGCCTTCCAAAATGCCAGCAGACCTGGGATGGCGTGAACTTCAGAAGGCAACGCATTCCAAAAGGTAGGGGTTATAATCGAAAAAGCCCTCCTTCACGTAGCCACGAGGTGGTACTCCTTAGAGCTTGGGATCGCCAGAAGGTTTCCTGTCACTGAGCGCAGGGGTCTAGTGGGACAATATGGGATGAGACGGTCCCTTAGGTACACTGGCCCCAGACCATTCAAGGCCTTGAAGGTCAAAACCAACACTTTGAAGGTAATCTGGCATTCCACTGGCAACCAGTGCAGTTCGTGCAGGATAGGTGTAATATGGCTGCTCATTGGGGCACCTGCCAGCAGCCGAGCTGCTGCGTTGTGCACCAGTTTCAGTTTCCGGATCACTGACAGAGGCAGGCCAATGTAAAGAGCATTACAGTACTCTAGCCTTGAGATGACCGTGGCTTCGACCACTGTAGCCAAGTCACAACGGGACAAGTAGGGGGCCAACTTCCTTGCCTGGCGTAGATGGAAAAACGCTACTCTACTGATGATGGAGATATGTGTTTGCTTGTAATAAGTTATTTCCATACGGAAGTAATGTACATTATTATAATGCACCTGCACATTATCTCCCTTCAAAGTTGCATTCAGACAAACATTTCTGCTATTTTGTTATATTTTTGCTTTTTAAAAAATATTAAAGAGCTTCATCTCAACATGTAGAATATGAGTGAGTTTTCCTATTGGACTTCAGAAAGTTCACTTTGAAAATGCAGGCTAAATGGATTTCAACCCTGTCCTTATCTAAAAATGTTCCAAAGGGTTTTTTTTATGAAGATGATGATCATGACAATAGAAAAGAGAGAAGATTGCAAAAATAACCTAGCAATGAAAAATCCACATGCAATGCATTATTAACATTTATTATCTTCTCTATTTGTACTTTGTCCTCAACATGTCCTATGCAAAAAGGAATGTCATTGCTATTAGTTTATTCCACTGAGTAGAAATAGTTGGATAATTTCTACCCAGAGTAAATTTGGCAAAATATTTTCAGATATCTCTTCTTATAACTTAGCTTGGGGAATATGGATATGATAGTGGCACACAGATATACAAACTCCTTTGGTTAATGGCATGATTTCTGTTTCCCTTTAATGACAGATATATCCCCATCATATCTATCTATCTATCTAATAAAAGTCAGTGTTTGCGGGCGGTGGGTGGTGCGATGGGAGGAATATGTGCCAGCGTTTCGATTGGCTGCCACTGTGAGATTATTTGCATAAAGGGCTCTGATTGGCCAGCCACAGAACTCCAACATTCTACGGCCCCAGACAGAGGGGATTGGCTGCCACTAAAATGGCATTTGCATAAAGGACTCCGATTGGCCAACCACATTCCAACATTCTAAAGTGACTCAGAGGGAAAAGGAAAGGCCTCAGGTAGTCAGCCACTGCGGCCCACAGCAATGATGGATCAGGACCAAACTTGGCAAACAGGGGCCCAAAGGCCCACTTCACAACCTGGTGTGGTTTAGGGCAGGATCGGCCACAAATGATGGTATTTGCAGAACCTTCACATCATTCACTTCCCAAACAACACTGTAGGCCCTATAAATCACAGACCAGGCCCAAATTTCACAGCAAGGCTTCCTCAACTTGATTTTCCTGACTAGGCCCCCAACAATGACAGAACAAGACCAAACTTGGCACACAGACCCCCCCAAGATGCACCCTACATCCTGGTGCAGTTTGAGGGAGGATGGACCATGGATGATGGGACTTGCAGTACTTTAACTCACTTCCTTAGAGCACTGTGGCCCACACCAATGACGAATCAGGCCCAAACGTGGCACATAGAAGTCCAATGGCCCACTTTACAAACCTGCTGCGGTTTATGGCAGGATGGTTCACAAATGATGGGATTTGCAATACCTTCACCCAATACATTTCCCACAGAACATTGCAGCCCCTACAAATCAGAGACCAGGCCCAAACTTGGCACACAGAGTACCCATGACCCACTCTACATCCTGGTGCAGTTTTGAGTGGGATGGACCATGGATGATGGGAGTTGAAGTACCTTCACTCACTTTCTGAGACCGCTGCCAGCCTTATCCAATGACTGATCAAGACCACACTTGGCACACAGAGCCCCCATGACCCACTCTACATCCTGGTGCAGTTTGGAGAACAGGGGACCATGGATGACGGGACTTCCAGTACCTTCCCTCACTTCCAGAGACCACTGCAACCCTCATCCAGAGAATGATCAAGATCAAATGTGACACACACAGCCCCCATGACCCACTCTACATTCTGGTGCTGTTTGGAGGAGGATGGACCATGGCCAATGGGACTTGCAGTACCTTCACTAAGCTCCTGAGACCACTGCAAGCCACATAAACATCTAATAGGAACCAACCTTGGCACACAGTGCCTTCCTCAAATAACCCGGGCACTGCCGGGTCCTCAGCTAGTTTGACCTATAAAATGAACTTCTTCTGACCATTAGCTGCCCGAACTGACATCTGACTTTCATTTCCAGAATTGTGTGCCATGCTTCCTCTTTGTGAAAATTCTGCACTGATAGACTTTCTGTACCCAAGCTTCTTGCCCTAATGTCCCCTACCTAGACATGATTTTGCATTAATACCTCCCCAAGGACAAACAGAGCAACCAGTATACAAACTAGAAAATGGGACGAGAAATGATTTCCTGAGCAGTTTGTATGAAATCTGTAGAAGCGTGTGAAGCCTTTGACTTTTTGTTGATGCAGCTGAAATCTTTATAAAACTATGCATTGAACTTTTCTAATTATACCATCATTGAATTACAATTAATATGCAAATAGTGACATAAAGTCAAGCTTATCGCATATAGCTATCAGTGTGAGCATTCTGCCTTCACTAATCTGGCCCCTTTGAAACACTCTGGAAGGACAGCTTCCCATTCTCTTTCCCTATGAGGGACATTTTCATGAATTCCTGAACAGCAAAAAAAGGAAAGATGACAGCACATCTGACCGTAACAGCTCTGCTGTTGGTTCATCTCCCAACGACTTACTAATTTAACATAATACAATTTAAATTAATTATTCACACCTTTAAGGGTCAAGACGTCACAAGACAGTTACCCCCAAATAAATATACGAGGGAGGTGTGCATCTGCCAGCTTCATTTTTGTGCTGTTCCTCAGAAAAACATGAGCATCCTTGCACTGATTGAGCTCTGTACTGAATTGAACGGATCTCTCTATCACACACACAAAAGAGCTGATGTTTCAGAAGGCTTTTAAAAACTATTTGTGTGTAATGTGCTCCCCCTCCCCCCAAAATCTACACGTGGTTTTTTGTTGTCATCTTTCCCACTATTCTATTGCCTATCACATAGAATGAGTATTTTAATACATAATGAGTAATTCCAATTTGGATACTTTTGGGGGTTGTATCTGCTAGAATATGCTAGAATCATGTTTCAGAAATATAGGATCCAGCTGAAACTCTCTCTGACCTGTGCCCGCCAACTCACTGGTAAACCCTGCTAGCATTCAGACCAACAATGAATCTACAGGAAAGAAAGGGCAGGAGTAGCATAGCAACTTCTGGAACAACTCAAGCTTACTACCTTGTTGTGGCAAAATTTGAAATGCAGTTGAGATATTTTATGCATCTGGGCCAAATTACCCCTTCACACTCTACCACTTCTAAAAAGAATAAACATTTGGCCTGAGGTCTAACACTTCTTTGCCTCTCTGTGGACTTGTGCTAGACGGGGTTAGATCAGACATGGGAAATCTTTGGCCCTCCAAGTGTTTTGAACTTCATCTCCCACAATTCCTAACAGCCAGTAAGTTGGTTGGGATATCCGAGAGATGAAGTCCAAAACACCCGGAAGATCAAAGTTTGCCAATATAATGTTAAGAATAAAGCTAGTACTGGAAGGGGTCTGTAGTATAATTTCTGTTCTCCAACAATTTAACACAGTTTGTGCCACACAAATAAAGTCTCTGGAGTAAAACAACTACTTTCAAAGTAAAGGCCACCCAATAAAACAGGAAATAATACTTTCAAACCAGGAACAGAATTTCTTTATTATTTAAAAATGTTTTTTAAATAAAAAAAATTGAAAATTTGCCAAAAATCCATGGAGAAATCAAAGCTTATGAAATTTGGTAAGCTAACAGTGGTCCATGTATTCTACGACAGTAGCAAGGTTAATCACGATTGGTCTAAAAATGAGGGAGGGATAATACCCTGAATTTTCTCCAGTGCCAGTGCTGTTTTTTTCCTACTGCTGTAGCAACCCAGTTCTCTTTTGTGCCTGGGGGGCAGCACCGGGGGTCCCACTTGCATTGGAGCCAGCCGCAGCTGATGAGGAAATGGAGGAAGGGGTTAATGAGTTAGCTGGGCCTTCCTCTCCCATAGAGAGCTTGGCCTGGGATGATGGATGGCCTGACGGCTACGATAACTGGGAAGGTCAGGCCGACTCAGAAAGTGTTGATAGTGACGATTGTTATGAGAAGCCAGGTGGTTTCGGGTCACAGGAGAGAATCAGGGAAACAGTGGAGGATGAGGCCATGGAAGCTGAAAGGGAGTTTGGCTCTCATGAAGATAGTGAACCAGGTGCTGGGAGGCAAGGACGGGGCTTCGATAGGAGAGAGAGCATCGAGTCCAGCAGGAGGGGTTGGCACCGCAGCCTAGAGCGCCAGAGAAGCGAGATCCTGTAGCACAGATTGGCGCAGAAGCCTAGAGCGTCGGGGGCATTGCCAAGGGGATTAAGTATAGGATCCGTGGGAACGGATCCTCAGTAGCTCGGTCACTTCTATTCTAAGAGGAGTGAAGCGAGCAAAGGACCACGGAGCCAAGTTGCCGGCTCGTGCCTTGCCAAAAAGTTTCTTGGGCCCTGTTTGAACTTTGTTTTGTTCCTTGATCCACATTGCTTTGCGGAGCCGTTTGCCAAGCCTTTTGCCAAGCCTTTGACCAAGCTTTTGCCAAGCTATTGGATTGGATTACTACAGACTCTTTCCTTGTGGATTGAACTTTTCAATATTTTATGGACAATTACCTTTTCACCTATTCTTTATTATTCAATAAATAGTTAGCTGATTACCGTCTCTGTGTGTGTGATTAAGGGACCGGCCGAGTCCTTGCGTTGTGACAACTGCACATGTGTGACTGCCATTAACGAAGTAATACAGAAGTTTTGAAAAGTTTTGATTTTTTTTAAAAGGAAGTGACTTTAGAATTGAATTATCAGTGCTTTTACATCCAAAATGAGTTTTAAACCATTTTTTAAATCAACCAAGCCTAATAGTAATAATTATATCAATATAATGTATATGAATTAGAATATATTAATTCAATCCAAGGATATGTTTTCAATGTCATTCAGGACACCCAGCATTGTATTTTTCTTTACACTCCACAATGATAACTTATTTCTTTTGTTTTTCCAATAATAGAACTCATTCAAGTTGATTTACAAAAAATAAAAATAAAACTAACATATTTAAAAGCATTTACAAAGTATTAAGGAAAATCACACATAAAATTGTTAAAATACAATTAAACAACTCATGGGATTAAAACTCTTGAACATAAATCCAGTAATTGTTGTTATGATTATATGTATTAATATCCCTCAATTTTTTCTTGTCAAAGATTCAAGGAAGATTAAATAGATTAAAACAGATATAGTTTTAATGTTGATCATATTCGGAGGCTTGTAATGCTACAGCATATGTCTTCAAATAGATTCTATTTTGTGCTTGATTAGACTCACTGTTAGATTTCTACCAAGTCCACTCTTGCTTGTTTCATTTTTGTTTCATTTCATTTCTGTCATTCTTTAGAGAACTAAGGTTTAGCTCCACTCATGAATTGAGATAGTTTGGTCACTTGCTCATTCCAGAGCTTACAGGACTTCAACAAATTATTTAAAACTTTTATATCTCAATCTTCCCTACCTCTGTAGGGGGACTCAGACCGGCTAAGACAAAGTTGTCTACTGGATTTAAAAAAATCTCGGTAGGAAAATCACCCTGATCCATCACCTTCTTGGGGCACATCATCTTAACAGGTTCCACATCCTACATTAACTTTCAAGTCTCAGCCAGTCTAAACCTCACCAGGTAGTAATTTGTCCATGGCAAAGACTGAGTTTGTTTCATTTTAAAAAATAGTTTAAAACTTGTTTCGGTTGTAGGGGGCACTGGTGGTTCGGATCTAAAGTCAATTCTGATTTTCACAGAAAAAAGTTCAAAACTTTTCAAAATTTCCGAGACTTCTGAATTCTTCGTTAATGGTTTCAAAGTGTTATTTCCTGTTTCATTGGGTGGTCTTTAGTTCGAAAGTAGTTGTTTTAATCCGGAAGGGGGGAAGCAAAGGGAAAAAATCCATCCACTATGATTAAAACCGCTGGGAAAGGAAAGGAATCCATCCACACTGGTTTAAACTGACACGGATCCATCCCATCCACACTGCTTTAAACTGACGTGGGAGAGAAAGGAAAGGAATCCATCCACACTGGTTTAAACTGACACAGATCCATCCCATCCACACTGGTTTAAACTGATGCAGGAGAGAAAGGAAAAGAAAAAAATCCATCCACACTGGTTTAAATTGACATCTTTCCTGTTGCTTTTCTCCCTTTCCTTATCTCTCTTCCTTTCCCTTTCCCTTTTCTCCTCCAAATCCCAGCCTGTTCAGGAAAACATGGGGGTAAGCATTTTACTAGGTTCCCTGGGTATGTTGTTCCCTTGCAAAGTGGTGGCGTGGCACCTTTCCCATCCAAGCTGCCTAGTCCTTTCCTGTTTGTGTCCCCGGCTGCCATCCTGAAATCCTGCCCCTCCCCACATGGTTTCTCCTCATTGGCTGGAGGTAAGCATTCTAGCATGCAAGCTGCTGTTTGCCTCCAAACACTGGGTCTTTTCCTAATCACTTCCTGAGATGGAACAAAGATGGCAAAAGTGGCTTCGAAAGGGCAAGGATACTTCCGGGTTCCAAAATCGCTTCAAAATCACTTCAATAAGGAATTTGATCCAAATTTAAACTGAAATACAAATATTCTGACTGGACCTAACCATACCTAGCAAAGACACTACCAAAACTGAAAACAAATCTAGAGTGACTGTTACCAAACTCATGGTTGGCAAAAGAGTCATGAAATCCTGAAATACATGAAATACATAGCCACATCATTGATGTTAAAAAGTTCCCCATGAACAAGAGACTCCAACGCTACCCTGGATACTAGGCATGAGAAAAATGAAACGGAAATTAAAAGAAATCGTAAGTGATTCGTATGTAATGGGCCTTTCAAGTTTATACGGATCGCAAGGCCAATCCCGGAAGTGGACTTTCTTTTACGCACCCCCTGGGCCCAAAATTTCGTTAGATTATTAAATATTTCGGATATCTCCCCAACAGGAAAATTTCCCCCTCCAAAATAGCTTTGCAGACATAACTCACAGTGAAATCGGGGCCTTTCCATGCTTGCAGCCTAATTAGAGTGGAAGGCCTCTTCCAGGAAGTGAAAAGGGAGCCGGAAACGATAGAGAGCTCGAAATCGGGACTCCTAGAGGGGCTGGAGGACTGACTTTAAAAGATTTAAACACCCAGGAAGGGGGTTTAGATAGAAGGACAGAGTAGGAGGACATAAGAACTGCTGAGAGAAGGGCAGCAGGAGTGAAAAGAGCACGGAGAGGAGAAGGAAGAGTTCAGAATCAAGAAAAGCCATAGAGTTCCAACGGAGGTCCTAGACTGCTATGGTAAAACTGAATGGGGAAAAAAGATGGAGTGAGGAGAACTCTACAGATTAGCAAGGCATGCACCAGAGGTAGGCCTAGGCATTTATTTAATAATAATAATATATTAATGCATTATATGTGTCCCTGCAAAGGAACCCTGTCCTTTAATAATATTATTAATAATAATAATATATTAATGCTTTATATCTCCCTGCAAGGAAACCAAGGGAAATGTTGCCCCTTGATTTGCCTGTGTTTAAAACAGTATCAGTCCTGTTTCCCTGCTTTGCCTACTTTAGAACTACTAACGAAATTTCGTAAGTAATTAAGTTACATTTCAGAAATTTTGGAATTTTTTTGTAAGTCTTACTTTTACTAAACAAATAAAATCCCCCCCCCCCATTTGATATAAGAATCGCCATTTTGGGATTCTAAAACATGCCTACTGGATACTCATGGATAGTAACAGTTGAGCAGGAGAACAAGCCATACACCATCAGAGTCTCTATTGTATCCTGGTTACTCCATGATCAAATACACATAATTCCAATCCTGCTGTCGGGAGGGATTGAGCTTTTGTTCAGTGGAGAAAAATCCTAAAAGACCCCTGAAATTCCACTTTCCTATCTTCCCAGTCTTACCTACTATGGTAAGAGTGGAAAAACCGAGATCAATTAATACATACAGATACATGTAACCTGATGTTTGTAATAAATCCTAGGTCAGCATATTTATCAGGAACTAATTCATGAATTGTAATATTTTTATGGCTTTCACTATTCTGGAACTGAGCAGCAGGTAAAGTTTTCCAATAAGCTCAGAGTCTCCAAAAATGTTGCTGTAGTGTGTGCTGATTTGGGAGTCCTACCAGTTCCTTATGTCAAAGAACATTTCTTTATTTAGCATTTAAGCTTCACATAGCTAAATAAGGACCCATTCCTTGAAATGCAGAACAGATGGAAAGCCAACTTGAATTTGACCTTTACTGAAGGTCACCTGTCTTCAAAACATCTAGAAATTTAACTGTAGCATTGTTCTATTCAAAAGTGAAAAGTCCTTATATTAGATGCCTTCTTTCTCCTTTCCCGAAACTGTCATGCTCCTTGTTTGCTCTACATAAGTAGTATGACTCTAAAAATATGTCATTTAGCAATGATCAAAAACAAATACAAGACCTATCTTTTGGAAACATGGAATAATGTATTATGGGTAAGAGGGATGTTGACCAACTGAATGTGTAATGTGTGGACCCCATATAGGGTTACAGTATTATGAGCATGTATGTATGTAGCATCATTCCCTGGGATCATTTTGTTCCCAGGGAATCATGCCAATAGAAGAAAAAACAGCCTTAAATATGCACAAAATCTTCTACTCTTTAAGCAAAGAAGAGTTTCCTTCCCACTGCCTTCTACCTTGTTGTTATGTTCCTCCAAGTCCTTTCTGGCTGCTAAGATAAGCAGGGAAAGTTGAAAATGCAGGTTTCCTAGCTTTCTCAGAGATATATCTCTGCAAATCAGACCTCTAGGGGTTAGGTCCAACAAAACTCAGGGGAATCCAGCACTTCAAATACCATACCCAAGGGGAATACAGTGTTCCCTCGCTACTTTGAAGATCACTTACCATGGACTTGCTGTTTCATGGCTATATATATAATTTTTATGTAGCGAGGGAACACTGTAGTGAGGAGGTTAGAAGAGACAGCCATTGCTCTCTTTACCTTCTTCCTCCTCCTCCTTCTGGCGGTGTTGCAACCTAGACCTGGAGGATCCCTCAGTAAACCACCATGAAGCAGCCGTGATTAAATGCTTTATTTAGAATAGGTATAGAAAGGAAAAGAGACAAGAGTATAGTCCACAGATGCTCCCAGCGTCCAGGTATTGCAAGGCAATAGTTAAAAGAGTCCAAGATCCAATAAATGAAGAAATAGTCTTGAAACCCCAATGGGCTAAAATCCGCAATAAGTCCTTGGCAAACGATGGCTTGGCTGAATACTTGAGTACCGTGACATGGAGGCTCGGCGGCCTGGTCCTGTACTTGAGTTCCGTGGAGCTTGGCAATGAAAGCTGAACATTGGCGCGAGATCCTGAGCGCCAACGGGAACCAACTTAAATAGGTCTCTCATTGTTTTGGCCTCGGAGGCGTTGACTTCGGCACAACTCTTTCCCAGGAACAGTTTGTGGGCCTGACTTTCCCAAGCCTCCTGAGGAAGGCAAATATGTCGGCTTATTAGCAGCTGCACCTGGAGGAAGGGAGGATAGCGAGGCTCTGCTTTCCCAGCGCTCCTTATCAGGTTGGGAAGAAAGAAGGCTGCGTCTGGCTTCGACCGCTGGCTGACACGGAGGCCTCTGCAAAGGTTCTCTTTCAGACCTGGCTGGTGCCTTGGATTTAACATAGCTTCTATCTGGCTTGGCTAAGGAGTCAGGCTGGGGCAAGACAGGCGGCGACGAGAAAGAGGAAGGTAAAGAAGGGCATGGGGATGGCCCTTCTTCCCTTCTCGCCCTCTTTACCTTCCTTTTCCTCCTCCTCGACACCACCATGGCCTCTTGCTGCCACTTGGCAGCAAGACACTCTGGTGGCGATGAGGAAGAGGAAAGTAAAGGAAGTGAGCGGGCAGCTCTCTTTCCCTCCTTGCCCTCTTTATCTTCCTCTTCTTCCTCCTCACTGCTACCGGGCCCCCAAGACACCTCCGCTGCCTCCTCAATCATAGGGCCCAAGCAGCGGCAAGAGGCCCAGGCAGTGACGAGGAAGAGGAAGGTAAAGATGGTGAGAAGGGAAGAGGAGTGGGCATCTCTACTTCATGGTTTTTCACTTATCGCTGGTGGTCCTGGAATGTAACCACTGCGATAATTGAAGAAACACTGTACTCCAGATTATACTTGGTGAGAAAATCGGCACTTGACTATCAATTGACACAGATTTGTTTTGGCTGTTCGCCTTCAGACTGATTGGCTTCTTGGTGGTTTTCAGTACATTGCAGGTTGCTTTTAAGGCAATATGCAATCTTCATAAAAACACACAGAGGATTAATAAACAAAAAAAATGGGTTTTCCCTTCTAATTCAAGCAATCCCACTCCTTGGTTTTTCTTTGAGGAGCAAGGGGATTGGAGGAAAAAAGTATTTGTCCTTGCAGATTGTACCACTAGTTGTTTCTTTCTAGGCACAATCAGCAGCCACTACCTAAAAAGCAAAGTCAGTGGGATCTACGTGTCCTTATTCTTCGGTTTTCATTGTTGATATGAACAACAAAGGAAGGCATGTGCTATTAAGAACCTGAGCCAGAGGGTATGTTACGAACCTACCCTTGCCATGTTACCAACAGTGCTGATCCCCCCAAGTCAATGATATTAAGCAAGTAGGTTTTTAAAATGCAGGCAAGGGTCAGGGTTTTCTAGCTGGTGAAGCTAGCCAGAAAATCCTGACCTTTTCTGCATTTTAACCACAATTTCATGAATAAAATGTAAATGGGAAAGATTCAAGATTCTCCAGGTCAGCACCAGTTATTTTTTCCCCCCACTTCTAATTTGTGTTAAGAAAACTAGTGATTTTCAAAGCAGGATCGTACTGTATTAATTGGTCATCGGGGGCTTCAAGAGTTCAAAGTTGATGTGTTTCTTCAACTGAATCTCTCTGCACCACTTTAACTTAATGACTTTTTAAAAACCTAATGCTTCAACTGATCTCCATAGAAAAGCCTTGTGTAGCTGGGAGGACACAGCAAAGTTGAAGCAATAGCCCCCAAGCAATTATGTAAATAAGCTTTTATGTAAATAAAATTCCCTTCTTAAAATGTTATGCACAAGTTATTGTGGCATTTTGATGACTATAATGTGAAGTAACTCCAATATGATCTTACATTAAAAATAGGACCGGGCAGAAACTACTTGTGTATTGTAACAAATGTAAGAAGCACCCAGCTTGGTCATGTAGGCAGTTTTCTTCCAGAGAGTGGACAGTTTTGTAGGTACTGAGAAGTCAATAACGACCTAATATTGGTTGATGGAGATATTGTGTGTCAAGAACCTGATAATCACCTTTTAAAGCTATCTAAACAACC